>JAWNOR010000206.1:2400000-3600000 GCA_035045885.1 Drosophila borealis | reverse complement strand
AGTTGTCAGGTCAATATCAAAGCGCATTTCTGAGTATATAAGCACAGCGGCCACTGTGTCGTTGTCGTCATTAACCGTTTAACAATTCTGACGCGCAGGTTGATTTTCTTCTTGCCAACAAATAAATACGCGAAATTTTGCGCATAGTAACTTTTTCTTTGTGTGTGTGTGTGAGCGTTGCACTGTCAACTCAAATAAAAAAGTATATAATATTTAATTGCAGTTTAGAAACCAGAATCCAGAGTGCGATCATTTATTTTTTTGCCCTTACTGTGAGTGAGTGTTTGTGTGTGTATGTGTGTGTGATAGATCGCGCGTGTGTGTGTTGTGCAAAGCATTTTTGTCCTTTTGTACGTATTTACAATGACAAAAAATAAAATCCAAAAAAAGGCCAATGGCCAAAAGAAGGCGATCCCTGCCAATAGATTAAACATAGTAACAAATACAGCAACAATGCCACCTTCAATTTTGACGCCGCCAGCGACGCCACCCGCTACAACAGTCTTAAATCTAAACAAAAACACCAACAGCAGCAATGCCGATTTCTATGGTATGCCGCAACGAAGGCCATGGGGTAAGTGCTTTTAACAGTATTAACAAATGCAAAGCTATTAATAGCCAAAATATCCTTAGAACGTGAGCTGATTGGTTGCTTTTTGCTCAAGATGGCGGAAAAACAAGTGATCAGCGCCCGCAGCAGCTGGTATGTGGATAAGCGCACGCTGCGCAGGGAATTTGAACAGCATCTACTGTGGGAGCCCAACAGTGCAGAACTGCGCATCAAGCTCTCCATCAATGGAGCTTATAATGTAAGTAGCGCATAGCCCAAAAAAGCGTTAATTTACGAATTTTCGCTTGTCGTGTAATTAGCTTAAAATGTTGGTTAATATACATTTAATTTATTGGTTATTAATATAATATAATTTGATTGCTTCAGTTACAGACAGTTTCTTGTCCCAAAACTTTTCTGAACCAAACTATTTTTCATGCAATATATAAATATATTTTCACTACTAATTTTATTACTACTACCAAGTCTTCAAAAACAGGATTTTTAAGAAAATTCTGATTTTTCTTTATCCGAGTCCAATTCTCAATTTCATTAATTCTGCAGTCAAATTTTATGGTTTATTCAAAAAAGCTATTATTATAAACCTTCTAAAAAAAATTAGATTACCTTATAATCTGTCATAAATTCACCAAGTTGCTAGTAATTCAAAAATCACCATTAAAAATAAAAATAATTAGGTTAAATTATGCTTTACATATTACTATACTGTATGTTTACTGTATTTGACTACATACAGCTTGACACTTGTCATATTATAGTAATAAATCTAGAACCGTTGCTTTCTTTGTTACCTAACCGCTCTCAATTTCGCTTCCCTTTATTTTGACTATCGTCAGTTCTCAGCATGTGCCTCGCTTTATCAGCTCGCGCTCTTTACCACCCGTCGGCGTCTGAATGAAATCTGTTAGTCATGTGTTTGCCGCAGTTTGGGTTTTGCCAGACAAAAACGCTAGATTAAAGCCGGGTTATTGTTGTAGTTGTTGTTGCTGATTTGCGCTCAGCTGTGGTAAACTTTGAAGCGCTTGCCTGAGCCGGTTATCCAATGCATTGTTTGACAGGAAAGTCCACTAAAGAGGAGATTAAAAACGGATCTAGATTTATTTAAGTATATGCTTTGGCTTGCAATGTATGTATTTATAAATAGCCAGGTTAAGCAAATGTGTTTAATAGGTAGAAGATGGGGGCAGTACCATACATGTTATAGTCTATATGTATATTCGAGGAGCCGAGTCGTTCTAGTCCTAGTCTAGTTCTATTTTAGACGCTTGTCAAATATTTCTGGTACAAACTTATCTAGTAACCATCTTAAAGCCTTGAAAGTTTCATAATAATCGTACAACAAACTTGTAAGTTATTTAAGAATGAATTTTTCATAATGTGGGCCCAAGGGAAGGAAGAAGCCCAGCCGCTGTCGTGACTTTTTGCTTTTTAAAAAGTGTGTATTTTGATATATTGTCAGGCTCATAAAAAAAAAGCCAAAACATTAAGGTAATATAGATTTGTATACAAAATGCAGCTGCCGAATACTTGGTATTCCCCTTTTTGCAAGTTAATATTTTATTTTATTTGGTTTTGAAACTTCCTTTGTCTTTATCTATATTATGTATTTGTGACAACAAAGAAAACACTTGAATAAAACAATGACTGATAGCACGTACTATATACATACATACATATAAAACCACACTCGATTACAATTCGAAATACCAATTCGCTGTGGACATATGTACGTATGCATATTCAAGTTCATAACAATTATATACAATTGCGGTTCTCTTTATATACAGATTGGTTCGCTGTTGCAGCGTACAAACTTCTTGATGAACACACCGCGCGGCGACTCCAATTACCGCATCAAGAGCCTCGCTCTGATGGAGTTTCGCAAGGAGAAGTATAATGCAATTGACGAAAAGCAGCGGCAAAATGATCTTGCTGCTGTCAGCAATGTGTCGGACTCTACGCAGGACGGTCCGATTACCCAAAGTAAATATTTCCATTCCAAACATTTCATCTGAAAACCCCGTACCCACGCAAAACATTAAATATCGATATTAAGCCTTGGTTTTTGAGCATTACTTCTATATAACAGTTCGACACTATAACTGGGTACAGGGTAGCAGCTAGTTGGGCACTTTCGACTAGAACCTTCTTGTTTATGTTATTCATTTCAATATGCTCGTTTGTTACAGAATATGTACTGGATGAAAATGCGGAACCGGTACCGTTAAAATACCAGAAGACTCAAAAGCAAGAGCGCAATGTGGACTTTGAGTTGAGTTCGATGGGTTGCTACATTTGTCAGTGTAATTTTGATAGCATTGAGAAGTACGAGGAGCACATCGAATACCATGGCGATGAGTCGGACTTTGAGTCGTTGCAGAAAATGACAAAATAGTAAGTGCCACAGTAGAATTTTATCAACAAGGGATGTATGTGTACTGTAATCTTCTCTTAACTTTAATGTCCCAAAAGATAGTCAGTAAGCTGGTGGAGTAGAAATTAGCGATATTATTATTACATTTATGAGTTGGATTTAATTTGACAACCTGGATGCACTACGAAACGTATTCGGATCTAGATGTAATCTAGATTCTACATCGCTCATTTCATATGCTTAGAGCTTACATATATCAGTTGGAGGCGTACACCAGGCACATCTGTTCGTGCAACTATTACATATAAATTAATAATTGCATGCTTTATTATAGCCTAAAAACTCTAGTTTATAATTTGAAAATTAATAACTTGCACATAAGTATATATTTTTAAGTATATAGAATCAGAAAAGTGTGCCTGCCGAAAGCTTCACATATATTCGCATGTTTACATACATGTGAACATATGCACATACACCTAATTCTGTTTTTCCAAGTAAGTATTCCAAGCAAGTATTCCTGTTTACTTTATTAAATCATATTTATAATGTGTATTTACTCAATCATTGTTATGGAAAAAAAAATATATGCACTCTAAACTTAAAAGTAATTTAAATAAAATGTAGGACATCTTCAGGAACTAAAAACAATTATATAAAACCTCTATGTTGTTAACAAAATAAATAGGGTTTTCAATTTTTTAGGTAATTGCTGTCAACATCTAAATTTGCTGTATGCACAAAAAGGGAATTCCACTAAATTTGTGCTAAATGGTTTAAAATCGTATAAAAAATTAAAATTTTTTTATTTTCAAACCGTGTTAAATAAAAACCATGGTAAAACAGAATTAGGTGTACATACATACACATACTCACATATGCATATACATATACATATACACATACATATATACATACACACATACATACATACATACATACATTCATACATACATACATTCATACATACATACATACGTACATACATACATACATACATTCATACATTCATACATTCAAACATACATACATACATACATATTTATATACATAAATACATACATATATACATACATACATACATATATACATACACACATACATACATATATACATACATACATATATACATACATACATAAATACGTACATACATATATATACACACATACATATTTACATACATACATACATACACACATACATACATAAATACATACATAAATAAATACATACATACCTACCTACATACATACACACATACATACATACAGACATACATACCTACATTCATACATGCATACATACATACATACATAAATACATACATAAATAAATAAATACACACATACATACATACATACATACATACGTACGTACATACATACATATACACACATGCATGCATACATACATATACACACATACATATTTGCATACATACATACACACATACATACACATGTACATGCATACATGTGGCTATTTCCAACACGCTTGTTAATATAACACCATCTAATCATGAAGGCATGCAAGTCATACTTGAATTCATGATAATCGCATAGAAAGGCAATTCAAAATACTTTTTTATAAACTAGTAGTTCAGTGGGAACCTGATCTTCTGTTTGGTAAAATAGAACATGCAGACACACATACTCACACACATACATACTTACACAAACATGGATAAGTACATAAAGAAATTTATACATATGTAACCATACATATTTATATATATACATATATTCCCCTTATTTTGTGTTATCAGTTGACATGCTTTACATTATTTTTATACGCATTACTCTGCTTTTGGTTTAAATGGCTGAAGATAATTTGCCGCTTGAATTTTTATGTATATAGTTAATTCCCAACCTAATGATATATATGTGTGTGCCTTCTATAGGTGTCTTTTAATGTTTATAAACATTAAGAAGTTCAATTGTTTTCTTGACTCTATGAAATTACATATGTATACGATTGTAAAACTGAATGTATTAATGTATATGGTTTATTGTTGTAGTTGTTTGTCTATAAATATTTTAAGCATCAATATAACAAAGCTTTCTTAAATCAATCCAGCTTCAATTTGTCTTCTCTACTGTCCAACTTCATAGTACTTTTGAACATATACATATGCACTTACTATATGGTTGATGGTTTTTACTTTTGTTTTTAATTATTAATAACCATGATTATAAGATCCCCATTGAATATTACAATGTTAATGTGTCCTCATTTTCTTCTATGTATTGCAGTTTCCAGCCCATGCTGACGCTGTCGTATCAGACGTGCGTGGACAGCCATTATTTTGGCTTTACGCTGGAGACACAACTAAAGGATATTGCGATTGAGAAGTTCATTATTGTGCAGTCGCGTCAGTTTTATTACGTCTATAATAATCGTTTGCCGATGGAGGTGACCGAGACTGGACAACTGATCTTTTTTGTGGACTCGCACGTCTTTATGATACTGCGCGAACAGCCGATTGTGATCGGGTATAGCCAGCTGGTGGACGGAAAGCGTCATCATTATGTGGAACAGCATCATTTCATGCGCACCGAGGCATTACCCAAGGCCAGTTTCAATGTGAATCCCTATCGGCTGTCTAATAAGAAGCTATTTCGTGGCGGCCGCTTAGAGCCGGCAATACCACCGCCAACGGTGGTCAGTGCACTGAAACGTGATGCACAAGATGCTCAGATCCGTTTGGCGGATTACAATAAGGAGTATCGCAACTATTGTGAGCTGGGACGTGAATTTACGCAACGCAATTTGCATGGCACACTGCGCACCCTGCTCCAGGTGGAGGATATTGAGCGGCTACAGTGCTATGTGGCACTCAAGCAATCCAAAATGGAGTTGCATCAGTTTGGTAAAGAGTTGTCCGTTAAGTTGCAGCCAAATTCCAGAAATTTGAGCGCCGAGGATGTTCTGTCGCCCGGCGACGATGTATTAATTATTAATGAACGCTGTACAAACGGCGGTCAGCCAGAATCGGGCAAGGCGAACAGCATACGCCAGTTGCTGGATAATAATACTCTGGTATTGGAGTTGGCGCTGAAGGATTTCGATACGCTTGTCCAATGGGGCCATAAGATAAACGAGCAGTTTGGCGTACCGGAAAAGGAGCGTCGTGAGCCGCGCGTTTATTTTGCCCGCGTCCTGGGCGTATCGACGCAGCGCGTCAATATTACCTGCGATCGTCATCTGCCAGATAATACCACATATGCTCTACTCTTTCGGCCTGTACGCGCCGTTTTACGCTACCAATATCGTGCGCTCCATCAGCTAAAGCTGACCAATGCGGAGCATGTGCAGCGTCTGCTCTTTCCCGCTACGATTAACAGACAGCCGGTGGCTAATGGCGCTCTGTGCCTACATAATGAGCATATTGGTCGTAATCCGGAGCAACAGCAGGCGGTGCAACAAATTGCATTTTCAGATAGGCTGCCAGCCCCCTATATTGTGTTTGGTCCGCCCGGTACGGGCAAAACGGCAACAATTTGCGAGGCCATATATCAGTTGTATGTGCGTCGACCAGAGACCCATATTTTGGTGCTGGCCGGCTCGAATACGGCCTGCGATGAGATAGCATTGCGTCTATTGCGTTCCATATCCAAGGTGCCCAGTCAGGCGCGTCCGTTGACGCGTATCTTTGCCGCCAGCTGTGATCGTCGCATCGATAATATTGATGATCTGTTGTTGGAATACTCGAATATGTATGCCCTACACTTTTATCCCGATGTGCAGGCAGTCCACGACTATCGCATTGTGGTGTGTACCCTCAGTTTGGCGGGCAAACTATCAACGGGTGGCTTTGGTCGTGACGAGGACAAACGCAGCGTATTCTCTCATGTATTTGTGGATGAGGCGGCCGCCTCAACAGAAGCGGAGGTGCTTATGGGCATAACCTGTACCATAGCGCCATCTACGAATCTAATTCTATCTGGCGATCATAAACAATTGGGACCGGTACTGCAATCGCAGCGTGCCGGAGATTGGGGACTGGGCGTTTCGCTATTCGAGCGTCTCCTGCAGCGTGAGTGCTACCGCTTGGACGAGAATGGTGATTACAATGCAGCCGTACAGACACGATTGCGACGTAACTATCGTTCCCATCCCGAAATTGTCTCGCTCTACAGTGATCTCTACTACAACAGCGAACTGAAATCGGAGGCGGCACTAGGTGAGTCAATGTTATGCATGCATCCGATACGAATTTAAATTTGATATGAAGAGGGCTCAGAGAAAAAAATTTTAATAAATTATCGATTGGCCTGCTCTACTCGGATAATGTTTATTCTAAGAAAGATTTTGGGTCTATAAGATTTAAGAATGTATATACAGCGAAATGTATATGTCCGACTTATAAAAGTGGCTTGAGTATTGTACTTTAAATGTGGTTGGAGATGTCTCCTTTCTACATTTGCACTTTACTAGTATACTCTTTATTGCCCATTACAAAGTTTCTTACTGTTAACATTTCATTATAGGAAATGTATGCCTTGCTAGAAACTGGTTTCATACGCCCAACGAACATTTTCCCATAATGTTTCACTCGGTTTTTGGCACGACCATGAACTCCCAAAGTTCGCTGAGGTACGTATTTGGTCATACGATTCACATGCTAATGCAATTGTTAATCATATTCGATTCTGATTGCAGCCTCTGCAACAATAAGGAAATAGATGCAGTTATGGACTATGTAAAGGATTTGATGTACTTTGGCATCAATGGTGAGAAGCTGGCCCAAACGGATATTGGCATTATATCGCCATATAAGAATCAGTATCAGCGCATCCAGGAGCAGCTCAACATGCGCAACTGGCATCAAATCGATTGTGGCTCTGTTGAACTGTTCCAAGGCAAGGAGAAGCAAATTATAATTGTTTCTTTTGTGCGCTCATTTACGGAAAAGTTGGGCTTCCTTAATAATAGTCGCGTAAGTGGGAATATCAATGAAGTGTAAGCTGAAATCTAATCTAAAATCTCTTGCAGCGTTTGAACGTTTTACTATCACGTCCCATGTCTTTGCTTATTCTAATTGGTAATCCGCGCACGCTAAGCAAAAATCAGGAATTTCGTCATATCATCGACATGTGCCGGGATCGCAAAACGCTCGTCGGTTCGCCCTATTATCCAGATGATAATAAGACGAACGAGGCGAACGGTTCGGCCACTCCAACTGTAAATCCAATGCGTTCTGGCTGTAATAATAACCGCCAACAGCCAACAGATGCAACACATGAGGACGCGCAGACATTGGGACAGACATTCAAGCGAAGTAATAATCGTTGTCATAATTATCAATATCATCACCAAAGAAACCAAAGAAATCGTGACATCGATCATAAATGCCTATATACAAATGCTTATGCTGGATCTTTAGCATTTCGAATGATCCCATAATATGGATAAGCGAGAGTGGATCAAACACTATCGATCTAGATTGTCCATAGCATACGTTTTAGAAGTTTTCAAGATCGACGTACACATTTCAAATACGTCATATATTCACATCCTTTATATATAGAGATATATATATTTGTGTATATATATATATGTATATATATACATATATATGTATACATACATCATATATGCATTACATGACATGAGGCGCCCGGCTTTAGTTGTTGGCGTAAAACAATTGACTGCCGTTTTTAAGCATCCAAGTCCAAGTTCGCCAGCAAGTCAGATAAAAGAGAAGCAATTGCAGATTCAATTGTAATAAACCCAATACCTACCGTCCATGTTTATAATAAATTGGCATTCGCATCTTTTGATCATGCTCGTGATATAAGCATTTGGCTAACTAATTAGTCGCACACTGATCCTGATGCACACATTTCTCTGGTTTTATTTTATTTTTTTTTCGCTTTTCACATTCATAAAATATTTTTTTATATATTTCATATTATATTTTTTTTTTATATATTCAGCTAACATACACAACAAGGTTCCCTTATCTGCGGCCACAAAGACTGGCTACAGTAAGGCTGAGCTGCTAAAACTGAGCGACCAGGCTCAGCAGGCTAAAAAATCAGACCTGGACAAGCTATTCGACGAGCTGCCCAGCGTACCGCGTTATGTGGACAATGATTCCGCTACAGTGCGCTCCATTAATGCAGCCATGCAGAGTTTATCCGTTAATGAGCAGTTCGATGCTGTGGCGTCTACTTCCGCCAGCCAACCGGAAACAACTGTTTTTGGTCTCAGCGCCAGTATGCATCACAACGATTCGACAGCTCGTACAGCCACTTCATTTATTGTGGCGCATGAGGCCCTTGAGTTACCATTTGCGCCCAGTGCACCGCCGGCCAGTCCAGGTCTAAGACGCAGCACTCAGTACAGCTACATTCCCACGGGCTATATGCGCTTTGATGCAACGCGGTCAAGTCCACGAAGATTAGCCGATGAATACAAACTACCACCACCAGTCTATGGCCAAAGCACGTCCTGGCAAAGTACGACTCCAAATCCGTCGCCAAGTCCGGAGCCTAAGCCACAGAAGAAGAAGAGCACTTGTGTTATATCATAATTGCGATTATTAATGTAGCTTCTAGTTACAAAAATTTACGAGGACTACGTCGGGGTAATTGTGTCCCGGTGTTAGCCTCTTTTGACCTTTGCTGTTTGTGGCATATTGCGAATGGAAGTAGTCACAACTAGACTGCTGCACTTGCAACATGTTCCAAGCAGCAAAAACGAAATCTTTTTATAAAAATAGCAAATTCGCATCGGCTGAATTAAAATGCACCACATTAAAAGTTTGCTTTAATGCATCGGCTGCGAGTTTGGATGATATTTTATATATATATTTTTGTATTAAACATCCTATACATGCGTGTGTAAATCCCCGAGATTTGCTCAACTTATTCAACATGTGTGTGATGCTTAAAAAGACATTAAATTTGATTCACAAATTTCGATTTTTATCATAAAAATTTCGAAATTTCAAATACCTCCATTAAAAATGGTGTTTGGACTGCGTTAAATTTGTGCAGAGCCCATACGCTGCCTGATTTTGATTTAACAAATTTTGTATCTTCAATTTAAAATGAGAAATGAGAAAATTATGTGAAGCGCAAGTTAAAAAGAATTTTAAATACTTTTATATTTTCCATATGTTAACCGAAATCAATAATAAACTATATACTTATTGGACAAGCATAAAAAGACGACGTTCCATTGTTATACGGTCATTGTTTTAATTGGTAAATTCTGCAATTATGAGATTGCACTAGCTTGCAATTTTTAAATAACAAAGTTGGCTTTACAAATTTTTAAGTAAATAAAAAACAGAACAGATTTTTATTTCGTTGCATAAAAGCTCAAGTAACATTTTTTTTAATATTGTAAATAGTTCAAGTATTTAAGAATTCCAGTAAATTACCGTGACTCTTTAAAATTAAAAAAACAGTGAAGCAATTACATTAACAGTATTAAGCGTTATTCAACGAATTAGCAAAGATTGTGCGCCTAACGATCGAGATTAACATCTGCAGTATGAGTGCGCGCGGCAAATTGGCCTTGCCCATGGTCATGCCCAATCCAGCAAGTAGTTTTAATCGCAGCTTAGCAGAAGCGCCACGAGGCACCAGATTGGCGACGCCGCTATCATCACACAGGACCGGAGCAGGTAGACGCACCGGCGGCGATGGCGATGGTGGCACCGCTGGCTGGAAGACAACAGCTGTGACGACCACAAGCCGGCTGACACTCACGGCACGGCTGGAGAAACCGACAATTGCCTCGACACTGCGTGCGGCGAGCAATCGGAGTAAGGTAATGGCCCAAAAGGCGGCAACTCCTCGCAAGCAACGAGCACCAATTGGTGGCGACAAGAAAGGTCCGGATCGATTGGTGTTGGGCCCCATATCGAAACAGGGTCCGCAACAAGGAAGGAAGGCAGCGGGCGTTGGTGCGCCGCTGAAGAAGGAAGTCCAAGTAGACGTACCGTATGAGGCCAGGCTGGAGAAGCAGCAATTGGAGATTGGCGTGCAGACCAATGAGGCGGAAATACTTAACCGTGAACTGCTCGTTGGAGATATTAAGCTCCTGTTGCCATCACCGCAGCTGGCCAAACAAATTGACAGGGCACGCGCGGAGATTAAGAAAAAAATTGATCGCCAAGCGTTACGTCAATTTTCATCGCACGAGCAGGATGAGGAACAGCATTTGGATGAGCTCAAACAATTCATGGAGCGCAGCTATGTGACCAGGCGTATACCCAAGAAACCGCCAATGCCCGTGCTGTCCAACTTTGAGCCAACCCGATATAATCCTGTATTTAAGTCCATGGATGAGTTCTTTACACGCGACGTACCGAAGGCAGAGTCCATCACAAACATAAAGGAGCGCATCAGGCGCAAGGAAGTGGAACTTATGAGCATGTTCGATGATGTAGAAGTTAGTGAAAAGGCCGAATCCGAGTCCGAAGGCGATTAAATCGAATCTCCTGTATGTCAATTATATAAAAACGACATGTTGAAACACATAAAAAATTTAAGTTAAATATATTCGTGTTTTTATTTAAATAGTAAATAATTGTAATTGTAATTGTTATTTCAAACAAAAATCTGGATTAATGGTTGTGGGAAACCAAGTACACAAATCATACTCCTTGCTCAGAAACCTTTAGTTAGCGTAACCCGGAGCTTTGTGTGTTTTAAATAAAAACAATACAATTCAATTCAAAAGCTTGTTAGGAATATATCCTTTTAAAAATGCGCGCCAACAATTTATGTGAATAAATCGATTATCGATTAAAAATTGTAGAGTTGAGTTCAGGGTCGTTAATTTTTTAGTTTTGAACTACAGCTGTTTAGCTCCGCAGCTGGTGTGTACACACTGTTTGCCACTTGGCTTGCCGGTCGCATTTGACAAATATTTTATTTTTTTAAAAACGGGCTAGTCGGTCTGTTAAATGTCAAGTCATATTTAGGGAGTCTCTAAACGACTCCATTTCCACACAAGGACACGTTTAAAAAAAATATTGTTGTGCACTACGAATGTTGTAAGCGTAGGCCAACATATTTTATATATTCTAACTGCTACTACTACAACTACAAATACATATACATATATAGGTGAGTAAGTGAAGCATTTTGAATATGTTGTGAATCACATGCCTACCGACTCCGCCCAGCCATCAGCAGCAAAGATGACACTGAAGGTGACAAAGCTGGCGCTTTCGAGTCGCCTCATCATTTTGGCCGTTCAAATGCTGGCCAACTGGATTGTGCCAGACCATAAGCCGGATGTGTTTCGTATGCCAATGCCCTCACCGAATGCTACAAATCCCGACCACTACCTGGACAAGCTGGTTATGCGCTGCTTGGGCGGCTTGCGGCACTGGGATGGTGAATACTTTCTGCACATTGCCAACTATTTGTACACGTACGAGAATACTCTGGCATTCTATCCATTATATCCGGTGCTTGTGCGCAACTTGGCCGCAGCTTTGACGGCTTTCAATGTGCCCATTTCGATGCATGCGCTCACTCTGGTCGTCGCTGTCGCCTTGAATGTGTGGCTCTTCTGCGAGGCTGCCAATTATCTGTACCAGCTGACGCAGCGCGTTTTTAATGATCTGCACAAGAGTTGGAATGCAGCGCTCGTATTTTGCTTTAATCCGGCTAGCATTTTCTTCAGTGCCGCCTACTCCGAATCGCTGTTCACCTACGCCAGCTTTATCCTGATGCTGGAATGCGTGCGGGCCAAGCAACAATTCAATTTTATGCGTATTTGCGCCAGCTTGACCGCTTGCATTATGTGCCGCTCCAATGGACTGATTGCCCTGGGCTTTCCCTTGTATTTTTTTGTGCGCCACATTCTACTGACTGCGAACGTGAAGCGGTGCCAACAGATGATCAAGATGGCGCTGGCCGTGTTTATACCGCTGGCCATATTGCATGCCTATTACTTTTACATATATCGACTCTACTGTATGCCCGGCATCAAGGTAAAACATCCGCAGCAGGTGAGGCAGTATGCCAGCGAACGCAACTATCTGCTTGCCGGTCGGGGACCGAAGGGATCGCCCTGGTGCCAATATACGTTGCCATTCCCCTACAGTTATGTGCAGTCCACCTATTGGGATGTGGGCTTCTTGCGTTACTATCAATGGAAGCAGCTGCCCAATTTTCTACTAGCAATGCCCATGCTGGTGTTTATGCAGTGGCACTGCTGTGATTATTTGTGGTTTCTGGCCACTAAGATTTGGCCGCAGGTGGCCAGCTGGCGGGAGCCACTCAAGTCACAAAAATCGCTGCCATTCGTGCTGCACGGTGCGTTCTTGACGCTCGTCTGTGCTCTCTTCGTTCACATTCAGGTGTCCACGCGTTTGCTGGCCTCGGCCACGCCCATTTTCTATTGGTTTGCGGCAGATCATATGCCCAAATCGCTGGCGCAGCTCTCGCTGCGCTCGAAGGCAGGCGCCCTGTTTATCTGGTGCACCACATACTGTGCTTGCGGCACCGTCCTCTACTGCAATAACTTTCCCTGGACTTGAACTCGAAACTGGAATTCGTACGCCATGAACATATGTATAGAAGCTATTGGTTGCCAAAGAGACTGCATTAGGATTGGATTAGTTTGTAGTTATTGTTTATAGCCGATGTTGACCACCAGAAAATCGAAAGCAATTGTCATTTGCTTGCAAATTAAATTAAATAAATGTTTGAAACCGATTTTTGCGCGCTTCTGTCGATATCTTTGTATAACGTCGCCGATAGCGTTGCGGATTATCTAAATTTATCGATTTGCTCATGGGCAAAATTATCGATAGGTTTACGTATTTGCAGTGAGAATATTGGTAAATGGTTAAATATATCGATTATTTTGCGACCAAAGACCTAAACAAAAGGAGATTTTTAGTGAAAATTCGAAACGCCCGCAAAAATGGAGCAGCTTTCGGGTGTTATGATAATAATTATCATCGGCGGCGGCGTGCTGACCTTTGTAATGCTCTTCATATTCGCCAAGCGGCAGATAATGCGATTCACACTGCGTAGCCGTCGCGGCCCCCATGTGCCAGTGGGCACTGATGCCAAAAAGGCGCTGCGTCGCGAAATTGAGCGCAGATTGGACTGCATACAAAAGATAGCACAGGAGCCAAAGCTGCTGTGGACCGATGCGGACAAGTATATTGTGCAGCCAGGTCCTGAGCAAGATTTGCCCCCCTACTACTACCGCATGAAGGCCGTGGACGATGTTAAATTGCTGGAATCGGAGATAGCGCGCGCGGATGGCAGCACACGCCACGCCCACGAAAGCTTACGTGCCTTTCTACTGACTACGCTCTCGGTGACGCTCAACGGCACTGGGCAGCGCATAATCCATCAGTTCTGTGACACATACGAACACGCTCGCCACGATCCAAATGAATTTGGCAAGGACGAGTACGAGGCTTACCATCACATGCTGCTCAAGCTGATGGAGGCGTAAGTGTGACGTTAAGGTTTTGGTCAATTTTACTAATACAATGCTCCTGCCACAGTGCCAAGCAACTGAAGAACTATAATTCGAGAAAGGCCTCGCCAGCGCGCACCCCACGCAAACAAAAAATGCACTCGCTGCTGGATCCAGCACGCCTGCGTCCGCCGCCCGTCGTTGAGCCGCCTAGCAGTGAGCTGACAGCCGGCCAGCATGCGAAAGTCAATATGACGCTGGGCCTGCAAGGCGATGAAATGGTGGCCGCCGAACTGGCCACCAATCCGCTGCATTTACAGGCACCCGCCGAACGTGATCTTATCATACGCAATCGCATTAAGACGCCCACGTTGGACGACATTGTGGTCGAGGCGGCGGAGCAGCAACAGCAAAGTGAGACGGCCAACAACAATGGGGAGCATGAGATAATGAGCATCTCATCGGTTCAGTTTCAACGCAACTCGAGCGTAGTCTAAGGTAAAACTTTACTTTGCAGATTTTAAATTATTTGAATCTAAAGTCTACTTGTCGCACTTGTTCTGCTTCTGTTTTTCGTCACATTTATCTATCATTTGAGAGAAAACCACAAGATCCAAAAGCCGGCAAGAGTAGCCAGTCTCATTGTCATACCACGATATAAGCTTAACAAAATTATCGTTTAGCGCTATGCACGCTTTGGCATCGAATATTGAGCCATAGCGCGAGCCATTCAAATCCGTTGAGACTACATCGTCTTCGGTGTAGCATAGTATGCCCTTCATGTCGCCCTTCGCTGCTTCCTTGATAGCGTCCTTGATCTGATCCATTTTGGTGGGACAGCCAAGACGACATGTCAAATCCACCACGGAAACGTTCGGTGTGGGCACACGAAAAGCCATGCCTGTTAGCTTACCATTCAGGTCTGGTATAACCTTGCCAACGGCCTTGGCAGCGCCCGTGCTGGCCGGTATTATGTTGCACATGCCGCTGCGTCCATCGCGCCAGACCTTCTTGCTCGGTCCATCCAAAATCTTCTGCGTGGCGGTGCAGGCATGAACTGTCGTCATAAGACCCTCCAAGATTTCAAAATTATCATGCACAACTTTTGCCAGCGGTGCAAGGCAATTAGTTGTGCAAGAGGCATTCGATATGATCTTCATCTCTGGCTTATACTTGTCCAAATTGACGCCACACACAAACATGGGCGCGTCCGCCGAGGGTGCAGATATGATCACCTTTTTGGCGCCCCCATCGATATGCGCCTGCGCATCCTTAAGAGTGGTAAATCGACCAGTACATTCAACTACCGAAATCACGCCTAAATCTTTCCAACATATTTTTTTCGGATCCATTTCGTTGAGCACCTCAATCCTTTGGCCGTCTATGATAAGCTTCTTGCCGTCAATGGAAATCTTCTTGTCAAAAACGCCATGTGTTGTGTCGTAGCGTAGCATATAGGCCATGTACTTGGGTTCCATGGATGGATCATTAATGGCTACCACTTTAACATCCTGTCGCCTCATAGTTTCGCGCAGAAAGACGCGCCCAATCCGTCCAAAACCGTTAATAGCTATTCCCGTCATAATTTCGAAATTAAAAGATCACGAACACTATTTTCTAAAACTTTACAAAATAAATTTTTCTAAGAGTTTTTCGTAAATTCAAAAAGCTTGAGCAACATGAACAGCTAGTTTTGTTTTATAAACAAATGTAAAATTAAATATTTTCAGCTTGACATCTGTTGCTTTCACATATTGTCAGAGGATATATGATTTGTATTTTGTTTTTCTAGGTTTGGCAAGGGAACTCTGCACCAGGACTAACCTAATCGAAGATAATTAACTTCGCCGTACTGAATATTATTTCGTAATATATACATATGTATGTTGGTTTTAAATATAAGCTACACCTTAAGCCAGTTTGGCATAGTTTCTTGTAAGGTTATGGATTTCTTTTTATTTTAGCAGTCTGATAAAATAAGCCAATTCTGGTGGTTTTAAACTTATAGAAAGATGTGTGTTCGTAGTTGAAATAAAAGATGCGTTTACGTATTAGTTATGTACTTGATACCTTATAACATCTTTTGAAAGAGGTCACAAATTATAAGAAATTCATGTAGGCATACCTTAGTCACCGTTAGTAGTGCTGCTGACGGTTTCTGAGAAATTTGAGATTGTGTTTGAATTGCTGTTGATTTGTATGATTATTTGCACTAAAATATGCTATGTCGTTGTTTTAATCTTAATGTTTCCGTAAGGTTGAATGCTTTTCAGAGAGTTGGTATGAAAAGGTTTCATTAGTATGTGAATGTACAATGTTTAAACTATTCTAATTGCTTTAAAATACCTGAACAAAAAATTGAAACGTACTGCTAATATTGCCAGTTGGCAGCTTTACAAGAATTTGAGGTTACGTTTGATTTTATCTAGATTTTATTTTCCGATTTTTCTGTGGTTTTCTGCTCTTCAGTTTAATAGTCGAATATTTTTGTATAATGTTTAAAGCATTGATCAGCTTTTAGTAGTATGTAAATTCATATTTTTTGTTGATAGTATTGAGTGGAAATTGAGGTTATGTTTGATTTACTTTTCACATTCTTAATAGTATATATTGGTATACAAATAACATTTTGTTGAATAAATATTTCTAAGAATGTGCATATTAATGAATGCTTTATACATATATAACTAGCGGGTATAACCCGGCATTGCCCGTGGCACGTATGTTATAAAATCAATGTTCTCAAACAAATTTGAAATGATTTTGAAACTGATCGGACGGTAAACAATTAACTATCATTACATTCTTATGTAGAGCTTTGAAAATAAGTTTAAAGCAAATCGGACACAATTTAAAACTTCGCACAAAAAATATTTGAGTCGCATTCCACCCGAAAAAGTTTGGATTCTGCAAAAAGTGTGAAACACGTCTCAAATGATTTTTCTTATAGATCTTTGGAAACGAATTTGAGCGCGAAACGTCACCCACCAAATTTTTTACCTCCATTTCCACCAAGGAGGAACGGATTTTTCGAAAAGTGTGAAACACCCCTTAAATGAATTTGAACAAAGATCTTTGAAAATAAGTGTGGGGCCGATCGGATGGTAAACAAAAAAGTTACATACAAACGTTTTTCGCGATTTTTCCACACTTGCGGGTGGAATTTCCCGAAACCCCGTCTTAACGTGCACCTACATCACATAAGGTAGCTATAGTGAAAATTTCAGCTTCCTATATATATATATATATAGAGATTTACTATTAGTATGAGTAATTGAGTTGAGGTTATGTTTGAGCTTATGTTGATATGGAAATAGTTTTAATAATTAACTTGAGGTTATGTTTGAGTTTATGTTGATATGGAAATAGCGATATATCCTATTTTCTAGCTCTTACATCTGTGAAAATTGAATGCACACACGCTTTTTGCTGTGGTTACAGCAATTTTGATTTACCAAACGAGAGGCGCACAAATGAAAGGATTTTCCGAAACCTATTACATGAGAGTGTGTATAACAGGTTGGAATAGGGTTGTGGGTTAGTGAGTGTGTGCGTGTGTGTGTGTGCGTGTGTGTTTGTGTTGTGCAGTTGGTATTTTGGGAATGCTTCTGGCTAAAAGTAGAGCTATTCATGTGTGGTAGCAGCCTGCTATTCACGCAGACAGCGCAAACACAAATCAAGCTGCAAGTCGTAAAATTTTCAGAGGCCGACTCTCGACTAGATTTGGTCTACAAATTGCTGTTGGCTGTTGCAGCAACGGCAGCAACGGCAGCAGCAGCAACGGCAGCAGCAGCAGCAGCCTGCGCATAATTAACTGGCCAAGCAAATAAAGAAAACCAAAGAAAAATTGCCAAAAGAATGGTGCAAAATAACTTGAAGGAAAAGTGCAGACTGTGCGGAAAAGCATGCCAAAAATGCCAAGCAAAAAGTGCTGCTAAAAATAAATTGTAACAAGTATGCGGCATATTAGCTGTTTAAGACCGAAGGTATTTTCCTGAGAGCTTACAAATTGGGCTAAATCTTGTGGAAGCGACAGAGAAAAGCCAGCGTGTGCCTGCGTGCAACAGATCAAGTTTCCAACTAGAGATTGAAATTATAAAGAAATGTCCAAAAAATCGGTGGAATTGCGTCTCTTTCTCAAATAACATTTGACTTAGGTAAAGTTTTTAAAAATAGTGCCAAAGATTTGTTTCAATCAATCAAACAAAAAAATGTATGCCTCGGTAAGGATAATCAGCTTGTGGTGTGCATATAGTCTTATTCAGGATTCTGCTCATAGTCAAGACATTAGATAACTGGGCTCGGTACTTCCGACGAAGTTAACCTTCTGCAGGCTATTGCCTAGCCGTTATTGGGCAACAATTTTTGCCAAGCCATTGAACTGGCGCCTTGTTAGTCAGCAACATTTTGTGGGTTCGACACACAGCTGCTTATAAATCAATCGTGTGCGGCCAGCTGCCAGCCCTGGGCCAGAGCAAAAGGTGTTTCAACAAAATGCAAATGGGTATCCACAGGACAACAACAACAACAACAACAGCAACAACGACAACACACAAAATCAGCTGAGTTGCTGTGCCGTGGGCGCTATTACTCACCTTTGTCTGCTAGCTAGCTGCCGCTTCGCTGCCTCATGCATAGCTGATGGCCCCCAAGAAGCAACAATTTTCTTGCCAAAATGTTGCCCCAGGGGGATAGAGGGTGCTTATGGTTATGGCCAAAAACACTTTGTATGACGACTTGCTCTCAAGCATTTAAATTGAAAGTTTTTGCGTTCGAAGTTTATATGTGCTTGGGTAAATGCATATCTCGAAGTGGAACCTTTTACTTACATCTACGGATTATCAAGTTTTCATTGTTTTGCAGCACTAGCAACTTGTTGCCAAGCGCCCGCAACATGCTGCCATGCGTATGCCAGCAACGACGCCCACACAGAGCTCTCTCTCTCTCTCTCTCTCGTTCTCTCTCTATTTTCTCACTGTAGCTCTCCTGGCCAAGTCCTGGCAATGGTGAGTTCTGACCCCAGACCTAAAAATGGGGCCGCTGATTACGAAATTGTTGAAGTTAAACAGCAGCGACCTGAAGTTTGTGCTCATATTATATTCATATCTGTATATTTTAACCACATTCTATTTTGGTTTGGCACTGATCGTAAATTCTGGCTAAATGGAAATTGAAAGTCACGCCAGCAGCTGGCATCGGCAGGCCTGTCTCAGGCTCTAAAAAAACGGAAACGGAAATGCATTGCAAGTGCCAAAACGAGTTTGTTGCTTTAAATTCGCTTTGTTTTGTCTTAAAATTTATGTGCAAAAGTTTAAAATTGAAAATGTTTTTTCGCCAACTGCAGCGACACGAGCAAAGTTTTGCATTAAAGATTGCATCAAGCTTACGCCAAGGTTAAATTCAAACAAGATTTTATGCGTTTTTCAAAGTTGCAAGCTGCCTTTTCTTTTCGTTAAATGTTGCTCTTTTCATTTCTGAGCTCACAATCGTACACGCTCAATTATTGGGCTCAATATACTTCTTGATGCATCAAGAATGGCCATAAACTTAGCATAGTTTTGGCATCAAGTATCTGTAGGCTATATTTTGTGTGAAGAGATTATAGTTAAGTCAAGTTTTCTGCGGTATGAAAAATGCTGGCTACAAAAATGTATTTCTTAGAAAATATGCTTCAAATGCCAGCAGCTTAGCAGCTTTTTGAAGAAAAATACTTTTTCTTCCCGAATGTATAGTTGGCAGAAAATTCACTTTCAAGGAATTTCCAAAGAGCACATCACATTTTTCTTGGCTAATGCTAGAAAAACTTTGACAAAATGATTAGAGCTATTTTTAACAGGCTGAAGAGTTGACACACGCCAAATTCGATGCGACATTTATGAAGGGGCATATTGAAAAATTCAAGTTAATTTTTACTTCAGTTTTTTGCAGAAAACTTGATTTATATAATTATAAAATAAACGCTAATTGATGCCTTCTTTTGTTTGAAGCAGCTTTAGTATCAGACAAGATATTTCCAGTTACAGCTTTCAATATCTATAAAATTCTGCGGCTACAGCTAATAGCTCTAGTAAGTCACAGTATTATCATAAAGAAAGTTCTTTCATTCAGTCCAATCTAAAATATAACTAGGCAAAAAAAAAGAAATGTTATCATTTGGGTTCGATGTTAAATGCGTCTCGTGGGTCTCTTTACAATTTTATTTATGTGCCACTTGTTGTGGATGGGACTTTATATACATAAAAGCGATGAAGGCGGCATAAATAAGCAACAAAATAAATAGTGGCACTTTAAGAGCCAATAACATTAAAGCCATGGCCAATAGCAATAAATAGCAAGGGCAAAGAAAAGCTGTCAGCAGCTTGGGCGCCAGCGTTGACAATGGCCAAATTGTTTTTGGCATAACTTAGGCAGCTGAACCGATAATCACATTTGATCCTGATATCAGCAGTCGAATGTTGTTTGTTGCTCTAAAATAGCTGCTGATGATGCGCTTGCTGCAAAGCAATGCATAATGCAGCAGCAGTGGCAGCAGCAGTGGCAGCTGCTGCAATGTAGTTTGCCAAAAAATCAGCAGGCAATCGCATATAATTCAAATTTGAATGCAGCCTGCAACTGAGACTGCGCTACGTTCGGGCTACGAGCTGCAGAGCTCGACTACAAATTGAATTGTCAAACGCAATTGCACAAGCCGTAGTTCGGCACAAAGGGGGCAACTGCAGCAGCACAACTGACATCTCTAATTGTGCGCTCAAGTGTGCGCTAACAAAATTAAATCAAAGGGTCTATGCAGGCGAGCTACATCCCAGAGAATGGCTTAGACCGAAGAGCCAACTGGCCAATTCTTTTGGGCTGCAAAAAACAAACTTGAACATTGCTTTTGGCTGAATTATTGCAGTACATAGGCAACAGAAATGGGCATTCAGTACAGACAAAATGGCACTCAAACACAAAACTAACGTGCAGTACGACTTGCCGCTACCCTGTACGATAGCACGCACAGCGACAAGGAGAGCGTACTTAAATGCACTGAGCGAAATTAGTGCTGCTTCGTAATTGCATTATGCACTGTTACAGAAGTATACTTAAAAATAGAACAAGAGTTCGTGTTTTAACTAAATCTAAAATATTTTGCAGTGTTTTAATTTATTCGTTTTCGACCAAAAATTTAAGAAATTTAAAAAATTTTATAAAATTATCTACACGGCTAATTTAGCTTAAGGTTCGGTTTAAGGTTTTCAACCTTGGTTTTTATACCCTGCTAACAATATTTAAAAGAGCAATGCACGTCTATGTAAATATACATAGGTGTAAGATGTATTTTAAAATTATTCTAGAGCAGCGCAAACCGCGAATACTTACCAAACTTGATTGGTAGACTTCTTAAGAGATTGAGTGATAAGCTTTGCGGTCACGCCCACAGCCACACCCTCAACTTTGAAAAAGGCGTCTTTTCGATAGTCACCGTTTGAGATTCACTGAATGAGTAATTATACTTAAAAGAGAGTATTGTGCAGTCAGCAACACCCGATTTAAAGGATCTTACTTACTATTTCTTTTTAATTTTCCTTAGAATTTGAAAGACAACAGCTCGCTTCTGTGACGTCAGCGGACACATTTTTTGTGTTGTTCTGAAAGGGGGAAAATTTATTCCGAATTTGTTGGCTATTGTTAAGGTTTTACTTGTTCCAGGTACTGGGACAATTTGTGAGATTTTATGCAATCGAGTATGAAGAGTAGAGAATTAAATACAGACAATCTTTTCTGAATTTATTGTTCGTTAGGGCTAATATAGAAACTGCTCGTAGATAGCTCGAGCTGGCTTCTGTTTAAGCAATAGGCCAAGGTCCTATGTCATATTTTCTTAAATATGCTGGTATTCCTGGCAATCAATTAGACTGCGTTCCTCGAGATGGAGTCTAATTATCTGGCCTCTATAAAGCGGAAACAAATCTTTTGGTTACCTGCCAATGATCAGTA
This sequence comes from Drosophila borealis, assembly GCA_035045885.1. Taxonomy (NCBI): domain Eukaryota; kingdom Metazoa; phylum Arthropoda; class Insecta; order Diptera; family Drosophilidae; genus Drosophila; species Drosophila borealis. The sequence continues at coordinate 3,577,663 of JAWNOR010000206.1, read as the reverse complement.
AATAAATGGAATAAATTCTTTAAATATGCGGCAGGCTCTGTAAATATTATTTGTCTGTTCAGCAAATAAAATTGCAAATGAGATGCCTTTCGATAGATCTGATTCCTATAACGGATATCGATTGGCTCTAGTACTCACATTTAACTTCAAAAAGCCAAATAAAGCTTCTATAACACTTCCCCTGATACAATTCAGTCTGCAATCCCAAAATTCTCTCTTTTCCAACTTGGTCAATTGCTCAATAGATGACATGCTAAAACAGCTATTATCATTCTTTCTAATACATACTATAATACACTTTTAAGTGCCCTTTTACAAGCTGCAGGGTATCATAAAAAAAGCAAGCACAACTTTTATGTCTGCCAAATCAATATGGCAGCACTTACAGCATCCCCAACTCCCCCAACCTCAGATCAATTGTAGAATTTGATAGCAATTGCCAAGGCAATTTCGTTCTGTAGAAACTTGGCTAAATTGTCAGCTTATGAAAAGTGTTTTTTCTTGCATATAAACAAATTTCAGTCGTTTGAAAAGGCTGCAAATGCAGCTGCTTGAGCCAGGTTCTAACAGGTGAATGGACTAAACACACACGCACACGCACACACACACACTTACACCCTTGCACACACACTCGCACACACTCAATTGCTTATTTACGAGCTGGTCACATGAAAAATTGCCCTAAAATTGAATTGCAATAAGGCAAAGCAATTAATTTAGCTTGAGGCAGCCGCAGCAATTACATTGATATACGAGTATATCGTATAGAATGGGGTTATTCACTCTACTATATGGTATAGTCTAATGTCAATTTGTTTGATGATGCGCACTGCAGCTACATACATAAATGCTGGCTGTGCGGTGCGGGCCATTACGTGTTACGAACTCTGGCGAACGCGGCGTATACGTAATGCCAGTAGAGCCAAATGTCATGAAATTTCATTACGGTTCGAGTGCAGCAACAGCAGAAGTCAACAAAATGTTGAACACTGAGTTAAACTGCCGGCTAAACCAATTACATTTGCACGCCATTGACGAACAGCAACAATAATGTCAGCAGCAGCAACAACAGCAACATAGACAGAGACAGCAACAATATTGCGTCAATGTTGAAAGGAAACGGAAGCCGCAGCAGCAACAGCGCTTGAAAAATGTCCACATTGAGGAAATGACGTTGAAAAACTGTAAAAATAAACACATACACACACACAGCCGCACACACAACATAAAAATAAGAGAGTCTTCGAGCAACAGCAACAACTTGTAATGAGCTGCAACTGAGAAGTTGAAAGTGATTTATTCAATGCCATGCAAGCCCAAATAAACAAGTCCCCAACATGAAAACTAGATGACACAACTGAGTACAAAGTGCCGCACATTAAATACCCTTTCTGACACATTTTTAAGCCCAACCAGGCAACAAAATGATATATTACACTGGAGTTTCTTTGTAGTTGGAGCATATATAATTCCAGAAAAAATAAAAATAAAATATAAATATTATCAATTCATCGGCCCTATGGGGGCTATATGTTATATATTATGGGTAAAAAATGCTAGGAATAAAGTAAAATTAGTAATACAATTTCATCAAGATATTTTAAAAGTTAAGAGACTCGGATGAAGATACAGTATAAACTCTGTTGACGAAAAAGCAATTGGTCATCTCATTTTTAGTTGGACAATATTTGAAGCCCCTCTACCTTACTTATTCTGGAAAAACTATCTTCTTTCCCCAAAAAACTCTTTCTTTGAAGAACAAAACTGTGATAAAATATGAATTATCTCTTAATACAGATTATGCCAATTGTGTTACAGAGTTTAACATTACTTCGACATAATTATTGAGCTGGCCTAAGCAAAAGAAACAACATATTATATTCATTCGTGTCCGCTTAAGAGATCATTAAATCCATGTGTTACACATTTGATGGCAACCGTATAATACCCACTGCAAAGGGTATATGAATTTAGAGCCTGAGCGCTTCCCAAATGATTGACCCAAACAAAGCCCAATGCCCGCTTGTCAAAAACTCATTTATTATTTAAATATTAACAGCCAAAAAAAAAGTTATGCTGAAAGAAAAAGAAGAAGCGCAGACAGGCAGCTGCTCATTTAAAAAAAAAAAACATTTCCTTTTTTCGGGGTGCCGCTGTCAACTTCAATGTTCCATAAAGGACGTGGCAAGGTGGCAAAGCCGCGGACACTTGACGCAATTCCCTTGCATTGTGTGTGTTAAATTACAATTGGCACGGAAAAAAGGCACAATAAACTGAAAAGTTTTTTAAACTCCTGTCAAAATTATTTCTAAGAACTTGAACAAATAAGTATCTGACGAAAGTGAAAATAAATGATGTTGGCGGGAAATATTTTGTCTTGGTAAAGTGCCTGAACATTGATTCTATGGGGAACAAATTGAATAGATCTGTAGATGCAATATATATCAAGGTTTTTTAACAATACTCAAAGGTTTCGAATTTCAAATTGGTTGATTTCGAGAAGTTTATATTCAAGCTTGTATTCATTCGCAGCGCATAGAATTTTTTAATATGCTATATAATTTTTAAGGTTTCTACTCTGTTAAGTAAATTTAATAGAACTACAAATTTAATCCATTTTGGAGAGGTTTTCATTAAAGTTTGGGAAAATTGTAATTTATTTTGAATAATAAATATAATATTTACAAGTCAGTTCAATAAGGATAATAAAACGATTAAAATTAAAAACTGGTTCTCTCTTGCCAGTATAATTAACAGAGTTTAAAAATGTAATTATGTTATCTAAAACAAAACTTATTCAGCTGCAACAGCTTTTTGGTAATGTGGCGTTAACAGTTGAATGTTGACAGGTACTGTTAACAGTGTGCCAGTAACAGACTAAAGTTAACAGAACTAAGAAATTCTAAAAAATAATTATTTAATTAAAGTAATACAGATTGTAGTTGCTGTTAAGAGTGTGACAGTAGCAGAGTGAAGTTAACAGATCTGATAAATTGTGCAAAAGAATTACTTAGTGAAATTAATAATACAGATTATAGAAAACCAAGCCCGATCCGGTTTACGAGAATTACTTTTGAATAGAAAACAAATTAGGGCAAGCAGAAAACACAATTTGGGTGCAAACGAAAAGTGCTCTACGTGCCAAAAAAAATGGCCATGCACTCCAGAATTTATGCCACGACATTTTCAGTGCCTTATCTTTGTCACAATACGCCCGCATGGCCCCGCAGCTAAAAAAATATATCTTAACATTTGTGTTTTGTGCATAAATAATTGTTTATGAGCACGTACAGTGTTGGGTGGGAGACAAACAATGGCAAGCACATGCAAAAGCGAAGTCAAGTGGAAGTGAAGTTGGCAGGAGGCACTGTTAGCTGGTAACTGGGTGAGGCGGCGACATGGCACGACTGTCTGACTTGCGTGACCAAAGTGCAAGAGGTGATAAATAACACAGCAAAATGTAGACATCACAGAGCGAAGAACGAACCCCGCACACCGAACCCTGACCCGAACGTATCTCGCTGCTGGAGCATGTTTCAGCAATTTTGCAGGCAAACCAAACAAAGTTGATGCCACTTTCAAGTTGGTGTCGTGCAGTTTATTAAGTTGCAACAACATAGTATTTACGAGCCAGTTGCCAAGGCTACAAAGCATTTAGTTCGTTTTAACACTCCACTTGCTTATCACTAGCTAAAGATGCGCAATGCAATTTTCTGCTCGACAAACCACACGACCTTCTTCACATGGCAATCCATCGCTGACCCTGGACTCGCGACCGTGCTGCAACCACAACAGCCAACATGGAGATATCTATCTTTCTTCCTCTTCTCTTTCCTTTTTCGCATGTCGCACCACTCATCTCTTTTAGCTGAGCCACCTGCACTGGGGGGCATGTCCTTGTCTTTGTTTTGCTGGCATTGTGCAATGAGGGCTAAAAATGTGCATTAGTGTAAATATGCAGATGCTTCAAAGCAGCGACAACAAAGCACTCGTATGAATGAGCTGGTTGAGTGTGCTCGACTAGCAGTTACCCTGTAAGCACATACATTTCAGCTGAACCAGACCACTTCTAAAGAAACCATTACTGAATGCATTTGGCTAAGGATTGCAGAATTTTTAATACAAAACACACTGCATTACAAAGTACTGATAAAAGCAGACACACTTTCACGACGAGCCTACCAGCATAGTAAAAAATGATCGTAGACAAGTACCTTACCAGGCTTGCAGATACCCATTTGTCCCTTCTCTGTCAAGCTTATAGGGTATTAGAAATAAAATACCTGGCGGCATACAAGTGCAGTTAAAGATATAGATACATAAACCTCATATGTATATGCTATTTACAGTTACAGCAAACACAATTCATAAGCAAATTACATGTAAATACGACAACATAATACTCACATGAATTGTCCTTTGTCCTTTGCTCTTTACCTTGGTGCGTGCATTCCATTTCTTTACCAAACTAGCACTTAACTGGGCTAACAATGTCCTCAGACATCACTAAGGCGCAATAAATATACTCTCTCTCTCTCTCTTCCTGCCTTGCTACCAGTCCCTCTGTCTCTCTCCCTCTCTCTCTCACTGTCCGTGCTAACTCTCTGTAAGCACTCTCATTAAACCATATTTGACAAGTTAATTGAGGACCTAACACAGGTTGAAGTTGTCAGGGCCAACAAAATATTCTCAACACATGAATGATTAATGCAATTCGATTTTATAAACATTTACTGTGTGCATTATGTGCGTGTGTGTGTGTGTGTGTATAGGTTGGTATGTGTCGGTGAGCCCTATATAGTTGATAACGCTGCTCTATGCAATTAAATGTTCAACTTATATCATTAAATTATAATCAAATGAATTTTACACTTTTCATTAAAACAATTTCAATTGTAAATTTGTTGGCTTATGGCCCAAAAAATTGCTGTTATCTATTTGTTGAAGGCGAAACCAACCTTATGTATATGTTTTGTGCAAAATTGGTCTTTTGGTTTGGATTCTTTAATGTTATTTTGTTGTGGTTAGAACTTGGGAAAACATTTATATTACAAATATTTATAGCGGCGAGCTCGACTTGAACCCATCAGTTTGAGCACATGCCACACTATTATTGCCACTACTGTTTCCGGTTTGGAAAATTGTGTTCAAGTCAGGACAGAAAATACGCCAACTCTCTATTAATACAGAAGACCACTTTGGTCTTTTTGTTTTAAATTTTCATTAATATGGGTTAATGAAAATGTTATAGGGTAGCTTCTAGTCCATCCCACTAAGCAAATATATTATTTACTCTTTTCCATTCTTGCTTGCATAGTATGAGCTTTCATTAATGTAATTGTTAACCACAAAAATGTTTGCATTTCCAGAGCTAAAAATATGTGAGTCAATAGCAATTTCTACATGAATTGATTTCGATTTGGTTACATAAAATATACAAGACTTTAATTCTACTTATATCAAATATGCAAATATACAAATTTTACAGCAGCAAAAATGTTGGCTAAAATTTAACATAATCTAATTGGAAAAGAAATGTTGAGAAGCAAGTGCTTTTCAGATTCAATTAAAATTTGTTAATTGTCAGGTAAAGAATTCGCAGAATTTGGTCTATAAGTAACATAATGTGCATTATGCTTATTAAAACTGAGTGTCAAGGCAGAAAAAAGCCGTGGAAATGCTGTGTGGTAAAACGCAAGCATACGAAAAACTTTTCAACAAAGATTTTCTCATGGTTGCGGCAAATCTCTTTTGCGCACATCCAACAAAAAAACAAACAAACAAACAAACGAACAAACAAAACAACTAAAAGCAGCAACAAAATTCCACATAATCCACAAACAGGCAGCGTGGAAAGGCATCATGCATATAAGGTGGGGGCAAACAAAGAGCTCGAGGATGCCTTGTCCCGGGCTGCGCCCAAGAGAACTGTGGCAGCTGCTGCCTCGTCCTGTCCGGGCATATTTTATGTATCTTTGTGCATTGGGTGTGGATTGAGTGTGGGCAGTTCGCACTAAGCTCTTAATTGGCGATTGAAAGCGAGCCAGAAGAGCCAGAAAAACTTTGACTGTGGCTTAAAATAGAAAATGAAATTCGCTCGCGGTCTGAATTGAATAATGACTCCCCAGCCTAGGCGTAGCAATTGGCACATAAAATAAAGCGCAGTCGCTCGACATAGCTGCGATTTGATTAGTCAGAAAACGTATTTAATCTCCATAAAGAACAAACCAATTTATGAGAATACACTTAAATCTGTTTTTCTTATACCCTGTACAAATTGAAATGGGTAGGAAGGGCAGGCAGAAAAACATGTGCTTTTTTTGTGGTTAATTTCGTCATACGATAGGACCTTACTCCATTGTAAAATAATCGGAGCTTTTTATATGCGATTCGCCCTTCTATGCGATTTTCAGAACCTAAAATTATACTAAACTCTGTTCCCTCATTTTCATTGGCAATTTTTTGCTCTGAAACCCTTTATGTGCTCTCGCTGTCTTTAGCTTTTTCTCTATTTCTTTGTCTGTTACCGTTTATGTACTTTCTCTGGCTATCTCCCTCTCCTTCTCTATCTCTCCCTCTCTCGCTCACCCTCTTTCTTCTCTCTCTCTCGCTCTTTCTCCTTCCCTCTCTCTCCTTTTCTCTCTTTCTCTCTCTCTCTCTTTTTCCTTCCCTCTCTCTCCTTCTTCTCCTCTCTCCCCTGTCTAACGGATTCTATCTATAATAGGCAGTTTCTTTTATTTTTACTCCCTCTCTTTGTTTAGTGCTTTATTTTCATTTCTCAGTCCTTTTCTCTTTTATCTATTTACTCTGCATTCCCTTTTTTCTTTATTACACTCATTTTCATTCACTCGCACTTTAAAATCACTTTTCGTTGCCTTTATTAATCTCCACTCTACTTGTCACATTTAAATGTCGTATACCTTCATTATGGTATGCGTACGTATGCAATTTTCATGGTCTTGAATAATAAAAACACGGTCGAGTTGAGATGTTTTTTTGGCCAGAAGCCTTTCAGAGGTTGTTATGTCTTAAGGGGTATTTAATATGCGGCGATCTGCAAATACGTGTATCTTTGATAGTGCCATTATTTATTTTGATTTTTTTTTTGCGTTTGATCTGTCTCGATTTATGTTCGTATAAGAGCACAGATACAAGTCCTCTCATAACTCTCGGCAAATAGCGCGTAATTTTATTATTTGTCTATTAAAATATATAAACAAAGTATAATTATTTATGCCGCAATGTGCTTGAATTAAAAATTAAATGCGCACATCGTACGCACAACGCATAAATATAAATAAATAAATTGTTAATAACCATCAGACTGTCAATATTTATATTAAGTACATATCCATCAGTTTTATGTTGTTGCCGCGCCACTGGGCATTCGATTACTCATACACCCCGTGTGGGTGTGCGTAGGTGTGTGTGCGTGTGTCTGTGTGTATGTTTGCCATCGATGCTGATGACTTCATGCGGCATTTGCTGTGTGTTTTGTATACCCTGTACATATTGAGAGCTGTTCAAAGAGGGTATAATAACTGAATGCGAATGCATCTTAAAGACAAAAGGAAGGAACTTCGATACATAGCCATGTCGATCTTTGAAAACGCCTCGTTCTTGGAAATTCTATAAGCTAAAGTCTGAATATATATTTTAAATACATTTTGCACCTTTACCGTATGCCGAATAAGTTTGTAATTTTTTCCTTTCATTGTCATAATATCGATTCTGGTTTGGTTTTTAAAGAATATCTCGAAGATAACAAGACACAAAACTTGATATTTTCTCGAATAACATACACATATTAGACATATTTCACATTTTATGAATACTTTCCCCAGATCTTTATTATTTCAGGCCTTGCCTAACCATTTGGTATTTACGCACAATTGGCACAATGCTAAAGGGTATCTCCGAGTCGTTCACTCTGGCCCAGTGTGGGTGTGCTTTTGTTCGTGCTTTAATGCACATATAAAATATAATAACGCCAGCTATTAGCCAACTTGACGACGCATATAAATAGGCTAGCAGATGGGCGTGGCAAAATGCGCCTAACTGATATTATGCACACTCGCACACTTTCGAGCACATTTTCTGTGTGTACCTTTTGTCGTTGGCGTTGTTTTTGCGCCATTCTTGTAATTTTCCATCGCAGGGCGAAAAAACAATTTAGCAAAATGCGTGTGAAAATGGCGGCCCATTGGCTGCAATGTGGATTGCTGGATTGTGGGTGTGATTGGCAGCAGGTTGTTGGCGTTACGCTTTAAGCTCGGTTGATTGCACCTTTCGTTTGAAACCCCGGTGCACAGAGCTAATTATTGCCACACACGTGAGTTGACAATGCGGACCGACTGCGCTATCGATTGGCAATCGCTGTGTGACTGTGGGCGTGGATATGTCCCCTTTCATCCTGGTCATGTGTGTTATCATTGAGCGCATTCGGAACTTAACTCTGCACTCAACAACAGCTGCAACATACGCCCCTTTGCACACACGCGCACACCCACACACAAATAGCAAGGTGTAGCATGTGTGCCAGTTGTAGCATTAACTATTGTTCACCAACTGAATTTTGTGCGGGGCTGTGACTGACTACACTGAAAAAAATGATGCCAGTCAAAATAAGTAAATCGATATTTTTCAAACTTTTTCACCAATATAAATAAAAAACGAAATGGAATTGTTTTTAAACCAGAAAGTAGGAATTTATTCGACGCACCGAAGATTCAATAACCTTGAAGATAATTGCCTTACGCTTTTGCATATATGTAAAAGTTGTAAAGATTGTTAATGTTTGAGTTAAATTAAAATATAATAATAATAAAATATTTTTTCATACCAAATACATTTTTCGCATGATCTTTCTTCTGTTGAGAGCATATCTTAACCAATAAGTGTTGGGCGGGCTTAAGATATGTTGACAAAGCTGGATATTAATCTTACTTATGCTGAACATATTCCACAAATTATGAAATTATACAATATTATGATGATGATTAAGATCTTAAAGCTTTAACTAAATTAGCTGACGGAACTCGGCATAAATAAAGAACGGCCTTCTTTGCGATTTTCATGGCTTCAAGTAATTTATATTTATTTGAACTCTTTTGGCAATATCTATTATTTATATCGAAAACTGTTGATATTCTCTCAATTACACTTAAGTTATAGCGACAATAAAGCTTTTGTATTAAATTAGGTGTTGGAACTTGACATTCATTACGGCTTAAAGTAATTTATATTTATTTTCACTCTTTAGGCAAAATGTATTATTTATATCAAAAACTCTTGCTTCTATCTCGATTACAAATAAGTTATGGCAACAATAAAGCTTTCGCATTAAATTAGCTGGCGGAACTCAACATAAATGGGAAACGTCTTTCTATGCGATTTTCATGACCTCAAGTAATTATATTTATTTGATATCCATGATATCATGTAGTTTTTTTTTAATGAAAAACTATAGCTATACCTTCAACTAAAAATAATTTTACTGTCTAGATGCTAAAATTTCTTATTGTCTAGAAGTGAATTTAATTAAAACAAAGCTATTTTTACAGTGTAGTATTACCTACACACGAGACAACCGCTGTTTACATATCCAGAGCGCCAAGTTGAGTGTTCTGGTTGCTCACAGCGGTATTCATCATACGCACTGTTATCCCATCCTTCTTCACATGTTGCATATTGTACTGAATTTTTTATTGAAATTCGTGCTACAAGTGAATGTAAATGAAGCGCCGTGCGTGTGTGTATATATGTGTGTGTGTGTGTGTGTGTGTATTTATCATTGAAAATTTCCTAGACACTTTGCTTGGCCATACGCAGCATTTGTTGTTGTGACTGGGCGACAACTTTTTTTGCTGGCTCTTTTTTTTTTATTACTTTCCCCGCACAACTCATCAGCTTCCATTGGCAATCGCTTGCAAATTGTAAAAGTTTTCAAATGAAAATTTCAATTATTATGCAGCGCTTGGTTTAAAGTTTCTGCCGACAAACACAACTAAAAATTACCAAACGCAATTGGCAAGTTTGTGGCTTGTTTATGGCATGTCGCATAAATATAATTTTTTTTAATGATTTAATTTTAAAATTTGTTGCGTGGCAAATGCTGCAACTCGAGCGTTTGCCCAAGCGCATATTACGCATACGCCGAGTCACCTGCCTGCACATCGCCAAGCTTACCGCTGTGTGGCAAGTGTGGCATATACGGCGACATGGGGATCTGGCTAAAAATAAATGCAATATTTACACGTGGCTTGTGAGTAGCTGCAAATTGGCGGGTAACGCGCTCAAAACCAACAAAAAACCACGTCACCCTCATTTTAAATGCAGTTCATTTACATCTTGTTAGCTGTCTGCCGCATGTACAAGCTGCTCGAAGCCTTTCTGATACCCAGTAAGCTTACAAAGAAGTCTATCTATTAGTATATCCCTTTATATGCTAATTTGTCTGCCCACAAGCTACAGATCGAAATTAAAAAAAAAACAATTTATTTAGAAATTTACTTTGAACCGACATACGAAAGTCATTTAACAATTACCGATTTGATTGGGCGTTGCTATAAGTGCACAGAATGATGGTAAGATAATAATTCTAACATTAACTGTAATATTTAGCCGTCAATCAGAAATTTCAAAGTAAGAAAAGAAGACAACAAATATTGACCTGATATAAAATGCCTGACGAGTTTTGACAGATAAATTAGTTCATAAGATCATGTACTACCTTAAAAGCAAACTATAGATTTATTTTCAGGCTAAAGTAGCTTTTTAATTTGCAAAAAAGGCTTAAATTGGCCTCAGGTCTTCGCCAGGCAGATGAACCAAAATGTGGAACATGTATAAGCTTAAAAGATATAGATTTATCTTCAGGCTAAAGTAGCTTTTAAATTTCCAAAAAAAAACATGTATAAATCGTTCTAAAAACTTTGCCAGGCAGATAAAGTAGAATAAACTAATAAATAAAAAATTTAACAACAGGCCAAACTAGCTGGTAACTTTAGAAGCAACATAGAAGCAACTGAAGTTACTGTAATCTGTATACAGGAAAGCTGACAGTCGAGTTAGCGCATATTTCACCTGCTTTTATTTTGTGTTTAGTCACTGTTCTCACATATTTTGCTAGCAAATTGCTGGCTTCATTTTTAAGCAGCTCTTAAAAGCAGCTGTCAATATGTATGCAAATTGAATTAATTAAAGCGCTGCGTCGTCTGTAAGCTTATTTTTCAACTTGTTGCGTTTTGGTTTTCTTGCTTGTTGCTGTTGATATCGTTTCATGTGCCACCAATTGTTGGCAATTTATAAATGTTGCATGCAACGGGGCGTTAACGTGAATTTGTCAGCGCCACTTGGCGCGCTAATGAGCTGCAGTTAGTCTTCAGTTGAGGGGGCGTGGTCGTGGCCGTGGCCGTGGCAATTTTTATACTTATGAGCTGTCAAGTGTCGTAAAGGCTCAGCTACGCTGAATAATAGGCCATAAACAAGGCAATAAGCCGCACGACAACAACTTAAAGTCTTAGCCGGGCCAAACGCACATAAAAGCCAACCATCGACTTATCCTTTTGCACAGACTCAAGTGCTTGTGGCTGCCAATAGTTGGCATTGTTCATTTATAGAGTGGCTAAACTAGAGACTTTACCAAAAGCCATGGCCTAAAGTTGATGTGGCTTCAGTTTTGGCCAAACAAGACAGACACTCACATCTTTCGATCAATGCTGTGATGGTATGCGTGTGTATCTGTGTGTGGCTTTGATGCTTCTTGTTTATTGTTAAACACACATTGACACAGGTTTGTGGCATTTGACATTTGTGCTTGTAGCACAATTGTGCAGCAACACTTAGCGAAACTTTAGTTTACACAATCATACAAAATAGTTGTTGGAAAAATTTATTTTTACAAATTTTAGAGAATTGTTTAAATAAATATAAACTTTTCTTGATTTATATTAATGTTAAAAGTGTAAGAATTTCAGTATTTAATATTTTACAATTTCTTCAAAAGACTGAAAGAGTTTTCAAAAGTCTAAAGGTTGATTCTTTTTTTACAGAAAGAGCAAGATGTGGACTTGGGAAAAAACTTTATAAAAGTTTTTTTTTAATTTTTGTTAAAATTTGTATTGAGCTGGTACGGAGCTCAGTTTATCAAAATCAAAGTCGAGCAACAATTTTGTTTTAATATATTAATTATAGTTTTAAAAATACATATTCAGAAAAAAGCTTTAACTTTGTATAGTTCATATTATTTTTCTTATATATGTATAATTTATTTATAAAATATAAAATCCAGAAACAATTTAACTAGCAGCTCACATAATTTTTTTATTGGATTACATCATTTTTTTTTAAAACTAATCTTTATACTAAAACTATGTCAAAAACGGACAAGACTTCAAATAGTTGTTTACGAAATTAAACGTTATTTTATCAATTAAAAAGAATTGAAAAAGTGCTCCCCTACAAATTGTTGTCAATATAGTTTGAAACATACATCAAATATTACGAATTTGCTACCTATAAAAAAGGGGAAATTGAAAAACTTTTGCTATGTGATACAGCGTGACCTCTATATATAACCTACCTGTCATGCAGTAGCCACATTTCTGGGCAAAATAAATAAAAGAAAAAGTGGTAGAATAAATAAATTTTTATTTTTCTGGTAGACAATTTCAACCAAATTTACGTTTTAATTTGAAAATTACCAGCACTAGATACAGTAAAATTATTTATTATTTAATGACTTTTTAGAGTGTATTCTGGGGTTTTATTTAGAGCCTGGTTAATGTCTGCTGCAGATTTCGGCCATACTTGTCGCCGCAGCTGCCAAATGGCAATTAAATGTGACAGCCAACAAAGTTAAGAGCTGGGGTAGACCCAATATAAATATGTATTTAAACACCACCACACACACACACACACACACACAGACACACACACATTGAAACTAATTTGCATGGACAGCTACGTGCCTATAAACTCCCTAAAGTGATAAAGACATAAAGAGCTGCCGACAGTGCCCCAACTGAGTTTGGCCAACTAGGAATGCCAACTATTTTGTGTAACATAAATCAACGCCGGACAGGCCCAGGAGCCATTTTCAATGTTCCCTCCAGACTGTTGCTCTTTGAGCTGGCATTTCGCGTTATCTGAGCAATTAAAACGCCAGCCCCAGTGCTGGAGGTTCTTTTCTTTTTTCTTTTTTTTTTTTTTTGCTTTTCGGTTTTGTTTGGGGTTTTCGCCTAGATTTTGATGGCCCCGAGGCAGGCAGCACAATTTGTTTGTTTATCGGCAGCCAAGTCAGCGGGCCTGTCTGCCCTATGCCACCGGCCGGAAGTGCGCTGTGCCATGAAAATTTGTCAACATTTTCCGCATGGCAAAAACAAAATTTTTCGTTTTGGTTTCAGTTTCAATTTTGGCCTTCTGTTTGTGCCGGGCAAATGACACAAATGTTAAATGGAAATGACAAAGAAACGGAGCTCATTAGAGCGGCCAAAACGTAATGCACACAGACCCGCACACACACAAACACACCCAAACACACACACACCCACACACATGCTTCAAATCAACGTTTCTTGCTGCGGCCAACATGGCGTATGTGTAATGCGGCATCAAGCTGGAAATAATTTGAATAAATGAAGCCACAACGAGAACGCACTCGTCGATAATTATTTTAATGATACTCGCGAGCACTTGAAAGCTTTGTGTTATTAATTCCTGCGGCCTTTTGCATTTTTTATACATTTCTTTTTGCAGGTTTCATAGAACTGAGCGCACGAATTTCAAATGAACAGCACTCACTCATACAATTAATGCGTATTAAGTATACGACACGTGCATCGGTGTGTGTGTGTGTGAGCTTGTATGTGCTTGGATGTGTCTGTTTGTACTTACCTCTGAGCAGCCACAACTGAGCACTGCAGACCACTGAAATTTAATATGCCAAGTGCTTCGGGCACAAGTCGAATAAAACTAAATGGCAAATAGAAATTTGTCTGCTGGCATAAACACGAAAACAAGTTAAACAAACTATAGAGAGTTTGACAAAGACTTTAATACCCTTGCTGGACAAGCTAACAACTTTTTAAATTTAATAACTTTTTTTAAATTTAATTCTTTGTCAGATTGTTTTTATGGCAGCTACTGTGTCAGCTGACAAATCCTAGCAAATAACTAAACTTATTTTTTCAAATCAATTTCTGCGCAAAGAGTAGAGTTTGGTTTCTATATTTGCAAATTATTAAATATTGATTTTCTCTGATATGCTATGATAGAATAATGTAAATATATACAAGCTAAAGGACCTTAAATCCTTAATCCTCGGAAGATTGGAGACTCAAAGTGGCTGTAAAGTTTGAATGGGTAAAAATGGTTGTTATTTATCTGAAGCCATGCTTTGGCTTGAACTTGATTTTACGAAATTTTTTACATTTTAAAATGAAAGAAATGAAGTTAAATTTATAAGAAAACATTATTTATTGATCTTAAATTAAATCCCAGAAAAACTGCTGTCAAAAACATAAGAATACCAGGATTGAAATTTTAGTTTGTTAATGAGAGACACCCCCTGTTTTAACCTTGGTCTCTAGTAAAAACTACCAACTTTTTTTTATATACCAAAATCTAAATTTAAGATTTGGAGTTATCCATTCTGAGAATATTTTGGACTCACAGTAAGCAAGAAGTGGAATTTACGGGCCTCAAATTTTTTATTTAGGAAGATTTTTATATAACAAGCTTTTGTAGCTGATTTCCCTAATTTTGAATGGCTCAAAGCTTTTTCTTTATTGATAACTTAGAACTCTTATCACTTAAAAGCACATGGACCTACAAAGGGACTATTAACTTGGCACGGCTGCTAACAAATCTAAAAAACTCCGCCTCTGGAAGGTAGAAGAATAGGTCAAACATTATTTTTTTTTCAAATATAAAAAGACCAAGAAGGAAGGAAAGACTTGAAAGGAATGACTTGAAATGAAAGCACGAATGAGAACAACAATAAAATAAAGACACGAACTAAATAAATATTTGGTCCTCTTGGTCAAATTAACTGCACTCGACAGCTGAAATATCAAGTATACGCCATGTGTGCGCTGCCTTGGGCAGAGACTAAGACAACGTAGCATACTTTTGTGCGCACCGCAAATGAATTATCAACACAAAGCATTTCATTGAAACGTATATCTTACAATTCACAGTCCAACAGCTGTGGGGTCAGCACAACAAACACAACAAAATTTCATTGAAAAACTGAAAATTTACAAAAGCTTGCTAATCATAAGTCGCCCGCAAGGTGCAAGCTCAAGAAAAAGGACACGTAGATAAGTAAAACTGAAGTGTGGCAAGTTGCAATCTGTTTTGCCACTTTGCAGCGACCAAAATCAAAGTAGAACCTGCAGAGCACAAGCCCGCATAACTCGTGCTGACAAACCGGAAATGAAACGAGGCAGCTCTGCCGGCAATGTAGAGTGACAGCTGCAGCCACGACCAAGCGGTTGAGTTGCCCATTTGGGAGCGGGAGGGCCGTGCGCATCAGTGAAAACCCCGAAAATTTCTAAGTCTCTGGGTGTGGGTCGTGAGTGTTAGCCCGAAAACTTTAAATACTTTTCGGTGCTGTAAAATCAATAGGCGCATAGCTATAAACTAGTTCAAGGTTTCAGGTTTTTTGGAAATTTAGCTTACAGCTTTAGAGATGGGGCTATTGTTTTTTATTTAACACGAAAGCACTCGGGAGATCGCTAGCTCAAATCCAGAAACAATTTTTAATTTTTATATAGATATATATTTATATACCCTGAATCTATCAAAATTGGGTAAAAAGGGTATTATAGTTTCGTGTAAATGTATGTAACAGGCAGAAGGCAGCTTCTCCGACCCCAAATTCGATCTACCTATGTCCGCCTATCTGTCTTGGGTAACTTGCCTTGTTTCCAAGCAATCGATATAAATCGATATCAAAATCCTGTTTTTTGAGTGAATCTCGTGGTTATAAGAGCTAGAGCCATTGAATTAGGCATTTCGCTTCTAGAGATATATATACATATACAGATCAAGTATCTTTCATTTTTGATCATTATATATATTTTATTAAAATATAGTTCACTATTATACATATTACATTTATTATTACATATTATACATATTACATGTTATTTACATTTAAATTTGCGGACCCAATTTGAATAGAATGAAATGTTTATACTGTGCCAATTTTATTAAAAAGTCGATAATTTCATATCTCTTCACTGACTTGAGCTAGCTCATATTACATAAGAGCACGCCCATTTGTAGACAAAATTATACAGAAAAATTACCCTAAACTGATACGAAAAACGCCTTTGAAAACATTGTTCAAGGTTAACTAAAGTAATTTCAAACTTTGAAACTTAATTCAATCCCACGCATTACATTGCGTGCCAAACCAAATTAGTGGAACGGCAATTAGACGTCAAAGAAGAGCATTTAATAATGGCTATCAAATGGCAGCAGACATAATTGTGGTATAGCTTAGCTTTAAGTATACGCCATCAAATGATATATGCGTGTGATATGCGTTTGTGGCCAAAGGAGATAAGCAGCTGGGCGTCAAGAGCCAAGCGATTGGCACTTAAAGAAAAGCGCACCCCAATTGCAATGCCCCTTTTTCGACAGCAACCCTTTTGCATAGAAAAGCTGTGCTATTTACCACAAAAAAAAAAAGAGATATGTTTAAGAACTTAGTTTAAGGCAACTGTTTGAATAGTTGGCATCATCCCGCTTAGCTTAACTTTATGCTTATTGAATGGCAGCTTAAACGAGTTAAACTGTTTCAAGGAATTGAATGAAAAGCCATTTGCTTTAATCCATTCCGTAAGTGCCGTTTTGAAGCGCAATGCCAGCTGAAAGCCTTGAGGCCACAGTCAGGAACACTTAATAAACAGCTCAAAAGGGAATTAAAACAAGCAAGATTGTTCTAGTCGAGCGTGACCGACTGGGCGATGTCCTGTACACAGCTGCAAAGTGTCGCAGCATATATTCAATCTTTAGAAATATACAAAATGTGCTTTAACTTCGCTCTTTATACCCTAATGCATTGAAAAAGAGTTTAATATTTTTGTGCAAATGTATGCAACAAGGAAGAATGTCCGACCCAATAAAGTCTAGTCATGTCCATCTACCTGTCCGGCTGTCCGTTCGCCCGTGGTTTTAGGAGCTAGAATCAAGTTGTCATGTAGCTTCTAGAATAGTTCATATAGGTCAATTATCTTTCTAGAATTGAAATCAGGGTATCTCCTAGTCGAAAACTCCCGATATACATAGCTTCAAGCAGACAGACAGATAGATGGCCATGGCCAGATTAAATCAGTTGTGAAAGGCGATCAATAATATTTTCACTATATGGGCAGCAGCTGCCTATTACTACATACATTTTCACAAAACCAATGTGCCAATTTTTGTTTGTGAACAATTCCTAATGACTACAGGGTATAATAAAGAGCGTGCAGCATGCGGCATGCAAATTTTGAAGCAGCTGCAAGCAAAAATCACACGCCTCAAGGGCCAAGCAACTTGAGTCCACTTCTAAAATAATGTTGTACAAACGATATAAAACACGATGAAGGGACGAAGAAAGAGCAACAGAGGCAGCAGCAGGAATAGCAGCAGCAGCAGTAATTAGAAATGCAAATGATGCGTCAAATCACAAACGCAGCAACCAACAATGGGCGTCTGTGGGTGGCGACACGAGAGCGCATATTAATTGAGCAGCGCGTGATGATGGAACCAGCTTGGCGGCAGCGGGGAACGCGGTGTGCAGTTCCATTGGCAGCACTTCAGAAGCAGCTTATCAAAGCCTAAGCTTAAGCTGCTGCGTGCGTTACAAACACGCAGCTTACTTTAGTTGATGTGAATTTAATTAAAATTAAAATTTATAATGGCCCTGAGATGAATAGCTCAGCAAAGGTCACGATTTGGTCATGAGTTTTTGTGTCGTCTACAAATGCTGCAAAATGGCACATTAAATTGTCCGAGGCACACAATTATTTTATTCCACAAAGAAATTATTAATAGAGATTATGATATAGTTGGCATTGTTAACTCTAAAAACG
This sequence comes from Drosophila borealis, assembly GCA_035045885.1. Lineage (NCBI taxonomy): Eukaryota > Metazoa > Arthropoda > Insecta > Diptera > Drosophilidae > Drosophila > Drosophila borealis. The sequence continues at coordinate 3,559,574 of JAWNOR010000206.1, read as the reverse complement.
ATGTGCATTGTTTACACGAGCATCATTTGAATAAGTATACTCAAAAGTATGCCCAGCTTTAATTCTTTTTTGTTTCGAGTATGCGTAGTACTCATACTCAAATATGATGTTTGTGTATAAAACTAGTCATAGGCTTATCTTAATTATGAGTATGAGTACTAACTAACAGACTACTTTTATCTGAGTACCTCACCTAATTACACACTACCAAATGATACCATCTATTGCTAAATTCGGATGAATACTAAAGGTATTTATATGCATGAGAATGTGAGTAGATGGTACTCATTCAGTCAGAGTACTCATAAAGCATGTTTGCATAAGCGTAAACTACTACATAGACTTAACTATGCCATGTTTCAACTCTTCTTAATTCTGAGTATGAGTACTATGCACACTCATTCTAATAGACTACTCTTAAATGAATAGTCTGCCAAATAACACACTACCAAATTACCCATTTTCGAAAGTACGGATGTATTGATAGATTTGGATGCATATTTAACGTATTTATATGTATGAGAATATGAGTAGTTGATACTCATTCAGTCAGAGTACTCATAAAGCATATATATGATGTTTGCGTAAGCGTAAACTACTCATAGACTTAACTATGCCATGTTTCAACTCTTCTTAATTATGAGTATGAGTACTATGCACACTTTTTTTTAATAGACTACTCTTAAATGAATAGTCTGCCAAATAACACACTCCCAAATTACGCATTATCAAAAGTACGCATGTATTGGTAAATTTGGAAGTGTACTTAACATGTTTATATGCATGAATATGTGAGTATGCCCCATTTCACGTTATTTAAGTCGTAAGTAAGTAGAGAAAATATTTTCTTAAGAAGAAATAAAAATAATCTTAATTAACTGTATTAATTAAGAATATATACAATTTATTTAAAAAAGTAATTCAAAAGAGTAAACATATTTGTTATAGAATAGACCCAGATTAGCAATAATTTAGTTGACTTATAATAAATTATATTAAATAAATGGGGTCGATAACTTCATTATTCATACCCAAAGGAAGGCAAGCTTCTCCTCAACGTTTCACATATGAGAACTACTCATGCTCATTCTGCGCTTAAGCGTTTTCTACTCTCTGAATATCACTGTCACTTATGACACATGTGCATGAGCACCTGTTACCTGAAACAGGATACCTTCTGGTGCATCACACTTCAGCTGTGGCTCTCAAACTTGGCTATTTTAAATTTATACGCATTTCAAATACAAAGCAGTACAAAGAAGACGCATACGCCGTGTGTTGCGTGAGAAGCGTGAACGGAAAACTTGGTCAACCGATGGCAAATCTAATTTGCAATAAACAAATAAATAGTCACAGTTAGCTGACTCTATGCATGGAACATTGTCAAGAATGTGACAGGCTCATGGGGCAGCTGCGGGGTAAAAACTGTCTTAAAATAAATAAAATCCAATTGGAAAAGTGCTGGAAATGTTTGTGGACCTAGCAGAAGATGCAGATGCTGTCATGGCAAAGTGTCATAGAAAAGCGGAACCACAAGATAGAAACGCACACACGCACGCACACAGTGCGAGTACATTTTGCATAAAAAGCAGCTAAGAGCGATACCAGGCAAAGGAGAGGAAGCATGGCAGGAAGTTCAAACCGACTGTGAAGAAACTACATGGAATCCAAACTAAGCACAGAGTCTGCTACATCAATTCTAGTCACCTCTCTCTCTCTCCCTCTTTCTCTCTCACTGCCTGGGCAAAGAAATTGTTATTAATTTGAGAAATTATAATGTAGCCACTGGGCAAGCCAACAGATTGCATCTAAAATAATATTTGCATGCCATTTGCCATGCCAAAGTAAACCAAAAACCGAGTACAATTGGAATGAATGCAGCACTCAATGCAATGCAAATCAAATCGGAAACTGACTGTCAAATTTGCATTAGTACCTACTATACATAGACATATTTTAGTTGTGGCTGTAATTGAAAGCCATCAAACAGGTCCTGCGTGCCTGTATATGTGTGCGTGTGTGTGTGTGTGTGTGTGTGTGCGCGTGCCTGACGTGCAATTGCGTGTAGCGTTAAATGGTGGCCCGCAGCTGCAGTTGTTGCCAGTTGTCAACACAAAATGGCGCCCGTATGCGAGGAAATACACAAAATCGAATTGAACAGGCTAAAGTTCACAGCGATTTGGGGTGTGCGACTATGAGCTACCCTATAATCTTTACTTACAGCTTACTTAATCGGCTTCTTTCTGCAATCAACACTTTTTCTCAGCATTCCCATTTTGTCGATAAAAAGGGTGGCTATTTTAATCATCAGCAACATACATATCTTCCAACTAACTGCATTACAGGGTATAGCACCGACTGTGGAGCCTGCATACTGCGAATACGTGTTGACGAGTCTGCCTAAAAGATGACAGGCTCAATTTGTGCGACAGGCCGCAGCATATGTCAGCAGCTAGACTTGCACAATGGCCCAAACATTGATTTATGCATGTGCGTTTATTTGGGTGAAGAGCGCAGGGTCATAAAGGGTCCCGGGGTGGTGGGGTATGCAGATGGTCAGCGGTGAATTCGGCACAGTTGTGAATACTTGAAAGCTGTTTCCATGTTGATTTACAAATTGTCATAGCGTTAAATTGAAAACGTCAGCGAGCACAATGCACTGTTTTTTTCACAATGGTATCAGATATTTGCTTGGATTTGTTTTGAGCAGAGAGGCATTCAATGGGAATTTCATACATTTTTCAATTGACGCAACGAGAGGTCGACTCTCGGCACGATTTAATAGCATGGGCCTAATTAATGCAAAGCAATTAACTTAATTTATAAGGCACGTACAACTCCACTCAGCGATTGGCCAGGCCAATTATAACCAGAGAGCAGCATCGATGGCAGTTCGGAGAACTAATCCAATCGATGAGGCGTTCTGCTTGCTGCCACTTTCATTAGGTAATTCGAGTAAATCACTTGAATTTGGCACGGGGCAGCTCAGGTTTCCTACGAATTTTGTTAGGCCCAACGATAATGAAAAGCTGATTAAGAAAAGGGCATATAAGTGTTGTGTAAATTTATGTACGACCAAATTGTTTGAAATAATATTTCACATTTATAAAAAGAATAAACATTTATGAATATTTAACTCAGCTCCCTCTCATATCCTGGACTTATAAATACAAATTTCAAAGCCAAAACTTTGATAATTGGCAATTGAAAATTTTTTCCTAACATCTCACAGTGCTCTATCGCTTTGCAGCTCTTGAAAGGGTATTTTGTAGTCGTGCACGCTCCTCTATCACTTCTCTGCTTGATTTCGTTTGTGTTTTGGTCTTTGACTGAAGAGCCGAACATTTATTTGCAGCATTGTTTGCATATTAATTAATTAGCTCACTTGATTTAAGTTTGAGTGCGCCTTAAATTTTCCTTCTCAGAAATTAATGCGAGACGTTTTAACGCAAAGCAAACAACGATAAATAAAGCTTTAGAGGCCAGCCGAAAAGCTGCGGTAGCTTTCAATAGGCTCACATCTGATAAAGGCATTGTATAAGAGCATTGACTGGTGGTTTCTATTAAACTAAGTACAAACAAGACGCTGTAATAACAAGATGTTCTGCAAATCTTTATCGCCCTTTGGTAAAGAACCGAAAAAGGATTCTTTATTCGCCTTTTGTGTGTTTATTGATCGGATACTGTATTCGCTTTTTGTGTGTTTATTGATCGGATGTCAAAAAATAATAAATATTAGTTCTCAAAACTATATAAGCTGTCTCTTATGATGTTTCTAATCTGGATTAATTAATTGCTTAACGATAATTTTGTAGGAAAGGAAAGTCAAGTGGGGCTATTTCTATATAGACAGCATAATCTTATTTTAAGTTCATTTAAATTTTATTATACACATATCGATATGCATGTATTTAAATATAATGTTTAGTTAAGTCTATCGATAGTAATTTTGCTGCTCTGCATTTCTTTAGCTACAAATTTTGCGATTTTCTTAATTTAAGAGTTATATTTTATGATTTTTTGCTTATCCAACGAAAACAGTTGATCAATTTCTGGCGAAAGCGTTTTGTAGGACACGAGCAATAAAAAAACTTTTCACTTTTGTCGCGGTGGCAAATATTTGAGCCTCTAAATATGCAGCATACTTTTCCGTAGCCTGCTGGGGTTTTTGAATTGTTGTGTGTGTGGGTGTGTATGTGCGTGTTGAGCTGTCTGTGTGTGTGTGTGCGTTTGGGGCAGTCAAACGCAATAAATTCTTACAATTGATTTTTTGGTGGTTATATATCCTCTGTATGGCTCACAAATCTCCCCACAAAGAACCTGTATTAAAGTGGCGCGTGAACGAATAAAAAAATTGTTTTTTTCTTTATTCTGATTTGACATTTAAATGTTTTATTCATGCAAGCGACGGCAGCAGCGCCCCACGAAATGCCATTAACATATTTAAACATTTAAATGTATTAATACAGCCAAAAAAAAAAAACCAAAAGGAAAACAATTCCAAGTATTCAAAAAGCTTTCAATGAAAATGCAGAAAAAAAATATAAAACAGCTCGTGAAACTTTTTGTTTGAGCATAATATAAACAATTGCAGCACTTGGCAGGTTTTATTATTAACTTTCCAGCTATGCTAAAGCAATTTATTTGATATTTAATTATTTTAATTTAACAACAAATTTTGTAAACAAACGATTTCCGTTTTGTTGCCTTTGTTTACGCCCCAAGCAAACTGGGAACTACCATCAGATCGGGCGGATTGCGAATTTCTGGAAAAGCTGCTTAGTCTGCGCCAATTGAGCGGTAAGCGGCGCATTAACAACGGAAATGTATTACCAGATTTCATAGTTGAGATGAGCTGCCAAATGTTCTGAAAACACAGCTGCTGCTGCTATTGTTGTCTTTTGTAATTTGTAATTTCCGCTGTGAGCGACACTCGAGGTCTCTTGACTGGCCTAGTTAAAGGGCAAACTGCTTTCATTTGGCCATGCTCAATGTCAAAACAATTATATAATGTCTATTTAACCGGTTGAAAAGTAACTCATGGTCCACAAAAACATAGCATTTACAAGTTAGCAACAATTAACTTTAAAGACATAGACATAAATCCCAGCACAAAAGGTAGCCAAGTGTGCGTAGTAAGAAACAAAACTAAACGCAGAAAAACGTCAAAGCTGCATGAAAAATGAATGAACCCCACGCTATGACAACATGTACAATAATATATGAATACGACATGTTCGACTGTGAGATTCTCTGCACTGAACTCAAGAGTCTGCTTTGATCTAAAAACTGTCTATGCCTTTGATCCTTACTACTAACGTCGAGTTATCATATTACGCGTTGAATATATACGCGAAATGCTTATAGATCGGAGGGAATACCCCTTATTTGTAAGAAAAATCATATTAGTAGGGTATAAATCTAAGCACGAACCGAATTATACAGACTTTTGATTGATTTTAAGTTTCTGAAATATAAAATGAAATGAGTTTAGGTATTTAGGTGAGGACATGCCAATTTAAACATAGCTATCTTCTAAATTAGCTGAGTCTAACTGAGTCTAACTACATATGGACCATGCATATAGAGTAGAGGGTATTCAAAACAACAGTTGCTCAAGTGTGTGCAATGGCATGAGCCGCACTTGACATTGCCTGACGAGCACACACATACCCATACACTTGCACACACACGCACACGCTCACCCACACAGTTTGAACTAAGGCCTAAAGGCCAAATGCCATAAAGCAGTCGAAAAAAAAGAAGAAAAGTGCTTTGCTCTAGAATTATAATATTGCATGCTGATAAAACATTGAAAGCCAAAGCACCCAAGGGGATTACAATTAAAAAGAACCCACACACACACACGTACACACACTTGTACGAGAGATATAGACACAGCGTGGAAAGCTAAACTGGCGGAAATCATTTTGCGCATTATGTTCATTTATATTTTCACACTTTGGCATGGCAGATAAAAAGCCAGCCACTTGCTAACATGCCTTTTGCCACACGACCAGACCCAACCCCAAACACCCAACGCCAACGCCACAGTCAAGACTCAGTTAGAGCAAGTTCTCAATATCACTCAAACACACACACACACACACAGGCACACACACAGAAAGCTTGTGCGAATGGCTTTGTTTCAGTTTTGTTTTGTTGACGGAATGCCTGGAAAACGCAATTCAACAGTTTGTTGCTAGCAACATGTTGCCAGCTGTTATACATGTTGCGCCCACATATGTTGCAGACGGCGCCTACGCTCATTCGCCCCGGATAATTCGTTGGCGTGTGCTCTCGCTCTCGCTCTCTCTCTCTCACTCTCTCTTGGTTCATTCGCCAGCACACACTCCCTCTCTCTCTCTGTCTTTTCTGTCGTTTTTCGGCCCCAAGGTGTGTTGAGTTTTTTGCTTTGATAAACCATTCGCCAGTCAACTTTTGAAACAGTCTGCAAAGGATTCTTGACGTTAACGGTTCTTCTAAATAACCAAAACCCGATAATACCATCAACAAATTCGTTGCGTGCGTTCGAACAGTTTTGAAATTGTGCTAAAAGTGTTAAAAACTAAAAGCAAACAAAAATAATAAAAAACAATTGAATTAAATTTGCGAAAGAAAAATTCCTGGAAATTTTTGCCGCAGCTCTTTAAGTAAATATACAAATTTTATGATATCAAAATCTACTTTTTTTTTGTTTGGGGCATTCAAAAAATATATGTGGGCTATATAGGAATATATTTGTGATATTTGCATGCATGAACAGTAACAAAAGATTATGTGCAATTGTTTTAATTCTTGTTAAATAATATTTTATGCAGACATATTGAAAAGTTAATTTGTGAATATTATTTGTTAAGGAATATGACAAAAGATATTTTCATATAATTCTTTACAATATTAATAAACAAGTATTGCCTCTTTTACGTTTGATTGGGTTCAATGTTTTTGTATTTATTGCAATATTAGAAGCAAAATAAGCTTGAAAATTTAAAAATAAATCGAAATTTAGTTTGAGTTTGCGTCAAATAATTGAAAGCTAGAAAACAAATTTGAATTTGAATCTAGTTTATTTTCATCTGAATCTAGTTCATTTCGACCAGCATCTAGTTCATTTTGATCTGTATCTAGTTCATTTTGATCTGAGTCTGGTTCATTCAACGTGTTCAATAGTATTTGGGGTTCAACAATATTTCCATTTAAATCGTTCTGGAAAAACAAAAACGAAAGAATTTTGTTTGAAATTCGAAATACTGAAGCGGAAAACGTATGGGATTTAAACGTTATATAGCGGAAAGATTAAAAAACACAAATATTATAAGTTTTAAAAGGTCTTTTTAGTTGATCTAAATTACTTTTCAAAAAAACAAAAACCAAAACATTTTCATGAATTCCGAAATTCCAATGCGAATTGGAATAAGATCATATAAAACAATTTCACAATTCTATTACTACGCATATTTTGCAGTTATTTAAGTTCCGTTGAGTTATTTTAAAATGTTGTTTGGTTTAGAAAAAGCCAAAAAGAAAGATTTTTCGTGGCCTAAATGGGAATAGGGCTTAACAACTGAAAACCATTTAGATATTTATAATTGCTCTGCGTTTACATTGATTCATGTACCGCGGCCTCTGCCAATTGTCTGTCATATTTACGGCCAACAAAAGACAATATATGCAATTATTTATAGTAAAATTTATGTTGCAAGTACCTTGATGGCCGTTGCCAAGAAACCATGCTCTACAAGGTCGGGGTACACGGACAGCTGCATGCTGCAGGGCCAAGGGATCAACTTGGGCCAAAATTTCCGTTTGGCCTATCGCGGGGTGCGCGCAAAATTGAATGCAAATATTGCCGCGGCAATTGGGGGTACATTCTTAAAACTTCAATATGCAAACGGTATGGCACGGTCCGTTCGACCCTTTATGCAAATTATTGTAAACACGTCAAAAAAATAACAAAAAATATAAAAGAAAATTCGGAAGCACTCGGAAGCCCGAAAAACAATAAAACGGAACAACGAGGCGCATTAAAAATGCTTGAATTTCAATTAAAAGGGGTCCGACCATAATAAAAGCAGCAAGCAAATAAAACAAGAAAAAAAATGCTAGGAGTAATTTATATTCATATTACGTATACGCAGCGGGCGCCAAGTTCGCACTCATTTAATAACATATACGTACAAAAAGTTGACACTAACAAAAAATGCCCCCAAACAGCGTCCATGTTGTTGCTTGCTTTTCTCTCGCCAAATTTAACATAATGTGCCCCCGAGCTGTCCGCCTGTCCGTCTGCACATCGCAGTTCCTCGTCTGATGTCGCCAGTGTCATCTTTATGACAGACCCCAAAGTCTCGTTAATTTATGCTCATTCATAAATTCTGGCATTGCCACGACGCATCGCACACAGCCTTTGTCGAAGTTCATTTGCATTGTGTGCGCCTCCGCGTATGCAACCAATTTTTTACATTTTGTTGGCATTTGGATTTGATGAATTTATTATCCAAGCTGATGTTTTAAGTGAAGGGAATTGAGCTATTTTAGTGATATGAGTAGAAACCATTTAAAAAACAATGCGGCTTTATAGTGGAAAACTTTTTCTTGTTAGGTTTACATATACAAATATATTTGATACACACAATCAATTCGATATTAAGTCGAAAGTTTGTTTTTGATGCGCATTAGGCAGCACTAGATTTTAAGATATTTTACCAAATAAGGATATTTTACCCAACACTGCTTTTTAAGACATTTAACCATATGTTGAGTAATGCAGTGATAATAGTTATTATAAAACTAATGTTATTATTTGTTTGTTTAGTTCCCTTGTTGGAACAGGAAAGCTCCCAAATACTTATTTATAAAAGCACCTCAAATCAAGAAATCTATAGAGTTATTCTCAAATAACAACAAAATATATCAATTGCATTCGAAAAAACCTTTCTCATGGAATATGTAAATTTATATAATTATGCGGAAATTCGTTTGCGGAAAAAATATGAAGGAAAAAAGCTCGTTATTTAGTCTATCAATTACATAAATGTATATGATTGAATAAGTAAATTAATGCCGTAACTGATTCAACCTTATTGATCAATTTTATTCAGAATATTAATTAATTTTAATACATGCATTTATGGCGAAATGCATATTAAGTTTGTTTGATAAATAAAATAATTTGTATGATATTAGGTTTCGAAATGTAAAAAAATTTTGTTTTTAATTATCTTTATTATAATGTTTAAAAATATTATTTAAAGTTTTCGTAGAGGAGCACTTATAGTTACAGGTTTTAGAGTCCTTTAATTCTACATATGAAGACAGCTCTTGAAAATATAGTATAACTATAAAGCCAAAGATATTGGAGTCCTCACATAAGAAAGCCCATATAAATATAATTTAATAAAAGTTTTTATATGAGAGCACCTAAAGACACAGATGTAAAAAGTCTCTTCATTAGAAGCCAGTCTTAAAGCTTTCTGAGAAAATAGTTAACACTTTAGCTATAACATTTCTTTAAATTTATTTAAATTAACATACAAAATACTCTATTTAATTACTCTACATTTCATTATACACATTACATATTACATTCGAGTATTACCATTCAGATTAAACTATACTAAAGCAAAGCGACAAAATCGAACACAACTCTCAGTTAAGAAAAAGCTATATACTAGCTTCCCGCATGCCTGTGAATATATTTATTAATGAATATAAAAACGATTTACAATTAACAGATTTTCAGCGCAAGGTAATTCGGTTTTCTTTGGCATCAGTAATTCCCCTACCTGAATTAAGCAATTGCACTTGCCATTAAACTGTTTATTAGCTGCGTCAAGTGACATGTACAATTACACACAATTAAATCACTTTAATTGCTGTGCAACATGTTGAAAACGTTGAGAATGTTGTCATTCAACGCCTCATGCGGACATTATTGCATGTTGCAAGCAGCTGAAATAACTGAAAAATAAAATAGTGGAAGAATAAGCAAAAACAACAATTCAATTTAATATTTATATGCCATTTAACTTAATTTATTTGCACAGCGTAAATCGCAGACACAAAAGCCAACGCAGCCTGAATGAAGGGGAAGGAAAAATGTTTTACATGCCTTTTCTTTTGCCTTCCTTTTTGCATTTCCTTTGCTGCAAGTGAAATAATTAAAATAACACAAATGCGCGGGCAGCACACATGGCGTATTGTTGTTATTATTGTTGTTGTTGTCATTGTTGTTGCATGTTTTCTTAATTTAGCAAAAGCGTCGGCCCATTCCGCACGCTCGGTGGCAACAACAGAATGTAGCAAAATAAATATGGAGAAAGAAAAAGACTGACAGACGCCAGGAAGCCAATCGGCCATATTTTGATACAAATATATTAATATTATGTTTGCTTCAAGCTTGTGGCTTTTATGACCTGCCAAAGGAAGCGCTGAGCGAAATATCTTTAATCTGTTATAAAAGTATTTTGGATATGTGCGTACAAGCTATTTGCTTCAAGTGTATATTGTGCAAATATTTGATTTGATTTTTGATTTTTCCAAATATTTTAACAGAAATGCAATCAACATCGAGAGAACTAAATATTTGCTGAAAAGCTGCGAAATAATCAATTTGTAGATTACAAGTGCTTAAGCAACAGATGATTTGCAAACATTTTGATGATTCGCACTTGAGGCGAAGTGGAAAACCACAAGAGATTTTGAAAGTCAAGAAAAGGCTAATAGATATAAATCGGTAAATCTTTTGTTGATGCAAGAACTTAATAAGAACTAATAAACTACTAAAGTCAAATAATAATGATACCTACTTAATGGTAAACATTTCATTTGAAAGACTTGAAGAAGTTTAAATATATAAATCTATAAGTCTTTTGTTGATACTTAAACTTCATAGGAACTGATAAACTATGAATTTCAGATAACAATGAATGTAAGTAAATATTTAATTTATAAAGACTTGAAAAGGTTTACAAATTCTGTGAATTTTTTGTTGATGCAACAACTTGATGAGAACTCATAAACTATTAATATCAAAAAATAATGAAACCTAATTATAAGTAGAAACTTAAATCAATTTAGAAGAGCTCGAAAACAGTTTCAGAAAAGTGTAGATTAATTTAAACATTTCGAATAGGCTGATTAAAGAGCTCAATCGAGCAATAGCTTTTGTTTGTTAAATTATTAAATATATAAAATTTATATGTAATATACTAGCAACAAGAGATTATTATTTATGATTAAATCTGATTTTAACAAAGATTTATTGTGTGAGTAAAATTGAATCGCACATTAAAATTCATTTGTCATATTTTTATATCTACTTTCCATTTTGTATTTGTATTTACTTTGCATTTTTTTCATTGATTCCTTAAACGTTTTAATTTGGCTTGTACACCATTTCTAAATGGAAGTCCTTCTTCTCCTGAGCCTTGCCTTGTAGTTAGCTAATCTGGTGTTAAGTTTATTTATTATCAATGGTTGTGTGCACAAAGGTTCCCTAAATCAAAAGTTCTTGATTTTTGATTTGCTTCAAAGTGAAAAAAGGTTTCAAAGCCGATTTTCACTTGATTCTATATTTGGTTTAAAAAATATTAAAAAATCAGAAAATTTAACAATTATTATAATATTATATTAAAAGATCAGAAAACTATACAATTTAATGAAGAAAAGTTTAAGCTGATTTTTCCTCAATTTGATATTTAGTGTAAAAAAATATTTAAAAATCAGAAAATTTAACAATTATTATAATATTATATTAAAAGATCAGAAAATTATACTATTTAATCTTAAAATGTAGCACACAATTATTATTTTATTTTATATTATAATCTTAATCTACTTTTAGTACAATCTTAAAATGTAGCACACATTTGAAGCAGCGCACATCAAGAACTATAAACCTAAACTAAACGCAACCTTCTAAGTGTTACTTACACAGCTCTTATTATGCCTTAGCCCTTAGCTTATGCATTTACGTCAGCTTGAAAACAGACCTTGCCCCATAATAGACCCATTGAATTAACCAAAAATAGTTAATTCAAGTAGGCACCATTGTAACCACTGTAATTGTCATTAGGCTAACATTGTAATGCTCTTCAATTGCCTGCCACTTGAAAAAGCCAATTTGAAAGCGCTAATTCAAGCAGGCACGCCCACACACACACACCCACACACACACACACACACACACACACACACACACACACACACACACACACACACACACACACACACACACGCGAACTTCGGTAAACAAGCCCGCAGGAATTTTCCTAAAAATTATCTTTACATAACGTGGGGAAGGTTGAAAAAGTGAAAGTGCCATTAAGTAACTTTCACGCCTAACAATAATAATTCGAATAATTACAACTTGGCCCAGAATTTGGTTGGGGCCAAAAGTGTTTGCCGTTTGCCGCAGGCAGAGCCAAATATTTGGCCAAAATATTTGAAGAGCACGAAGCACAGCTAATCAGCATAAATTTGTATACCCTGTAAACATATAAGAAGCTGTCGGACAAAATTAGACAGCAATAAAAGAGGAGATTTATATAGCCTACATAGCCAGGTTGAACAGAACTCGGAGACTATAAGAGCTAAGAGGCAGGAATAGAATAGAGGAAAAAGTTACAAACAAGTTCTAGTCATAGAATTATTATAGCCTACATAGCCAGGTCGAGCTGGTACTTACCTCTTCGAACTCAGAAACTATAAGAGCTAGACACATCAAACTTGGTATACAGGTTTTCGTATGCCTTAGAAGAGAAAATATGATTGATAGCTACCTCCGCTCTTTAGTTATTTCAAAGAGAAAAAATATATATTAAATGGAAGCCTTTACATCAACCAACAGGGCATTTGTTAGTCGTTCATTGTCTGCTACTTCGATCATTCTCACTTGTATTTTGCTATTTTATGTTGTTTTTATCATCTTTAGGTTTGGGCCAAGAACAGAAATCTTTCAACACGTCCATTGCTCACCACGTGTCCAGCTGTTTAATTATGTTGGTCTGCCCATTATTATTTATTATTATTATTACTTCTTGATTATTCTTTATACAAAAGCGCATTAAAAACAAAAAACTGGCGACTGTGTAAATATTTACAACATTTGCGCGTGTCTCAATTTTATGATGGGGCATTAGTCGGTCAATATATCAAAAGCTGATGGTTCAGCAAGAGCTGCTGTGGGGGCTGCATGTTAATCAAGGAGCAGCATCATAAATTGGCATTTGCAACGGGCGTTAATAAATTTAATGTGGCTCCTTTTTACCGACCAACAATTAAAAACTTCTTTGAATGCCTGCAATCGGGTAAATAATATTAACATTTTTTTATAAAATCGTAAATTTCATTTATTGTATCTGCCCTAATTGTACAAATGGAAGCCGGAAAAGACGACGGCTCCGGCTGTGTTATGATCTTCAGCTTGGCCGTTTTTCCGGCGAGCATTTGCTTTCTTTTTCTCTGTTGTTGCTTTTGTTTGCGTGTTTTTTTTTATGTGCCTGCGATTTTCCTGCTGCGGCCGAGATGACGCAGCGAACTGTTCATGGCCGGAATTTGGCTTTTGTGTTTGTCTGTTGTTGTTGTTTTTTTTTGGTGTTTACCTTAGCAGTTCGGGCAACACTTTGTTATTTGCTTAACAGACGATACTACGAATTGGCATTCCCGTTAATTGAGTAATTATTTAGTGTATGCAAATGTGTTCACTTATTTTTATACGTAGCATCATGCGCTGATACGCCCTTTGACCGCACCCACTACTGCTCCTGCTGACATATCCTTCGGCTTGTGTGTGTGTGTGTGTGTGTGCGTGTGTGTGTGCGTGTCTGTCTGTCCAATGATTCTGACAATTCCAAAATGAATGACTGACATTTCCATTTGCAAATTGACAAAAGCCGCGAGCAAAGCTCAACAAAAAAAAAAACAGCAGAAACACAAATGTCACAACAACAACAGACAATAAGACTGCCAAGCTCAACAAAGCTAGACTTGTAGATACCCTGTAGAAAAGTTTTTGAGTTATAAACACAAGCATACATAGAATTCTTAGCCCTGAAACTAGCCACAAAATGTTAGATATATATATAGAATATTCCAAGTATTTTAAATACATTTTATGGATTCCATTTAACTAAATCACGTGCCTTACATATATTTGAAATGTAAGCAAATAAATGTCTATATAAACTTAACTATAGAGCATAGTATACCTTATACAAACATAAATTGGCACAGGATACAAGCAAGCAAAACATTCTACGCATTTTTTAATGCGTCATGTGATTAGGTGCCTGAGATATTAGCAAACTGCTGGAAATTTATTCACAAAATAAAAAACATATTCATACATATTCATTGAAAGTCTCAGCTATCAGGACCAATAAAAAAATATTCCAACATTTTCGTGTAACATTTCAAATGTTTTATTTAGATGTTTATGCATTTAGGCAAATTGAACCCTACTCAGCTCTTGTTCAAGCATGACTTTTCAGTTGCCTTTGAGAAGGGTATGCATGACTAGCATTCCCTGGAACCAGCATGATAGTCAGCATCAGTTGTGCTCATCCAGAACTTTTATTCATTTCATGCTTAATTGAACTCTTGTCATATGGCTGGCAAGTTGTTTACGGGCGAATGTGGGGCAAATGTGTCTAATAGAAAAAACAGACAACTTTGATGTACTTAGCATAGAAACAGCTCACTTAAGTGTGAGAAAAATGTATTAAAATCAGCGTGAAAAGCTGCGTGGTAAAAGAAAAAAGGGAAAAACAAAACAGAGCAATATCTCAGCCCCTTTATAGACTTTTTCAAGAGCAAGGCCACAAAAAGAAAAAACATTTTCTTTTTTTTTTTGTTTTTTAATTAAATCACAGCTTGAACCTGCGCAGCATTTTACCGCACACCTCTAATTAGTTTTATGCTACACTCGGTTATGCTGAATATTCTTATATTTTACTCTATTTTTTCTGCCCTGTTAAATTGAATGTATAAAATAAAATCATTTGCCGGGAAATCGTGCGGTGCATGCAACGCCACGCGGCATTCGCAACGCTCTGACAATTGCAACAGTTTTAATTAAATTTTTATGACAACTCCTGCTGCGAGAGGGGCGGCGCGGGGTGCTCGGTGTGTCGCCGCAGACACGGGCTGCTAATTAGTCGACGCCATTGGTAGCTTAAGCTTTCAATTGTTTAAATAAATATGGTCGAGCTTTGGATCTGGCTGGCAGTCAACGTTGCGTATGCGTAATGACAAAAATTCATGTTCGTGTTCGACAATGTAATGTAATGTGATTACATAAAAGTCAATATTTAATAGCTGCAAAACCCGTGTAATGAATAACGTTTGTTTGCTGCCGTTTAAATGCTGTCATCTATAATTTTCACTCGCTAATTGGCATCAATTCACCAACATGTCGAGCAAAATAAAAGGCTTTGGGACATTGCAAGTTTAAAGAAACAGTTGCAGTTGCTTTAAATGTTGAATGTTTTAAAGTGATCAAAGTAGCACAAGTTTCAAGGCTCTTTATCTGCATTGTAAATAGTTACAGTTAAAACACAATAGTATGGACATTTTTATTTTGGCACTTATTTTTACATTTTTACAAGGCACTTTATCTGCATTGTAAATATTGACAATAAAAAGAAATTATTCAGTTACATTTTAATCGAACTGTACTTGTGACTTGCGAAAGTTGCCAAGCAATTTTTAGCTAACAGTAGTGGAATGTGACTTGCAAAAATAAGCTGAATGTGACCTGCAAATGTTGCAGGGCACTTTATCTGCATTATAAATATTTGCAATGCAATATTAATGCACATGTTTATCTAACTTGTGACTTACGCAAGTTGTCAAGCATTTTATCTGAATAGTTAGCAATTTTCAGTGTTCAACAATGTTTAAAAAGAAAACAGCATGGTTTTGACAGTTGAGTATTTATTGACACGCGCTGCCAACTCACTTCAAAAGCGTTCGAAATGGCGTTGCCGCAAATGAAAGCTTTTTCAAAATTGTTTTGATAAGAGGTTAAAAGAAGAAAATCAAATTTAAGATTCTATCGTTTTTTCTAGGAAAAATTTTAATAAGTTTCATAGAATTTTATTTTTAATAAGAAAACAATTTGAAGCACACAAAAGCTGGTCTGTGAAGCAAAAACTTAATTTTA
Organism: Drosophila borealis; assembly: GCA_035045885.1. NCBI lineage: Eukaryota > Metazoa > Arthropoda > Insecta > Diptera > Drosophilidae > Drosophila > Drosophila borealis. Next base: position 3,543,406 of record JAWNOR010000206.1, on the reverse strand, counting down.
ATCGTAAAGTTCATGTGGATTATATCTTTGTTTACTTCCCGAAATAATTCGAAATACTTTATTAGGTATTCCAAGCGTCATGGTACGTGCCAATGATAATTGAGATTCTTAAGATGACGCAATTGCAGCCCCCATGTGACCTCTATTAAGTAGTAAAACCAGACCATAGACACCCCACTGACCCATTTGCGGCCATATCATAATATTAATAATAATAACAATAATAATAATAATAATAATTATTTATTCTGCATGTTTTCCTTCAGTTGTCAGTGTTTGCCAAAAATAATTGAGAGGCAGCAGCTTGAAGTTTCATTCACGCCATAGCCTTGTCGGATCGACTATGGCTATATATAGAAACCAATTGTTGTTGATACATAAGTACATCTGCATCTTTACAAACAGGTCAGACAATTTGCCCAATTAGCGAATAGCCAAGTTCTAAATCATTGAACTTGTATGAGGGATGCGGCCGCATTGCCAGCTAAATGAGATTGTGCAGATCGAAATGAAAAAGATTTCTAAATTTATTTAAAGAAACATTTTGAGTATTTAATTTATGGCGTCTTACGAATTTTACATGCACTTTGCGAAAAGCGCGTGTGAAATAGCTCAGCGCCATCGAATGAATAGACAAATAAATATTGAGATTTATATTAAAATCGTAAACCACGCGGTTAGATCCGTTCCGATACTCTCGCTGTGTGTCTTTAAGCTGATTTATGCTATTTAAATTCACATAAATTCTGATGCTGTTTGCAACTTATCGTCTAATTAAAATTTATGCACATCTTGATATTGAAATTATATTGCAGCCATGTGTCCGGAGTCCGGACTAAATCCGTATAAATACTCGTAAATAACGCGCTAATTAATCGCCGGCCAGTCAACAAATTCTATAGATTTTAGCCAAGTGATAAATTGTACTTATACGACAAGTGCCCAGGCCTTTGGCTATGTACAGTGAGCATATAAAGTTCTGTGTGCATAACTGTGCACATTGCAGGGACAACAGCAACAGTCGAGTTCATCTAAATATGTTCATCTATGCTAAAGTTGAGTTCGTGACGTATTTTTCTATCGTATCGTAACGTATACGTACGCACATTTTTTTTTGCAATGCGTTTATTTAAAGCTGCCAAGAATGATTCGACTTTGCCCAGGCGAAGCATTTTTTTCGTTCCACCCATTTTCCGCTCATGGGGCACTTTTTCAAATTAATCAAACAAGTTTCTACTTTTATGTAGTGCTGTGAATTTCAATTTAAACCCGCGCGAAGAAAAGATCCTTAAAAATAAGTTAAAAGTTGATCGGAAAAATGACAAAAATCGCGGAAAGAATTTTCCAAAACAATTCGGCTTTCCAACTCTTGCTACTTGTGCATGATCCGTCAATCAGTCGGCAGAAACATTTTAATATAAGTATATATAAATCTTGCTCCAGACCAATTAAAGAGCATCCAGCATTCCAGTCGATTACACACAGCTTTGCTTGCCATTCCAACCAGTGCAGATTCCTTGTTTGTAGCTACAAATTGGCATTTAAAATTTAACTGCATGTTTTATTAGTGTTCGCCCATTCCGATTGGGTTGCCCCTCTCAACCCCTCTCGCTCCCAAAGCATACGCCAAATTGCAATAAATAAAATTGTAGAAATGTCAAAGTGTTTTGATAAATTGTCTGCCTTAGCTCGGCTTGGCCATAAATTATACGACCTACCCCGCCTACTACTGCGCCCGTTGGCTTTCAGGCCATTTTTGCAAACCTCTTTTATTGGTTAAGCCTTTTGGGTACAGATTGATCGGATCACAGATACCGCTGCGGCTGCTCCCCGGCCCATTTGAGACTTGTACGAATGCAAATAGATGGGCAGCTTAGCAGCATTCGCAGACCATTTGCTTACCCTTCCCGTTTTTTTTTTATGAGGCGTGTGTGCTCAGCGCAATTTACAAGCCATTGGGCAGCTGATTTGGGCCTGATTTCGGCTTTCAACTTATGCCACATGCAAATGTCAATGTCAAGACGCATCTGTTGCCTCGTTTTTTTTTTAAGGTTTTTCATTTTTTGCGGCTGAGTGTTTTTGACTTTGATGCCAAGGCTAAGTTTATTATGCCCGCTTGCATTCACAGCCAAGTGCTGGGCGGCCCTCTTAAGAGCCTTTAGAATTCAGCCCCGTCCTAATGAAAGTGGCATAAAACTAAGACAACGTCAAACAAAACTCAACACAAAAACCAAGTTCAAGTGGTTCACATGCATTCAACGAGTGCACGACTAACAGTTACCCTGTTTTTAGATTTGCATCTTAAGTTATATAAAATATTTGCACTTATTGTATTGTATCTGTACAGATAGAGGTAATATATACCACATTAGGATCTGGATCAGATTTTTTCCTGCTTACCCTTTGAATTTGCTGAAACTTTGAGGAAAAGTATAGCATTTAAACATTTAAAACCGAACTTGTACCAATTTTCAGCACAAAATCTGAAGAATTGTATTTTAAATTTGTTTTAATAAATGTTTACCTTAAAAATATTTCAATAGAGTAGACTATTTGTTTACTGTATGCAGAATAAAGAGCGCATAGTTATTATATAGTCTAACATACCCGACACATACCCTTTAATCTATATTTGGAACAGAGCGCATTAAGGCAGACAATGTCTGCTCTATAATTCAAAAGCTAAGCAGTAGGCACAATATTCCGACTGGCCGTCAGTCAAACAATCAGTCCGTCAGTCAGTCAGTCAGTCCGTTAGTAGCTTCTGCCTGTCAGTGCTTTGTGCAGCTCTTGAATGTATGTGTGTGTGTGTGCGTGTGCGTGTGCTTATGTGTCTGTGCGAATTTGTGTCTTGGTTTTCAACTTCCGCTTGCACTAGTAAATATTACATATATGTATAAAAGCGTTACAGTGTCTGTGTATGTGTCTGTGTGTGTGTGTGTGTGTGTGTGTGGGGGGGGGGGGGTGTGTTCTGTGCATGTCTTTATATATTATTATTTATGAATATGACTTTGGCTGACACATTGCAGCAAAAAGCTACAAAGTTTTCATACACAAGACTCGCTAGGCACCGCTGTCTGTTTATATGGCCGCTTGTTAAATCCAAAAAGCTGCACTTTCGCCCTGCCGCTTTTACAGCCCTTTTAACTTACATCCCACATGTGGCTAAGCCCTGGAACAGGCCAGCACTAAGAGACCAAGACAGACCATAAAAGTCCAAAATGTCGCGCAGAGAAACACACAAAAAACTAGCATGAAAAGTGTACTGAAACGGATTTTATAGACCAATTGCCAAGTGGGAAACAAGGCAACACAGGAAATTAACTATGATAATGATCATGGGATTGATTATTTGAGAACAGAACATGTAATTGTATTTTGATAGAATTTGGCTTAAGTCTGGATAGTCTTTTTTGTTATAGACAACATCTTTTTCCAATTTTAGGTAGAATTAACTTTAAAATATTCATTGCTAAGATAGATAAGAGAGAAAGTAAAGAAAAACTCTTTCTGCATATGGTATATAAGAGTATTTTTTATTTAAAGTTTAAATTTTCGATGTCAACATTTTCAGACAGACAGACAGACTTGTAATATATTGCATAAATGGGATACCTCTATCCTATAGCTGATCACGGTATATATCCTGCATATCCCTTCAAATTTGAATTCCCCCCAATTAGAGTGACTTTTATATTTCAAATAGTTAGCTTAACCAATTTATAGAAAATACTATTGATATTAAGTATACGCCTTGTTGACGCGATTGGCTGTTAAATAGAAATAAATAACTGTTTGACTATAGAAAATCAATAGAAATGTTAAAAGTAATAACAGCAAGCAATACGCAAGGCCAAACAATCAATTGTGAAAAAAACGACAACAAAGAACCAAAATTGTTTTTGTTTTTGTTGCTGCTGCTGCTTGTTGGTAGTTGCAAATGTCGTTGTTTGGCGTAATTAAAACTAAAAATAGAACTTTACCAAATGCGAACACATCGTCTTCGGGAAACACATACAGCAAACATTTATCAGGACATTCACAGTATCGGGCAAAAAAATGGCACAGGACACTTACGTACATTTTTGTAAATGTACAAATTATATTATTTTTGTTTACTCCCGCCTGAAGAATCTAACTCTGAAAGTGTCCTCAGCAGCTTTTAAGCGATCTGATTGAACTGATGCGGTTAAAAAATGTGGTCTCGAACTAGTCTTTCAGACCCGCCCTTTGTTGACCCGGCCACATTCCATTTAAAACAAAAACTTTTAAATTCAATTTTAATCCTGACTGAGACGATTTACCACAGCACCACAAGATATGTCCATCATACAATGCAAATTTAGCTGTCCGAACTCTTTCGCCCGCCACTGTTTATAATTCCGACTCTGAGAAAACGGTTTATAAATAGACACGCCGACGCGGGCGCAGAGCTATGGCCAAGCTAATGGCGGCACGAGGGGGCAGCCGGCACAAGTAATTGATCCAGAAATAAACAGAGACAAGCAGTTAAAATTAAATTTGTGGCGAGGCTTAATGCACTCAAAGTCAGCGCAGGCAATCGACTTGGTCCGGTATGGATATTCCGATGGATGTCACTGTCGAACTGAAGGCTCTGAAGGTCCACTCACAGGTAGCCCGGCTGTGCGTGCTTATCCACTTAAACACGCAACGCTGCCAACTTGTGGGCTTGGCTTATGCAATGCGCATAACATCTGCGACAATGCCTGACGAGGGTTTTCTTACCTTGACTGCAAGTACAGACGAAATTGTCGCTGCTCGTCTTCATTAATGCCTTCCATTTTGAAGGCTAAAAGCCCAGCAAAAAATGTTCGCTGGTGCGGTTCATAGTTCAAGCCAAGGCTACGTCTAAGATGCGGTTCGTGAACCCGTTTTTCCATAGTCCTGAATCTAGCCTGTGATTCAAAACTTTTTCCAAATTTCAATTTATAATCCAGCCTAATTCTTTGAGTCAGGAGTCATTTGAGGAACATTGCTTAATTTTGAAGAATCAAAGTTTTTAAGATGAGAAGTGTTTGAATAAAAATATGCTTTTAAATATGGTTTACTTCCGGCTTAAGTTAGACTCTTTTTTTGTGAGTGCCAGGTTTGGTTCACAATTCAAAAAACGAACTAAAAAATCCTGCTTGAGACTGGCTTCTTTTAAAAATTGGTTTGTAGCCTTGACCCTGCACATCACAACAAACGCTCGTCCTCCTTACCTGTTCTTTTTGATGTTTTCTCTGCTGCCGTGTGAAGCGCCCATTAAGGGACTTCCAGCAAGAATGCCTTCAAGTACGCCTGGCGAATTTTGCACAGTTTCGGTTCCACCACTTCCGTTTCCGGCTGTTTCTTCATGCTTTTCCTTTTTTTGCTGGTGACAGCTCGCAAAATGCGCGACAAGCTGCACAATTGAATTTACTCAATTGTTTTTCATTTTTACACACACTCACATACATGTTTGTTGTTTACAGCAAAACAAATTATTTGTTATTTATTTTTATGTTATTTTTTATGCGCCTTGCGTATACTTAATATTTGTACTACATACATATTTATGCATGCTCCATGTTGTTGTTGACATTTCATCGCCCGCTCGCACATAATTAGCGAAGTGCGTGCAGAAAGCAACCGGAAGCAGGCAGCGTGCAGCATAATTTATGTGTTTTTCATTGGCTTCTTTTTGATTAATTATGCCAATGTAATTGAGGGGAAACTGCACGACATTAAAGCCAGTTTATTTTCAGATCCAATGCTGCTTTCGTGGCTATAAATAATAAAGTAATTACATTTGGCTTATTCTCATTAAAGCAACATGCTTTTTTATTTTGACCGAAAAATCTTCCATTTTTTAAAATTTATTTTTGTTAAATTTGAGAAAATAATTTTTAATAATTTTAAATTTTTAAATTTCACCATCATGACAGGAATTTCCAGACTTTCTTCTGTTTTCTTCTGATAAATACAAAATCTCTTTAGAAATATTAAAAAAAAAAAATAATAATAATATATAATAAAAATAAAATAATTGGATTTTAGATTAAATTAAATCTAAACCTTTCCTAAAATTATGAAATACAATTTCTTGTATAAGCCAAATTTCAAGTCTCTACTTCGTAGATATATTTTTGTCCTTAAAAATATTGCAGGTAAACATAATTTTTTGCCCGAATCTCATTGAAATTAATCTTTTAAAATCTTAAATCATGGCTTGCAGCGTACAATTTGCTGCATCATAAAAATTACTGTGTCTGATATTTTGCTTTCCATGCATATTCCTTTTGGGGGACTAGAAAATTGCATTAGGGCAGCTGTCAGCGGCAGCGGCAGCGGCTGCTTGAATTATTTTATAAAGAGTTCACACAGCGGACTAATCTGGGCCATAACTTATATGGCTAAGAGCAGCGGGCTTGCCTGCAGATACGCTGGGCAGAAGCGCAAGCAGCACTTGCAACAGCAGCCATGTGGCATGTGGCATGTGCCAGCATATGAGGCATTTGCCCTGAAAAAATGTAATGAACGCTGGCCGTTTCAAGTGCCCCAAACGAAAAGCATAGAGAAAGTTTCTCACATATCCGGCACAAATATAAATATATATTTGCTGGCTCACATGCCACTGCACATTCTGAACAACAACAATAACAACAAGAGCAATAGCTGCGGGGCAATGCAACTCGTATTTGTAGTCCTTTATGCGTTTTGTAATAACAAACGGCGTGCCAACAATGCGAAGGTCCTTCTAATGAGCCTGACCCAGAATGCTGGCAAGGATGCAGCCAGCTGGCTTTCAATGCAATTCCCTTTAGCCATAAAATGTCAACACAACTGTAGATGAAAGTCTTTAAGCAGCCTTTTTAGCTCTAGTCGCAATTGCACTTGCAGTTGCAGTAAATGCAATCAGCTGCACGCAGTTCAACGAGTTAGTTCTGCAGTCAAAGTTCACACTTTGTATGGCTGCCAGGTACTAAAATGTACTAAAAGTTTAACAAGTGCTCTAAAGCAGTTGATCCTTTTGTTGGTGTTGTTCTTGTTGATTTTACTGCTCATATTGTTCATGTGAAAAGTTCTGCAACATTCAGGCGCCGATACATGTTATATAAGTTGACTACAATATGCAGCAATTCGAATTGCAAATACCCTAATTGGCATAAATATAGTTATTACTTATTTTCAATTGATGATTAATGATGATAAACAGCAAAATAAGTCAGTAAGTTAATTAAACTCAACTTTATTTTTATTTAGGCCAATTTCGTAAGCAACAATTAAATATTTTCTCTTCTAAAACAAATATTTTGACACCTTATCCAAAAGGAGCATTCTTTCAGTAAAAATCATAAAAAGAACACTCTAAATAAATTCTGATTTGTAAGCTTAAGTAATAACCAAAAACTAAGTTCCAAAAGTTTTATTTTTTCTGGTAAACTATTTATTTCTCCTGACTCCCTGATTAAAGAGGCACGGCAATAAGTTTTTCACAGTGCTTTTACGCAAGTGAAACATTAGACATGCTAGTGGACAATTCCACATGTACGTGTCAAATTACGTGGAAAAAGAGTGGAAAAAGAGTCAAGCAAGCAAAAATTTGGGAGTGCTAGTGGACAATTCCACAAGTACGTGCAGAATATTCGTGGAAAACTGTTTTATTTATATTGTTGCCTTTGCTACGCTTCAATCAGATAGCGCGAAACTTCAGCTGCACGGGTGGAAAATATGTGGAAAGCTGTTGTAAGAGATTTTTTTTCATTTCTTACTATCAAGAGTCTTGGAGTCATAATGTGATTATTTTTTGTGGAAACAGACTGATACTGACCAGCCTTTTGCATACTTAATCTTTTTGAATAGTTTCTTTATATTTACATATATTTGTTAAAAGGGTTTTAATATAATTTATATATTGTCAATCATTTTAAATAGAAAAAAAAAACAATTTATTAACAAAATCGTGTGTGTTTAAGAAGTTAGTCGATAACTTGTTGAATGTAAAGGTTGAAAAAAAAACATTTACGGAAAACAATTGTGAAAAAAAGATTTAAACTCATTAAGCTGCTTTGTAACTTTTTCATCTGGTATATTCTTGAGTCATTCGAATTACTTGGAGTATTTTTTTAATCATACAACCCAGCCAGATTGTCAGACTCAATCCTATTTATAAAACCTTATGACGTTACCCGCTGTGCGTTACTCGTTCTGTGACATTATTAAAACACCCCAAGAAAGTGTATAAAAAAAAGAGAGAACAGCGACAACAACAACAGTGGCAACAAGTTGCCCTCATGGCCCGCATTGATTGTGTTTGCCAGGCCAGCTCATTTAGCAGCAGCAGCTCAAAAAAAAAAACCGACCCCCTTTGTCCGTGACGTGCAGGCCGTGTCCGCCCGTGGAGTGGATATGCCGCAGGAGCCGCAACAAAAACACACAGAACTCCGCCCGCAACTTCCGAGCAGGACAAACGTTTAGTTCCTGCCGCTGCGAGGATGGCGACGGCAATTGTGGCTGCAGCTCAGCCGCATTCGCAGTCTCATCCTCAAATTGTTATTGTGTTTTTCTTTTTTGAATTTTCTGTTTTTTTCGCCGCGGCGGATTGTTGCTTTGTTTCAGCGCCCGCAGCGACCGCACAGCAGACAGTCAACAACAACAGCAATAACAAGAATAATTTATGCTTGTTATTTTACTTTGTAAAGCAATTTATTTCGCATTCTTTTTGTTATAAACATAAGTACATATTTAACTCACAGTCTTGTTGATGTGATCGTTAGAAGTGGGATTGTGTGCTGAGGCGATTTTCCCCGGAGCGTTTTTTCACGAAGTTAGCTCTGTTTAAGTGACGCCTTCAACTGTGCGTCGCCAGGTCTGGCAACGCTGTCAGCTCCAACTAGCTAAAGCACGAGGCGCCCGCCCGCCTGCCACTCAGGCTTGCGTTGGGGCTTAAAAGAACACACACTCACATACACTCTCTCACACACACAAACTCACAAACGCACACACTTACACAACATTGTTGCGTGCTGACTCTAATCCTGTTAGTTGCGGCTTTTTAATACCCTTGCGGCGGGCATCTCAACAGTATGCCACGATTTGTGCAGCGCCACGAAGGGAGCATCTTTGATGCTTTGTTAAGTCTCATCTATGGATTCTAAAAATAGCTCAAGGAAGCGTAATTATTTTACATTTTTTAAATAAACTTGCACTTTTGCTATTCTTTATTATCAAGTTTTTTAAATATTATTATAAACCCGGCGCAACACCAACAATACAAGTCGTTTTATGAAAAAAAAAATACAATAATTTATTGTTTAATATTTTTGTATTTATATTTGCTAACATTTATTCAAAAATTGCAAAATTTGTGTTTCATTTCAATTGTTATTTAAAAGTTGATGATAATGTTATGAGAAATAATGGTTCAGTATGATAGTTTCTTCATAATTATTTTTGTACCTTGAGTCCACTGAAAATTGGTAAATTGGTTTTGTACAAATGTATGTAACAGGCAGAAGGAAGCATCTCCATCCTCATAAAGTATATATTATATATTCTTGATCAGCATCAATAGCCAAGTCCAACTAGTTGGTCCGTCCGTCTGTCCGATCTCATTTTGTTATAGTTACAGCTAAACCTGTTATTTTGGCTCCCTCTTCTATCCAATCGAGTCGATATATCTGTTGAGCATATATATCTGTTGTCAGAGTTGGCCCAATCAGGCCACTATTGATACAATTGACTCGGAACAGAACTAATGTAGAAAAACTATTTTTTGTCTTAAAAATATCTTCATCAATCTCTTTGAACACGAGTCTCATAAAACTCCTAACTCGAAATCTTATCAGTATTTTATTACTTTATCATGATACGCTCAACAAAACAATCGATTGACATATGGAATTCCTGTAAGAAAAATCAAGGAAAATCAATCTCAGCATTATCTTAAGCTCCTCAAGTTTAAGCAGAAGTATATCCATATAAAACCATTTGATCAATCGGAAATTGAAAATCTTTGCTGTTTCTCAACCTATCTTAATTAAAGTCAGCAAATACAAGCTGCGTATGCTTACAATATATATATATAAATATCTTATTAAGTTATACTTAACTGTAATACATGTATCTGACATCAGTAAGGGTATTTGCTTGTCGACCAGCAAACTATTTTATCTTATTTTTTATTAGTTTTCAAATAGTAGTTGCAGGGACGTCCTGTGGGCAGCGCAATGGCGCCTCAAAGCTATGCGTGTATTTTATGCTATTAATTTAAAGCCCCACACCTCTTTTACACCCCGCACACACACACACACTGACTCACACACTGACTCACACACACACACCCTGGCCGCACGCTAAGCCAATAATGAACTAGATGCCAAACTAATTGATTTAATTTTTGGTTTTCTTTTCTTTCTTTTTTCAACACTCTGAAATATGCAACAGCTAATTGAAAATACTTCAACTAGGAGTTGCGGCTTCTTTGTGGGTTAGGGGTAATTGTGTGCCCGCTGAGTAGTTTTTCATGTTGAGCGTTATTTGATTGCGCTACGTGACTGCCAACAAATCGCATTCGATTGAAATTTAAAATACCTTTTGCTATGCTCGTTTTTTTCGCAGATTACGCGCCCAGCGAAAACAATTGTGCCACACACACGCACGCACGCACAACAAATCTAATATACACGTATTTAGCAAAGAAGAAGAAAAGCTATAAACAAAAATGGATTCCGCTGCAGCTGCTGCCGCCGCCAAGCGCGTACAAATCGAGAAGGCGCACAACTTTATGCGCCAATATCGCGATCCGGAGTCGCGCGAGCTAAAGAAACTCTCGGCCAATCAGTTCATGGATGTCTGGGCGCATTACGATAAAGATGGTGTGTATTCACTATCCCTATATATGTTATTACGGCCAACCCGTTCCTAACTGTCTGTCTTTTTATTATGTGGCCGCAGGCAATGGTTATATTGAGGGCACCGAGCTGGATGGCTTTTTGCGTGAGTTTGTGTCCAGCGCAAACGCTACGGACATTAGTCCCGAGGTAAGTGGAAAATGCAGACTCAGCACTCGAATCAAATGCTATCAAGAACTCACATCAAATTCCCGCTCTCTGCTGCCTATCTTCTTCCTTCTAGGCTGTCACCGATACAATGCTCGAGGAGCTCAAGTCCTGCTTCATGGAGGCATATGATGATAATCAGGATGGCAAAATCGATATTAGAGAGGTTAGACACATGCATTTTACACTCATGACTCACAACTGCTAAATATTCAGTTGCTTTGCTTAAAACTTATTTCGTCATTTTCAGCGCTTTTGCTTTTTTATTTTTTATTTTACTTTTTGTGACGCCCACACATGTCGTATACTCAATATGTCTGTACGTGCATATCTCCCAATGACATCTATTTGGGGCTTAGAGTTGTGCGCGTGTCGTGATTGGGAATTTGCAGATTGAATTCCCGCGGTGCTTGCGACTTTTCACGATTGAGCATGACTCGGGACAACTGCACACGAGTCTACACGACTTAAACACAACTTCAGTCAACCTCCGCACGAATTTAACACGACTTTTCACACGACCAAGTCCGCGTCTACACGATTCCCTTTTCTATATCTACTCAAATAAACATAACACCACTACAAAGCATATTAACACGACTGCAAGATGATTCAAATCAACATTAAAACAATGATACACGATTTAATTACAGTTCTCCCGAATTTAACAAAACTCAACACGACTCAACACAAATGCGACAAGACAAAACACTAATAAACACGACTTATATGACTTATATGACCTCAACACGAACTTAATACGACTTAAACATACAATTCGATCTCAGCAGCATTGAACATAATTTAACTTGACTCAATAAATACAATTTCAACACGACTGAACATGACTATAACACGAATAGACACGACTTAAAACAATTGTACACGACTAAATGCGACCTCTGAAGACATGAACTTGAATTAACACAAATGCACAACAACAAAAAACTAGTAAACACGAATCAAGTTCATCTGCACACGACTTTACATGACTTTAACACGACCTAGCACGACCTTATATTCCAATATTCCCCACGATTTAAACACGACTAAACGACAACTATAACAAGCCTTAACAACGTTTACGTTTACCTGAACACGATTTTCCACGACAGCAACACGACTTCGCACAAATACACACGTATCAATGTTCAATAAAAAGTAGTCTATTATTTTTTGTACCTCTTCTAACTATTTTTACCATTTGAAATTAAAAAAAAAACAACAAATAAATAGAGAAGAGTCCTGACAAAAAAAAATGCGACACGCGCCCATCTCTAATTGAGTTGTACGTCTACATTTGGTGTTGCCTTTTGGAAATTGCTTTTTAAATGATGCTGTCCTACGTCCGCTCTCTGCTTGCACCAATTTGCTGTGGCTCAATAATTTATTTGGCCATTTCGCCATTTGCCAAGGCCCAAAGTTTCGTGCCAAGGTCTGCGCAAAAGTTTTTTTCCCGCTACCACCTTAAAATGGCTTTTTAATTGAGGCTTACAGCCGATGCCGCCGGTGCCGCAAGACAATCGCAAGTCGCTTTTGTGCTATGTGAATAAGAAATTGAATGAATGTAATGTAAAAATGTTGTCTACTTTGGGGCGTTGTCATATGATAAATGAGACAAAGTTTTCAGCCAGAGCAACAATGAAAAGCCTGCCTCTATTAGTAAATGTTGTTCGGTCCAACCCTTTGTGACTTCAAAAAGCACTCGGCTACCCAGATCCTTCATCATTTATTCATTTCTTTTGAAAAATGTTACGCATACGCCATGTGCCAGCTGATATCTCAACAGTTGCGACTTTTGCTGTTGTTTTCAAGGTCCGAGTTTTGTTTGAGTTTTGTCCTCCCTAATCACAGCCCAAACACTAATTAGCTTAAGTGCCGGCCAAAAATATCAAAACTGTTGTTTAATGAAATTAAAAGCAAAAACTTTCTATATGACTGGGGGGTTTAACTTCACGCCAAACCCATTTCAATGGATGTTCGACATGACCGAAATTCAAATCGACACTTAAATTATGCGGCCAAAGTTTTGCGTTGCAATACACTTTCTTTCTCTCGTGGAATTCGAAGCGGCGACTTTGCTTTTAGTTACGCAAAATATTTCCACTGAACCAACATTGCAAACCCTACCCGCCCTGCACCACTTTTCCACCCCCTTTCATATACCCAAGCGGCTTAAGTTTGCAGCTGCAAAATTGTTTGTCATGTTGTGAAAGGCGATTTACTTCAATTTTTGTTAGTTCTTCCAAATAGTTGGAGTGAAAGGGTTCTAAGTTTACTTAAATTTAAGTTTTAAGTTCGCGAAAGAACAACTGAAATTAAGTGAGCCTAACCCAGTTTTAAAGTTTAGTGCTGTGTAACGCTAAAAAACATTTTCATCTATTTCTTAACACTTTTTTATACATTTCTTGGTTTTTAATAGTTATATTACGCTTAAAGCTTAACGTGTAGATAAATAAAGCTAACTTAAAGCCAAAAGCTTAGCTTAAAGCTGAATATACAATTAGCGTTAATCGGTTGCTCACACTATTTTTGGTTCTAACCTTAAGTCAAATATTTACTTTAAGCTCATAGTCACTTAAAACTCAAGTTTTTTCTAAGTGATGCTCAGGCATTTCGTTCGCTTCGGTAACACATATTTTCCTTTTGAAAATAAAAAATATATATTTACAGCTCGCCCAACTTTTGCCCATGGAAGAGAATTTCCTTTTGCTCTTCCGCTTCGATAACCCCTTGGAATCAAGCGTCGAATTCATGAAGGTAAGTGCTGGTCAACGGAGCGTTAAACGAGGGCCAGCCTCCAATCTGACCCAACTGGCTTAAGTGAATGCCATAGCTGTCAGTCTGAGCTTATACAGAATTTTTTCGCTTTCTAATTAATTTTTGTCATGATGTCACTTTGTCGATTAGATCTGGCGTGAATACGACACTGATAATTCTGGTTACATTGAGGCGGATGAGCTCAAGAATTTCTTGCGTGACTTGCTCAAAGAGGCCAAAAAGATCAATGATGTCTCTGAGGATAAGCTCATTGAATACACAGACACCATGGTGCGTATACGTGATATTTCACTAGATAAGCTATTATTCATTATATTTAAATAACTAACACAGCAAAAATAACAACAACAGCTGACCAATTAATGTCAATGTTGGCCTCAACGCTTTGTTGGCCAAGTCTAGCGTAAAATATTGCAATTAATTTTTGGCGTGACGAGAATTGTGGGAATTTCCGCCGCAATTTATATGCAGTCAAAGTCCTGTTAATTAAAAACTTTATAATGGAAAAGCACCAGGCAGATGTGTGTGTGTGCGTGTGTATGTGTGTGTATGCCATACAGTTTGTTGTGCTTGCAACTCCTAAGACCGACCCTCTCCTTCTTGCTCTCTTGCCTCTGGTTAGTTGTGCCTGGTTCTTAAATTCCTATCTACACATTATTTTTGGCGCACGTATCACAATAAATGATGATAAAAATGTTCTCGTCGGCAAAACTCGCAACTCATTTGCAAGTTAAATTACCAGCGTGCAGAGCTAGGAGCAAAAGTTGTCAAAGATTAAATGCACTTTGAAAATTTTCCAACAAATTGCTTCTATAAAATATAGCTCGACAATAAAACAAGAAAGACTTAGGTTTAGATATTTTTTAAAACAAAAAAGTTATTCACTCAAAGTTTTATTACATTATCCGCAAAAGTCTTAAGAATTTGTGTAATCCGTTGGCAAAACAGATTTGGCGAGATTATTAATTGAAGCAACAAGAGTATTAAATCATGCAACAATCTGGCCGTGTGCAAAAGAATTTACCAGGCAATTTATCTTGCAGTTAAATTCAAATTGAATTGGCTAAGAGTATTAAAAAAAACCCACAATCTGGATATATTCACCATTTCAATAAATTCTTACTTTTCTTATTAGCTAAACTACTTACAAGAAATTACCAGGCAGTTTATCTGGCATTTAAATTAAAATTTTTTTCTCCTAATATAAGTTGGCATAAGCTTTATGTCTTTTTTTTTAATATTCGTCTCAAACCGAGCAACAATCTTGACATGTTTTTATTGGCTAAACTACTCATAACAATTTACCAGGCAGTTTATCCGACAGTCAAATTAAAATGAGAAAGTTCGTTCGCCCTGCTAACTCTATGTAAAAGTATTGCCAAATTATCAACGTGGCTTTAAAATCTTAGCATTCCGTTAACAAAATATTACTTGATGTTAACTTCTTACATGAAATTTAACAGGAACATAGAAAGCACAGCCCTAGAGAATTCATTGCTTAACTGAGGCACCATTAAAAACATATTTCGTATTCTAAGAAACGAAATACATTTCCAGCCATCATTTAGTCCAACTCTTACTTAAGGCAAGCAGAAGTCATGCCAAAAAAGCATTTTGTATGTTATTTAAGTCGATTTACGAGTATGTGTTTATTTTTGGGTCTACTATACGTGGTCCCAAGAGGACCAACCTATTTATGTATCATTAATTAGGTATAAAACTTCTGTCATTGAGCTCATTAAGCTTACTCACCTCCCCTCCCCCTTTCTCTCCCTCTCTCTCTCTCTTTCTCTACTCAAACCGCAGCTCCAAGTGTTTGATGCCAATAAGGATGGTCGTTTGCAGCTCTCGGAAATGGCCAAGTAAGTAGAACAATGCCAAAGTGCTTGTCAAAGACAAAACGACCAACTTATTTATTACAGACTACTTCCGGTTAAAGAGAACTTCCTTTGCCGTCAGGTATTCAAGGTAAGTGCCAAGTATTATGACTGCCATTCCGACAAGGCAATTCAAAAACTAATCAATGACTGACGTTTTTGTGCCGTTTCCAAAACTAAAACTATGTATGCTTATACGAAACTGGTTAAAGCCAGGCTTACCCACTAGCACATAGGTTAACTTTAACTTTAGCTTTAGTTACCAACTTGCTGCCGCCTGAGCTAAACAGCAACAAGCAACTAGCTATGCAAGCGCAATGCGTATGATTTTATTGCGTTTTCCTTTTTTTTTTATTTTGATTTACTTTTTTATGTTTATTTATTTTAGCGTCTGTGTCTGCTCAAATAGATATCAGCCACGTTGTGCGCTATAAACGTAAAATAAGAATCCAGCGAAGTGCACAAAAGCTTTGAAATTGCAGAGCGCAGCAAAAACAAACAAGGGAAAGCATTCCGGTCGGCTGCTACCGACTGCGCCATGCTCTGTTTGCAGGCTAGTAAAAGTGAAATAAATCTTAAACCTTGATTAAAGATTGGCAAAAAAAAAGAGACGGGAGACATTTTGAGGTGTTTATTCGTAAACTACCTACTAGCTGTGGGAGACATTGAATTTTGCACCTAGGGGGCGTGGTTAACACATCTTTATCTGATGCTGTTAAGGCCAAGTATATATGGTTAAACTTTGATGTCTCAAAAGAATGCCACCAATATGCTCATGGCACAGGGTATAAGAAAAAGTTGGAGGACACCATGGCGTATGCGTGATGTCAAGTTAGTAAAACACGGCACAGAACCAAACACCTGTGCGCTGTACACCTGGTTTGCTTGTCTGCGGGGGGCATGTGAAACTTGCTGAAATCAATTTCAGGACAACGCGCAGACCCCCTCATCCTCGTCATCATCCCCTCAATATATTTGTGCTGCGTCAGCAGCTCTTTTGCGTGTCGCTTGAGTATATTGCGAATAAAAAGCTAAAGTTTCTTGTTTTTCCGTTGCAAATAGGCAAACGAATCACTTTATTCTGATTATAAATACAGGCAAACCTGTGAACGCTGCTATCTGCGCCAAACTTTTGACTTTCTAATTAGGCAGACAGACTGACAGACACCTTGGCACACAGCAGCAGCTGGCACCCAACAAAATGTTGTGACAATGGTTCGGAGCTCGACTCTGAGCTATTGCCTTGGAATGAAGTTTAGTTTTGGCTACATTTCAGAATTTATTTGGCATTTAATATTTAAGCACAGCGGCTGCTCAAAATCTGTCCATTGAGGGTTAAATGGAGCGCACAGAGCTCAGTCCACTTCAGGCGCCGCTCTCTTGTGGCCAATGGCGTCCATTGTTGCCGCCGACACAAGCAGCTGACTGACTGACCGACCGACTGACTGACCGACCGACTGACTGACTGACTGGCTGGCTGGTTGCCGGAACGTAATTGGTCGCCAGGCCACAAAACAAAAAAACCCAACTTGGCCATAACTTTGCCAGGGCCATATACGTGGATCTAACTTTGACTGCAATATTTGCCAGATTATTTGTTGTACTTTTACATTATTTTGGCTTTCAGCATGCTCAGCAGCATTTGAGCTAAACAAAAGGCGCATGCACAAGGGTTATTCAAGCCTTAGAACTGAGAAAATGAAGTGCAGTCGACTGGAAATCGCATTATGATTAACTTATGCAACTATTGAATAACTATTGAATAGTTTAAATATAAATGAACCTTGCCCATAAAAATTATTGTTGGTTCGTCTTACGTTCCATGAGTCCAGGTTGTAGTGTTAAGCTGGGCGCCTTACATTTGTGTCCAATTATAACTTAGCAACTGATGCGGCTCGAGGCTTAAGATTTAAATAGGGCATGCCTTTTGAAATTCAACTTACGTAATTACATTTTTGGTGCTTTTAAGCCCAATAAGAGACTTTGTGTCAATAGGCTTATGCGGACTAATCTGATGCGACACAATTTCAATCTCCTGACAAACCCTAATGCTTGACTTGGCTGAGCCTGTGTGTGTGCGCGCGTTTATGGCCCGCAGCATTACTTGAGCAAAGTCTTTGCCATTATTTTTACCGCAAGCAGATGTCCGACAATGTTCATGGCCAGCTACATGGCTTGGCATTGGCTGTGCCTTCCGGTTTTGCTATTGTTGCTAATCAACTGGCTTCGACAGGGTCACCGAAGCGTTGCCAGCTTGTGAGTGTGTGCTTAATGTTATTTGCAGCAAATGCACGTGCCGCAGTCACAGTCAGGCAGCTTACTGCAAAGAATGTCCAGCTGACAACTTAAACTAGCCACGCGCACGCTGTTCAAAGGTGCTGTCCAAACTTGTGGTGTCACATGGCGTATGCGCAATTTTAATTAAACCACACAAACCGCACTTGTCAAGTGGATTTTAGCGTGAAACTGAAACTGCAACTGATAGACTAGCTGATCGTTTCGGGTTTGAATGCTCGCCTTGTTGGATTTGCATGGCCCGCTTAAAAAAAGAAAAGACAATGACAGCAATTGCTGTGCAACGCGGCGGATGAGCAATGTGCAGCATGGCTGCAACCGCAGTCCATGGCGAATACGAGTCACATTTACAGTTTGCCGCCGCACACACACAAAGTCAACTATTTGCCCATTGTTACAGTTGGCAGCACAGCGACATTTTATTTGGCTTTTATTGACAAGCCACCGCCCTGCCCACCCCACCCACCTTGGGTACGCCCTATGCATGTAGCACATGGGGTAACAAGTTGCAGTAAAGTGTGGTACATGCTCTGCGATTGCATCGCCAAGTTTTAAGCTACAGTCGCCCCTATTTCTGCCGCCTCGGTTTCTGCATCAGCGGCCAATTATAATGCACATCAGCTGGCCATATGCAGCAGTCGTTAAAATCATAATTTAGCTGCGGCTCTAGCTGATAGACATGCCACCTGGACGCTCTTCACATTGTTGCAGCAGTGGGCAATAAAATGCCACAGGTTTAAGCAGCCATCAAATTGGTATTTCCAGCCCATTTGGCCATCACATAATATGCATTAAGCCGGTTGGGGATGCTGCGTGGGTTCATTCCATTTCGCAATAAACGTAAACATAAATAAATAAAAGTATGCATCAACATTTTTACAGCCACCAAGTGGCTGCCAAAAGACTTATGAGTTATGGCATGCAGACTGCAGAAATCAAGCAGCAACAGGGACCAGGTAATTGTCAGGTTCAATTACACTGCATAGCAAAAAAGGAAAAAAAGATTGTAAGTACACAATTACCCAGCCAAATGGCAGCTCGGTTGAGCTATCTAAGTGGCCGCCGTCATTAGGGCAACTGTAAAAATCGCTGGTTCAAAGCCTCAGAGTGGGTTTGCACTGTTTTGAAGGCTACTTTCGACACAGTTTTATAACTCAAATAATGAGTGCTTAAGTTAAAGTGTCCTCGGTGGCGGAGTAATTGTCCAGGGGACCCGGTCAATTAGGCAACTGGGCAAAGAAGTTGCTAGTTCAAATCCTAGACCTGTGTAACTCTTAGCCCAAGACTTTAAGTTTAGGCTGGTTACTTTTAACAATCTTTCAACAATAAACCTAAATATTAATGAATAATAAATACAATGCGAACCAAAACGAGCTCTAGTTAAGAATGCTAGACTAGATGATACCCTGTACTAAATACGTTTATCGGCATAAATCTTAATAGAGTTTTTACATGCTAGATATTATTATGTGTTCTATTGTAAAGAAACTTTTTCCAAGGGGTAAGGAGTTACAAATTAAAAAAATAGTATTAAGAAAGAAAGAGAAACAAACATTTTAAGATTTAAATTGAGGATAAGTGCATTAAAAAGTAAATTTGAGATAGAACTTATCTCTTTTAAATAATACTATCGCCAAAGCTGCGCTGACTTATTATTAGTAAAGAACTCAAGAATAAAATTTCATATATATAAATATTTATTTTACATATAGTCAATATATTTCAAAATTAATCGGAATTCCGCTTCAAGGACTTTGTTTTGAAGGTTTATGCTATAGGCATCTGTTCTTTACGAACAAGTCAGAACTATATATACACATCACACTTCTTCTAGTTCTTCCCTAAATAATTGTATGAATACATAAGTCAGTCAAAAATCAGCAAATTTTATATAATTTTCTAAACGTTTTATGTGATATCTTTAAAATCTTAAAAGATTGTTTCAGTAGCTCGCTCTGAACGAACGTATCGGAACTTTTCATATACATATCGTTTCTTCTATTTCGTCTCTAAATAATTGTATGTATACAAAAGTCAGTAATTTTCTCAAAATTTTCTAAAAGTTTTAAAGATAATATGCATGCCCTAATGTGTGGGCTTCAAATTCCTCTAATCCCTCCAAAATATTCAAAATTCAAATGCAAAATCATAAGCATAAAGCCTACAAGCACTCACATGGCAGATTTGATGAGCCCAGTTGACATTTAACTGAACTCTGCTCTGTGATGTCAACTATTTAGTTTGGGGGCAAATGCCACGCTATTTGCACAGCTTAATGTTGCGCTATTTAAGCATTTTATGGCTTTGTGGCATTAAAACTAAATTGCTGTTGCATAGTGTTTAAAGGCAGCCGCTTGGCGCTGTGCCAATGTGCCATAACGGCTTATGCTAATGCACATCACGTATACGACGCGTGTGTCGCAAATAATGCACAAGAGCTGCTGCGGCTGGAGCTGCAGCCAGCTTTAAAATGCGCATTTGCCTGTGGATAAACTTTTGCATTAAATGTGGCTGCTCAAATTTGCTGTAAATGTATTGTGTGGCGGCTGAAGGATGCCGGGATTACGGCATATGTCGACCATTTTGGGTGGGTTACCTTTTCACTTAACTTTCCCGCACGTTGTGGGCCACACTAAGGTGCATATTTTTGTTTACGCCACTTTTACGTTGCCTCTGCGGTGCCATTTGTGCATTTTAGTGCAGGCAGCTTACGTGAGAATGTGGCCAAAAGCAAAAAGCAGCTAGCCACAAGCTTTTCGGCTGACACAGACAATTTGATTTTTTGTTAAAAAAAAAAAGGAGAAAGTTTTCATTTTTTAAAGCTCTTTGCACCATTAAGCAGCAGCAAATTTAGCAAGACAACAGCAACTAAAAACCTTAGCTAAAACTTTGACTAATTGGCCTTGCCTGTTGGTTAACTAGACGTATACTTAATATATTTTTAAAATTATTTTTAGTTTGCTGCATTCTAGCTGGTATCTTAGCTTACTAACCAAAAATCTAGACCTAATGCCAACCAAACTAAATTGCAAACAACTTGCGCACAAGCGTCCAAATAATTGATTTTAAATTATAATAATTAGATAAAATTAACAAGAAATTATTTGGTTGCTGTGCGCACATATGTATATTTAGCTGAAATATTTTTTAATTTACAATTAAAACCAACTTTTTACCAACTTTTTCTGACTTTCTTTTTTTCATTCCCCGCCTAACCCTTTCTATTGCAACTCTCTTTATGCCTAAACCAACTGCAACTATCTAAAAAAAAAACAAAAAAAAAACAACAACAACTGTATCTATATAATTACGTATAATCTATATGCATATATACATATTTATACTTAAACTACAATCAACACTTG
Source organism: Drosophila borealis (assembly GCA_035045885.1). Classification (NCBI taxonomy): domain Eukaryota; kingdom Metazoa; phylum Arthropoda; class Insecta; order Diptera; family Drosophilidae; genus Drosophila; species Drosophila borealis. Next base: position 3,522,046 of record JAWNOR010000206.1, on the reverse strand, counting down.
TACATTTTTTTATAATCAACAACAACAACAAACAAAAACTTTTGAAACGACAATTTTCCAACTTTTTCCAACTAAATATACAAATATTGTGCACGTGATGTACATTTTGGCTGCCACAAATGTTATTTTTCCACTTTTCGCAAAATAATAATAATAATTAATTAAATAAAATCGATTAAAAATTCGACTCTAAAATTGCTGCAAACCAATCAAAAAAACAATCAATTTAACAATCAAAATAAATGCTGTATATAAAATCGACAACAACTACTACAACAACAACAACAACAACTACAACAACAATCAATATGCACTGCCTACAACAACAACAACTTAACAAAAAAACACACGTACTCGTATTCCAGGAGGGCATTGATGTAAGTATTCACCAGCCAAGCCGAACTAAAGCGAAACTAAACGTTGTAACCCAACCAAATGGAATACCAAAAAAAAACAAGAAACAAAACCAAATACAACAACAAAGACGCTAACAACAATAATCAACATGAAAGGACAACTAGCATTGGCTTAGCCAAAAATTGAATACCCTTGCAGATAGCTATGAAATCAATTCACAAAAATTATTTACTGCTCTAACCTGCTTTTAAGATCAGTTCTTGAATCTGCTTTGTAAAATAATCGTATAGTTGATTAGCTAGAAATTGTACAGCTTTTTTTTGATTAATCAAGTATAAGATTTAGCTTATGTCGACTTTAATTAAATTTTTAAAACCTTTTTCAAACTCATAAGCTATTTCCCAAAAAATGTTTAATGTTTCTAAGGGCTTCGCGATTTGAAAAACTAGCTAAGCATAAAGTATTTAACAATCTTTGAAAGATCAAGTATTTATTATCTCCATAAAACGGATTTATGTCTCGATTTTAAAAACTTTCCTTCAAACCCTGTCGAATGGCTTGTTCTAGAATCATCTTAAATTTCTCGAATTTGTTTTAAATAAATTCCGAATTATACGTTTTCATCTTTTCGCTTACAAATATCAACAAAAACGTCCTTTTAAAAGGAGCCTCAAAAATTTATATTAAAATAAACTAAAAATCTGAAAATAGATAAAAGTTATTGAGAATCTTGCTTAGCATTAAAATACACAAAAAACCGTTCACTCTCTGCCAGGGTATTCAAATCAAACACACGAGTTTGTACTCGCTTTTATTTAGCCACAAACAAAAGGATTTTACATTTACAATAACAACCCGCCCCGCCCCCCGTCAACCCCCTCAAGCGACCGTACAGAGCTTTCAGTTTAATAAAATATTTTGTATTTCAATTACTTTTGTTCGTGAAAAACGAATGAAATTTTATTGACTTTAGCATGTTTTGTTCGATTTGAATAAGTTCTTGTGACTGATTTCCCTTTTGTCAGTTGAAAATCTATAGAAAACCACAGACCCTTAAACACTTTCCGTAGACTACTCCGTATGGCTATACTACTATATATAGATATCTATAGATACATCTACTTATATTTAGCTTTTAAATGCATGCTAGTCTGCTGTGTGTTTGCTTTGCTTGGTTCGAATAGCTTTTTTGTTACTTATTCGCATGTTTAGCAAATAAGTTGTGCAACTTTGTGGGCGTGTGCGTATGAGTGTGTGTGTGTGTGAGTGTGTGGATATTTGGTTGTGTGTATATGTGCTTTGAATTCTAAAAACGTCTGTGGTCTATTTGAAAGACACAGAGTCGCAAGCCAAATACTTGATTGGCTGTGTTTGCCAAAGCGCAAGAGTACAAAGTTGTACTTCATTAAAATTTAAATCTTTACATACAATATTACATTTTTATTGTCAACGAATTTTGTTGGGAGTAAAGAAAGCAAATGTCTATAAATTTGCTTTGACATATTGACACGCTTTTTAGCAGGAAAAGAAATTAAATTTCATTTAAAGATAGTTTTTTGAACCAACTACTTAGAAGCAATTAAAATCACAAATTTTAGATTATACATAAAACAAAAAAGGAACAAAGTTTATTGAACTTACAATACGTTATTTAATACATATTTTTATTGTACCCCTTAAACATTAAATAGAGAAACAGTCTAAAGGAAAGCGTAATGAAAGCTTAAGGTCCTTCAAGGTTATATGCTATTCTCGAAGTTAAGCTCTTGATATAATAATAAACTAGCTTAGCATGCTTTTTTATAAAGTTTTCTTACTTAATTATGAGAACTAGAATCAACAGATAACAAATTATATATAAATAATTAAAAGTTCAGGAACAATTTCCGTCAAAAAATGCCTTTAAATGTAATTTTTTCCAAATTGTAGTTTCCGAATTAATTAAGTCTATTAAAATCCTATTTTATCGTTGAGCTTAAATCTTCTACGAACTAGGCCCTTAAAGGCCCTTAAATGAAGGTAAACATAACCTAACAAATATCGAACATAACCTCAATGGGTGCTTAAGCACTGACCAAACCAATAAGTAAACTAGAACTATGTGCTATACTAATTAGATATTTGCTACTTGTCACACACATAGGCACACACACAAACACAAGCACAAGCACACATAGACTCACCTATAGATGGGTGATAAGTGCATGTACGTGCGCTGCTTAAATCTAATGAAGGTCCAGATACGACCCTGGTATCCGACCCCTTGCATAATTTAGAGGCCAGTATACGTCTGTGTCTGTGTGTGTGTGTGTGTGTATGTGTGTGTGTGTGTCTGCGGCCAAACATGGATGCCTTTTGCTGCTGCCCATATGGATAACGGCAGCCGCAGACATCCGCCGCCGTAGCCCGAATGGTTTTCAAAAGTGTTGAAGTATAAAATAATTACTTCATTTTATCAGGGATGTGCGAACGTGACGCTCCGTAGGCAGGCGGCTTAAGTGTGCAATTTGTCAGAGAGCGCGCTGACAAAATGTAAAGCACGCTTTTAGGCATCATTCCCCATAAAATTCCATATAATTCGGTGAATGCCAGCGTGTAGGGGCCAAATTAAACACTAAGGCTCAGCATTAAGCCCATCTTTCAGGCTTTCTTTTTTAAAGCACACAAAACGAAGAACAATGTGCTGAAAGGGCTGCAAGAGCGGGCACTTAATGGATTTCCAATCCCCAAAACAAAAGAAATAAACGAGTGGATATGTGCTAGTTACGTGCGCTCGACTGGTAGTTATCCTGTAATGGGTTTTATACCCTGAACCCATTCAAAATTGGTAAAAAGGGTTTTGTGCAAATGTTTGTAACAGGGAGAAGGAAGTTTCTTTGGCCCCATAAAGTTTATATATTTTCTGGATCAGCATCAATATTCGAGTCAATCTAGCCATCTCCGTCTGTCTGTCCGATCATCCGTAGGTAGGAACGCTTCGATCTCAGAATCTATATGAGCTAGAGAAGCACGTTTGTTTACGATAATCGATAACTTGCCTCATTTCCAAACAGTCGATAAAAATCGATATCGAAATCCTCTTTTATGAGCAAATCTCTTAGGTTTTAGAGTCACCAAACTTGAAATATAGCTTCAAGAATTACAAATGAAGTATCTTCATTTTATATAATAGAGATGCTTTTGGTGTTGGTAGAAGATGGTTTAGGGTATACGCTAGTCGGGTACCCCATACTACAGCACTCTTACTTATTTAAAGTAAGCAAGGAAATTGAATCCATTATCTGCGCACTCTGAAAAAAAGCTCCATCAACTCTTATAATTTTTGGCTAGTCAACTTTTAACTTTAATAGAAGCAAAAATAAGCTAAAATTAAAAAGAAAATGATTTAAGAACGAGTTAAAATGTTGAACTCATCTTATTCACACTCAAAATAAAAGTAAAAGCATTTTATTTACGCAGTTAAATACCCTTTCTGTGTCCTTTTATAGTTATAACATAGGGTATAAGAAAAGTAGAAGAAAAATGCCTTTTGTCGTACGCATCGTTTATAAAGCAGCTTACAAGTCTAAATAAAATAAATGTTATCAGTCCTTAGGGACACCACACAAACACACACACACTCACTCAAGGACACACGCCCACATACACACACACTCACACACATACACACAGACGTGTTACAAATTGCTGGCTAGCTAAATTTGAGCCGTTACCATTTTGGTTTTGGCCCATGTTACACCTGCAGCGGCTTTGAACTTGAATGGTTAGCTATTCGCTGGCTGCCTCTTGTATTCCCCTCTGACGCCCTGCTGCGCCTGCATGTGCTGCTTGCATAACCACAAGCAGCCGAAACAAGATGCAGGCATACGTGTGCCTCTTTGTGTTTGTGTGTGTGTTAGACAGGAAGTGGAATCAATAAATCTAACTGGCGCTTGTAGCATACAACACGTACATCTCGCTCTATACATTACCACAATCATACGCACACATATATAGAAAGTTGTAAATGTGCGCGCTGAAATGTGTGCTACAGTTATTTAGCCATAAGGCGAGAGAAAAGCATCCAGAGTACTGCAGTCAAGATTGAAAGACTTGTAGATACCCTTCATGCATGCATTCGAATTTTTTTGTACGTCACAATATATAGTTCCAGATTTCTGTTGCAAGAACCAAAAATAGCTCTGATAAACAAGATATCCCAATAAAAGCTTGTTTAAAATCTATATTTATCGATGGAAATGGAGAGGTTTACCTAAAAGAAAACTCAATAGCAAACGTATGATATAAATATTTCGAATTTCAAATCTCTAGCTCTCTTAGGATATATGTATATGTATATACTCTATAAGTTCGAATCATTTTCCTGGCTTGTAGCATACACCTGCTAAAAACTATTACACTCTGCCTTACCCATTTGTGTGCAGGGTATAAACAGCCACAGAAAACTCGCAATTTACCTTAATGCATATTAATTACCGAATGTCAAGCGCACAAACCAAATTGCCAAAATATTAAGGCTAGGGCGCAGCCGAGAGGAAAGTCGAGTACAAGTACAATACAAGTCAGCTTAATTAAGTCATTCGTTATAATACGCATAAGCCTGCAATCTCTGGCAATATAACAAGTCGCCTTACGCATTAGAGATGTGTGCGTCGAGTATTTTTCTAGCATGAAACGAGCTAAGCAAATCGCTTGTGTCAGTGTTGAGAAAGGGATAATGACTAAATGCGATAAATATAAAGCGATAAATTGATCGAATTGATTGCAAATGAAGTTAAATGAAGAGATTTCTGGTAATGAATTGAGCTTAACTCGAAAAATGTAAATCAATATACTTCTCGAATTAATGTGGTGAATTCAAGTAGTAAATTGAGGTAGACAAGAAGATGTTATTATTAAATTTTCAGGTTTGTTTAAAAAGGGGCTGCAGGCTATAAATATTAAGTATTTTTATTACTTGGGAGCTATTGGGGAGTTATTGAGAGTTAGTTATCCCATGTAGATTTTCTTATAAGTTGAGGTGCCTCATGTATCAAAAATGTCAGCTTTTGGCCCAAAACTGAGTATAAGGTAGATCAAGCTGCTGCCTTTGGGCAGCAGCCCAAAGGTGAGCCATGAGAATAACCCGTCCTATTAGTAAGAAGCGCTTAAAATGATTGGAAGCAGAAACATATTTTTCAAAATTGTATAAAATAGTTATAAAATTATAGAAAACGCGCAACCCTTTTTGTTGATCAACTTCGATCAATCGTGTCGCGTGTGCTTCATTTTCGAGTCGTGCCCTTTGGATAGCAAAAATATCGTACAAATGCCCATCTCAAGGCTTAACACCAATAGCAAAAAAGTGAAGCATACATTTCAGAGCAAAGCAGCTGTTTCTTTGGAGCTTGTCCTATTTAGCTGCCCTTTGGGAATGTGCCACGTTTTTTTTCCAGAGCCTGCAAATAATTATGCACAAATTGGATGTAATATGAATCCAGGGATTGAGTCAATGCAAACATGAATGGGAAATGTAAATGAAAATTGATTTGCATGCAAGCGAGCAGCCCACATGTGTGAGAGTGTGTGTGTGTTTGTGGGTGTGCGAATGTGGTTTGAATTTCCATAGACAAACACTGGCCGCATGGATTGCATAATAAAAAAAAAGTTGGAAGCGGGAAAATAAATGTTTTTGCATGAACCGTAAATAATATGATATAAGCAAGCACACATACACACACACAGCTAAATCACAACACACACACACACATGCGACACAAACACACGTAGACTAGAAGCCCAATACCAAACCATATGCCAGTTGACATGAAAAATAAATAACCCAGCCGAGTGTGAAGAGTGTACATATGATACGGAAATATGATTTGCCAGACATTTCAACGAGACTTTCATATGCTCTTTCTTTTATTGCCTAAACCAGGGCGCTACCAAGCTGACCAAGGACGACATTGAGAAGGTATTCTCGCTATACGATCGTGTAAGTTTGCACAATTTTGCGCATATAAGATTTATAAATATTAAGAGTGTATTAAAATGACACAGGACAACAGCGGCACCATTGAGAATGAGGAGTTGAAGGGCTTTCTCAAGGATCTGCTCGAGCTGGTCAAGAAGGTAAGTGCCGGTTGCTGATAGCGCAGAACGCATTCTATAGGTTCATCTACAGGACGACTACGATGCCCAGGATTTGGCTGCCTTCGAGGAGACAATCATGCGCGGCGTTGGCCACGATAAGCATGGCAAAATCTCGCGCAAGGAGCTGACCATGATCCTGCTGACTCTGGCCAAAATATCGCCCGAGGATGAGCAGTAAATGTTTAAAAAAACAAAAACACACACATCTATTTTTGTTACCAATTTGGGTAAACTAATGCAAATGGCGCGTGTTATTGGCCGCAAGCCAAAAAATTATATAAAAAATTGATTACTTTAAAAAAACTGCCCGCAACGAGGCGCAGCTCGAGGAAATAACCTCAAAAATGCAAAGAAAAACCGTTAAGAATAATACAACCAAAAATTTGGAAAAAAGCGCTAAAATTCTCCACAAAATTTCCAAAAACAAAAATAAATTAAACTAAAAATAACAAGCAAAAAAGCTAATTCAAACTAAATGTTTCAAATTAATTAAATGTTTATGCATGTTAAGCTTTCGAAAGTCTATTTCCAAGAACTACAGAACAAAAAACAAACGCAAACAACATAATTATTATATATGTGTATTCGTAAAGTAAAAAAAATTGAGAAAATGCAAAAAAAATACCTACCAATATGAATACCAGTAAAAATTACTTTTTGACAAAGCAACTCGAAACCAGCCATAAAAATAAAACTAATAAAAAAAAAACAAATTGTTCAGTACATCGATTTTAAAAAATAATATTTTTGGTCAGCCAGAATACTCGTAACGTTTATATTTTCTATTTCCTATATATATTGCATATTTATTTATATTTAAAAAAAAATATTAAAAAAAATTAAATAGAAACTAATTTAATTTTGACTTAATTAAAACGTAGCTAAGCGTAAGAGCAGACACTCAACAATTTATTGCAAAAAAAAACAAGCAAAAATTTGAAATAACAAAAAGTGAAATTTAAATTATTATATTATATATAATTATGTAGTGTGAATTTTTTAGATAATTGTTGTTAATAATTGTGTGTACTTATATTAATTATTATATTATATATATATATATAAATATATGAATGTACTGTATAATGAATATATATTTTGATGCGTGTGATTTTTCTGCTTAGTTTGTTTTTGGACAATTTACCTAATTTTTGGAAAAAGAAAATATTTAAATGGCAACCACAGTTACCAGTTAGCGATATATATCGTATTAATCGTATTATATCGTAACTGGTAACATTTTTTGTAGTGCATAAGTTTTACCAAAGGCAGGCGTCAGGCCAGCATCAATCAAAGCACTCGATGAACAGCTGCCAATTGGCACTCGAGCACGGCGCCCGGTCCAGAGGCAGGTAAAAAAAAAGGAACAAAAAAAAAAATTGATTTCGAAGAGATAAACTAAAATCCACTTAGAACGGCCAAGCACCCTCTTCACAGCCCCACAATACACATGTCGTACTTGTGCTCGTGCTTGTCCAAGTGCTGCACGTGTTTGTCAGAGGCGGCTTTCAAGGGGGGGTCGCTTGGCCGGAACAAATGAGAGCACACAACTACACAGCTTTTGCCATAAATGGTTTTGATTCCAAAATGAAACTAATTGCTCTATGCACTATGCCTAAATCTTATCTGCTTTAAATTGTTTAAAACTCCTCAAGGTGCTAACTCTATTCAAAATACGCGAAACCAACTATTGGTATATAACTATTTTTCGATTAGCAAAACTTTTCATTTGCCCAACTTTAAAAAATAGCCAAAATAAATATTTGTCCTCTATTTGAAAGAAAAGTTTAACTAAGCTTTAACAAAAAAAAAACGCAGAAAAATTCGTATGTAATCTATGAATAAATCCAAAACAGTATATCTTTATATATATATATATGTGTTATAGAGAACTGTGCGATGCAACAAAATGCCAAGTAAAGAACAAAAAATATCGTATATACTTACTATATATATATATTATATATCTTACCTATGCTTATGTTTAAGATGGAATATATCATACAACAGCTTCGGAAAGGACTTTCTCAAAACACGATACCAAAATACATTATAAACTTTAACTATAAACTACAACTCTATATATATATATATGACTATATATATATACATATATATATACAACCTACATACATACATATATGTCAAGCAAAAATTCTATGAAATGAAAATGTGTGTTTTAATAAACTATCGATAGATCACAATCTCAAGACACGTGGAAGATATTGTTTGCCTTTTGGTTAAGCTACTGCGGCACATTGCCCTGCTCATTGGTCTGCTCCGCCAGGAGTTCGCTTAGCTGTTGGAGCAGCGCATTGATCCCAATGATATTTGCATTCATATCGGGCATGTTTTGAATATCACTCTTGGATGCCTCCTCCTGTTGCTCCTGCGTGGGCATCTCGCCGACCACCTCGTTTATATAGTCCATGGTCTCCTTGATCTTCAGACACTGGCTGCATGTGGTAAAACATTGTGTTATTGATTAGATAACTAACTATATATACAGTGAAAACTCGTTGAAGAGGACAGCTTATTTCTGTCCGCTTTAAAAGAGTGTCCGTCTAATAGAGGGGTATGTGTATTGCCTGATTCATAACAGTTTGACGGAAAATGTCCGCCCAAAAGGCTTGTCCGCCTAATGGTACTGTCCGTTAATAGAATTTTCACTGTATTCTAAATTAATTAACTGACTGACTGATGACTGGCTAAACTTTTAAATATTTCTCACATTACTGGTCTTTTATGTACATCAAAATTATGATGCGGTTTTCGAAAATTTCCCCCGCAAGGGTGGAAAATTGGTGGAAATAGATTGTAAACAAATTCTTTGTCCACTTGGCTTTTAACTAATTCTCTGCGATCTATGTAAAAACACTCTAAAGAATTATTTCACACTTTTTCGAAAATCCACTGGTTTAGGTTGAAAATGGGAAAAGTTCATTATGCAATTGATCGCCTGCCATATTATTTTGAAGGCTTTACCAAAAAGGATGGAAAATTTTGGAAAAACTTGATTACAACTTTTTCAGTTGATTGAAAGAATCTACATAAATTGTTATTTTAGCAGATTGTGGAAATTAAAATTCTCTGGTTGATAGAATTTTAATTTCGCACGTGCCAAAATTAATTGAAACACTAATGAAAACCCAGTTTGCCGGAATAGTATATTAACGTACCATTTGGGCAGCGTATAATCGTCGGCAGCGAAATTCTGCCACTTGCAGCTCTTCAGATGCCAGGCGAGTGATAACACTTGCAGCTTCCCCTTGGGCCGTTCCAATTTGGTGACACGCTGCGGCAATACCACAGGCAACTCCTCCAAATACCAGGTGTGCAACTGGCTCTGCTCCTGTGCATTTGTGTTTGCCGTATCCGACGGCTCCTCCAAGTGCTTCTCTTCGATAAATGCGTAATCCTTAAGTCCCACAGTTAAAAGCAAATCGCACATGGAGGGCGTCTTTGTGATACTGCCGCCCATTCCAAAATGACGTTCGAGAAAACCGACAGCCTGGCTGCCGCAGTCCTGGCAGCAGCGACAATCCGCGTCGCCCTGGCTGCGGAAAACAAATCCGGACGGATTGTTCATGACGAAACGCGTGGAATGGTTGGCATACGTGATATGCGTCTGACTGTGAACGGAATTGGGAGGATTGTTGAGATTTCTAGGGGAAACACGATTAAAGATCGCGCCACTCACCACTTGTCAATGTTAACATTCAATTTGGTGATGCTTCCAAGCGACATGGCCGCTGAATAAGTAATTTGCTCCTTTAACTGAAAACCGGGCGAATTTTTACAAATAATTACAAAAAGAGAAAAAAACGAAAACAAACAAGAAACTAATTGCACTGGCAACTACAAAAAAAAAAAAAATAAACTTAAAATTTATATAGAGAGGTAGAGCTCTAATGGCTTCGCTAGATACTGTAGTAGGCCTCCGCGTCCAAGCGCTGCTGATAGGCCAGGCGCTGCAATATGGTCGGATGCGTGTGATGCCAGCGTGCATAGCAGCTGTCGTAGACCGGAAAGCTCATGTGATCCGCATAGATCTTCATCAGCGCCAAGCGCAACTGAATGGAATAGCCCAAACGGTGGGCAAAGCGATCAGCTGCATACTCAAAGCGTCGCAGATTCCACAACATCAGAAAATTGGCCAGCGTCAGGTATGGTGTCATGGCAAAGCGCAGCACAATAATGAAGCCGACAATAATTGGACAGAGGCCCGGCACAAATCCGACTGCCTGATAGAGCTGCGGGCTGTGGAAGAGCAGCCCGAACAGCACCATGGTCAGCAGAAAATGCACCTTCATTATGAATGTGGCCTTATAGAAATGGCCTTTCCTCCAATGGCCCAGCTCGTGGGCAACAACGGCCACCACCTGCGGATTGGTCAGGCCGCGTCCCACCTCGTATGGCTGCAGCTCTTGGACGGGCAGACCCTTATTATAAAGCAGCGTATCGAAGATAACAATGCGCTTCAGGCAACAGCTGCCATAGAAATAGGCATTGCTATACTGCATCGATTTGGTTCTGATGATGAAGACACGGGACATGGGAAATCGGGTCACATCACAGACTTGTTTGATATCCGCATAGAGGAGGGTGCCCGGCGACAGGCGACGCTGATGGCCAATGCAGGGAATGCATAGGTAGGGCAAAAAGAAGACCAAAAATATTGTGAATAGTGCCCACATCAACCAGAAATATAGAAAAAAAAAATAGCCAATCGCCTGGACACTAAACACAATCAGCAGGGTCAACGGTGCAAGGACGATCTGCGAGAGGACAATGGACAACAGGCCCATGCAAAAGTATATATAACAGGGGAAGCGCTGCTGCGTTCCATAGCGCAGCTCCAATATACACTTGTCGTAGAGCAGGACGGGAAGACAGCGCAGCGTTATATAGATGGTTAAGTAAAAGACAAAGATCAGGCTAATCCAAATCTCTTTGTCGGTCAGGCTGGCCAGGGTGCTGGTGGCCAGGCCCCAGACAAACGGGTAGAAGCCAAAATACAATTCCAATAAACTAATGATCAAATCCATGACATGCTTCCAGATGAATAGCTCCATTTTGTGCAGCTCATAGACGCGGGCGCGATGAAAGATTTCCGGCGGTATTATGCCACGCAGCTCCTCCGGCACCATAATGGCGCCCAGGCAGGTCAGTTGCTACTGGACGAAAATACGTTTGGGATTTTTGGTGAGAGTCTGCCGTAGCCCACATCAATGACAACTCACCTGTCGCTTGGCCAAGATTATTTCCCATATGTGATCTATGAATAACACCAGCATCAGTATATAAAGCAGATGGCGCGGTTCTAGCTTCGGCCAAGTGTCGTAGAATACCATTGCTCAGGATAAGATCATGTTTCCAAACCAAACAACAATAATGACAAAGAAAACAATCAACAATGAATATAGCACACATATACGAGTATGTCAATGTATGTGTATATATGTATATCTATATATATATATATATTTATACTCGGAAAAATGGCAGCTAATGGATAACAGATGTATGCGAAGCTACTTTGTTCAGGATCTGGTCGCCTCGAGCTGCTCCAATCGCCCCAAACGATGCAGCATTGTTGGGTGCGTGTGATGCCAACTGGAATAGCAGCCATCCGAGATGGGAAATGATAGGTTATCCGCATAGAGCTTGAGCAGCGCCTGCCTCAGTTGGGCGGCATGGCCCAGCTCGAAGGCAAACTTATCCGCCTGATATTCAAATTGGCGCGTCATCGTTAGCATTAACACATTCGAGAGGGTAAAATATGGAGTCAGCACAAACCCAAAAATGATGATAAATCCGATAATGATTGGCTGTAGGCCCGCCTCAAAGCCAACCGCCTGATAGATGGGTGCATGGGGAAAGCAGATGATGAAGAGCAGAAGGGTCAAAATTAAATGCACTTGGAACATCACAATGGCCTTGTAGAAGTGCCCGTTCTTCCAGTGGCCCAGCTCGTGGGCAACCACAGCGACCACCTGCGCATTGGTCAGACCCTTGCCCTGGTCTTCCGCCGGCAGCTGGCCGGGACTGTTCCGGCCACGATTCAGCAGCAACGTATCAAAGATCACAATGCGTTTCAAGCAGCAGGAGCCGTAGAAGAAGGCATTGCTGCCGGCACTGGGATCCCGAATGCGTATGATGTGCACCTGACGCATGGGAAAACCGACGCGACCAGTCAGATGCTCCAGATCCGCTTGCAGTGCTAGATTATCGAGCTGCACACGTGTGCCAATGAACGGATCAATGATGCACGGCACCAGCAAAATGACCAACACGGTCATTATTACGGCAGTCACATACAGACCCAGGAAGGCAAACTGACCCAAATGCTGCACCATCAGGACCACCACAGTGACCCCCAATGACATCAACAGCAGCGAGCCGATGGTGTCCACAATCTCGCACAGAATGCGACGCAACCACCTCTGCTTGGGTCGCTTGATCAGGCTGGTTATGCAACATCTCGCATAGATTTGACCCGGCAGAGATTTGATTGAGATGTAAATGCTAAGTAAGATCATATAGACGATGGACAGGGACACCTCGTGCTTCATCCAATCCCAGATAACGCATTTGCCGACCACCCGCCAGAGGAACGCATAGAAGCCAAAATACAATTCAAGGCAGCCGCAAATGATGACCACAAAGAGCGTATTGACTATGATGAACCAGCTCTTGTGCAGCTTGTATGTGCGCATTCTATTAAACAATTCCTGTGATAAATATGGACTCAGCACCTCCGGCACTTTGGGCACATCATAGACAATAAGGATCTGCAAGAGAGATTTTAGGGGCACAATTTGGACTGGATGGCATATGGGATATGGCATTATTACCTCGCGCAGCAGCAGATACAGCGACCAGAGACTATCCGCAAGCAGTATGACTATAAGGATATAGAGTACAATGGCAGGATCGTTCCAGAAGGAGCCAGTCATTGTTTGTGCCCCCAACTTAAATTTGACATCTTAGCCAAATACATTCGATACAAAATATTTTAGAATTTTTCATATACATTCTGGTTTTCGTTTTCAAAGTCCTGGCTATCGCTTGCTTTATTGAAATCTACACAATATACAACTAAACAAGGGGCTACTACAATACGATACAATACGGAGCGAGAGAGAGAGAGAGAGTGAGAAGCTAAATGCTTTGGTCTACAGACTTGAAATGGGAACTTGCCCTGGCATTTACTGCAACTTCTTCTGTGACTGGCCGAGCTCTTTGAGGCGTGCCAGGCGCTGCAGCAGCGTGGGATGCGAATGATTCCAGGTGGAGTACAACCAATCATAGACAGGAAAACCTAAATTATCCAAATTTAGCTTGATCAGTGCACGGCCCAGTTGATGCTCAAAGCCCAGCTTTTGGGCAAACTCATCCGCCTGATATTCGTAGCGACGCGACAATATGGTCATCGCAAAGTTTATGATCGCATTATAGGGTGCCATCACATACGTGAAGACAATCAATAGACCGACGAGTATGGGTCGTGTGCCGGGCTGGAAGCCGAGTGCCTCGTAGAAGGGTGCATACTTAAACAGATAGCCAAAGACAAGAAACATGAGCAACAGATGCACCTCCATAATGACAATATTCTTGGTCACATGTCCCAGCTTCCAGTGGCCCAGCTCATGACCCAACACAGCCAGCACCTCCTCATCCGTGCAGCCCTTGCCCTTCTCATCATCCGTCAGCTCTGAATCGTCGGCCTTGCCTTTGTTCAGCAACAACGTATCGAAGAGCACAATACGCTTCGAGTTCCACAGGCCGTAGAAGTACGCATTGCTGTGCGAGGAACGCTTGGATCCCTCAACCACATATAGCTTCGTTAGCGGAAACTTGAGTGATGCGGCCAAATCCTCAATTGACTTGCGCAACGGGCCCTGCTCCAACGGCGTGTACTTGTCAAACAGCGGGGCAATGAAGATCGGATAAATGGTTAGCAGCACCAGCGATATGACGCCAGTGAAGATCCACAGCCAGATGAAGAAATTATCGCCTCCGCGTTGCACAATGAATATGATGGCCGCCGTAATGGGCAGCATAACCACTTGTGTGACCAGGAAGCCCTTCAGTTGATCCCAGGCAAAGAAACCTGCCGTTTGCTTATTGAAGCCATGCTTCTCCTCCAGTACGAAGATTTTGTACAGCTTGAACGGCAGCGATTTGAATGTGGACAACACATTCGAGATTAGGACAAAAACCAGACTGACGATTATCTCATTGCTGGCGTCCCAGTGCAGACGTTCGACCACATTCAACGACAGCTGCCAGATCAACGCAATCAGTCCCACATAGAGTTCCAAGCAGAGCAGCAGCACATCCATAAGCAGCGTCTTGAATATCCCAAAGTTCTCCTGATCCAAGCCATATTTGCGCGCCTTATGGAACGTCTCCTCGCTCATGTGCGTCGTGAGCTCATTGGGCACAGTCAACGCACTGCGATAGACTTTCACCTGCGGAACGGGGACAGGGAGAGGAGTGCGTTCGTTAATAACAAAAATTGCTATGGCAATCAACGAACTTGCTTGACATTTAATGTGCCGCTAAATATATACATATACCTACCCGTATGTACGTGCACATATGTATGCATCATAAAATACGAGCAAAAATTAATTGCCGCCTGGAAACACTGGCACGTGCCGGCATTACGCCCATGTTGACTCACCTGGCGTAAGGCTATATAGATTTCCAGTGCATTCTCAATGATGACCAATGCCAATATGCTGTACAGCACAGTGTCTGCCTCTAATGTGGACATTTTCACCTGAATTTCATAAAATTAATAAAGACGTATACTTCAACAACGCCGCACTGTACGGCTTGCACATAAAGGCTTAAAAAAGTGTTGCAAAGCGTTCGAGTATCGATTGTACAGCAAAAGCATCGATTACTTTGAGCAAACGCAGGAAGTTTTTCAAAAAATGTAAATTTTTTTTTACTATTTTCTGGTTAAAACAATTTTCGAATTAAGACTAGCGTATTTGCACATTAAAACTCTCGACACTGGCATCGGCTATTTGCTTGTGCATCTCATTGACCTCAGCCTGTGTCATAGTGCGCTCCATATGACGATAGACAATCCGAAAGCATACGCTCGATTTGCCCGTCTTTGGATGCTTAAATTTGTCCACCAAGCGTATCTAAAAATTCAAAAATTAAATAGCTTTTATGTACATTTCTGCTTTTGCTGGAATGGCACGCACCTGTTCCACGACATCCCCAGCTACCGAACGCACCAGGTCATAGAAGTCGTTGGGTGAGAATCCAGCATCCACCTCCACATCAGGCGGCAGCCAGAAGGATAAATCGTTTGTACATTGCGGATAATGTGAGATGGCTTTGTACTTGGGCTGGTTTTGCAGATCCTGCTCACTGAACTGTGATAGAAACCCACTGTCATTGGACCAAAACAGTCGAATGTCTGGTATATCGAATAGTATCATAGCCAGGCGCTCCAGACCCACGCCAAAGGCATAACCAATTGACTGATGCACGCCCGCCTGCTGCAGTATCTCGTGGCGCATAATGCCGCAGCCGAGCACCTCCAGCCAGTTGTCCTTGAAGTATATTTCCAGCTCCCAAGATGGCTGTGTAAAGGGAAAATAGGTGTCTACCCAGCGATACTTGATACGCGGACCAAATAGCTCCTTGGTCAGACCAACCAGC
Source organism: Drosophila borealis (assembly GCA_035045885.1). NCBI lineage: Eukaryota > Metazoa > Arthropoda > Insecta > Diptera > Drosophilidae > Drosophila > Drosophila borealis. The sequence goes on along the minus strand of JAWNOR010000206.1, from coordinate 3,505,861 downwards.
ACGTGCTTCATCTCGTGCTCCATCAGCTTGACGGCCTCCAGGGTGTGGCAGGGCTGCTTAGTCTGGTCCATACACTTGGATGAGGACAAAATGCGCTTTGGATCTGCGAGCGAACCACTCCAAGTCTCCTCGAACAGTTCCAAGCCAGGATTGCGCTCGAAGAGCTTATCTTTGGTGACCAGACGCACTGCGTCCGCCTGATGGAACACTGGATAATGTGTGCTGTCGATCTCATCGCGCCTATAGACCTCACCAACAACCAGAAAGTTGTCCAATCCACCCGATATCAACTGCACCTGGTGAGCCGTCGTATGGGCGCGCAGCAAATGCTCCCGATTGATATAATAACAGTCCGATTTCTGGCGACTCACATGATCGCTGGGTATAAGTAGATTATCAAAGTTCTGCTGCACCGTCACCACCGGATTGAGTTGGTCATAGACGGAAAATAGTGGATTTCCGCGCTGATTGCGATAAGCGCCATAAAAATAGTTGACAATGCGCTGGCGCATTATCGACAACGGATGATCCCGCTGCATGTGCTTATTGAGTCCCAGGTGCGACAAAATCTTTGGGGTCACATTCGTCCAGCTGTCCGTGGCGTACGTGCCTCCATTGATTTCCAATTGCAACGGCTGCTGGGGCGTCGTTAGTTTCTTGGCCTCTTCAGCGGCACTGCTGGCCGACAAGCGACGGCGCTGTTGGCCCGTAATGCCCAAACACAGACGCGAGCCGTGCACACGCAGCGTTAATAGCATTTTCTATGTTGTCTTTTATTTACTAAATGGCCAAATATTGCATTCTATGTATTATAAAACAACAGCTGCTTGTATTGAATGGATAGTATCGATACACGCGTGCGCCCAAAATGTATCGATAAATAACATCGATACCACTTACCAGGGCTGCCAACAGATACAGTCGGTTAAACAATTTTTAGTGTATTTGTTTATTAAAACTGGCTGTCATATCAAAAATATCTCATTGGCTCTGTTCACGCGTGATGGTTCCAGTCTTCATTCGTAATATTAAATACTATAGCAAAGCCTCCATTTAGTTTTTGTTTTCTTTCAATTAATAAGTGGTTGGATGCCCTTCTATCTTATTTTCTTGAATACACTGCCTCGTTAATGCTGCCGGAACTTTTTGATTATTTTATATACTGATACTTAAACCAATTTCGGTTATTTTTAAAAATATTTTTTTTTATTTTGTACAAAACATCAACATTGTAATATGCCTAATTTGTATTAACTTTTAATGGCAAATCATATAAAAAATGCGATGATGAGTTTTACAGATCGTAACATATGCCCATTAAATTAGAAGTTTACTTTTGAGATGCTCGCATTGGAATATAGAGGTCCCTCTCTGTGTGATTAAATAAATGAGGTTGAGCGGTGGTGCATATATGTTGTTCTAGACCAGTGGATAACTGGAGGCTGAGGCAATGCCGCACTGATTGTCTGCATTGCGCGCCATCTTGATGAAGCCCTTGTCGCCCCAGGTGGTGCCCCACGAGTTCTTGACCAGCCAATAATCCTGGCCACTTTCATCGGTGCCGTAGCCCACGACGAGCACGCCATGATCCAAATTTTGTGGATCACACTGTGGCTCATTGTAGATGCCCTCGGAGTAGAACTGGAAGGACTCGTGAGAGGCATCAATCGCAACCGAAACGGGTCCAATGGTGGCCACAGCCTCAGCCATCTTTTTCTCATCGCCCTGTGGAATATCAACGGAGCCGCGATCCGTGGCGCCAATGGCGGACTTCTTGAAATGACAGGAATCATCAATGCCCTCATATGGATACGATTTCTCGGTATCGATACCACCATTATCCTTAATATAACGGAAGGCATTATCCATCAGGCCACCATTGCAGCCATTGTTGCCGTACTTGGTGGAGCAATCGACCAGATTCTGCTCGGAGAGCGAGACCAAAATGCCTGCCTTACGGAAATGCTGACCCTCCAGGGCGCCAGTGCTGGAGAAGGCCCAACAGCTGCCGCAATGTCCCTGGTCCTTGATCTCGGTAACAGCGCCCTTGGTACGCCAATCCACAGATTTGGGCAACTCGACATGCTCCGGCGAGATGAACGTAACGCCCACAAAGCTGGGATCAGATGCACTATTAGGATAGAAGATTCAATATAAGAACTGGTGTTTTATGGATTGAATGAGGGGGGATACTCACCGCAGCTGCTTGTGCAGCGTGTAGTTGAAGCCATTCATTGTCGTATGGAACTCATGATGCAGCATATCCGCGTATTTGTTGACGGCCATCTTGAAGCTAACTTCGCCGGTGGCATAGCGCTGATTGTGCTTGGCAATCTTGTGTTTGTTCTCATTGAAGATCTTCAGGCGGAAACGCTCCTCGGTATCATCCAGATAGTTCTTGCGATGCTCCAGCTGCAATTGGAGAGAGTGTGTGTATAAATATTTATATACAAATGTAAGTGTATATGCCACTCACAACGACTTGTGCTTATCAGGGAATGTGTTTCGACTGTGTTATCAGGACTTGTTATTAGCATTGTACCTACTCTCCACGGGCAGCGATTAGATAGCTCCACGGCTACGCCAGCGAATGCACACGCCCAGCCCAGCCCAGTTCAGGGGCGGGCGAAGTTCAGATTTACCTAATGTTTGCGCTCAAAGCAAAGCACATCGATTCGGTTTTGGATTTGAATTTAAATTTATTGCTCTTAAGCATCAAATGAGATAAGCCGTGACACCTCTTATCGGGCCCCTGAAACAAAAAAGGTGGCACACAGCTAAAACTTGCCAAAACCCAGTAGGCCCATAAAACTAGCCATAAACATGTTTACGAGCCTCTGTTAACAATTTGGGTAAAAGTTGTAAAAAAAATGCTGTCCAGGATAGTAAAAAAAAAAAAAACAGGTAACAGAGTAAGCTACTTGAACGAGCCTGACTAGCAAATACCCTGCAACCAAAATACATTCATAGTCATCTATATCTATGCGCTTCTTCTTACCCTTAACCCAGAAACTCATTCTCAAATAACTTCAATGTTTATTAACTGATCGTTATGAAAATTGCAGGTGTTAAATATCCCATCTAAATGCCAATTATGTTCAATTTTAAGGGGGTATATATTTTGATTGGCATAAGTGATATGTTCTTCTGTGTGTTACACACATTTGCATGACTGCAATATACCCTTTGATTTGCAATAATTTTCCATAGTTACAGGGTATCAATAGAATAACGAACATTAAATTGGTACAGTAAAAATTCACTAAGTGCAGTCAAACAAACTGGTCAAACAGGCACCAACCCACATAAAGTCTAATTACAACAGACAAAGCAGCAATTGACGCCCTGACCGGATGGTCATGACGATAATGATGATGATGGTGCTGCTGACGATAATGATGATGGATGCTCTACTGATGATAATAATAATGTTGTTCTTGTTGTTGGATGACTTGCTCCGACAGGCGCCCAGTCATTTCGATCGAGTGTTTTGCGGTTCTCGTTCTTGCATATAATTGATTTAATTGCTATAATTAATGCTGCCCCAGCAACTTGTAGCACTTGCAGTGTCAGGGGATGAAGAAGAAGAAAACCCGCCCCGAACTTTATTGATTTTTCGCATTTGGAAATTAGGTTTTTGTTCGTTTATTTAAAAAATTTACACATTTTAAAAAAAGGCGTCGCCCTGGCTTAGTAAAAAGTTAATAAACAAAACGTAGGAACCGTAATTAAATGCACATGCTTAAAGGTACAAATATAAATGTAGACGTAAGTCTGAATGTACGGCTTTTTTATTGATTCGTTGACAGAATAGTTGTTGTTATTTTATTATTAAATTAATGGCTGCTAGTTTTTGTTTGGCTAGCACTTCGTTTTGTTTTTTCTTTTTAGTTTGTCAATATATTTTCTGTTAATACAGCAAATGGCCCACATGACGCTGAGTATCCGTTAAGACTATTTTTGTACTAAAATTAAATTAAGCGCTAAGGCAACACTGGCGCCGTGTTCAGTTTGGTTGCTGCTACAGTCGCTCCATTTCAATGGAGCAGCTGTCATCAGCTGCTGCGGATGCCGCAGCAGCGGGCACTGCTACTGCGGCCGCTGAAGTTGTGGGTTCATCGTATGCAGCACATGCGTTTGCCGCATTTTGCTCTGCCAAATTTCCATATTCGCGCCGTTTACGCAGTATGTATCGCAGCACAAAACAGTTGATAACACATAATGCAATTATGAACACAACGGGCACCACAACGTCGACAATAACATTCAAATCACTTGGGGAGCTGGCCATTTCTTTTTTATGTGTTTTATATAATTTTGCTTGATTAAGCCGTTTTCTTATTAGTTGTTTCTTGCTAGCTTTAACACGTTTTTCTGAATGACGCGCGTGCTTTCCTTTAATGTCTTACGGTTTCCTCACAATCTTTCTCTCTCTCTCTTGCTCTCTCAAGTTTTGATTTTGGCGCGCGCGCGCTCACTCTTTCTTGTTGGTTCTCTAGCCGCTCGCAGCCAGTGTTGCGTCTGTTTGCTTTGAACGTCGGGTGGGTAATATCAAAAGTAGCAGTCTGCCCGTTTGGATCGGCGCGCGACGTGCACACACATGGCAGCACCAAAAAAAGAACACACACATACATATACACGAATTGTGTATATCAAATGCTATTTGTGTATTTGTACATATGTATGTATTTATGTGTATATGCATTCAGGAATCGAAACCGTTCCGCATAAAAACGAACCGGTTTATTTTTAATCGCTTTCGTATAAGAGCAATGATTTATTAGGATGTGTGCATGCATGTACACATGTACATAAGTATGTATGTATATGCAAAATGTGAACCGGTTATAGCATGTCAGTATCCACAAACACGCACACAAAGCGCAAGAGTAATCGCCCACTTGTTAATTCCATTTCGCCTCCTATTTTCGTGCAGTTTGCTAAACTTAAAAACAAAAAATGGCGCGCGAGCTTTTCGTCTCACAACAAGCATAGCAAAAACAAACATTAACCCAAGTGATAAGCCCCACAGCAAGTCACACGCCATTTCAGAGAACTCTGACGCTGTTCAACTTTATTATTGTTTTTTTTTTGCCATTTGCGCATAAATTGAGATGATGTTCATTGAATGGAAAAAAAAGAAAACAATTTTGATTGACAGCGTTTGGTGGGGGGCCGCCTTTCACACGCTTATCGCACTACATTCGGATCAGAGGTCATCTTGCATAGCGTTCGTTTTATGTGTTCCACTTTGATCGGAATGTGCAAAACCCAATAAACACAATTTGCTTAGAAAAAAATTTGCATACGTTTAGTGAACATTAAACTCCCGGCCCGAAATGTATACAAATTGCAATTTGTTTATCGATAGCGCTGACCAATCAGCGCCGTGTGCAAATAAATTAATTTCGAATGCGCCTGTCGCTTATGCTACGCTTTTTAAGTACGCAGCAAATTTTTGAAGCGCGCAAAAGCAGGCAACACTTTGTGAAGCTCGTATTAAAGGTAGGCGTTACAAATTTAAAATTGAAAAAAGATCACAATGTGGGTCTCTTTTAAATTTAGCAGATATATATTAATTATATATATAACGGTATTCCTAATATTAATTTTAAAAATGGCTGTCATGAGCAAGCTTTCTTTGAATTTTTGTGCGCTGTGTAGTTAAACGTTAGATTTAAATAAGACGCATTACAAATGCATATACTACTTAAATGTAATTTGCAACTAGTCCAGTGTCGGCTAGTCTATTTAGTCTAGACAAAGCTGGAAACCTTTCAAGCGTTCCATCCCCGATAAGAGTCGAACCTCGTATATATTGCAAACAATAACTGATAAGCTGGTAAATAGAGAGTTCAAAGCGCTCTACGCCGTAAACTAGCGCAGGCAGAGACAAAGAACCAAAGAATTGGCTAAATGGGCACAAATTAAACAGCAATAATTACAAATTAATCACACAGGAAAAATAAATAAACAAATCCAAATGATTCAGAATAGGGAAATTGTTTAGAGTTAAACGCTTTAGAAATTGTATGCGAATTGCTTATCAGTGAACGCCTCTGCCTGACACAAGCTGGAACGCGGGCTTATCAATGAGGCTGGCTGTGCCGCATAACGGTGCAACAAACCCGACGCGTTGCCTCTATCAGCAACTCATGTGACAGAATTCTAGATGGATGGCATCGAGCCGCTGTCATGTGAGCCGGCATGTGACTGGCTTTTAATCAGCTTAGCTGCAACATATGTAGCTTGCAACAATAACAACATCAACAAGAACAATTTTTGGTCTGTCCAGCCACATGACTCAGCGCCCAGAAATGCATCAATGGCCCGGAACAATTGCATTCAACAACTAAGTTAACAAAGGCATTAATCATGCAACCTGCATTTGACACCTGCCACAAAACAGTTGGTCCGGAATTCGAGTCGTCTGTTGACACACACATCCCCCCTCCCCCTTTCTTTTGTTCCATCTCTCCCGTATTACTCACCTTGAAGGTCTGCCACTCCTCCTTGATAACATCGGCATAGGAAACCGCCTGCGCCACAGCCACCAGGGCCAATAGAGCGAATAAAATGCGCATTTTAGCTAGAATTACAAGCAGATAAACAATTAAACAATCGAAAATAACATACAAAATAATAATTAAGCCAAGCTTTAATTAGTTTTGAGCTTAACGAATGCTTGTCACGTGATGAGCTTTTAACATTCGGCCTAGAGATGAGCTAAAACAGCGTACCTGTGACTAAGTCACTGTGATTGCTAAATAACGTATCACAAAGTGACTGAAAGTTAGCTTAATTTCGTGACTTCTTAGAAAAAAAAATTAACTATTTCTATTTCGAACTTTCGTAGTGAACGCCCACAAATCATAACAACATTGTTTATTAAAAAATGTATAAAAATGCATCTGAACTGCAAAATAAAAACATTTTTATTGCTATTTATTATTTACGCTTGTTTGAACAAAAACAAATATAAAAAATTCAAATATAAAATCAAAAAATTGATTTATAAATACAAATAATTTTGTAGTGACTACAAAGTAACGATTTCGACCATATCTCTATTTTGCCCACACACAAAAAGCACAATCAAACAACAAAAAGTTGTAGCTAAAGCTGAATTTCATCAGCACCAAAAACAATAACAGTAAATAACAAAGCGTCGCAATGTTAAATTTGCAGCGTTAGCGATTTATGTAGATAACATGAGCCATATACATGACAAATGAACAGATGCGATGCCAGTGGGCGGATATGCCAACAAAGCAGATAAACAAACAAAAAAAAAATACCGAAAAATTTGAGTGCAATCAATGCGAATGCACAGTTTAGTTTTTGCTCATATTCGAATTCGAAAAATGTTTGTCGTTATCTTATCGGACATTCGCCTTGTTTTTGTTGTTTTTTTTGCCTCTACTCTTTGCTCTTGTGGCTGCTGTTAGTTTTATAGGGTATTGATTAACGTATTTGTTACAGCAATATCACAATAATTGCGCCAAGTGCGAGGGTTAAAACAGGTTTTGCAACTCATTGGCAAGGTGAATCAGCAGACACACACTTGCATATAAATAAAATAAAGTATGGAAAGAAAGAAAAAAGCGGATAGATAAGACAAACAGAAAAATAGGCCACAGCAAAGAGTGAAGCAACAGCTGAAAACAAAATGCGCAGAAACAGCAGCAGCAAGAAATGGCGGCGAGCGCAATAAACAAGACGCCAAAGGGACAAGTAAATAAGAGATAAATAGGTAGGGGAATAGAATAGAAAAAAAGCGATGCTGCTGGAACATGCCAGACAGAGGTAGAGAGGGAAACCCACAGACAACGGCGACAAAACATTAAAATACATGACGTACATTGATTTAACTAATAAACAGTTAAGTATTTCAATGCGGACATGAAAATGCGTTGTGTTTAGCTGTGATTATGCGGAAATTAATTTAATTCTTACCACTTGAACTGAATGACAACACTTCGCAACTTATTGCGTTCTAACAATAACGTTTGAATCAACTACTGCTTTAAAATTGAATTAAATTAGTACTTTTTCCTTTTGTTTAATTATTAGCTATTAGCTTTTGCCTGAGCACCTCACTCGAACACTTTTCGGTTTAAAATAAATCCATCAGCGAATTGTTGTTGCCAAGAAATCTTAAATATATGTATGTAATTCTTTTTCATATATGGTCATACTGGCACTTCCAATTAAGCTTGCCACATTGTCAGCAGGTTGCCAATTGAGTAAATTAAATGTACCATTATAGATAAAAATAATTCATTAATAAATATAACATATTAATAGATACTAATTAATAAATGTAGTTGCATTAAAATAATTGTTTAAGTATAGTTGTAAAATTGAGAAGGATTCAGCTTTATATTATATAAAAAAAAGTACCAATTATACCAGAGTGGCAGCCTCGACTGCACATTAAAAAATGTTATGCTCAAAAGAGCTGTTCAGAGCAGTTAATGTAAATGTAAACACAACATATTTATTGGAAGCACTAAAACGTTTGTTATCGAATTACGTCTCATCACTAGCTCAAGGTGTCAAAAATTGCTCGTCATCCGCAGAGTAGGCGATTTTTATTTGAAGGATTACCAAATTGTATTTATTTAACACATTATATATCCAGTAAGTGCGTGTGGTACGCATTGCCAGAGATCCTGTCTTAACTTTAAACAAAATTGCAGCTCTCGAGAAGCGCCCGCATCATGTTTGGCAGACAAAGCGGTTTGGGCAGTTCCAACAGCTCCAACCTTGTAGAGTTCCGTGCGGGTCGCATGAACATGGTTGGCAAAATGGTGCATCCGGATACACGCAAGGGTCTCGTCTATATGACCCAGAGCGATGATGGACTAATGCACTTCTGCTGGAAAGATCGCACCAGCGGCAAGGTCGAGGATGATTTAATTGTATTCCCCGATGATTTTGAGTACACGCGCGTAGATCAGTGCAAATCGGGACGCATTTATGTGCTTAAATTCAAGTCCAGCTCGCGACGCATGTTCTTCTGGATGCAGGAGCCCAAGACGGACAAAGACGACGAGCACTGCCGTCGCATCAACGAGCTGCTCAACAATCCCCCCTCGGCGCACCAGCGCGGCGGCGGCGGCAGCGGCAGCGAGGGCACCGACCTTCAGTACATGCTGAACAACATGTCGCAGCAGCAGCTGATGCAGCTGTTCGGCGGCGTCGGCCAAATGGGCGGCCTCAGCTCGTTGCTGGGACAAATGAAGTGAGTAAAATCGTAACCAAATCCGAATAAATTCTTTAATATAATTGTTAAGCTGACATGTGACGCGTCGCGCCAAGACTTGCACCCGATTCTAATCCGTGTATTCCTTGTCTGTTCACAGTTCACGCACGCCCTCGTCCCGCAACACAGCCGCTTCAAGCGGCGGCAGCGGCAGTGCTGGCAGCGCCGCATTGCAAACGCCGGAAAATGTGAGCGTGCCACGCACAGCGTCCGCGCCCAGCAAGCCGAGCAAGTCGGGCAACAATCGGAGCAGCAGCAGCGCCGGCGGCGGCGTCACCAGTTTGCAGAGCGATGCGGCCGGCGGCGCAAGTTTGGCCGTTGATGCGGATGCCTCCGGTAAGAAAACGACTAATGCGACAACAGCAGCAACAAGTGGAGCATATGCGAATCCATTCCAAGCCTATTTATCCAATCTCTCCCCTGAACATGGCGCAGGTCGTTCACTGAATATCGACCTGTCGACGGCGCTGTCTGGCGCTGAGGCGATTAATCAGCTAATTGCGGATCCGGAGCGCGTCAAATCATTAATTGTCCACTTGCCGGAATCAGAAGATGCCGATGAGGATCGCAAGCAACAGATTAAGGATCACATCAGTTCGCCCCAATTTCAGCAGGCCCTTGCCCAATTCTCCAATGCCCTCCAATCGGCCCAGCTTGGTCCGGTGGTCAAGCAATTCGAGCTGTCCCATGAGGCAGTCGCTGCCGCCTATTCGGGCAATCTCGAGGAGTTTGTCCGTGCCCTGGAGAAAAGTCTGCCGGCGGGCGCTACTATGGCGGGCGATGAAGCCACCCCCATCGCCGCCGCCCCCGTCGCCAAGGACACCCCCGTGGCCGACAAGAAAAGCGATGCGGAGCCCGCCAAAGAGGAGAGCGCCGCAGCTGCAGATAAACCGGATGAGAAGCAGAAATAGCGCGCACATATTTTATATAGCCCAGCATATAATCCCAAATATTAATTAATCCCAATTTAATGAACGCGTTCGAAACAGCCCATCATATTATTACTTTTGCACATTTATCCAAGTTTTCGATTCAAAAATAAATTGGCCATGCAAATGTTGGTATGTATGTATTAATGCTGCTCAAATATGTCTGTGTAAGTACAGTGAAAACTCTTCATTTGTTGCTAAAGTAAGAATAAGAGTTGTCCGTTCGAGCGAGCTGTTCCTTAGAAGCGTAAGTACAGTGAAAGCCCCTATGAGCGAACAGTCATGGTTACACTTAAGAAGTTGTCCGCTTAAAAATTACCACGTCCGTCCATCGGTTGAGTCTTCACTGTACATATACACTTTTCTTAATACTACTTGTCCGATTCAAATATATAGATGGCAACTTAAAATGTGGTCTGTTAGTATACACTATACTGCATAAGTACAGTGCATGTCCGCTTCAAGAAAAAACAATAATTTTAGAAAATATAAAAATGAATTTACTAATGTTCTATTTTTTTAGTCCCATTGAAATCTAAGTGCAAATTAAGGCTACAATGAATAGTCGAGCTAAAAGAATTGTCGTTCAAGCAAGCTGTCCGTTAATAGAGCGTTTACTGTATGTACATAAAAGCGACAAGTGCTGTCAGGCTGTTGCTAGAAACAACCGTTACATGAAAGTTGCCCTTGACTTGCGAATGTTATGATTTTGTCGCACATACGCATACAAATTGTACGCACTGTTTTGGTCTCTCTCTCTCTCTCTTACTCTGCTGTTGGTTTCGCTCACGCGCCGCCGCTCTCGGCAAGCACACACAGATACACACAAACACAATGAAGAGTGCATGGTTTGCGAATACTTGGAGCAGATATGTGTATTTATTCAACTTCAAACGGGCAAACCGCGCGTTCGCTAAGTCGCTTGATTTTGATTTCGTATTTTGATCTCGAAAATAACACAAAACAATAATCGGCCATAGCCAAAGGCTAAACGCGTTCGATTAACTGTGTAATTTCCTGTGCGGGCATGTTTGTGTCGGACGAGGGGCATTACGAAAATAAATAAAACAGGGAAATTCTGTTGCTGTTTTGCGTCGTAAGTTGTTGTTTTTGTTGCTGCTTTCATTTTGCAGCAAGCTGCTGCTGCTACTGCTGCTGCTGCCACACACATATGTGTGTATGTATTTCAATACGTTGTGTTTTTTTTCAATGCATGACTGCGCGCCGCATTGTTGAGAAAAGCTTTTTCCTCCTCAACTGTATGGCATAAAAGTTAGCGCGTCGCCGCAATAACAAATACAAAAAGAAAAAACAAGAGAAGAAAAAAAGAAATAACAACAATTAGCAGCAGCGGCAGAGCGGTTAGCCAGCTGCGCTGGTGTTGGTAAGCAGAAACGAGCGACCGTCGCTGTCGTTTCGCACACACAAAATCGTTGCCTCGCTCGCACACACACGCACACATGCATATGCACATAAAAGCTTGCAAAAAAAAAGTGTATAAAAAACGTCAGCGGCTACAAAATTGTTGTTAAGACAAATAAACAACAAAAAATAAATGAAAAGAAATTCGCAAGTTTGTTGCTATAGTGTGAGTGAGTGTGTGTGTGCGTGAGAGAGAGATAGAGCCGTCAAACTGCGGAGAGCAAAAGTTACTTTATCCCGGTAACGATCTGGCAACACCAACAACAAAAACAGCAGCAGCAAAAGAAATTGCGTTGCGGCAATGGCAACAATTTTCAGCAATAAGCTTTAAAATAATCGAGTTAAAAATTTTACAATCGATACAGCAACAACAAATAAAACGGGGCAATTAAAAGTAATAACAGTTCTACAAATAGCAACAGCCGACGGCCGTTAGTGAAGTTCACAACCCAAACGGAGCGCAAATAATCAAAACTCTTTTTTAATGTGTAACAATTTTGGAAAAATCACTCAACGAACACCAACAGCAACAGGAAATCGAAAAAAAACGCCAACAACGATAAAACAACAAATTGAACAACCGCGAACGACTTGTCGCTGATAGGCAAATCCATAAAGCGCCGCATCAGCTGCAATTGTGCGATAAGGTGAGCGCAAACATGGGATCTGTTAGTGTATGTGTTTGTGTGTGTTTGGTTTTGCTTCGTGGGTGGGGGGTGGCGACGCCAAGAGCCTCGACTTCGCTTGCATGTTCCAGAACAGCTGCAGAAATTTCTGCACGCCCACGCGACTGCAGCTCGCGCGCCATTTTATCTAAAAGTTGCTCAAGGAAGTTTTTTTTGGAGCCATAACAACACACACAGACACACACATACATATAAAAGCATACAATTATATGTACTGCATGCATTTGTATGTGCATTATGCTGTAATGGCGCCTGAGCATATGCTATGTCAATTTGCAAGAGCGGGCGCTGTGCGAGCGAGACAACCATCTGTGTTGAGAGAGGAAGCCTGTGTTTATGTTTTGGTAGAAAGGTCACACGGGCAATTTCTTCGTTTTAGCTTTTGCCGCACAGGCATGTGCAAGTGCTGTAATGGATGTAAGTGTGTGTTCTTGAACATGTTTTGTATTCCAATAAAATTGATTGAAGGACACACATTGCCAAAAGTGCGCCTGTATAGGTATCTATTGCATTTAACTGTACATGAATGGGGTTGCCACTTGTTTTATGGACACTTTCACTGGCAGCCCCAACCACTAGTCTGGCGCTATTTCGTTGGGTTATGCAAACAGCCTCAAACTTCAATTTGATGATGGCAACGTGGAAATGGTAGGGGTGTGGGGCAAGACAATTTTCAATATGGCCGACGTGGCTAAACCCACGCATTATTTTGGCAAATAATATTGAAGCACACGTGAAAACGAAGTGAGGAGCTTTTTCAGCTTCTAGTCTGACATTGAACTTGAATGACGACATTGTCTACATACATATATATGTACATATGTATGTAATACACAAGTTATCAAAGCTGCACACACACACAACTATACGTGGGTATACATGTATGCTTTAACCGTTACAAAAGTGTGCGCTGTAACAGCTTTCACCAAATTTACAGACTGCATCTCAACAGTTTGTTGTTTTTATCTGCAGCAATTTGAATCGATATGCATTGCTTTTGCACTCGTCGCACACACACACACACACACACATTTCGCCCGCCATTTTAAAAAGTTCAACTTGAAGCTTTGTATTTTGCATTCGCGAGCGGCAACTGCAATTTTGGAGGGGGCGGCGGGCGTTTGAATTTTCAGTTAGCCACTCACACCGCTCTTCCTTCCTCCCTCTCTCTCTCTATCGGTGTGTGTGTGAGTGTGTGGGGAAAAAGAAAAGGCAAACAGCAAAACGAAAGTGAAATGTTGTGTTTTTCTTCGTGTTCGCGTCTTCTTGTTTGGCTCTGCTCTATTTATCGCAAGGCAAACACCTGTTTAACCCTTAGGCACTACCACACTATTTATTACATACATATGTATGTATGTATTTAAGGCATTTATCGAAAAGCTTCACATTGCCAGTGTGACCAGTTCAAGTTCCAGCATGACCTCCTTGTTCCAGGCCCAACAATTTCCAATTACGTGTGGCAGTCGTTGCAATTATATAGCTGTGCCCTGTGCCTTGCCCCCGCACCTCCTCCCTGGGCAGACGCAATCAATACAATTATTAGGCTGTGTCTCTGGAGTCCCCCCTCCCACCACGCCGCCCCAGCCTTTGACACAGCTTTTTTTCGGCTGACTGGAACCAAAGCAGATGATTTTCCGGTTTGCCAAAGCAAAAGTTGCAAAAAAAAATAAGAAAAAACAGCTATCCTCAGATGCTGAACTCTAGATACCCTTACAGACCTGGCATGATATTGGAATCCTTCATATAACAAATTGAATTCCAAAAATTATCCAGAATATAAATCGGGCTTTGCCCCCAACTTAAAATTTCTGAGTGTAGAGTTCTAGAAATCGGGCTAAAGAAATCCTTAAGTTAAAATATGGTATTGTGTACAAAAGTATGACAAATTTTAGTTTCTTGAATTTAGATATTTTTTTTTGCACATTGAAAAACCTTTTGTAATATAAGCTTTCTGGAAGAATATGTTAGACTGGTTTAATGTGGATAAGATATTGCCAAAAGACCAAGAGTACAGTATTTATCAATACTATTGGGCAGGGATATACAGTAAAAACAAACAAAAATAATTGTGTATATTTTAAAGATCGATATTTGTTCTTTATTTGTTGCTATGTCAATGACAGATAAAGGCGTCCGTTAATAATACGATTTTAATAACATATCGGGAGCATAAAAACATTAAAAATTGGTAATTTGCAGGGCTATCCATATAGCCGATGTTTCTAGGATTTTTATGATATAATGGCCTGCAACAGAACGTTAAGTAACAAAGAGAAAGGCAGTATGTCAGTTAGATTAATAATTTATATACTTTATCGGCTGTCACACATTTCCTGACAAACTTCCAATACCCGCTGCAAGCGTATGAAATGCTGTGCCCAAAACTGGTTTTTAGCAGGCGACAGGCACAGCCATGTACCCGAATCGCCGGGCCAAATCGCCTCTGCCCTTTTGGGGCAGTCGTGCAGAGAAAAGACAATGGAGTGGAGTGTTTTACATGTTAAAGCTTAAGTTTTTAATGCTGGTTCAGAAATCAACAGGCTTGATGGTGATAAAGCGCGATAGTATAAATGCCACCAGAACGGTGGCACAGACAAAACAGAAGGCGAACGTGTAGAAGCTCTCCTCCGTAAAGATATCGGTGAAAGCGGGTATGTCCTGATAGATCTGCTCAATGACGGCCAGGGTGCCCTTGTGTTTCCGCACCATGATGACAGGCAGCGAGTGGGAGTCGCTTATCACGTGTTATCTACTTCTTTTTGATCACCTTTTTGCCACCGCCGCCCAATTTCTGTTTCTCCGCCTTCGTTAGCACCTTGTTGGCAACCTCCTCGGGCGGGGCTAATGAGGACACGTGCTTGTTGCACAGCTGCAGCAGTTCCAGGGTATTCAGATTTTCGCTATTGAAGCGAATCTCCTTGACTTTGGCTTTTTCTGCAAGAGTTGGCCAAAATTTTTATTGGAACATTGGGTGGTTTAGGTTTGCCTAATACACTACCTTGCGCCGAGTCGATTAGCGAAAATTTAATCAACGCTGGCGAACGATCGCAGACAATTTCCGGCTTGACAACGCAATTGGGATTCGTCTGGGACACTTTTGGCGTGGAGAGCAGGAAGAGAAATTCGCTGTAAAAAGCCAGAGAGAGAGAGAGAATTGATTTATATAATTAGCTTATACAGAAATGCTTTGTGGGAGTAAGTCCAAAGAAATATATTTCCATGAAAGGCGCTACCTAAATTTAACATAAGTTAATTATTGTTGTCGTTGTTCTTAAGGGACAACTCTTGTATACTAGACAATATTAGAGATTTAAGCACTCTAGTCAACCTATTTGTACACTAATATTCCATTTTTTTTTTACATGTTGTCCCAGCTGTCTCTGTCAGTGGCAATAGAAGCAACGCCTCAAGCTGACGCCGACACCGACTAAAATGTCAACGGAGCGGGAGCTGGCCGGCGGGCCAGCTCAGCTCCATACGCTGCCGTTGACATTTTCACCCGATTTGGGCACTGCACTGCAGCTGAACTCTACGGTGGGCATCATGGGCAAGGTTTATGGTAAGTGCAAGCCGAACTACTGTTACACAGTAGAACGTCATTTATTTTCGTATCAATTTTTACGTGTAATATTTTTATGCACTTTTTCAATATTGTTTTTTATTTTTACATTTTTCGACAACGCACTTTTGTTTCGTGAAAATCTTTACCATATGCGTCGCAATGCGCATGTTTCATAATCGATAAACTGTGGCGTTGGGAAAGCGCTTTTCTATCCCTATTGCTGCATTATCAACCCACCTCCCAATTATACCCCTCATCCCTTCCTCCTACATAACATACTAACCGTGTGGCTTTTACATTTTCCGCAAACGGATCGAACTGCACTGTAATGCGTTTGACACCTTTAAGATTAACGCTCTTCAGATGTTTGCCTATGGCCGAGACAATGCCGCCCGAGCGGCTTAATGTGCCGCTAAATGGCACCGACATTTTAAATGCAAATTAAGTAAAACAATTGGCAATTGGTGTTATAACAACACACACTGCGATGCCGATAAATAGCGCTGCCAGACTGATATACAGACTTCCTTAAATATGGCCACACTGAATTACAAGCACTATTCAATACTTAAACCAACCTTTGCCAACACTTCTACTGTCAATTTGAGTTTAACAGAGCCAATTTGAGTTAACATTAGAGTTGCATACGCCGTAGATTAATGGAAAAATACGTTTAAAGGCAATATAATAGCAAAAATAATCCACAACTTATAAATATAATACTGACGCTTTGGTTTGAATGCACAAATGCGTCACGCTCACACGCTCCCGCAGCAGCAACATGCTGTCATCTCAGTCACACGCACCAACCCCCAGCCAAAGTGCTTTGCCCTCATTTAAGTGTGGTTAGCGTACAGTATGCGTCTCACTCACACACGTCGCGAGTAAAAATTTTGTGTTTGCTGCGGGACGTCCAAGTGTGAAAAACTGATGAAAATTGCATATTTTGCATAATGCGCGACGTGAAAAGCTAACAAAAGTTGTTAAAAATTAAAAATCAATAGTCTGGCTAACGTCTGTGCATAATTTTGGCAGCGCATACGTGTCCGGGTGCACAAAAACGACGTCTCGAAAAATAACAAATATACGTGTGCACACATTTTTGCTGCCCAATCTAAAACGCATACAAAAGCATTTTCTTGCTGTAGAAGCGCCACCGTCGCCGTCGTCGTTTGTCCAGCGGAGCACCCAGCACACCAGCAATTTTCATACACATTCACACGCACACAAAACACCCACACCCGCACTCACACAGCCAAAGCAAGATAAAGAAGCATAAAGAATAATTTGTTCTTAGTTGTATGACAAAAACAAAAATATAAGAGCATTAGAAATACATACATGCATATGTATTTGTATATGTACATATACATACAAACATATACATAAAACGAAAGCTGTGCCTACATTTGTGTTCTTTTCCAATACTACAATAATAACAACCACAATAAAAATATTAAAAATTAACAAATAATAATAGTAATATAATTAAAGAAGACTCGACAACAAATTCAACGCATTTGCAAGCGTGTGTCCTGTGCGAAAATTCCAATTTTTACTACAACACAAAATACGCCCGCAACAATAAAATTAAATGCGAAAATCAACCAAACGAATAAATCTACTTTAAAGTGTGATAAGCAAAAGGCTGAAATCAAAAAAAAAAAAAAACAAAATATAATAATTAGTAGGAACGAAAAGCAACAAAAAAAAACCAACTACAAGAACAATCAATTACATTTAAAACACATACACGAAAAAGCAAAAAAAAAAAACCAGAAAACCTTTGTATACATTCTTACATTTCTTAAACAAATACTAGTGCAAAATGTATCCAGTTGGACAACGTAAGTGGCGATTGCAATTGAAAACAGTCTACAAATCTGCCACATGTTACACACACACACACACACATAAACATACACCCGAAAACCCCCCAATGCCCATAATGAAGCTCTTTGATGTTCTACTTTTGCAAACGCACACACAGACACACACTCGTCGTCGGCTGCCTTTGCAAACACAATTCTCCACAATATCATAAAATTGAGAATGAATGAATGCGTAAATGGCCGAGGGCGAGGCACTCGAGACAGTTGAGTAACTGTTAAGTGCAATAGCGCTCAAAGCTCCAATAAGCAAATGCATATAACTAACAGCATAAGAGGAAGAACACAATAGACTGTAGACTGTGTAGACTTGGACGCATCAATTGAGAGCGCTAGAGCGGGAGAGATACAGGAACAGGCAGTTGTGTCAAACATGTGCACATAAATTGGGTCAACGACCGCAACGTAATAGTTGAGCTTTATGTTGGGGCTCAAGTGCAGTATTTGTTCATCCTTAAGTTCGTCGTTCGATTGCTTCTTCAAAGCGGAGTTTCAAAGCGTCGCACCAATTGCGTCGCAGTTTTGTTGTAGTTTTTTTTTTTGCGTATTAGACACGAGGAGCGCAGATGTCGGGTGTAGAATGGAGATGGGAGACTTTCGTAAATTTTCCTGTCGATAGTTTTGAGATAGTGGGCCAAAAATCGAATTAAAAGAGTGCAATTTTTTTTTATTAGAATTTCCAGACGAGCTATTCTATGGAGTAGCACATCAATATATAATTTCCAGTTCCCTTGGGAAGATGCAGGCGTAATATAACCGCACACACGTGTACACACTCTTATGTGGCAGATAAACACTTGATTATTATATTGATAATGAAATGATAAATGGATGATGAAGCTGGGAGAAGCTGTAACTAAAATATTAATCGCACTCTATATAATATTCAATATGTTTCTTTATCACCTTCTCTTTCTTTCTTCTTTTTTTCTCATTACATTTATTTCATTGAATCAAACATGATTGGCCATTTAATTTAATTTTTTTTTTATTTTCGTTTCTTTAATTTTTGACAATTTTGATTTTGATTAAATTTTCTTTTTATAGAGTCACAGTGGACCACCCCCTCGCCCACGCGGCCTCAGAGCCCCTCTCAGGCGCAGACTAGCTTCGACACGCTCACATGTAAATTTCTCTCCAACAAAACCAAATTACTAAAACTACTAAAACTAAACAAAAAATCTTAAATTGAAAACAAAAACTTTTTATGTTCTTTAGTTTGATGTTTGAGGAAAACAAAAACAAAATTGAACTAACATAAAAATGTCTACACCTTACTAACCCTATAAAAAAAGTCTATACACTAATTTTTCATAGTAATGTGCAAAATTTTTACTAACAACATTTTTCGTTTCATGTAATGTTTATTTATGATTTTTCCGTTTGATTGAATGCAAACTAAATGCACAGTTGTATTTAAACTCGACACACCAAAAATCTCTACACAGCGCGTTACGTTGCGAATACCGTTACTTGTGTAACATTTGTACTTTTGTTTTTCTCGTGTAGTGCAACTATCTGCATGCCAGCGTTGCTCGTAACCTTTATTTTTAATACCCTTCCAGCGGGTTTTCTCATAAAATGCTTTTTGCATTTATATTCTTAATATAATATAGTATATATTCTTAAGTCCGTCTGTTTTAACAAATTTTTACATGGATTCGGATCACAATATTATGTCAAAAAGCTACCGATCGAAAATTCAGTTATCATTTGAAAATTTAAATAAAAATCACAAAGCATGACTTACTTTGATTCTAAGACTCCAGCAATAAACCATCCATATTTTTATTCTAAAAATATCTTCACCACAGAAATATGTTCAACATCGGAGCTTTATATTATATAGCTCTCATTAAATTAATCAGCTGGGTATAGCAACAATTCGTTTTTCAGAACACATTATTAAAGTCTACATACGTCTGTAAGGGTACCCAGATTTCGGCTACCGAAGAAATTTGTTCTAGTTTTGTTACTTAGTTCAATTATCTAGTTGCTAGTGCGTCGCATAGTCGTTAATTTACTTGCGTTTTATCTATTCCTTTATCTGGAAATTTTCGTTTGTAGTCTAATCCCGATTTCTGACACACACTTGCAGCACCACCAGCGCCCGGTTCATCGGTAAATCCCACCGCTGTGACCAGTCCGAGTGCTCAGAATGTTGCTGCCGGCGGTGCCACCGTTGGTGGTGCAGCTGCTGCAGCCGCTGCTCAGGTTGCCTCTGCTCTTGGCTCCACGGCCAGCGTATCGGCAGCCATTGCCGCTGCAGCGGCATCGCCCACTACGCAGCCGGATATGCCGGTATTCACGTGCCCGCGTCGACCGAATCTGGGCCGGGAGGGCAGACCGATTGTGCTCCGTGCGAATCACTTTCAGGTGACAATGCCGCGTGGCTTTGTGCACCATTACGACATCAATATACAGCCGGACAAGTGTCCGCGCAAGGTGAATCGCGAGATCATTGAGACCATGGTGCATGCGTATAGCAAGATCTTTGGGGTGCTCAAGCCCGTGTTTGATGGACGCAATAATTTGTATACGCGCGATCCGCTGCCCATTGGCAATGAGCGTCTGGAGCTGGAGGTGACGCTGCCCGGCGAGGGCAAGGATCGCATCTTCCGTGTGACGATCAAGTGGCAGGCGCAGGTGTCGCTCTTCAATCTGGAGGAGGCGCTGGAAGGGCGTACTCGCCAAATACCCTATGATGCCATATTGGCACTCGATGTGGTCATGCGTCATTTGCCCAGCATGACGTACACGCCCGTGGGACGCAGTTTCTTTAGCTCACCCGATGGCTATTATCATCCTCTGGGTGGCGGTCGTGAAGTCTGGTTTGGTTTCCATCAGAGCGTACGGCCATCGCAGTGGAAAATGATGCTCAACATTGATGGTGAGTAGGCGAACTAACTGCAACTTATTTGAATTCAATTCTAAACAAAATCCTTGGTTTACAGTTTCGGCTACTGCCTTCTACAAGGCACAACCGGTTATTGATTTTATGTGCGAGGTCCTCGACATACGCGACATTAATGAGCAGCGCAAACCGCTCACCGACTCGCAGCGCGTCAAATTCACCAAGGAGATTAAGGGACTCAAGATTGAGATTACACACTGTGGCCAAATGCGTCGCAAATATCGCGTCTGTAACGTTACACGGCGACCAGCTCAAATGCAATCGTAAGTGCAAACAACGAAATTGCAATCAAATCCTAGCTCAGGTTAGGTTAGTGGGGTATTTCCCCCTAGGGGCTGGTATGGTACAAACCTGATATAAGTTTATAAGCCTCACTATATGAGTTCTAAGAAAACGTATTCCTGGTCGCACGTTTTGCGTAGCATTTGCCGAAGTGTTGCCTTATAGGTGCTAATAAGCCAGTGGACAGTAATAACTCGGATTAGTGCTAACAGATCCTGTCTAGCCAAAGTTTTAAAAATCAGCGCACGGGCAAAGTTTTCTGGGGGATACTACGTCTACTACTAGGATAGGGTTTATATAAGAAATTACGCCGACTGGCATGTGGAACCATAATGATCTTGGAGAGCCTCTGAACCGAAGTATTCAATCTTTGGGAAGGGACCTCCGAATTTCTACATCAACGAGAATAGAATTCAGTTGACGAAAGGAGTCATAAGAGGTCAAGTTGCAGAAAACCCGGATGACCGAAGATCTTTCCTTATTTTATAAATCCATAGCATGGTTTCAAAGATGCACGTACATCTAACGAGATTGGGTTTCCTTTTTGTGCGCGATCTCTGGAAGGAATTTTCGTCAACTATTTACAGATTAGAGAATAAAAAGACATCACTTGAAGACGTGCTACAACCTAATGGTTACTTAAACTGATCCCAATTTATCTTTTCTCTTTTGATTAGCTTCCCGCTGCAGCTAGAAAACGGGCAGACTGTGGAGTGCACCGTGGCCAAGTACTTTTTGGATAAGTATCGCATGAAGCTGCGCTATCCGCATTTGCCCTGCCTGCAGGTGGGTCAGGAGCACAAGCACACCTATCTCCCGCTCGAAGTGTGCAATATTGTGGCCGGCCAGCGTTGCATCAAGAAGCTCACCGATATGCAGACATCGACAATGATCAAGGCTACCGCACGCTCGGCACCAGATCGCGAACGCGAGATTAACAATCTGGTCAAACGTGCTGACTTCAACAATGACTCGTATGTCCAGGAGTTCGGTCTGACCATCTCAAATTCCATGATGGAGGTGCGCGGCCGAGTGTTGCCGCCACCGAAGCTACAATATGGGGGACGTGTATCGTCGGGCATTACCGGACAGCAGCTGTTACCGCCACAGAACAAGGTCAGCCTGGCATCGCCCAATCAGGGCGTTTGGGATATGCGTGGCAAGCAGTTCTTCACGGGCGTCGAGATACGCATTTGGGCAATTGCCTGCTTTGCGCCACAGCGCACAGTGCGCGAGGATGCGTTGCGTAACTTTACACTGCAGCTGCAAAAGATCTCCAATGACGCTGGAATGCCCATCATTGGGCAGCCTTGCTTCTGCAAGTATGCTACTGGACCGGATCAGGTGGAGCCAATGTTTCGTTATCTGAAGATAACCTTCCCTGGACTGCAGCTGGTCGTTGTCGTGCTGCCGGGTAAAACGCCTGTCTATGCGGAGGTGAAGCGTGTGGGCGACACGGTGCTGGGCATGGCCACGCAGTGTGTGCAGGCCAAGAATGTGAACAAGACATCGCCACAGACGCTCTCCAATCTGTGCCTCAAGATCAATGTAAAGCTGGGCGGCATTAACTCTATTTTGGTGCCCTCGATTCGACCCAAGGTCTTCAATGAGCCCGTCATTTTCCTGGGCGCCGATGTCACCCATCCGCCGGCTGGTGACAACAAGAAGCCATCCATAGCCGCTGTTGTTGGCTCGATGGATGCGCATCCATCGCGTTATGCGGCCACGGTGCGCGTTCAGCAGCATCGCCAGGAGATAATTCAGGAACTAAGCAGCATGGTGCGCGAACTGCTTATCATGTTCTACAAATCCACCGGTGGCTATAAGCCGCATCGCATCATACTCTATCGCGACGGTGTCTCCGAGGGTCAATTCCCCCATGTGCTGCAGCATGAGCTGACCGCCATACGCGAGGCATGCATCAAATTGGAGCCGGAGTACCGACCGGGCATTACATTTATTGTCGTACAGAAGCGACATCATACGCGACTCTTCTGCGCCGAGAAGAGGGAGCAGAGCGGCAAATCGGGCAACATACCCGCTGGCACCACCGTCGACGTTGGCATCACACATCCCACAGAGTTTGATTTCTATTTGTGCAGCCATCAGGGTATTCAGGGCACCAGTCGCCCCTCCCACTATCATGTGCTCTGGGATGATAATCACTTTGATTCCGATGAGCTGCAATGCCTCACCTATCAACTGTGCCACACCTATGTGCGCTGCACGCGCTCTGTCAGCATCCCAGCGCCGGCCTACTATGCGCATTTGGTTGCCTTCCGTGCCAGGTATTTAACACTTATATTTATTATAGACTATGTTTAGGCTATGCCAACTAGGCAGGTGAATATAGTGTTATGAAACTAGCGCTGTTCTATGCGATTTTCAAAACTTGTAGTGAGGTTATGATCGCATAAGAATACAAAATGTGCAAGCGCAGCTAACTTAGCTAGTCTAAAAGCATATTTCGAGTTGCTAGATTGCCTTAGAAGAGTTAAAAATCAATAGGCGGAGCCAACTTAACTAGCCTTAAATCAAGTTTGCGTTCCCAGACTGTTTAATAAGTGGAAAAAGTACCGAAAGTCTTAGTTGCATAGCATGGACAAGCCTATATAACTGTTGATTACTGAATTACTGACATTTCTTTGCCCAACAGATACCATCTGGTCGAAAAGGAGCACGATTCCGGCGAGGGATCTCATCAGAGCGGCTCCTCCGAGGATCGCACGCCCGGAGCCATGGCACGCGCTATAACGGTTCATGCCGATACCAAAAAGGTCATGTACTTTGCCTAAAAAGTATAAAAAGCGACACCAAAATAAAAAACAAACATATTAACAAACACACATCCACACAGCAACAATAACAACAACAAAAAACTTAACTTTCGAAAATGAATTCGAATAAGCAGCCAACTCAGAAAAAAAAAAACAAAGCGTTTACGAAAGCCGAGTCGGAATCATTAGAAAATAAGTTTAAAATGATGTTTATGTTTAAGTTATAAAGAAAGCCAGAACAGCTCTTATGGAGCACATTTGCATTAGCTTTTAGGCCCAAAATACACACAAACAATACACACACAAACACCAATACCCACACGCCAAAATCGTAGGGATTAGAGAAAAAGGGAATCGAATGTTTAAGCACAAGCAGGCGCAACAAATGTGAAAGAGAATTCTCAAAAAAAGAATAGAAAAAAAAACAAAAAATTTACAAATAAAAACAAGCGTAGCGAAACAAACTAAAGGGAACAAAACGAAAGTCAAAAAAAACAACAACAACAGCTGAAAACAACCGCAAAACAACAACACACATTTACGATGAACTTTTGTAATAGAATAAATTATATTTTTACACAATACAAAACAAAAACAAAGTTTAAAAAATGTGAAGACAAAAAAAATGCAGACAACCAAAGGTTTTTTAGTATATCAAAACAAGAAAAAAGTTGCTGATTAACACACACACACACACACACACACACACACACTGAAAACAAAACACAACACATACACAACAACAACAACTCGGAATTCTCTGTACTGTGAACGAAGACCACCACCAAGCTAAAAGAATTATTAACAAAAACAAAAATGACAACAACATTACGACAAGCATTAAAGAGTGTAATAATTAGCCATATATATATATGTGTATAAAACAAAAAGAAAAACTTCAATACTACAACTCAAAAGTCCAGAATTGTAAAGAAAAGCAAACTTTTTAGTAGACTTAAGTTGGGAACTACCAAAAAAAAAAAACAAAAAAGTAACAACATTAACGATAACTCCAATTTCAACAAGGGACAAACTTTTGGTCAAACAATTGCTAGTTATATTTATATATATATATGTATATATATATATATATATATATATATATATATATATATATATATGCATGTATATTTAGGCAACTAGTATATTGTATCTGTATAAACGTGGCTAGCCGTGACTTTAACACAAATGGCATAAAACAAAAACAATACTTAAAAGTTTGAGCTAAATTTATGCTAAAGTCAACAGTAACTGTTTAACTAAACAGCGAATTTTAGTTATAGTTAAATAGTTTATGTTTTCTATAAACACACACACACAAACACACACACATGCACACACACACACATACATACATACATATGCACACACACAACACAATACAGCATACACGGCATATCAAACCCAATGTCCAATTAATTTATGTACCTCTATTTAGCTCAACTTAAGTTTCATAATTTTAATAACAAACACAAAACGCTGTTAATTGTATTAATGAAGTCTTAACAAATAACGTGGTGTACGGGTAAACAAATAATATGCTAATTAAGCGCAATTCTTTATTCAAATCATATTTTCGCAGCTGCTCCCCTAAACTCATAGGGCATATTTAGTTTAAGTTTTAGTTTTTTTTTAATAATTGCCAATTTTACAAACCTTACAAATATTAATATGTATATATAAATATATATACATATATGTACTTTTATGGAGGACACAGTTCAAGTTAACATTATGCTGATTTGTTCTATTATAGAACCAAAAACGAGCAATCCATTTATTTATAACAATTTCTGTCTTCAGACACTTCAAGCGCCCTCTCATGCAAATATGTTCAAATTCAAGTTAAAATTTGTTTAAAAATTATTTTGATGCCTTTCAAAACGTGTCGTCTACACACGCATACACACACACACACACACAAACACACACCGACACAAATACCTACACCCTCACACACACATACATAAAATACATATATGTGAGCATTACAAAATACATAAATTATAAACATGTATAAGCTAAAATTTTCTATTACAAATTAGTTTTTAAAACAAAAACAACAAAATGAAAGTGTGCAGAAGCAGCTGAAGATTCGGTGGCTTTGTAACATGTTTACTTTGTTTTTAATGTATTTGTATTTTTTATGATGAAAAAAAAAACATTAATTATTTAGCATGTTTTAACACAAGGGATTAAAATTGTACATTTATTTCTTAACAAACAAAGAAAAACAAAAAACAAACGAGTAAAAAACAATTCTAATTTTAAGGACATCCAAAAGCAAAAAGCAACAATGTAATCGAAACAATGCAAATAATATGCGGGGTCTCTTAAGTTTAGGTACATGCGCCCGGGTCTCTCAACAAAACCCTACTTTACAAATACATTTTTATGTACTTTAAGCTTAACAACAAAACAAAACAACAACAACAACAATATATGTGCCGACAATGAATGTATCCTTGTAATTGTAATTTGTACTTGTAAAACACACGAGGCATAGCTATAATGCTGGTTCGACATTTATAGAGCAAAGTCTAAAGCTTTAACACAAAATATATAGATATCTATATATATATCTAGATATATGCCCAGACTCTTGAAACAACAGTTGACACTTGTGATTAAGACATTAACAGAATTAATATGGGCGCATAACTTATAAATCACATAATCCATTAATATATATATATATATATAAATATATATATACATATATAACAAGCTAATATAATTGCAATAAAAGATTTATACATAATTATTATGTAAATGTATTATTCCCCTCCTTAAAAACGAAAACAATTTCATGGTTTCTTCAAATGTCGCGCAGCTAAACCGAAGGACATTATAACACAATATCTCATATATAGTTTTATATAGACTATATAGCAGAGAGTGAGATTTGCATGGATTGATTGCCGGTCTATAAACGAATACTGTATACACTGTAAAAAATATATCAAAGCCCAACTGAATGAAATACTTTTTGCTCTGCTCTATAAACGAGGGCCGCCAACAATGAGTTTATATACTATATAGTATATATATATTACATATAAATAGATTAAAAGAAAACAATTTTCTATTCAACAGGCCGGGAAGCCGACTATAATGATTCTCTCACTTTCTATGTGTCGAAATTTAATTGAGCTTTAAACAAAAAACAACTTATAACAAAAAAATGGATCAGAGCTGGGGCCTCTTGTTGTTTCTAACAATTATTACTTATAAATGTGCCGTTTATTGCAAACTCAATGATATAATAAATTAAATATTAGCAACTAAGTACACAAAACATATAAATGTCTACAATAATATACAAGTATATATATAATTATATATTCGGATTAGATGATCAAACGAAGCTAGAACAGCAATTGCACAACTCTTCCTAAAGGAAATAAAATTATGCCACAATTAACAAAAAAAAAGAAAACAAAAAAAAATTCCAAAGGACTAACTCCAAGCAATTATATACGTTTAATTACTTACCAAAATATTATATGTATATTTATATATATGTATATAAATATATGTAAATGTGTATGTGTATGTTTGCGTAATTGTGTACACGTATTCTTCCAATTAGTCCCACACAAAGGAAACACCACGCCCGTAACCCAGGCCCACAGTTGTCGTAGTGTTCCAATTAACATTCAAAGACAAAAATAAAAACATACAAATATTATTTAAAAACAAAAACGAAAAGCAAATAAACCTTAGCTGAAATTGGATTAGCAAAAATCTTGAAAAAAAAAAAACTAAAACAAACAAATAAAGTACTCGTAAATCGTAAAGGTATCAAATGTATCGTCAGAAGCTTACAAATTACATATTATGTAATACTTACTTATATATCTGATATCTGATCCACTTAAAAGATCAATTTCAACAACAACAAAAACCCAATCAAACCCTTACTTTAAAGTTTAAACCAAAATGCCGGGTAATTAATCAATAACATAAATAATTATTAATTATTATTTAAGCAAATTGAGCAAAAATACATTATTCGTAAAGCATAAATAAATAAAAACTAAATGCGAAACGTAAGCAACGTAAATATGGGAAATCTGTAACTTTGGTGATCTTTTTAAATGTTATTAGTAAAAAAAAAATAATAATAAAAAACTAAAATAACAAGAAATACAAATCAAACAAGTTCTAAATGTGACTTAAATTACGACGTAAAGATTTTTCCACACTATTGATAAACTTATTAATATTGGACTACCATCAGAGACAATTAATTTAACTCAATTGAAATTAAAAAAAAAAAGAAATAATTAATTAAAATCAGCTGTCTAACAATTAGTTTCTAAGCGCTTCAATACAAATAGTTCTTATGTATAACAACTAATTCAATTAAGTTACATTTTATACAAAAGAAAAAAACTAAAAAGAACACATTTCAGATTAGTTTGCAAGTTTTTTGCGGTTTTACATAATTTTTTTTAATTTCGAAACAAAATTTACATTTGGCAATCTACATAAATGCATGTGTATGTGTGAATTTGTGAGTAGAACCAAAATAACATATTCAATTGCATTGCAAACAAGAAAAATAAAATACATAGACACCTATTTTTTGTTCAATAAATATATATTTAACTACAAAATATCGTTTTCGTTTAATGCTTGCAACAGAATCCAATTTGAATGACGTCACAATTGTTTTACTCATCGTTGCAGATCCAAGGAACTTGTCACTGAATTGGTTCACGGTTCGCACAAATAACTCGCCTTTCTTTGACTTTGAAGTCATAACATTGCATTTATTTATTTTTTCTAAATTAACAAGTTGAATATCTTCTAATGCATTCTTATCTCTACTGCCTCAAGTTTAAAAAGAAATTTTGATTACAAAAACTAACGTTCGTTTGAAGCAACGAATATTGCCTTCGTTTTAAGTATATTGTTATTATTCTAGATATCTTGCAACCAACTTTTCATTTTATTTCAATTTCCAAATTCGAAAGTCACCTCGGCAAATTGTCTAAAATTTGAGCTGGCAACAATTTTTACATCGATAACCAACCACTCTTATCGATATGTACTCAATGTTACGCTGGCCACTGCGACTGCTATCGCTGAGCAGAAGTCGTGAGAGTAGCGTTTTAAGCATATCTCAGCCGAAATTTTTCGCCGACTGTAATATGACAAAAAGTGCATTGATTATCCTGGCACCCGGTGCGGAGGAGATGGAGTTTACCATTGCAGCGGACGTGTTGCGTCGTGCGGGCGTAAGTGACAACCCATTATCCGGCTATTTTTAGCATCTATCGCAACGACTTTTACGCCCAGGTGAATGTGACCGTCGCCGGTTTGGATGGCAGCGAGCCCGTAAAGTGCTCGCGTGACGTAGTCATTGTGCCGGACAAATCCCTGGAGGAGGCGCTAGCGGATGAGCCATACGATGTGGTTGTGTTGCCCGGCGGATTGGGCGGTTCGGATGCCATGGCTGATTCGAAGGCGATTGGCGAGCTACTGCGTAACCAGGAATCGGCTGGACGTCTAATTGCAGCCATTTGTGCAGCGCCCACTGCGTTGGCCAAACACGGCATAGCCACCGGCAAATCGCTGACATCGTATCCCGCCATGAAGCCTCAACTGGTGGATAAATATTGGTGGGTCCACTACGAATATTGGCATATAGAATATTTATAATATACGTTTGTATTTTAACCAGCTATGTGGATGATGAGAACGTCGTGCAGGATGGAAATCTAATAACCAGTCGTGGACCGGGCACAGCCTACGAATTTGCACTGAAGATATCCGAGCAGCTGGCTGGCACTGCGAAGGCACAGGAGGTAGCCAAGGGCATGCTCCTGAACTTCAACTAAAGTGCATATTCATAAAAATAATAATCTCATGTTCTCAAAAAGAATAGTAGCAAAAAAAAAACGGTTGAAAAAGGGTGTAATCGATAGAGTAGTAGCAAGCGCGGCTATCGATACTCCAACATCGCGATTCTTTCACATGTTTGAGTATTTTATGCCCTTCGAACGACCCTCAAGGAACAATTTATTTCAAAATGAGCAGTATATATTAATTATTTGATGCTAAAATTTGAAATATCCGTACAAAATGTTTATTTTTAAACCTTCTCAAATTAACTAGAATGCGTGTCTAATGACCTAAATAGTAAATAAATATTAACTGAAAATTCATTAAAGCAACCAATAATACCTACAATATATCATAGATAAATAAGTTATTATAATTAAGTGTTAAAAATAATTGCAATATTGGTGTATATTAAAACACCACATGCGTGACGTCATAGGCGCTCGGAGCTCCGCGGAACAAAGTGGCAACCTTTTGCGCTCTGGAACTATGCGCAGAATGGACCTGTTTCACACCAGCAGTTGTGCTCTCCCGCTTTTTACTCTCCGAGTATTTTCGCCGCCGGATAGAATATTTCACTTGCTCAATCGATAGACGATATCAGTTTCAATTCACAAGTCAACGCGGTAGGACGTGTGCGCGCTAGTTAGCCGCCTGGCCGTTACTCGCATTGCATTTCGGTAGAATTAAATTTCGCTGCACTGGGAAATTTTCATTGTGTGTGGTTTTTGGGCACGTAAATAATAATTTATTGTTGTTGCGCCCAATTGCACCAAGTACGCCTCCCGTATGTGCATATGTGTGCGTGCTGGTTTGTGTAAGTGTTGTCTGTGTAGACGCCGTCAATGTTGTTGTTGTTGTAAATTGCACAAGTGTAACGGTATCTATATCTAGAAGTGCATCAAGCACAACAGCAACAACAACTTCGTTGTAAGCAGCATAGTGTAAAGAGTGTGTAAACGAAGTGCAAACCAAAGAGTAACACAAAAAAATAAAAAAAATTGTGCAGCTCATTCAAACTTCACGCTTGTAAAAGACGCAAGAGATATTCAACAAAAGTAAATGCAACAATAACAAATGCAACAACAACTCGAACGGTTCGCTTGCTTAAATTGCCATAAATTATTTTATATTTTTGTGTATGCAGTGTAACTACATACACACACATGCATTGCACTTTGTGAATGTGAAAATTAACATAAGCATCAGAGCAGCAGCGTGAAAACGGCAAACAACAGGAAAAATGTTGCTCGAGAAAAGCCAAAACGAAACGAAAAAAAAATAGTGGATATAACAAAAACAACAACAAGAGCACCCTGCTTGCCTGCACAGCTCAGCCGCTCCTTACGCTCTTTCTCTCTCGCCATCTCTCTCTATCTATCTACCCATCTCCTTTGCTGTAACTGCTACTCTCTTGCTGCTGCTCCTTATGAGTCAGCGTGCAGAGCAGCGCTGCTCGCGTCGGCGACCGCAGCACGATTTGAGGGCAATGTATGGCAAACAACAAAAAAAATAATGAAAAAAAAACGTGCAAAAGAAATTGTGCAAAATTCAAAGCTTCAACGTGTTTCGGTCCTCTGCAGCGCCGACAGTGACAAATGCAACGTGAGAAAAAGCAGCAAGAAAAAATAGCAGAAGAAGCAGAGATCGACAAAAGTAAAAAGCTTCAACAATAAACGGTATTTGTTCTCATATGGAATTTGTTCCAGCCGCCAACATTTGTTGATCTGCTAATGTGTGTGCGTTACGTATGTGAGTGTATGTGTTTGTGTTAAATAAACAACTACATAATTTGTTTATGAACTTTTTAATGGAACACAAAGGCAACGTAAAGATGTATGTGTATGTGTACATAAGTGTGTGTTTGTGTTTAAGAACTGTGTCAACCCTCAACCCTCAGCACACAAAGCAGCTGCGTCGCTGCCGGCAAAGGCCGGTTTAAGTGTTGGCAGCGCTGCGCCTGTCAAGATGCAGCCCTCTGCGTTATCTTCGTCGAAATCTAAAGCTCTTCCCATACAAGTTCGCACTGTGATGCTAATAAGCAAATGCATGTGTTTTTTAAATCAATCTTTATTCTTTTATTTTTATTACGCGCGCTTGAAAAATCGATAGGATAAGACAGCGACGTTATGATGACGGCCGGGGGGATGTATGGTAGGATAATTTTTGAGTGGTGGGTGACACATTTGCTCACATTTCACATGTTCCGTTTTGATCAGTCAATCGCACGCATTACTCATACACACGCACACACTGACATTCAACCTGCTGCCTGTGCCGCCTGCCAATGGCAGCCCTGACACTGACCACAACAACATTCATAACACAGACAGCGCATGCAGAAGTGAAAGAGAGTACGAGAGAGGGAGAGAGCGAGAGAGAGAGTGCAAGACTTCCGCTCTCAGCATTTATCTTTGCTTGTGCCGGCGCTCTGTTTACAATTTGGTTTTTTTCTTAAACACTTTTTTTCTGTTATGTTCTTTATTTTGCTTGTTCTTTTTATAAAAGCAAAGTTCAGTGGCTGCTGAAAATGCACGCAACCAACCCCCAAGCACAAACACACACTATTGAGCGTTTGGCCTTTTGGCAGCTGAGCTAGTAAAGTGGACGCTGGGAAAATGAAACTCAAGAATAAGGGAATTTTTGCAGAAATCGGATTTCTTAAAAAATAAGAAATCAATTTTCAATGCAGTTTTTTTTTTCTTGAATGTCCTTTGTTAAAGAAATGAATGAAAATTCAAAAAAAGTTGGCTTAGAGAAACTATTTAATTTAATTTACCTTAAATGAATACGAACGACTTCGGAGCTGGCTAAAAAGTATTTTTTTTGGCTATATCTATCGACTAAAAACTAATAAGTTGCAAAATGTTGCTGATAAGAATTTCGTTCGAAATCGCTGCGTTCTAATTAGCGAGCGTCTACTGTACATTATATTTCATATTACAAGCGACATTGCGTTTTCTCTCTCTCTCTCTCTCTTAACGAGTTGTAACATCATCAAATTGATTTGCGGCCCTAGCCTAGAAAAAAAACATGCGAGGGGTTGTTGTAGTTGTTGTTGTTGTTCCGCTGTTGGCCCGGAAAATGCACTCGAGCGTTGACTGTAGCTGTTTTACCGCTTCGTCTGCCTGTCTCCTCCTCTAGTTCTTCTTCTTTTCGTTTTGCCGTCTGACAAGTTGTGCGTTTTTTCCATGCACTTGGCCCATGTTTTTGCTTTTACTCCTGCCACAGCTCTTGGCTCAAAAGTTTCCCTCGCTCTGGTCGTCTGGGTGTGCCGCCCAATGTCTCAGTCCCAGCGGAACGCTGAACTCGTGGCTAAAGTTCAAGTGGCGCCGCTTTGCATGCAAGTTCAGGGCGTGCCGCCCAAAAGGCGTCTAGAGGTGTCCGATTAGCCTAATTAGAGTTGAAGCCCAGTAGATACTTTTGCCAGCAATTGTAGATTAAATAAAGTTTTTTACAAAAATAAATGACTTTATTTATAACTATATTGCCTTGCATCATCATCATCATCGTCGTGTCGTGGCGAATGTCTCGAATTATCTGTCATGTGGCATCTCTGATAAGCGAACAACAAACGCAATCAGCAACTCAGTTTCCACAGAATTATTATTAGTAACTCAGCTTCAAGCCTCAAAACTTCCAACTAATTAAAATTCTGCAGAGGCAACGCCTACAAAAAAAGAACAACTAACATATATATTTTCTAGGCCTCACTGTGAAAGGAAAGCCCCAATTAGCCCGCCAACTGACGCTCGTAAACATGAAAATGAAGTGTTTCAAACAGGCCCATTTAACAATTAGCGGCTAGACAGTTGGAAAGATGAAAGACAAACTGATGACTAGATGATGCAGACTTATGATCACTTTGAACAGTGACTGATCTTTGAGGAAAAAGCGATCTCTGGTGGCATGATAAGTGACGGCAGGGCAGTTCCATACGAAACTGAACCGAAAATTGGTGACGATATGCTAAATATAAAGGAGTTATATTACCCTAAGAATATCTGATATCAGCTGCAAATATATAGAGCAGAAATGATCAACGATCGATGATGAATAAAGCAAAGATACGCATGAGAGTTAAGAAGGAAGATTTGGAATTCAATTCAATAATCAGAAATCGGTGGAACATGAACACAGAGTTAAAACAAATTAGACATTGATTAAACAAGAATGTCAGTAAAGTTCTATAGCAGATATTACCTGGAGTCGCCAGGGAACGAGATAATGCATTAACTAATCGAAGACAACTTCCATAATCTTCCGTTCTTCCGCAGTAAAGATATATTTTGACAAACTCTAAAATCCCTTTATCAAAACCGCCCCAAAGCTTCGCTTAATTAAGCATTCATATTTGAGAATTTAATAACTAGATGATGATTCAGTCGAGATATATTATGCCGCCAGCTGTTGATCGAGCAATGCAAACTGGAATGGAAATTAAAAATTCGAAATTTTTGAAATATCATTTTAATTGAACTCGTTTTCAACTGATATGCAAAACAATGTCTAATTGGGTGACCCCAAGCGGCCGCCCGATAAATAATCGTTGTGCCAAACAGCCCCAAAGGCATATGACATAATCGTAATCATGTGCTCGCCTATAACTCACCCAGTATCTGGCGTTGGGGCCTGCAAATAATGATCTAATGGAATCGTTTGTTCAATCAATGCAATTTAGAATATGATTTCATTGGGTTCTAGTTTTATAAATCGAGACTAATGTCGCTTATTAATGCCTGTCAGCTTACGAGACAATTAAAAATTGTACGGTGCTTAGTTCCCATGGTCGGGTTTATGCCACCTCCCGCCCCCCGCCCCCAACCCCTACTGCTCGTATGTCGTTTCGTATTCTATATTTATACCCTACATAGATGGAAAGTGGTTGAGTAAGGGTATATGACAGTTATTCAAAGGTATCTAAGGCGCAGCTCAAGAGAATTGAGCTCTTTCTCAATTGATTTGCCTGAATTTTGGAATATATAAGCTCTAAAATTGTTGTAAAGATCGGATGATGAGTTCGGAAGTTATTTGAGAGTTCTTCAAAATGTGGAGTCAAGGAGAACTGGCAGAGCAGCGTTTGTGCAGAAAACAGGGCATCTGCTAGTCGTGCACTTTTGACCAGAGCACCCCTACTTGTTCTTTTTTTATTATTAACTTTTTCTAAGCGATGACGTTGTCAAACTGGTTGCCATTGTGTGCGTTTTTATCAGCGTTTATTGTTTTGTGACGGTTTTTATTTCTACTATTTGCTGTTATTGTCCGTTCAACTGTCGCTTAATTGACTTTGTGGTTGCCTCTGCCTCTCCCTCTCTCTCTTTCGCTTAATGTCTCTTTTCAACTGGGAACCCCAACGGCTGATCTAAGCCCAGCTTTAGCTTCTCCCACCTCACCTTTGCCAGCTCCCTGTTGAGCGGAGGAATTCGCTCGTGAAATGGACTCCTCTTTGGGCGGGTTGGTCTTCAAAAAGTCTTGTGGTGTTGCCTCAAGTGCTTTTTTATGGGCTCTCCGCAGAATACGAGTAACGACTGAGCGAGCTATAAATGCGGCATTGCTTACCACAGGCCGTAGGAATCGTTATACAAACAAAGTCTGAACCGACAAGTTCCGGTGCTTCAGTTGATAGCGAGGGCTTAGGAATGTGTGCAACAAAAAAAAGAAGATGAAGCTGAGGCTGTTTATAAATAATAATTGAAGTAGATGAATTTCGCAAAGTGAAAAGAAAAGTTACGAATTGCAATTAGATGTAGAAGGAATATTTGTTAAAACTTCAACGAAGCAAAGCATTGAGTCCTTACCAAAGTGAAAAGTAAACTTATTGATTTAGTTGTTAAATGTGCCAACAAATTTTGCAATTTTTCTTAATTCAAGAAAATATGATTTTTTTATCTTAAATAAGCAAAGATTATGGTCCTTACCAAAGTAAAAACTAGCCTTATTGATGGAGTTGTTTCTTCAAAATGTCTTTACATTTAAATAAAGCTAAGGTTTGGTTTTAAATGTGTCAAGAGACATTTAAATATTTGTTCTTCAATTAACAAAAAGAACATTGCTTTCCTTAAGTTAAGAAAGGAAGAATTTTTATAACTTCAAAGTAGCATAGAATTGAGTTCTTATCAAAGTGAAAAGTAAGCTTTTTGATGGAGTCGTTTCATTATTTGTATATACATTTTTAAAAAGTTAAGGATTGGTTTTAAATATGTCAATAACATTTTATAATTTTTCTAAATTTAAAACATAAAGGAGCAAAGAATTGAGCTTTTACCAAGATGAAAAGTAAATTTTTGTATGAAATTTTTAAATCAAATTTCTAGCTTTTTTCTGAATTGAAGCAATGAAAAGAATTTAAGAATATTTGTTATAATTTATTAATCGGCATAATGTAGGTTATCTTCTTTTTGGTAATCTGGAGATACAAAAGATATATGATATGCACTTATATGTACTTAAGGGGAAGGTTACTGAATTAGGGTAACTATTGAACTGAATTTGTTGCTGAAATAAAATATTTATTATTATTATTATTATGTTTTTGTTTATTATTATTTTATTTTCTATTTTTGTTGTTGTTATTTATTAATTCACTTTTTTATATATTTTTTAAAATTTTAATGCTGTGTTTGGCGAACTTTCCATTTTATATTGTTTGTTCGGCATATTTTTTTATTGATATATATTTTATTTTATAATTTTTCTATTTACATTTTTTTTAAATAATTGTTGTTTTTCTTTTTTCGTTTATTTTTGTGTATTAATGTAATAATTTATTTCTTATTTTATATTATTTTATATTATGTTTATTTCATATATACTTTTTTATTTTTCATATTTATAAATTTTTAAATTAATTTTATATATTTAAAAATGTTTTTTTTAAATATATTTTTTACGTTAAATTTTAAATTAGTTTTTTTTTTAAATGTAGTTTTTATTTGTACTTGTTGATTTCTTGTGGTTTGCGAATGAAGCTCCACAAATTTAAATTTAGCTCAGTGCACGTTCCCAACTCCATGTCTGTCGTCCGGAATGTGTGCGTTCCTCTGGGCCCTTAATCTTAATTATATATTTGCTGTTTTGCTATCTCAACAGCTGTTGCGCCCATTTGGGATCTCTGTCGCCAGCCGCGCAGCTGGAGGGCAACTTGGAGAAGCGAATTTTAGTGTGGAGTCGCGTCGCGTCGCTTCTCGTTTTCATTTTCTATTTTCGAATTGGCCGTCTGCTAATTTGCAAGTTAAATGTGCTACCTACCCATTCGGATGTTCTTAATTAAATCTATAAAAAATGTAGCTTTAGAGATCTGGAGCTTCTGTCTAAGCGAACAGTCTATATAGCAAGGCAATACGATAAATCAACGTGTCAGCAACCTTCGTTTGATTGCAGCGGCGATTAGATCAGCGCATTTACGATTCTATATACCCTGTAATAATTGTTGTGCGGGAAAGAAGGTATACTGCATATATATTCTTGATCAAATTAACTGCCGAGCCGCAACTTTAATATCAAGGTTCTTATTTACCGTATAAAGACCAAATTTAAGTCAAATTTAAATGATCGAAAAATATCGATAACAATCAGCCCAGGCTTTTCTTTATGGTTTCTCGTACTTTTTATACAAAATTTTGATTTTGATCGGAGGATAAAAAAAGTTATGTAAGAAGAGTTATGTAAAAAGAAAGTTCCATTATGTGGGTTATTGGAAAGAAAGAAGAAGAGCCTCGTGCAGATACAAGTAATTACAGGATATCTCCTCGTCGTTTGAGTCTTGCTTGCTTTAGACGTTTCTGCTATTTTTAATCGCAGGTACAAAAGTAAAGGCCGCCTGTTCGCATAGTTTGAGGTTTTTTCTTTTCATTTTTTTACTTTTCTGAATTCTAACTGTACAAGTTATCATTCAACAATTAAATTCATGACTCGCTTATCTGCTGATAAGCGCACTCACACATTTGTTTTCAGTTTTTGTTTTATTTTATTTTTTGGGGCTTTCTATGATAAGCTTGTTGATTCGAGGCCTGACAGTGACGGCGACGCCGGCGTCAGCGTCAGCGACAGCGTTTGTCTACAGTTTGACGTGCACTCGAGCGTGTGTCAACCTGTGTCGCACAGTTTGACAATCACTCAAACGCAGCTGTCGGGCATTTCAAATTTTAAGCATGACAATCACGTCTGCTGCCCCCGCCACCCGCACCCTTCCATTGCGTTGCGGCTATTGTGTACAGTTAGTTATTCTATGTGACTGACCAAAAGTGTCCACAAAAGACATTGATAAAAGTCATAAAAAGCATGCGGTACAAAACAAAAACGCGTCAAAACAATTCCCATAAACACACACACACACACACACAAATACACAGTTATTTCAGTGCCAAAAACATTCAATAATAATACAATTTAGCAGCGATAATTGGCCGTTGAGCCGCTGGCAATCAAAAGAGAGCGCCTGAGAGCGGCAGATAACATAGCTCCACTGGAAGCTTGCCGTTAGCTGCCCAATAAAACATTTTCTGGTTCTTGTGACTTTTCTTATTTGGCCTGTATATTTTATAACTCTTGCACATTGCACGCTGCTTCGCAACGTCTGCAGCGCTGTCTATTTCCGGTATTGCATTGCGCTTGCGCAAATGCTCTCTCGTGCGCTCTCTTTATTGAAGAAAAAAACCGGTCTCGCATTTTTATTAACGCGCTCTCGCTTGCTCTCTTTGCGGCTTGATTATGTTGACATTTGGCTGCACTCACACGCACACACTCATAAACATACACTCAAACACTGGAACACACGTGCACTGTTGTTTATCAGCAAACGTAGTTTCCGTTGCTCGTTCGAATTTCATTGATTGTAAATTGCGCGACCGTTTTTCGATATCGAATGCGCTGTTATTGTTTTTGTTTGCTGTCCGGCTATTTATCCAAGGCACAGTAGCTGTCAAACTGTGCATATAATTATCGCAAATGCCATCCGTTTTCCGCTTCAACTACTCGCGTGTGTTTATGTGTGGGTATGTTTCTGTTGTTTTTATTAGCTGGCATTGACCCACTTGCAAACGGTTGCGC
Source organism: Drosophila borealis (assembly GCA_035045885.1). NCBI lineage: Eukaryota > Metazoa > Arthropoda > Insecta > Diptera > Drosophilidae > Drosophila > Drosophila borealis. The sequence continues at coordinate 3,467,231 of JAWNOR010000206.1, read as the reverse complement.
CGCGAATGCCTGATAACAAGTGCTTTTGTTGTTGTTGTTGCTGCTTACTTTACATATACAGCAAAGGCAGCGGCTGTAATTTACATTTTCGCCTAAAAGTATGCAATGAAAAATGTTGCGACCTCAACATTTAAACGAGCGGACAAAAAAAAAAATAAACAATTTCAATTAAATTTTAAAATGCTGTCAACGAAACGTAGCAATAATCGAGTACGAAAAATAACAACTAAAAATAAATATGTTTTCATTAAAATCAAAGAAAACTCAGACAACACAAAGAGGACCTTAAAAAAATGCATACTTAATATAACAAATTAAACATAAAATCAGTGCATAACTATATAAAAACTGTTGGCACAAATAATTTTCTTAAATCGATGGCACAATATATTTTAATTTCTAAAAAATAACCTTACCACACAAGTACAGTAAAAGCTGCCATAGGCGAATACTCAGAGTACCAGAAATTCCCCTGGTGGAGGATATGTCCGCTTAAAAGATATGTTAAAAAATTAAACTAAACCTAGGACAATATTCTATAGTATAATAATGATAAATAAAAATAGATGTTTAAACTATTGATTTTTTTCATATTTTTATTAACAAGATTCATGCTGTCATGTTTTCGTAATTTCTGCTTGCCACTTTATTTGTCAGTTCAAATTTTGTTAATTCTTTTCCGTTAAAAAGAAGTTCTAGGCATTTTACTTGATACACGTCTGATAAAAAGAGTTCCCGTTTAGAAACTGGCTTTTTGTTTGAAAGGGACTGTCAGATGTTCGCCTAAGGGAGCTTTCCATGTTCAATTAAAAAACAAAATAAACCAAAATTCAAACGTTTTTTCTTCAGCAAAATACAAAATTTTATTAAATTTTTCTTTTATTTGCTTTTTTTTTTTTTTTGAATTTACAGCCAAGTATTAAAACGAACAAAGTCCATGTTAGCCAAATTTTAGTACAATTTCAATTAGTGCTTTAGTAAAAAAAAAAGAACAGAAACAAACCAAACGAAAGCTCAGCTCAGGCGCAAGCGAGACAGCAAGAAGAAGCAACCATCTCGCTCGCACACAACTCAAGCACAGAGAGAAATAAACGCAAAGACGGCGTCCCCGCGCAGCTACATCCGCTCTCGCTCCACACCGCAATCGCCACATTCGCCGCAACTGTTGGCGGTCGCCGGTCGGGGGGAGGAGATCAATTGCAACGGCCATACAACAGCTGCATCGTTGGGGTCGTGCCCCCTGCTGCAGCCACGGCATCATCAATCCGAGCAGCAACTGTGCAAACGGCGACGCATCTATGCATCAACGGGGAGCGCTGCCAACATTATGATGGATCGCGAATCCCTTAGCGAATGGGCTAAGGATAAGCCGCTCAGCATACTGCAGCTGGATCCGGCAGATCGGGCCGTTCTACGCATAGCAGGTGAGTCAAGTATACTCTCAACTAGTTGTTAATTTAAAATGTTCACCTATGTTCAAATTGCAAGAAACATTTCCATCTTTGTGAACGATATTTATTTGTACATATGATATCGATAATATAGTATTATATATATTTTCTATAGATTATTTTCATATAAAATGAGAAATTTACTCTTCCTTTAGAGGAATTGTGAGGAATTGTGAGGAATTGTAGAATTTAGCTTTGTAGTTGATCGATTTAATTGAATTCTTACTATCGATAATCACAAATAATTACTATCCATATCGATAAACTATATATATTTGCCTCTTTGTTAGATGAAACAGATATATCGATAACGTTATTATTTAATAATTTTAATAATTGAAAAGTGTTAAATATTGATAACAATATAAAGATCGATATCGATAACAACACTATTTTCTATCGATAATTTCTACGGTTTTACACTCTCTTATTCTTGGCGATAGTTTCTAACCGATTTTCGACTGAAAACCGATATATTTTCAGTTCGATGTCGACAGTTTTGAATGTAAGTTAGATTTTTTCCTACGTTTTAGCTTCGATAAATTTCAATTGGCGCTCTAAAATGTTGAACTGTATTTAAAGTCTAAACAGTTTACTTGAACCAACAAGTTTTAGCCACAACCGCAGTAAATAGGCCCTGATATATATATAAATATTTAAATAAAATTTAGTGAGTTTGTAATTTAATATCAGACATGAAATTTTGTTGTACATTAACCCACCCATGCCGACAAACAATTGCGTGCCAATTCTTTGTTCAAATATTCGCGCTACCCACTCGAACAGGGCTCAGACTGCGGAGTCTTTTTCCCTCCGAGTTTCCCACACTCGATGCTCGGTTCGTTGCACTCATTTTCCGACACAGTGCTTGCTAAACTGTGCCGCAGTTTGCCAACTCTGCCGGCAACTCAATCCATTAAGCGACGCTGCAACACGCTGCCGCATTGACATTTTTCCAATACGCCTTCCGACTCTTCACCCGATCCCCTTCCCGCTGCCGCTCCCGTTCCTCCTCATGCTGCCGCTGCCGCACCCCTTGCAGCTACTGGCGCTCCCAATCCGCTGTTGGAACTCGCATATTATGCGCTAATTCTCCGCCTAACGGTGCAGCCTCCGCTGCTGTCGCTTTTATTCTATTTCTGTGCCGCCAACGGAGTCGCCACACAGCCCACAGACACGCCGCTGCCCCCTCGCCTCGACCCCTCTGTTGCACGCCTCTTACCAACGTTTTGTATCTGGCCAGGTTTCTTTTCTCTGCGTTTTTATACACTTGCTGAAGGTATTGTGATATTGTCGTGCAATTTGTAATGCATACAAGACTACTGTAAAATATATACGCGTATATTCCTGATCAGTATAAGCAATTGAATCGATATATTCATATTCGTCTGTCTCATCTGCCCGTATAAAGTCGTTTATCTTAGAGAGTGTAGATTAATGATTAAGGATCAAATTTTGTTAAATTACCGATAACTCATTTCATTGATCGATAATTATAATTATTCAATACCATTGGATCTCTCAGTTTCTTGGTAATCGATAAATATCAATTTTCGTGTCCGATTAAATGCAAAAAGTTCTCTCAGTTTTTAAGCTCTTTAGATTAAACATGACATAATTTCAGCTTTTCAGCAGATAGTCCATAACTTGAAGTCGGCCAATTCATTTTATCGATAACTCATTTATTTCTTGATAATTGATAAACACCAATTTTCGTTCAGTCTGTCTGATTAAATGCATTTAAAGTTCTTTAGTTAAAACAAAATTTCTACTTTTTAGCAGATATTACTTAGATTGAAGTCGGCCAGATCGAAGTACTATATTATATAGCTCCCGTCTGATCTTAATCACATATTGAACTTATGAGGAGCTTTTTAGATTTTCATGATTCTTTGATTATTGATTCAATGATTCTTTCATATAGGTAAAACATATCAGCATTGGACTATATCATTTCAGGAAAAATGGCCTTTCTATCCAAAAACTCTTCTATATATATCACAGATCTGCTATATGTCCGTTAGGGTATTTAGTCTTCGGTGTGCTAAGTTCGTTCTTCATCGTTTTAGTTTCCTTCTATTTTTTTTTGCAATTGCAACACAAAAATTGAAATTTATGTCGCCGACTTTTGCTGCCGTTGCCGCTGCCTCCGTTGAGGGCATTGTTCGGCTAACAAACAAATATTGTTGCCAGCTTTTTGCATATTGAGTCCATTGAATGCTCTACAATATTTACTCGGAGCTGGTTCTGAGCTATTTGTGACCCCCTCAGCCTTCGAGTCATGGAAATCGAATGGAGTGGAATGTGAAATGTTTGCTTGGATTACGTTCAGATATTCTCAGATAAAAGATTCTTGGTTAAAAATGGGATCAAGTATTTTTGTAAATACCCTTTAGAAAATTCAGAATAAAGCGTGTCTGTTAAGAAAATGTGAAACGTTGTTTACAAATCTTCGAAATAGCTTTCTGGTTTGTTTTTTAATTGATAAAATATTAATCTAAATGTTTTTATTTTGTTTATTAAATTTGGATTTTTTGGAAACCATAGAAATCTTTTGATTAAAATTCTAAAATTTATATTTTAAGTTAAAAAAAAAAAGTGGGTGGTTAATTTCTTTAATGAAATATTATTATTAAGTATACACTTTACTTTAAGAGTAAAGTATCATAATATCATAATTCAGGTAAGAAAAAAATTTCCGACCTCTTTTTTATTTTATTTATTATTTGAATCACATTTTCCAAAACACTTTTTCATTAAATCTCATATCAAATTTAATGGTGTAAAAAATAATTCATTTTGTGAACATTTTTGAAAATCAGAAATAGTGCAAGCGCCTATTTTTAGATAATTTGTTGAGCTTTTTGAATAAAACAAATTTGAATATAAATATGTAGAAAACGATTCCTATGTGGGCAGACTTCTCTTGAGCTCAGCTCAATCGCATCATCTCCCTGAAATATTTTAAGATCAATTAGTTGGCTAATCCAATCGAATGACCTTGCTTTCGCATTGTGCTCAATACAAAGCACTTTTACACTTTTCCACTTTCCATAACGCCCACAACTCTGTATCTGTTGAATGCCACGCCCACAAATGCAATAATATTCAATTGCAATGTGGCTTGGTGCGGGTGCTGGGGGGGGGGGGGGGGGGGTAAATAAAAACCAGACTTGAGACAAGATCTGCAATGAAAACGAAAACCAGCTACAAGCTAGCAAAAAATCTTGATTGAGATTGACAGCTGGCGGGGGCAGCGGGGCGTGTCACACAGACACATACTCCCACGACCGGCGGCCGGCGGGGCTGTTGTGGCCAAAGCTGTGTAGGCTCCAAAACCAATGCAAAGCGATTCGCATGCAAAAAAAAGAGAAAAAAAAACAAGTTAGTGAGCTCTAGTCGGGAGTGCCCGATTAGGGGATACCTCGCAACTTCTACCAACACCAAATGCAGCTCACGCTGTGAGTAGGGGGGGGGGGGGAAGGTTAGAAGCTTAAAAAGAAAAGAAAGATACTTGAGCCGTAAATACTATTTTAGTAGCTAAATCATAAATTTGGTGACTCAGCTCTTAAAACCTATAATAAATGCTTAAAAACGATATTTTAGTATAGTTTTTGTCGATTGCTTGGAAATGGGGCAAGTTATCGATTATCGAAAACAACTCGTAAAAGGGGACGGGGGGTTTGTGGCCAAAACATTGAAGATATTTGAATGTATATACTATTTATACACAATTTATCAAATTTTCTGACTCTAGCTCTTAAAATCTAAGATATAAGGTCAAAACTGGGATATCGATATGGACTTTTATCGATTGCTTCGAACTGGGGCAATTTATCGATTATCTGAGATCCTTGTGTTCATACATACGGACGAACGGACATGGCTGGATCGACTGGGTTATTGATGCTGATCAAGAGTATATATAATTTATTTGGTCAACAATGCTTCCTTCTGCCTGTTACACACATTTCCACAAATACATTATACCCTTTTCAGGGTATAAAAATAAAGTAAACAGAATTTTCAAAGTTTGTTACGTGTGTTGGACAAGTTATAATGTGGCAAAGTTTTGCATTTGCATTTTTGGTTGTTGTCTAAGTTTTAATTAGCCCTGAGCCAGTTAACCCACACACACGCACATATACACACACACACACACACGTACACCCACCTGTGTTGTGCATGTAACGGGGAAAAACTTGGCTTATAAAAGTGCTGAAAGCTGAAAGCAAACATTTTGGCCCAAAACTGTGAGTCAACAATTCGCATTCAATCAAACGCCTAATCAAATCAAACGCCTACGCAAAATGGGGGCGCTCCCGCTGTGCCACGCCCCCTACCTAAACAATTCGAATTCGATTTTTTGGGACGCGTTTGTTAAGAATTTGTGCAAACATCGTTTTTAAAGCGCTTTAATTTATGCCTATTTTTAATACTATGTAAACTGTTCTTCTCTCCTAAATGGTTCACTATAGCTTGCTCTTTCTTTGGCTTCGCAGCTGTCTCTTTCTTTTCATATTTTGGTTACGCCTGCGCGACGTTTCCGTTTTTGGTGGCGCCGATTCGAATTTTGTTTGTTTTTTTTTTTAAATCGGTTCGGCGCGTAGGCCGTACTTCTGACACCATTTGCAGGTTTTGCATACTCTACGGAAGGGTAATTCGATGTGTTTGGTTAGCACAGAATAGGGATAGTCTTTCCTAAGGCTGAGTTGATCGGGTCATTTATATGTGAAACTAGCGTATCGGGTATTATTTAATTTTAATACTAATCGATTAATTATCGATTAGAGAATATTCTTGTTTTCTAAATTCGATTCTTTACTGAATTATTACATTTTCATATTTGATAAATATGACAGCGTTTCGTATTTAAATTTCTTAAGCTGCACTTAAGATCGATATGTTATCGATGATAATAATACATGTGGCTGGAACTCAGCCTCTAAAGAGATATTTTAATCGATCGGCCTTCTTGACTTTATATTCCCCTCTATAAGAGAAAAATAATGTTAAAAAGGGTTTTTTTAACTTTCTGATTTCTTATATTTCAGATCAATATATTATCGATGATATTAAGGTAGAATGAGCTACTTCTTGCTGGAACTCAGCTTAAATTTAGAAAAAACAAATAGTCTTCTAAAGGGATATTCTCTATATCATATAGGGTATTCCAATTTCTTTATTTTATGCGTATTTTTTTTCCTTATTTGATTTTGTTACGCATTGATCAATCAAATTGCCCGTTTTTGGCTCTCAGCCAATAAACTGTTCATTTTCTGTCGCCGCTTAAAGAATAAGAAGCATAAGCTTTTATTTTTAGCCGCTTTGCAACACAAGCTTTTGTTTGTCATTGTAATCGAATGTTATCGATAACTGCTTATTAAGTGCCAAGCCAATCCCCTGGCTCTTTTTTATTTTTTAGCATATTTCATTAATAAATTTCATGACTAGCCTCCAGCGGCACGATCTGCGATCTATCGAGCTATTAGCTATGCAGCTCACAGAGCGAACGTGTGCACTGTTTTAATGGTTAATTGGCCTGGCAACAGGCCGCAACCGGAAGTACAGTTGCCGCCAGCTGCCAGGGTTGTCGCATGCTGACTAAAAAGCTTGGGAATTGTCTTCTGCTTCTGCTTTTGGTTTGTTGCAATTTGTTTGTGTTTGTTTTTTAGGGTATTTTTTTCGTTTTGCTCTTGTTTTTATCGTTTTTTTTTTGTGTGTTCTTTGGTTCTTTTTTTCGGTATTGCGCTTTGTTTTCTATCTTATAGATACGATACGCCTACTGCGCGCGTACATAACACGATGTTGTTAATTGAAAACTGATAACTGTGTGTTGGTATCCCCTCTCTCCTCCCCCCACAAACCCTCCCCCGCCAGCTCGGCATGCTGTCTTGTTGCCTGCTCTTGCACTTGGAACCTGCTTCTGTTTGGAAGGCACGTAGTTCAAGTCTTATATTTTTGTTTCCTTCTATTTACTGAATTTTTGTTGCTCTTTTAAGTTTTTTGCTTTTCGATTTCGTTTTGGTTTTTTAATTGTCATTATGTATGCGTGTCGTTCGTCCATATCGCGGGGCGTATTGTCAAATCTGGCGTGTGTGTGTGTGTGTGTGTGTGTATGTTGATATCTCTAATTAGTTTTCAATTCAATTTGCATTTTTTTGTGCCTTGGTTTTGTTTGCCATCTCACTCGCACTCAGGCCAAACGCAATTAACCGTTTGAAATTATGACATTTTAAAGTGCTTGTGAATTTAATTTGAATTTAACGACTTAGTCGACAGTCAAAAATCCGAAATACCAAAATTACCTCTATAAATCGATAACAAATGATGATCCCAGCTGACGATCCGTTGACTATTTTATGCGCATTGCTTTCATAATTAGTTGGACGACTTGAGTTATGATCGGGTTTTCACTAAAACCTGAAGGTCATCTATCTAACTTGTTAGCCGACTCCCAAGCACTTCCCAGTTTCAGTTCCATCAATATTTACCTTTTGTACACACTTCTTTCATATCGCTCCGTTTCTTTTTTTTGTGTTTTTTTTATCTGTTCTGTTCCACCAAGGCTGCGGTAACCATATGGAACAGCTCCCAAGCCGGCTGTAGATCTTGAGTTTCGTATTTCGTATTTTCTGTGACTCATTAAGATAAGCAATTTTGTGTGTCAATTTGTCAACTCCAAAACACACACACTTACGCAGAAAACTCTTAACGGAACAGACAATTTATTTTGGCTATGTGTCTTTGGATATGCCAAAAATAAACGTTGATCAAAAGCCCGTTGCCGCCTGTGTGCAATTCAAAATAATACAGCATTGCGCTAGGAAAGCGTGAGACTGACGCGGAGACGCCCTGTAGCTGGTTCTTAAGATTCCCAACTAGTTTTTTCACTATATAACTGTATAACTTGTCTTAACTAATCTTCCGGAAATAGATTGTTGCGATAATATGTTAAGCAAATATCAGGGTTCTTTTGTTCTGATATTTTATAAAATTAAAACATACAACGATGCTGCTGTACAAGTTTTTCCTGTTTTCAGCTCTAAAAAGGCCCAACTTAATTGGGCACGTCTCTGTTAACTTTCTCTTGAATAATTTTGGTGCTTTTTAACCAATTCTTGGAAAACTTTTAGCATTTAAAATTAAAATAATATAAGATAATTATACCAAATTTAATACTTTAAGTTTACAAATGGTTTCATTTTGGGAATTCAAAAAAGTTTTAAGCTGTGAGAAACTTTGAAGTTTTCTTAAAGTTTGATATACAATGCTTAAGCAGAAAATGCATACCAAATTTGTTGGCTGTAGCTCTTAACAACCCCGAGTTCCATAAGGTCATACAGAGATGGACTGACTAAAGGCCCATAAAGAATATATACACAAATCAAATGCTGTCCTTATGTTACATCTTTCTCTTCTACCCCCTTTTATTTATGGCTACAGGGTATCAAAAATAAATACCAAAATGAATAGAAATTGATACAAACATTAAAACAATACAAAATTTATTTGCATTGCATGGCACACAACAAATTGTATGTACACAATTATTTAATTACGCTACTAATTGCCAGCGACACCGACAATAATCATACACTTACTTTGCCAATGCGAGGTCAAGAGACTACAAGCTCCATAGCTCCAGCCCTTACTCTATTTCCCCGCCTCATGGCAGTTGTTGTGCAATGCGTTTTCTGACTGTCAAGTCTCGCAATAAAACAAATAAACAAAAACGCGCAGCACAAGTGTTTTTTTGTATCTATATATCTATATCTATATATATATTTTAATTTTTGTCGTTACACCCACAACTTCAATCGAGCAACTTTCAGAGAAAAATGCAATGAGATCAGCGTTCGGGGATTCGCTCGGTGACCAATTCCTTTGGTTAAAAATCGCAACAACAAAAACCGATTCAAATATCAGTTTTGTGTTTGGGCTTATTTATGGCCTGTTATATATCTCACAGCTGGTCTCTTTGTATGTGTGTGTGTGTGTCTGGTGTGTGGGAGGTTGTTGTCCATGACGTCACTGCTAAAAACGAGCTTGCAAAACAAGTTGGCCTTTTGACAAAGCCAACAACAATCACGCAAATCATTTAAATGACATTACACGCAAATAAAACGTAAACAAGTGAGATTGTCAGCAAAAGAGAAATAAACGATTTTAGAATACCCTAGAAAAGGCAGATGAAGAGTGGATATCAGTTGATTAAAGAGGATATAGTTTGCGAAGAGTCAAAATAAAAATGAACGTAAGCAGGGAGTAAGGGAATGAAGAGACTGAAGCATGAAAGATTCCCTACAGTTGCGGTAGGTATCTAATATTGAAAGGATTATGGGATGGAGGGGTCCTTAATCAAATGAGTATACAAACTTAGATCAAAAGCCTTGTTTTCCTAATTTTATATGAGTCCATATTAATGGAATAGATGAATTCAGGTAAAATAAAAGTACTTTGAATAAATCCCATTAAATAATGGTTGAACGGAAGAAAGGAATTCGGGAAGATAAAATGAAAGGAATTACAGAATAAATACTTAGATAAATTAGTGTTATTTTGTTAGTCCTTTCATTTTTTCCATCATTCCCTTCATCCTATTTTAATCGAGGAATTCCAATCTTTACATTTATAATTATCTTCCATTCGTTGAATCCATTTGTTTTCCTGTGCTGTTAATAGCAGAAGGTAGCATAGATAAAAAAAACGAATTATAGAAAAGAAAGAATATATATACATATATCTTATATATTATATTATAAAGGATAAACAATTTTGCGGTGATTAAAGAAAAAAAGAATTTATATGATTCCATTCATAAATCATGCAAGAAATGATCACATGTAGAAACGAACACAAATGAAAAGAGTTGAGGTGTGAAGAAGTCCAAGAAAAGTTAAATCACATAGAGGAGCCAAGGATTGATAATGTAAGAACGCAGCAAGCTCTTCGAGAATGAACTTTTATTGAATATGTTAAGCAAACAATCAATGGAACTACATGCTGGTTCGAAAGTAAGAATACATTCAAGGATCCCAAGAGACTCAGATATTGGAAAATTTCCATAAGACTCTATTTACAGGCACAAACATATGCCCCGCTTTGAAATGAAGTAGCTAGCCCACATAACTTCAACCTTGACTTGATACCCACTGAAGCTTTACTCTGTAGCTTTAAGCAACGGCAGGAAAAGGCTTAGACATGTCTAGCCCAAGTCGTCAACCTTCATCAATCAAAGTCTTTAACAAATAAACTCACGCTATCCGCCATACAGTCACGTAGATCTTGGCCGGGCACGTAACGCTTAGGGTATGTAATACACCCTTTGCCCTACGTACATGTATGCTCGGTATAAATACGACGCCTACGACACAAAACCTGTCTGGGGTATACGAGCTGGTGGCACCTCGAAAGGGGGTCTGTGTCTCGTTTTTGTGTTCGGGGTCGGGGTCGGGGTCGGGGTCTGTCACTGGGTCAGTTGCTGGGGCCCTTGTCCTTGCCAAAGTGAAACAAAACTACATGAAAATTCCATTGTTTTTCATACCCTTTCCCCGCGCTCACTCTATTCACCTTTGCGAAAAGTTTTTTTTTTTTTTTTTTTTTTTTTGTGTGTTATTCATTCCCAAGACGAATCGGACAGTCGAATTCCGTTTTGAATGCCACATTGACATATTTTTGCGATTCGAGCATTGTTTCGAAATACTTGAGAGCATATTGTACAATGTCCAGTAATGTCTCCATCTCCGGCTTTAAGCTCATGACGCGCACTAAGTGAATAAGTGAATAACTCACTGACTGAGTGACTGATACTCGTCGTATTTACTTTTCGGTTGACGCCCTGCACCGCCGACAATTTTGCAGCACACCAACTATCATTACGGAAAATTGTCGTCTGAGTGTGAGTCTGACTCGTGTCTGGGTTTGGGTCTTTGAGTCTTGGTGCGGGTCGGGTCGGGTCTGGTCTGGTCTGGTCGGGTCTGTTGCCGGTTTGTCGAGAGACGGATGTGGCCTCTGACAGGCGGAATTCTAGTGGTCTGGGCGTCAGCGCGTGGGCAGCTTGTAATAGCCGGCAAAGGTAGGTTGATTTTCTCGGATATTGCTCAATGCTTGCTGCCGCAGATGTTCGCAAAATACTCATGAGTGTTATTCATGAATAATAGATACTTACGACTAAAATGCACGGGAGTGTTAATAGCACAAGTGTAATTTATGAGTGCTATTCATGAATGCTGTTTAAGAATATTAGGTGCTTACGAATAAAATTATGTAAACTTTGAATATCTATGAGTGTTATTCATGAATAAAATTCATGAATAATAGGTACTAAGACTAAAATACATGGGAGTGATAATAACTCGAGTGTAAATTATGAATATCTATGAGTGTTAATCATAATATTCAATAATATTCAAAAATAATGGGTACTGACTATTAAAATGTATTTTACATTCACTCAGAGCCATTTATATTATGAGTATCTACTTTAGAATGGACATTCTTAGAATATTATACACACATTCTGATTCATATTCAAAACACTTTTGATTTTTATTTTCATGAATATTGGGTATTTATTGTACCCAGGAATACAAATTATTCAAGTAATACAGTTACACTTTATTAAAGCTCCATATAAATGTTTATTAAAGTTATATTCATGAGCCTATATTCATGAATAATGAATACTTGTTATTTCAATTCAAACACAGATTTATTGTTTATTGATTAACAATGTACTCTTCAATGTTATTTAAGAGTATTCATGAATACCCATTAGTGCTATACTCGCAATGTTATCTTAAAATTTTAGTATAATTATTATAAACAAATACAGAAAAACTATAGATTGTATGGTTTATTTCAATGAAAAACTTGCAATCAGCATTATACACAAATACGACATGTTTAACATTTTCATTTCAATATGAGTGTCATTCATGAATTAGGAATACACTCATGCATGGCACTCGATATTATTCAGTTAAACAAAGCTCTAATAATTTATCAAGCGTTTATCCTTGCCGCTAACCTTCCACAAACTTGGGGTTAATCCGCAGTTCATGAATAAAAAAAAACTTTGAATAATCGCCAATGCGAACTTTGCCTAACTGTTGTTGTGACCCACCCCCGCGAGCTGTTGCTTTAGATTTTTGTGGGCCTGAAACTGCCTTGGTTATGGCCATATTAGCCGCTAGCGTGCCTGAAGGCAATTCGAAACGCCATAAGCAATCAGCTGGCAATTAAACCAACTGCCAATTGGAAATCAGCTCAACTATTTTGCGACTGGGGCAGTTACTAATTAAAAATGAAATTTGCGTAAGCGCGTGCTTTAACACCCACACATAGATGCCCAGAGTGCAGCTCGCAATCTGAATATCGCACTTGTATTGATTGAGGCCGGCCACTTTAGCGCTCAACAAGCAGGCGCTGCTGCACAGTGGGCTGCGCGAGCAAGCAAGAGAGTGTGAGAGAGTGGACGGACGGGCTGGTAGCTGCAGAGAGCGTAAGTGTTTATCTAGATGCTAGAATTACTCGACTGCGACCGGGGCATGCAAATGAATGAACGACTGAAACTAAGACACTCACACACATGTACACTCACATAGTGAGCTTTAAGCCTACTCATTTACACTCGAGTTTGGAGTGCGCGCAGAGCTTAGTCACGACTTCCAAGGCTCTGGGCGCGTCTGACTCATTCATCGATTGGTCAGTGACAAAGCTTTGCTCAATTTCGGCTTCAATTGCCATGCATTTCCGTTAATTCAAGCGCAGCTGTTATGTGACTTACTACCCACACGGCTCAACTTTCAATTTTTATATGATTGCACTCAATAACTGTTGTTTTTCATATACACTGTGACAACTGCATTGACGCTGGGCAAAGTGATTTACGCACACGCAATGTGACTTGCAGTCGCTCAGCTGTTTTGGCAGTCGCTCTCGCGCACTCTCTCGCTCTCTGCCTGCAATGCTCTCTTTTAGTTTTTTCTTTGGCTGCATTTCTACATTTTTATGGATTCTTTTACTATTTTTACACCTCATAGATTTGTTTTGCTGTTTTTTGTTACTTTAGCTGCTTATGTTTATAACAACACACACACATACATATATACACATACACAACCGCATTATAATTTGTTTTTTGGTCAGCACTCAATTCTAGCGGCGTTCCAGTTTTCGCACCCGCATCGCGCCCTCTATTGCCGCCTTGTTTACATTCTGCTAAGTTCATTTTGTGGCTATTTTCGTGCAGTGCAATAAGGAAGTGAGTGTACTTAAAGAGAGCGCCAAAACCTCTCGCGCGGCGTCGAGCTGAATAGCCAGCTCTTAGTTTTTTTTGGAAGCGCAACTATTAGCCCGTTCAGCTGCGAGCCAAATTAGGGCTTTTTGTTTATTAACAGCCATGACCATTAGCGGTTTATTTTCTCCTCTTCTTTTATTAAATTTCTTATGCCCACATGCTAGAGCACAGCTTTTTGCAATGAGCGGTCGCCAATCGCGCCCGCAGTTGCCGCAATTAAAGACCCGCAGCCGAAAGCGTACAACAAATTTCTTGACCAAATATGTGGCATTTTTATTTGAGTGAGTCTTTTGCTTGGGTCATTTATACAGAGTTCGCGACTCGCTCACGCACTCAAAGAGCTTAAGCCATGGCGCTCCCACGATCGCGCTCGGCCCACATACAAAAACACGCACACAGACAGCAGCAAAGAGATTGAGAGCGCGAGAGTTTGGCCACAGCGCTACACCTGCTCAGCTCACGCATACACTCACACAAGCACATCCATGCATGCACTCAACGCTCGCAATGCGGCACCCATTCAAAATCGTTGCTTGCGCTCTGACGGTGTTCTCAGTCCAATTTGAACAACGATACCGAGCGGTTGGCGTCCTCTGCAAGCAAATTTTTTCGTTATTTGAGTGCCCAAACAGACAGCAGCAGCAGCAGCGACAGCAACAACAACGATTTATAAATTTCTGCTGCCGCTGCCAACGCACAGCCGTTTTTCTAACTCGGCCCTAAGCAGCAGCAACAACAACAACAACAGCAACAACGCGAAATAAAGTTGTCGTGTGTGTGAAAAATTGTGCAAAGTGCGCAGAAAAAGAATTAAAAAAGCGTAATAATTTCTACAATTCCCGAAGCTTATATAAAAATAAAGTGTGTTTATCTTAAGTGTGTATAAGAAAACTATAAAATATAGTGACTAAAAACTATCGATTGAACCAAATGGTCGAATGAGTGCGTGTTGCCTGTTGCTATCAGACTCAGAAAACAAACGCACTGGAAACTTGCAGCTGTATTTGCTTAGTTCCTTCCAAGTATATATGTGTGTGTGTGCATTTTTCAAATATTTGCCGAGTCTTAGCTCCAAAAAGACGCTCAAGAAACTTCTTTAGCTTTGGTTCATTTTGTTTTTGTGGTTGTTTTTGCCATTTTTGTTGGCTGGCTTTTCATTCAATAACCAGTTTTTTTTGTGTGTGTTCGTTCTTTTTTATTTTCTTTATTTTTTTTCGGCATTTGCGCTACCTTTTCAAGATTTTGTTCTGTTATGCGCCTGCGTGCACGCACATTTGTTGCTGTAAAGATTTGATTTCCAGTTGAATTGCCTGCAAATTAGTCATGCCAAACGCAATGTCTCCAGAGTCTCGACTGGAAGTCAGTCTACCTGTGTAGTTTTTACATTTGCTTGTATGCCACATTCTTAAGGCTCCTTGCACACATGCCAGACATAGTTTCTACTCTCTCGCGCGCTCTCTCTCTTTCTGTCCCTTTCTCTTTTTCTTTTGCGCTCACTGACTTAGAACAATGCAGCGCAAATCGAAGCACCGTTTTGTTGTTGCTTTAGAATGCAATTTGAGCGTGCTCTCAGTAAAGCTCAGGCCTGGCTTGGCAAAAAGGCAAAACAGCATAAAAACACATGCCAGCCGCTGGAAAAAGACATGTGAGACTAAAATAACTGTGCCACACAGTGTTGGAAAAAGTGCGATAGAAATGAGTGATGTGAAAATTAGTAAACAAGAAACACATTTATGAGTTATTGTGTGAATTTTTGCATGTGAATGGAAACTACAAAAACAAAAACAAATTACAGAAAAGTAAAAATACAAAAAATAAAATATTAACAGTGAAAACATACTGAAGAAAGCTGCAAATTAAATAAACAAGAAATTAACATTGAAATTTAATAAATTATGCAAAACCAATTGCCCAAAAAAATGTAATAATAATAGAAAATTGAGTAAAAGTGCAATGCAAAACGAATTCGTTTGATAAGGGTCCCAACCGCACACACATTCTGCTGTGTGAAAACTAAAAACAATGCACAATAACAAAAAGAAGCAATAAACAAATTGAAAAAAAAAACAGACAGATAGACAGACAGACACGAGAGAAATTCAAAAGATATTTGTACTAGTATCTATCGCCGAGTGCTGCGAGAGGCTACTCACTGGGCTCGGTATCTAATCAGCGCGACAGCATGTCTCATTGGCCAGCTGCGTGTTGCGTGTTTCTACTATTATTTATGTTGTTATTTATACATTTATTATGGAAGTTGGAAGTTGAAAGAAAGCCCCCGACAGCAGCAGCAGCAGTTGCTGTCACCCCAAATGCTGACCTCATGCAGTCGAGAATGCAAAATGAACAAAATAATAATCAAAGAAATTCCATTTGTAATACGAATTGAATAAGCACCCAAAAATAAAAAAGTGAACGAAGTTGTCGCAAATGAAAGTACAATTTTTTATTGTCATTGTTGAGTTTTAAGTGCAACAAAAGAAATCAAAGTAAAGTGGCAGGAGACAAACGATTTTAGAGCATTGCTCGCTTTTACTTGCCCATTTGTATCTGTATCTGCAGCAGTCACTGTATCTGTATCTGTATCTGTGTCTGTATCTGTATCTGGCTGTACCTCTATCTGTCGCGGCAGCTGCGTTGTCTGATTTCAATTTATCTTTATAATTTCAATTTGCGCCCTGAACCGCACCCCAAGCTAAACGCTAAGTAAAATATTGCGCCCTTCTACATACCCTTTGAAAGGGCAGGCGAAATATAAGCTAAAGAAGTATATTTAAATATATGAGAAGTTATCAATGTGTTTTAATAATAATTTATACGGATGCTGAACGATAAAAATTAGCCATAACTTACAAGATAGAAAAGAACAACAAATACAATTAGCACGAATAAGAATAGTTTTCAGGATAGTTTTGAAAAAATAAGATAAAATAAGGTAGTGGGATATACAGATACACAATGAAAATTTGTAATAGTTAATTAAAGAATGTAAAAAAGTCTGAAATTCATAAGATTAACTTAGTTCGTAGTTTCTTATAAATATTCGAAAGATAATTAGACTTTGTACAAAAAATGAATCGATATTTAAAAGTTAAACAACACCATATGGTATAGTTGTGTAGGGTATTTGAACTTCTGTCTGTTCGTTCCTCTCTTTTATTTATTTTTTGTCAATTGTCTGTAGTTTGTCGGGACAGTTCAAGAGCCGGACGACGAAATGCAGAAACAGCAAGTCGTCTGTCACTTGCAAAAAACTCACATTAAGATACACAAACACACGGATACAAAAGATACTCGCAAGCATGTGTAAAGATACAAATGCTGCGTGGCCGGCGGCTCAGTTTTTGGCTGTCAGCCAATTGGAACAAAATGCCGGCAACAAGAGATTCGCAAATAGACTTCCTCAGCCAGCGAGAGAGAAAACTTTTACTTGAATTTGTATTTTAATGCACTTGATTTTTATTCTGTTTCATTTTGCAATTCGATTCGATGATTTCACGTTCAAGTACGTAACGCTGACTCATGCGGCTAATTTGCATCTCTCTGTAGAGCTGACAACTCCAACTTTAGCCTTAAATTTCGTTTTGTCAATCAGTCAGTCAGCGGAGCAATAAAAATAAAATCACAAAGTGCCATCCACAAAAAATCAACCCAAACCCAAACTGCAACAAACGTGCTAAAAATAATAAAAAACAAAAATACACGCGCAAGCGAAAGTATTTCCAAGTGCCACATCGTGCCGCTACATGACAACGCAAGATGACATCGCATTCCTATTATAAGGATCGTCTCGGCTTCGATCCCAACGAGCAGCAGCATGAGCCAAGCAATACCAGTCAACATCATCACAGCGGCAGCAATTCGATGAAACGCAGCAGCTCCAGGCAGACGCATCATCACCATCAGAGCTATCATCATGCCACCACAACGAGCAGCTCAGCCGCATCGCCGGCACGAATCTCTGTATCGCCTGGAGGCGGCGGCGTCGGTGGCGTCGGTGGCAACGGCACCCTTGACTATCATCAGGTGCAGCGGGAGCAGCGCGATCGGGAATTGTATGCCAATGGCCATAGCAATAGCAGCAGCAGTCATCATCATCATCACCATCATCATCAGCAGCAGCAGCAGCATCGGCATTCGCATGGATTGATCGAGGCTAGTCCGGCGGCCAAAAAGGCCAAACACTCGTCAACGCAGGCGCAGCCGCAGGGCGGTTACGAGGATGCGTTGACGCAGTTTAAAGGTAGCATGTCCATTTGGGATCATTTTATAGAAGATTGGGATATTATGCGTAAGTCGGCAAAGGTTCATTTTATCAATACACGAGTTGTTCGTTATTCGTTGGTCCTTGCTCGTTACTTGTTCCACGCCACTCGCTGCCTAATTGCGTGTGGCCGTTTATCCAGTTGTTCAACTAACTCTAATCCGCTACTCGCTACTTGTTGCTTAGCTAAGAGCGACTGTCTCCTGTTTTCAGGTTTATTTAAGCAACTCCTTACTTGGAGATTGTGACTCCCAGAGTCTGCGATTGTTGTACGAAATAAAGCTCTAAAGAAGGATCTCCGCTACTCGTTACTTCCATCTCGTTACTCGCTACCTGTTAGTCACTTGACAAAGAAACCTTACTTACCGTTACTCACTACTTCCTGCTCGTTACTTGCTACTTGTTAATCCGTAAACAGAGACACGATATTCTCTACTCACTATTTTTGACTCGTTACTCGCCACTTCTGACTCGTTACTCGCTTCTTTATTTTTGTTTGAGGTTATCTTTTGGCTAGTTTTGGCAGTTGTTTAGCTAAAACATCTCGTAGACTCAATTACTTGCTATACTTCTTGTTCTTTGTCCTCTATTCGTTACTTGCTAGTTGCTTATTTCCCGTTGTCTCATCAACTAACAAAAGCTCTATAAAAAATGCTGCCTGCGGAAATGATTTGCATTTGCAAATGCTTAACAAAATCTCGATTAGAGAAATATGCTTGCATAATTCTAATTCTAATTATGATACGGTCTCTGGCTTTTAGCAGCTGCTCAGGGTTCAAGGTCGTGCCACAAAGTCAGGCGAACTAATCATAAATTAAATATAGCTTATAAATATGCAAGATACCGCAGAGAAATAAATTGACACCTTTCCGTTTATGAAAGCACTTCGATTGTCTGACCCTGACCATGAAATCGATAGACGCCGAAGAGTGGTTCAAAGCCCAACCCATGTTTACAGTAAACATTTCACCACCAACTTAGTATATGGTTTTTGGATCGACTCTTCTCTTTAGGTGGCTCGGTCGTCGTACCCATGTCGTATGCAAAGCTATGTAAATATTATTTTAACGTTTGCTTCAGCACCAAAAATATTTATTTTATTTTTATTTATTTTATTGCGCGTAAATATTTGAAAACTGGTTACTGACGACTCGCCGTCGTTGCGTTGTCATATATTTGGTTCTTTTGGTCGCCGTCGGTCAACCCCAAAAAGCCAAGCCGCAAACTGCGGCAATTAACTCTCCCGCTTAAACAAATTAGTCGTATACAGAATTCCTCGAATTTCGTCTGAGTATTATAATCATATACATATATGTGTAGGAATAAATAACTCTGTGCACATATGTAAACCAGTTTATGATTTTCTAAAACACAATTTTACGAGCTTTTTATGTTGATTTCTTTATTAATTTGACATTTGTTTCATGTGGACACAAATCTGTTGTTATTTTTTATTTTTTTGTTTGTGTTGTGGAAACTGTTAACTATGGAAATTCGATATTGCCTACCAATTTGCTAATTTGCTGATGGGACCGCTTACCATATGATAAATGCCTTTGAAATTTTTATTGTTGTTTACCTTCTTTAAATGAACTGAACTTTGCGCTCATCAAGTGCTATAATGTGTGTATATAGGCTATATATGTGTTTAGAAAATACTTCTGACCGATTCGTTAAATTATTTTATCAAAGCTTAAGTCTGGTAGAGAATTATGTGAGTGTGTGACCAACAAATACCCTGCACATTGGCTTATAAGCGCCGGAAATCGAACATACGTTCAGATACGTACATACTTACACCTAGAGAAACGAATAGAAGGTCGAAGAGGGAATTTATGATCCTTGGAATCTGAAAAATCAATTCACAAATTCTTTCAGCTCCCACAAAAGAGAGAAACTAGTTCGAATAGGCTATAGATGATCATTAGCCTGTTAAGAACTAATTAACGAATTCCTTCAGAACTATATCGAAAAGGTCTTGAAGCCTTGCTTATATTGAGAATCTAGTTCAAAAAGGGTATATATATGATCTAAAAACTAATTCACAAATTCGTTAAGCTTGCACAAAAGAACTAGTTCGAAAAAATCTTGATGCATTAAGGGTGTCTATAGCTTGCAGCTTCATAGTCATTTTTCTGCATAGGTCAATGCTACCCCTCATTAACTGTTTACAGGGTACAGAGTCGATCGAGTTTACTTTCTGTTGTTCTATAAGGTGCATGTTATACCCATCATTAAACACTAGACCTGATTATAGGGTATTCGAAGTAAAAACTAATGAAATTTCCAGCCCAGACTTATTTATAGGCACTTGCCTAATGAACGAATAGCCAAAACAATGCTTATCAAAACCTCAAGTAGAAAGCCTACTAATTATGAGTGCTTGCAAAATTGTTGTTACTTTTATTAATACTATTATTATTGTTTTATATTGTTGTGGTCAATCAACGTCCTTCGCTGCTTGTCGCTGACATTGAACGGCGCTAATCAAAAAGCGCGACTACAGAATGCAAAAATAAACATTAACGAACTTCAAATACGTTGCTTAAGACGCCAACCTAAGTCGGCTAAAAAAAAGCAACAACAACAAAATACGTTAACAAACATTCAATCTTAGAACGTGACATCATCACGCGCTCACGAACAGCAACAACAAACACCTGGAATATCAGATAGCGTGCTTCGCTGTGTGTGTGAGATACACACACACATACACGCACACTTCTGACACACTCGCACACACACTCACAATCTATTCTACACCTTTTCGTGTTGTCAAATTGAAGTGAAATTTATAAATTTATAAACTCTGATATGCTGACTGGCGCTGCAGTTGAGTGTGTGGGTTTTTCGGATTGATAAACTTATTGTACCCTGTAATCATAAAGTGGGCATTAAAGCGTAGACATTACAAATTTTTTTAACAGGGAAAACATACGAAGCAAGCACAATAAAAAAAGGTGTTAAGATTTCTTATCAACTGTAACAACAGATGAGAAGTTGTCCCACTGACTCAGTTATTTAAATAAGTAAAAAGTAGCAGAAAGACGGTTCAAATCATAGATATAGTGAGGTGTTAACTGAAGGCCTTCAAGTTAGTCAAGCTTATACTCAACATTTTCTACTACTCAAATGTGCATCAAATGTAGCTCAAACTTAATTCAAATTTTGGATATTTCCCACATCACATCCGCTTGGCGATTGAAATTATGAAAACCATATAAACCATTTATGAAATTTGATATACTTATATTTAAGCACTTTATCTGGCTCTTTTGTGATTTTCATAATCATCTCATAAATTAGACTAGATTTATGCCAGAAACTAGTTCAACTCTAAAAGTGCTAACAGCGCATTCGGCGCTTGTGAAGGCGTATTCATGTGTGTGTTCAGCATTTGTTTATGTATGTGTTAATATGGCTATGAATGTATGCAAATGCCTCGTTTGGGTTTTTAAATTATAAGTTCATAAATTTCGCTTACAGTTAGGAATGTGAAGATGGCTTAAGCTGCAACGAAAGCTTATGCCAATCGATAACTATTCATAATTACATTTAAATTGGCTAACAAAAAGTTTCTCCCAGAATATTTTAAAAGGTCTCAGCTAATGAATCACTATCGATTATTATCGATAAGAAACCTTTTAATTATCAAGAAAACCCGCAATTATGGCATCTACTACCCAAGCGCGTACTTATCGATAACAATCGATAGTTAATTCGTGGATTGATTTTTGATTGGTAAACATTTTGGAATTTCATAGCGTACAACTATAACTGTTAACACAATTCCAAGAATTGTTAGGAACGCTTTAAGTCTATTGAATTTTGTTGAAAATCTTCTCTATAAGCCTGTGGCGTTCGGGAATAATCAATTTAATTTGTGTATTTATCGATAACAATCGATAAATATCTATTATTAGCATTAAAATAATTTTTTTTAGAATCTGGTTGAGAGTTAATATTTTCTCCGATAAGAAAACAACTCAACTGCAGCCGCAGGCTGGCAATCAGAAAAATTTGAATGGACTTGGCATAGCTTGAATGAATGTGGTTTTTTTTAGAGGGGGTGGGCGGCAACAAGGGGCATGGCAACAGAGATTTGCACACTTTTGTTGTGAGTCATTAGCGAATTAAACAGAACTTTAGCTTAGGCTGTGGCAGTTTTCAGTCAGCAATAATTAATACAAACACAATTGCAATTAATAACACGTTAACAGCCTTCACACACACACACACTGACAAAAAGAGCGTTTAAAGAGCGAGAGAGAGGGAGAGAGAAAGACTATGCCAAAAAGAGTGAAATTTTCTGCTCGCGCTGCTGACTCTCTTTTTACTACAACTCTCCAACTCTCTCTCCCTCTCTCTTGACTTGACGCTCTTCCAACGTTCTTTATTGTGGGATTTCTATATAACAGTCAATTTTTTTTGCACTCTTTGTTTTGCTTTTGTGTTTCTGCTTCTCAACGTTGTTGTTTGCCTCCTGATTTTTGTTTTTGTTCTTTATTTGCCCTGCACTACAATTTATCGGGTTTATTAACCGTAAAACTTCATTTACCACTATTACTAGGTAACTTAACACTCGACTTGGTATCAGTCAAATGGACGCTGAACTTTGTTTTTCTATTGATGGGTTGTTCGCTTTGTTTTTTCTTTACCTTTTTTTATGGATTTACAATTCGCTTTATTATTCCACACAAGCGCTACGCACATATATTCGATTAGATTTCAAGTCTTAAGATTTCTGTTTATATGCTCTATGTGAAATAAGAATTCTCCGCACTTAAGATCTGCCTAAGATTTGCCAGTCATTCGGTACACGACGTACAAATAATAAATAATGAATGTTCTATAAGGGAAGGGATGGCAGGATTATAAGAATATTTTATTTTTTACTAGATAAATATTTTAAAAGATCTTTAAAAATAATCAAAACTTAAATTTTGAAAAGCAGAAAATAATTTTTAAAATAATTCTTTTTCAGTAAAACGATTTTACCTAATGTTATTAATGTTATTTGTGACACTATATGTATATATATATCCGTATTAAATATATGTACAGGTTTAGTCCAAATAGAAAATATTGGGCTCATATCAAAGGCATTTTATATGACTAATAATGACAAAAACTGTTTGCCTGGGATATTACGTACATATATATATATATTTCAGAGCTTAGTCCATTGTGAGTCAAACAAAATGCGTATGATATGAGCCTTAGATTTGCTTTGTTATTCCAGTTTAATTGCTGTACACATTCGATTAGATTTAATTCTATGGAAAACCAGATTTTTTGTGAATGATATGATATAATGTATAGATTCACTTGACACTAATTGCGCTGCTCTCAAAGCTAATCGATGCGAAAAACTCGTCCTACGTATGGGTTTTATGTCATTATCTATAGATAGGGCGATTGCTATAGCTCTCTGCCCACCGTTGTGCCCTTCTGGCTTCCCCCTGCTCTCTTTCTGTCTCTTTCTCCCATCACCTCAACTGTGGTCAACTGCGCGCTTATTTATAGGCCGACAAATCAAGTCAAAAACTTATCAGATTGTTAGCCTTATCGGACTTTGGCCAAAGTCAATGCCTGAGGCCCTGAGATTTATACAGACAATTGACAAACGTACGCTGCTTGAGGCTAATTACGTAGCCAAGTTAAATGAATTGTTCAATTAAAAAAAAAACAAAACATTCACATTTGTACAAACAAGCTCATTAAAAGTTTAGGCCATAATTCAGCGCCCACGCGTTAAATACTTGCATATGATTAAATATAGTTATTATGGATACAAATTTGATTTTGATTATTTTCATTGTTGTTTTTGTTTTAAAAGTAGGCGTCATTCTTGGCATAAATTATACAATTTTCAAGCCAGCAGCAATTTAAGCTGATGTCGTCAGCGCCTGCAGATGATATCAATTTATTTATTTTTATTCAACTCTTTTAATTAAATGTTTAAGACCTAACTCGAATGTGTTGCAGTTGCATGAATCCTAACCGACAAAAAAATAAAAATAATAATAATAATTTGTATTACGTTTACGTTTGTAATGGTTTCGAGTTTAATTTAAACCTTTCTCATTTCACGTTTCTCTCTGCCAGACGAACGCGATGCCATTCAAAAGAAGACTTTCACAAAATGGGTTAACAAACATCTTAAAAAGGTGAGTGCATAACAGAGCCCAGATATCATCAACATAACAAAAGTGCTCCATATAAAACCCATTTCAAACAATCCTCATGTACACCTTGTATGAGCAATTGTTAGGATCTATTTACATTGAATTCTTAACCAGAATTTTCCCTTTAACCAAACTTCTTTTCTTCTCTCTCTTAACTATAAGCAGCATTGGAAGTATGCCAAGGTATAGTTTCCATATAGCACATACATACTTCTTTCTTAAAATTTTTTTTTTAAAATATTTCAATTATTAAGTCCTAAAAACTATATTAAATTTACAGACCTATACCATGCTACATGTTTGTGTTACCACAAATGGTATACCCTGTTGTTCACAGTCTGTAAGTTGCAAGTTCAAGAAGCTTCCCATTGTTTATAAATGTTTTGCATAAATGTTTTTTGTATTGCATAGCAATTTTTCACATTAATTAAATATATGTAAATATAATTTTTATTTTATTTTTAATATGTACAAATTTGTTTCAAATGTAAACTGGATTTCTTTAATTGAATCGAATTGTTTTTAAGTAAAAAAAAAAGATACTGAAATGTTCAAAAACTCTTATTATAGTTCACACTTTAATCTTTTATGCATAATAATATTGCATATCAGGAGATGTTGTACACTAAAATTGAGGTTATATTTTTGGTTTTCGTTTTGCTCGTTGTTGTTCACTAAATGCACTCGCCCACTAATATCAAATACGTAATACAAAATCGTTGTAAACACAATCTGACACCCTGCATGCATATAACCTTCAACTTTTACTTTTAAGCTGTCGTTTAACTTGTTTCATTTTCCACTTCCATAGGCCAATCGACGAGTTGTGGATTTGTTTGAGGATTTGCGCGATGGTCACAATTTGCTTTCACTCTTGGAGGTGCTATCTGGCGAACACCTGGTAAGTTGTAGCAACCAGCTTTAGCATGTCGTTATTCAAACTCATTTCTGTACTCGTTGTTTTCTTTACTCGCTCCTTTCAATAGCCACGAGAGAAGGGTAAAATGCGTTTCCACATGCTGCAGAACGCACAAATGGCGTTGGATTTTCTGCGCTATAAAAAGATCAAACTGGTCAACATACGTGCTGAGGACATTGTGGATGGTAATCCCAAGCTAACGCTGGGCTTGATCTGGACTATTATATTGCATTTCCAGGTAAGTGAAAAGTTCTCGTTACTCGTTATAAATAGTTGAACGTAAAATGAGCAAGTTTTGCTTGTTTACAAATATACCTGGTATCCTTTTCATCACTACTATGAACATTTCGCGTTAAGCCACCTACTCGTTAGATTGTCCGGATAAAGCTGAATGAAGTAACGAGTATGGCTACTCGCCTAGCTTGCTATTCTACATACTCGTTACATTTGGCTTAGCTTAAATGCAATTTGTTTTCTTAGATGTCAGCATATAGTTATTCTTCCAACTCGTTTTCAATACTCAGCGTACTCGTTACTTGCTTACGTTCCCGTTACTTTGTTTACTCGTTACTTGCCCAAGAGTAGAATTCTCGTTACTCTATTTACTCGCTGCATATTAGTAGGCAGTTGTGCGTCACAACTGGTTTTCGTGTAAATGGAGCAAGTATTGGATAACTGTAGGCAGGTCCACAAAATGTTGCCCAACATGGCGACAGTATCAAAGTCAGCAGCGCTGCGCCCACACGCAACAATTGGGCGAAGGTGACCCTCAAATTGGCCGCCCAATTCGTGAGATCGTTAACAATGTTCACACAACAAATTCGTTTTCATTTGGGCGTTTTTCTTATATAGTTTCTGTTATAGTTTCGCCATCGATTCATTGAGCCAACGACTGCAACGCAGCTCAGCTCAGCTCAGATCAGCTCAGCTCGGCCCACACACACACTCGGATCATTCAGTTTGTGTGCGTTTCGCTTTTCAGTTTTGTGGCGATTTGTGAGTTACTCCTACCCAGCCAGCTGCTATTTTTACAGCTCTCCGGCTCTGTTGACTTATTTTGGCGAACGCGGCGCTGCCATTTAAGGCAGCCTGTTTACCTTCTCTTCATCACCACCAGCAGCCGGAGCAGCAGCAGCGTCTACTACGCTGACTGACACACATAACGAAGTCCAAGTGGCTGCTACAGTTCGTCAACTGTTGTTGTTGTTGTTGTTGTCCACAAGGCCGCCACAAATCAGCCACTTGACCGGGCCACCTACACAGCCAAAAACCACACTTGAACGAATGGAACGCTTAAAAGGTTCCCGAGTAGCTGAAAAAAGCCTGTCTCTGCATAATGAAGTCGTTAAAGAAATATCGAGAATGGATTTCTATATAAACCCATCAGCAAGCATTGCATAAAATCGTTGGTAGGCGAAGCTTAGTTAAAAGTCAATAATAATTGCTCTCAAATGATTATTAACTTATCAATTTTTAAATAAATCACAATTTAAATACAACATTTGTTAGCCCCGAGCACTAGAATAGATTTATATGATCCCAATACCTATTATTATCGGAAAATTATATGAAAATGTTGCATTTGTGTTAGATTGCATCATGATTCGTTTTCTTATCAGCTTTTACAGCTCGGCACTCGAAGTATTCACATTTTCTTAAAGTTGAACAATCAAAAGGAAAATGCAAAATAACCAGAAGTAGCATAATCTTTAAGGCTTAGACTTTCAGATCTTTTTTTTTTTGTTATGTAAATTTTGTATGCAAAGCTTGAGTTTTTGCTATTTGGGAGTTTTGTTTGTAAACAATTTTATTATTTTGAAATCTTGCTAAGCTTAGGAATATCTTTTTTTCGAAATATCGATGTCTCCCTACTTACCCAAAGTCGGTAAGAATCGATAATCAATAGGAATCAATACGAATCGATTTCCATATCATATTTCATAGATCGTAAAAGCTGGTTTTAGTTCTTTAGTTTAATTTTCCTGAATAGTTTTTAAAAGTTGTTCTTAAAGAAAAAGTTGTTGAAGAAATGTGTTAATTTGTGCGTGCCAAAATTTTCCCTAGCATGACTTTAAATTGTCTTAAGCTTATTTATACTAGCTTAACTTCGAGCTTTCTATGATTGATTTTTTTAGTTTCTCATTAGTTATATCAACTCTTAACTTTAAACTCGAAATCAATTTGGCTCGGGGCTCGCTTGGGGCGCTTAGTCATCGGTCATGTCGCACATTTCCGCACTGCGTACGTCTCCAAGTCTGGCTTCCAGTCGCAATGTGTGTCAGCAACAGCGACAACAAATGCAACAACAATAACAACAACAACAACAAGAGCAACAGCAGCAAAACTAGATGCAATTTAAGACTCGGGTATTTCGTAATTTGTGACGGCGCATGCCGCATCGAACGCTGCATTTGTGTTCGATGCGTTCGGCGGCGGCTCGGATTGATCGATGGGGCGCATAAATGCTCAATGATGCTGCCAGTCAGCCGCGGTGGCAGCCAGCAACAACAATCGGCCATGAGGCAACATCAGCAGCAGCAACAACAGCAACAACAGCAACAACAACACCAACAACAATAACAACATCAACTGTTGCTGCTGATTCAATTGAGGCAAAACGAATTGTAAATCACTTGACAATGTGAAACTCAATCGCGCGTCATTTACTGTTTATGTTATTTATTATTTCTTTTTGTCTCGCAACCACTTTGCCCCTCGCTCCCATCTTGGCAATTGTCGTTAACCAAGGATTTATGTATATTGCGGCCTGCAGTTGCGGGTGTCTCGGTCTCGTTGTATCTGTATCTGTATCTGAGTATCTTTGTATCTGTATTTGAGTTGCTGATGTCATTTATTCATTCGTCTTGTACGCAATGCAAATTTGTGAACGCGACTTAAAAGGACATTTCATCTTATTATATACACACATATGCTTATATACCCTATAGCCCAAAAATGGTTAGGCAAAAAAAAAAAAAAGAAAAAGAAGGGTATAATCAAGTTGTGCAAGTTTATTTAAGGGGCAAGCTCTGTAAATTTAAGGCAATGCTAACCAAATTTATATGGGCATATATTTTTTCATACATATCTTGATTCCACCAACCGGAGCGAAGAGCTTAGCGAACTCAGAGACTTAACACATTTATTCAGTGAATTTGGCAAAAAGATTATATTTTTAATCGAACCTAAATTTAATTAGGAATATTCTACTCTTAAAACGTTTTATTTCGACCGTAATATCTAACCGAATAAAGTATTTATTATATTGGAAGACCATAATAGCTAACCGAATAAACTATTTGAACTCTTAAAAGGCCGGAGAAAATACTACTAAATTTGATTTATACACTATTCAAATTATCTTCAAAGCTCTGGAAGTTAAGTAGATTTTTAGCTACAAGCCCGTCAAATATTAATTTAAACTTTGGGTTAAGTTTTAATAAATGTTTTTAGTTTTCACATAATATGCCGTCCCTGCATTCAAATAATACACCTTGCCTCATAAACTATTAGAGCTATATTCCCTCAATTGATGAACTAAATATCTGAACTCAGAGACAATCAGAGCTAGAGTTCTGTTAGTAAGTATGTAGGTTTCCAAGTATCAAACATTCGGCATATTTGAACACAATTTATCACAAATTACAAATTAAGATCACTTTACTTTGATCTGAATTGAGATTTTTTTATTGTGCTACTTTGTATTTCAAATTGCACTTAACTCAGAAACTGTGTCTTTGGGCGTCCAATCAAAATCTTGTTTTGAGATCGCGTTTCGGTTGAATTTCAAATATGACATAATGCCTATTTATACGGCAATTGCATAAATATGCGCATTGTTATTTGTTTTGTGTGTTGGGTGTTTGTCCGTATTTGCGTTAAATTCAATTAAATGGCGCATTTTATAGGTCAATGTGCAAAACACAAAATGTTTAATTCAAAGCGGAGCCGATGCCAATAAATTGCCAGTAATTTGCCAGCAAACCCAGCGGCAGTTTGTAACGCTGCTTAGCTATAATTAAGTTATAAATTGTGCTGTAAAACTAATCGCTGTGATCTATGGAACACCCACAAAAACTGAGACTTTTTTCAATGGGGGTGTGGCACGTGGAGTTACCTCAATTGTAGCTGAGGTATACGAAAAGTCAAGTTCTGACAGGCCTTTGCCTTGACTTTAAATTGTTTGCTGACTTCCGTCAGCTGGAAATACTTAGTTGTTGTTAAGCTGCACGCTCAATTGTTTAATTTAAGCACAACAAAAAAAATTCATAAATTTATGGCTTAAGCAGGCAGAAATACTCGAAATGAGCGTACACGACTATCAGTTGCCCTGTAAAATAATGTAAAGTTAAATCAAGTTTCTCGAATAACTTTTGCATTATCTTTAAAAGATTATAAAATTGTTTGAAATACGTAAAAAGCAGTTCTGGCTAGTATGGCTGGGTTCTTTATTTGGCTGGGTTTGAGGAATATAAAAATATTTGTTAAAAACTTGAGCTGTGCTTTATATACGGGCACACTCAGTGGTTACTTTGCATATTGCCTCTCTCTAGCTCTTATTATCTCTGAGATCTGTGAATTTAGTATGCTTATAAAGGTGGATATAACTGGTTATTATGAGTCAGCTGCTGGCATAGAACTTAAAATGCCTGAAAAAAGTTGCTCTTCATCCTTTACCCAGCTTATCCTTTACTCAACCAGCTTATTATACCCTTCCAAGCCCATTTTCACCGAGCATTAAAGAGTACCGCTGGCTAACTGGCTACACATGAAAAGAAATCTGTGAAATCTATGTCGAATTACGCCTGACAAACGTTTTCATTATAAGTTGCGGCTAATTTTCCAAGTAATTTTGCACATTATTCAAAGCTCGTTTTGGCTCTGGCTGGGCACAGCTCAGGTGTTTTTGTTGTATCCGACAGCTACAGATGCGCTCGCTATATTTGGGCAGATTACCATAAAAGTATAAACAAAAAATAAGAAGAAGAATCCGTTGCTGTTTAGCCAAGGCGCCCAGGCGTTAAGTAACAAAGCCCCAGCCCCCCATGCGCCACCCGCTCCCTAGCCTTGCCAAAGAAAGTATCTGCCTGTTACCCTATACACACAGATCTTCAGCTACAGATTCTCACGTCATCGGCTTTCAGCCGTAGTTGAAAGCCATTTGGTATTTTGATTTATTATAAGACGTCGCGGTATGTGTTACAATAAAGTCAATGACAGCCGTTTCGAACCTTCAAGGCAGGTGGAAGTGAACGATACAAAAGAGAATTATTTCTGAATGGCAACAACAATAGCGACTGGAAGCAACTGAAATAAAAAGTATTATTTGTTTTTGCCCTGGCCATGACATCAGCTTTAGTTATAGCCATAGCTACATAGCTGCTGCTGACCCGCCTCGTCAGAAGTGTCACGTACTAAAAAAACAGACCGAACAAAACGAAAGACTTCAACGTAAGCAACGAACTTGCCAGCTGAGTTCAAAATGCACTTATATGTCTTAGATTATGACACTGATGACTGAATTTTGTTTATGCTGCGTGGGCAGCTGCCCGAAAATCAGAAATCAAATATCAAATTCTATATCTAAATATATATGTATATGAATATATAGACAGTCGCAACATTTTGAATGTTTGCCATTTCGTTTCATTAATAAATAGCTTGGCAGCTTTTGCACAAATATGGCTCGAATGCCTGCAAACAGGTTGAACATGCCTTCAATCATTCAATACGCTCAATAAACACTCATTGGCTAGTTTAGACAGCGAGGCGCAACCACGCAAAAAATAATACTTTTAGCAGAAGAAAAAACGAAAAAAAAAAACAAATATTCCGCATTTTCGTATGCAAATGCTAAGCTAGCCATATAAGCAAAGATCAGTTCAGATCGAAACGTATCTTACATGCGGCTCGAACGTGTTTCAATTCACATCGATGTATAATTAATATGAATGAACGTTTGAACAACGACAACAATCATTTCAACAGATTCTCGTTACACCTTAAGTACATATCTGTGTGCATACAAGACAGTCACATTCTCAGTGCCCAGTCGGTATTTCATTCTAGTGGTATATAATCTATAATTTTATTGATGACGAGCCCACACGCTTCGCTGTTGACAGTAAAAACAGCCAGGAATGTTACATATTTGGCGTGCCAAATGACGTGCCCACACTGTAGCTCACATAACGCTATAAACTGAATAGTTAAATGACTTTGTTCAAAATTAAGTTCAAACAGTTGTGTCTATATCAAGAGCTATCAATTATATCAGATATGCTCGATGACTATAAAATTGATATTATTCAAGAGCATGCATAGAAGCAATGTTCATCTTCCGATTCGCTCAGATCGTTAGTCCTACTAAGATCAGCATGGATAATGTTCGGTGACCCGTTTCAAGAACTTGCCTTGTCAATCTAATGTGAGCCAACAGTTATCAAGTTGACCTAAAGGAACCCTATTTTATATAAGATTCGCTTATGGTCGCTTGGTTGCCCCAACAACTTCTATGACATCGCCCTTCATATTGCAGAAGGCGAAACCCAATTTATCTGAAAACTATTTTTAGAATATCTGAACAGATGTGCAAAACTGCTTTAGGTATAATTTAGTTCTGTCCTACACGAACACACTGCTAAACTATCTAAAGTCATTTGAAAAGTTTCTGCTAATAACCTTTAAGAATTCTAAGCAAAAAACTTTGAATGATTGCTTTACCAATTTCTTTGAGTTGTTTTATGCTCAAGCTTGACCTCTGGCAACCTATATTTAGTCAATTAATGTCATATTAAGTCTGGACTTAGACCGTCAAAGAATTCTAGCTGAAGTTAACATCGAATCGAGACTCTCTTTTAATTTGCATTGGGTTATACGATGTTGAAGCTAAAAACCATTTGGGAATTCTAAGCAATAACCATAAATAATTGCTGTGGATGTATTTTTGAGTTATTTGTTTGGCTACATGACTATATTTATATAATTTTTTATATAAATTCTACATTCTCTCACCGATATTCTGTTGTATGTTCTCCCTAAGCAAATTGCCCATATTAGGCATAAGCTATTACATTTCCTATTTACACGTAAACGAAAATCACAACTGATTTGTTTTTCGTATCGATAACCAACCATTAGAGTAGTGCTTACGATTTTGATCATGCTGTGAGGTTTGGGGGCTCTAATTGCAATCACATTCAGCTACTGTTTGGACTGTAGCACTTCCCGTTTATGAGCCATTTGGTTGCATTTTGTTTAGCCACCACAAACAACAGGTTTCAAGTGCGAAACGTTACTCAAATTACCACAAATTACATAGATAATGCACTATTGTTGACTTTTTTGCATCATATTGGTATTAATAAGTCAGTCAAAGTCATGTTCTACGTTCCCCGACTATTTCCCTCCGCTGGCTAATTAGATTTGCAATTCCATTGGTAGCAAATAGCAGCTAAAAACGAATAACCAAGTTGCTGGGGCTCTACGACCCATGTGTTGTACATATATCTATTAGCTGGATATATGTATATGCGAGTATGTGCTTGGTAAATATATACAGTCAGGTACTACGGAACAGCTGTAGTTACTGCCATTTAGCCATGTAGGGCAACACGGGCTGGTCGGGTAAGTAAAATGCTAATTAGCCCATGCTTGACGACTCGTATGTGACTCCCTAACTGTCTGTCTCGGCCACCACACGCCCTGCCCCTCTACCTCCCACTTGTATATCTCTCTTTGTGTGTGTGTGTGTGGGTGTGGGGGGTAGCCTATAACTACCACATAAATCAATCGTTAAGGCATTTCCCGTCTCGCATGCGAGTGATACATTTATAGAGATTTCAACACCCACTCGCATCAATTACACTTTCTAGACGCCATGTATAGCATTGCGGTGACAGTTTGTGTGACCATTTTGGGCCGCAAAATGATTAGAATTTAACTTGAACGCGTTTTAATTGTTGTTTGAAATGCATTCAAGCGCACTTTAGCAAAAATTTATAACGCCTTTTAGCTTTTTGATAGATTGTAACACAAAACAATTAAATTCCGAGGCAGGTGAGGTATACGTTGACTAATTTTAGGCACACTTTAAAGATTAATTAATTTTCTTTCTTGTTTACAAACTTGTTGTGTATAAGTTAACTCAAAGTTTATAACTGTGTGTAGAGGAGACATTTTAGATCAGTTAAGCATACATTAAAATCTACTTTAGAGCACCAGAAGGACATATCTTCTATATAAATTTGTACAAAGAATCCAATGGATGTTATTTGTTAAGCTGAGCACTTAAGATACTTATAGTATAAACTTAAAACATGCTGGAGGAAGCTAGTTTAAGAAAAATTTAGTACATGCATGCATCATAAATATGTAAATTACGCAAATAAAACAGTTTAAGTATATTAAGTGCCCTTTTTAGCTCACTTTTAGACAATTTTTATATGGAATTTGTTTGCTTTTTAGGGTAATTTTTTAAACGACAGATGTCAGTGATGGGGTACATGCTTTAGTACATACGCAGCATTTTTTTAGTATACATATAGTATACTATTATTAGGTTCTGCTGTGATTAGAAAATTGCCAAATTTACTTTTAGCTAGGGTTGAATATTTTATACCAATTTTCATTAAATACTTGTA
The DNA here is from genome assembly GCA_035045885.1 of Drosophila borealis. Lineage (NCBI taxonomy): Eukaryota > Metazoa > Arthropoda > Insecta > Diptera > Drosophilidae > Drosophila > Drosophila borealis. Next base: position 3,433,463 of record JAWNOR010000206.1, on the reverse strand, counting down.
TGCTTATCTGTCTTAGATCAAGTTCAAGTTATTGTCCAGACACCTTTGCAATATTAAGTATACATTTTTAGTACTCATTAAGATGCGCCCAATTCGCAAAGGTCTCTGCTTCTTTCCATTGTTGCCATTTCGCTGGGTTTCAAAAGAGTTCCCATCATTTGGTTTTTGCTTGTGTAACCTGTAAAAGTGATGGTCGCTTTTGTGGCTTGTCCAAATTTTTTTCCGTAGTTTTTGGGTCACTCCATGGGCTCGGATGCCCAGTTTGAGCAGCTTGTCCAGCTGTGTAATGGGTTGGTCGTGATATGTTATGAGCTTCAAATTCAAATTACTTTGCCTAATTTAGTTTTGTGTGCGAATCGTCAAAGCTCAAAGCCAAGGAAAATGTCGTGGGGTCAGGCAACTACAGAGGCGATGCGATGTGATGTCGTTTCTAATTAGTAGCCAGATGTTTCTCCGATTACAACCAACTTGACCCACTGTGCGACTGCGCAGATCGTCAGCAGTTTAATCACAAAACTTGTTGTTCTTTCTGGTTTCGCCCGGAGATTTTTGTTGTTTGTTGTTTTTTTTTTTGTGTGTGGCATTCTTATTGTTATTATGAGCATTCTATGGCTTTGACTTTTGTGTTGTCTTCTATTTCTGGCCACAAAGTACTACCAAAACGACTTACCTGATCGCGTTGCGAGATGACGCAGCCAACCGATATGTTGTTGGGTCTTGAAGGTGAAGAGAAGCCAAGCCAAACATTGTAGCAACATGGCAAATCTTAGCTACCACAAAGCAAATGACAACAGCAGCAACAACTTTGAAGTTAAGGCGCCACAAAACTTATGTAACTCTTTTGTTTTTATACCCTACAGCCATAAAATGGGCTCGTAAAATTGTGCAAATTTAATTAGTCAAATTGCGACTCTATATGGTAAATTCGCTTCAAATGGCGAGTCCGTCTTTTCATGTGCGCCTGACTGAACAACTGACTTAGCTGACCATACAAATCCCTGTCTGTCTATCAGATTATATATCTTGTCGGTCTCTTTCGATCTTACAGAGGATTAGAGCTGCAACCTCCAAATTTCATCTCCAAATTGTTCTGTGCAATACTACATTTTCCTGATTTCCTTTACCCAATTTTCCTAGATGTCTTTTAGCTATCGTATTATTTACTTAAGCTGTTTCCTATCCCATAAAACTTTCTGCAAGATCAGTAAAAACAACATATGAGTTACTTAAGGGTCGACACTCATTAGAGAAGAACATACAATATGACATCAAGCTTTGCGTGTGTTAGAAACAATAAAAACTGCTGCCGATCGAAGACTAATTTGCTGACATGTCATGCAGAATGTCTTGCAGGATAACTGCTGTGACAGTTAATCAACAGATTCAGACGAAAGTCCAAACGTTAGCAAGATGTTGTCAGGTAAAAGTCCAGGCCTGATGCGTGTTCGGCTGAAAGTATTAAGACCGACTTCTAGTTGAACGCTCTGGAGTATTTTTGTCCTGCATACGGCGTATCTACTAGTTGAGCATTCTTTGCTCTACTTTCATAATTATTTTGTTTTAGCTCTTATAACCTTCATTTTGCATGTTTGTTTTTGTTCTTCTGCGTTGGCAGCTGTTGTTGTTGGTGTTCTTGTGCCGCTGCGTTGGCGTAGGCGTTGGTTGTCATGGTTGCCACACACTCACACGCACACAGACACACTCACACACGCACGCACACTGCCTGGTGTTGCTGTTGTTGTTGTTACCTGTTAATGCATACGTCATGTGGTAGGAGCGCAGAGCTCGAAGTCAGCAATCCATAACGGGGTTGGCTGCTGGCAGCGATGTCGACGTCAACGTTGGCGTCAACAGCAACACACACACGCACACACACATAAGCGCAGCTGTCAGCACGATCGCAATTTCAATTCCAATTCCAAATTTTTGAATTTTTATTAAGCTTTGCTTTGGTTTCAGAACGCCAACGCCGGTTCGCGTTTTTCTTGTGCCGATTCCATTTTGTTTCCAGCGCGTGCTTTGTTTTTGCTTTTCTATTCTCGCCACCTGACGCTGGCTGCGCTGCCAGCTACAACGGCGTCGGCCGTAAACACCTGGCCAGAGCAACACTTTAAGCGTTTTAACTTGGCCCGATCGCGTTTAGTCGTTGTCGAGTCGCCGCACACATTTGTTGTTAGTGCCCCCCGTCGCATGTAGCTCTTATGTATATATATATATATATTTGGATAGATACAGCTGTAAAAGTATCTATAAGTCGTATTATATCTATGTCCATCTAAGCGGAGAGCTCAGGCGGTAGAACTCTGAATTCTATTTGTCGCGTGCGTTGTTGAACTTTACGTTTACATATTTAAAAAATATTAAATAAATAACACTAATTACAAAATAAAATGAAAATTCGCGCGTCTAATTAGGATGGGTCCTATAAAAATAAATATTAATAAAAAAAATATTTAAAAAAAATATATGAATCAGAATGTACATAACAAAAATCAAGCAAAAATAAATATAATATATAATCAAGCATGACAAAATGTAAATAACAGAAATGGGTGCAAAATAAAATAAATATGTATATGTTTACATATATATATATATAAATAAAAAAATATAATAAACAAACAAAAAATACACAAAAAAATCAAATGAATTAAAATATATTAAAAAGGAAACATAAACGTTTTAAAAATATAAAATAATGAATGCACGATATTAAAAAATGTATATAAATAACACCAAAAAAATTTAAAACAAATCAAAACCAATACATGTTAAAATTTATGTGCAAGACGGAACCAGAAAAACAAATAAACAAAATACACAAATAAAAAAAGAAACTTTAAAACATGCAAAAACATAAACAACAACAATAAATAAATAAACTCTTTTTGCATGATGTCACACACCAGCCGAGCTTCAATTTCAATTTCAATTTTGGATTTATATCTCGCCTGCAGCAGCAGCAGCTCGTTACCTCCCTTCGCACACACTACTCCCCCCCGCACCGCTTAAGTTATTAATGCGCCTGCAGTATCGTTATTTTTGATTTATTAAATGCCGCCCATATCAATTGATTTCAATCTGAATGCAATTGAATTCAATTTTCTTTCAATTAAGTTTTTTTAAATGAGGAGTTCATTTTGAAGCGGATCTCAAGTGTGTGTGTGTAGACCAAGTGTGTGCGTGTGTTGTTTGGCCAACAACTGTAATAAAGTGTTGCTGTAATAGCCGTCAATATAATGACGTGCCCAGACATCTGTATTTCCCCCTTTCATACTTAGCTTGTACGCTTCAGAGTTCTGGTTCAGCGCGCTGTCGAAAAAAAGATTTGTAGAATATTTTTTTGCCAGTGTCATATTTTTAGCATTTCGTTTTGTCTGTGTTTTAAGCATTTCTTATTGCTTTTTTATGTTTGTTCAATTCGAATTTATGTGCTGTCATTGCGCGCACAAAAACAATGCAAATTCGGCAATAATATTGTCCGAACAGCTCTTTACTGTCGTCAACTTCAAACAGTAGCCAGCAGCCCAAATAGGCAAGAGCTGGTTGTAGAGAGAACAGCTGCTGCTGCTGTTGTTGCTGCTGCGGCTCCATTCAAAATGTCAAGCTATTAACGCCTCTTAGTGTCGCCTCCGCAGACACTTAAAGCCAAAAACAAAACAAAAATACTTTTAAGTCAAGCTTAAACATTTATTCAACTCTGTTGCAGCTTTTTTTTTTTTTGTTTTTAATAATGTTGCAATTAGCATTTTTTGTGCTACGTGTGCTTGTTGTCTGTGTTATGTGTGGGGAGGTGCTGGTGACCGCCATGTCACGCATTTGCGCAGGCGTCACCTTTCAATGATACGTTACGCTTTAGCCAGGTGGGCGCACATTTTGGCCAAACCACTTGGCGTTGTTGTTGTTGCTGTTGTCTGATCATGAGCTATAAAGATTAGATTTTAGGTTTTATTAGTAAAATGCATGCTATCATATCAAACGGCCTTGCTTATCACGCCTTCAAACAAAAAACTGTCCAGTTAATTGACACAACATAATAGGAGAATAAATATCGAACTTTATTTTCTATAATATATATAGACATTTCTGAAATGAACAAACGAAATTTCTATTCGTAGTTTGAACAATCGCCCTAAGCGAATAGTTTGTGGAACAGCATATGCCCTGTTTCATTCCATAATGTTCCTTCGCCAAAAAAAGTGGAAAAAAGTACATTAGCTGGCTTCACAATTAGCTTTGTTGTTGTCGTGGTTTGTGCCCCGCGGCTTTGTTTGGCCGTGCACATGAACTTTTAGTTATGGTTGTTTTTTGTGCCCATAAATAAATGGAAAAACATAAATAAATAAGTTTAACTTAGCGTAACGAATAGCAGATGCGCTATCTCTATTGATACCTAGTTAGCATATATGTACCTATATGTGTGTATATACACTATATGATCTCTTAATATGAAAACATTTAAAAATAATATTTTCATAAAGTTAAAAATGAGAATATATATTAGTTGGATAGATACATATGAATGTAACTGGACTGAACCGACGTAGCCCTTTATTCTTGCCCAATTTATTTATATTACTAAAATGTTGGGCTCAATATCTTGTTAAATCTACATATTTTATATAAAATGTCATGTACCCTTTGTTAGAGCATAGAAAAAATCCCAACGACAGTTAGACAATTGGACAGGCCCAGTCTCTAGATGGTTCGTTGGATAATTATGTGTACGTACAAGACATAAATAATTCGCTCATCAGCAGCAACAAAAACAACCACCAACAGCACCACCAGCACCACAGTGGGGCAAAGCCCCCTCTCTGTGGGTGCCTAGTGGCTGGCTTTTCGCAGTGGCAGCAGCAGCAAAGAACAAGACATCCGGTGCCGGTGCTGGTGCTGGGGCCGCCGGTTTTGGCCGGCTTTTGACTTAATTAAACGCAAATTGCGGTGCCGGCAACTCAATTGTCTGTGAGCACGAAAAGTGCGGAGGTGCAGGCAGAGTTGGCGGTTTAAACAATTAAAATAATTTTGTTTGAAATCACGCACAAAAATAGAAAAAATTACGAATCAAGCGCTGATAGAGAGAGAGAGAGAGAAAGACACAAATAACGAAAACGAAACGAAATCAAATCGATAAACAAGTGAAAAACGAAACGATAAATCAACGTTAACGATAACGATAACAGGCTGGAGTCCAAACCGAAACCATGCACTCCAGCTCCAGCTCGCAGTCGACTCTGAAGCGCACACAGCAGCTGGTGCGGCAAACGAATGGCGGTCAGCCCTATGTCAGCAGTGGCAGCGAGGTGGTGCACACCACCCGTGGTCCGCCCATAACGACCAACATTGATGACTCTAGTCTGCGCTACCGGCATGAAACGAAACGGGAACGCACCGTTGAGGCTGTCATCACCGATTATCCGGGCGTGGCGCCGCTTGGAACTGTGCCACACGAGCGCACCAACTTTGAGCGCACGGTGACGTTTCAGGATGCGGTGGGTGGCCCTGGTGCCGGCGGCGGCAGTATAGTCAGGCGAACATCGGATACCAGTCGCGCTCTGGTGCCCTCCACTGGAGCTGTCCCCACCAGCAGCTATCAGCAGGTGACGCGCAACAAGCGCATCTCCACGGAGGTGCTCGGCTCGAGCGTGGAGAGCACCAAGACGTCGCAGCGTGCGCCCAACGGACATCGTCGTGTGACCACGCACATTGTGCGCAAGGTTACCACGTTGAGTCGCGCCGAGGAGAATCAACAGCCCGCGGAGGATCTGCTACCGCCCGCCAAGATGATACGTAGCTCTGAGCTGGACTATCGACGCGCACTGCCACCGGCCATTGAGTCGAGTGTACAGCGCAGAGAGGTAAAACAGGAAGAGCAGTGGGAGACCATAATACTAAAGGGATATCGTTTTTAAAAAGCTCTCGAAAGAGAAGCTTATCAATTGGGATTTCCATCTTTCTGTGAATTGGTCGAACTTCTGCACAAAGTCTCGCTTTCTTTTATGTAGCTTAGAGCAATAGAAGGTCACCCCTTTTAATCTGGAATATAATCCAAGACTGAACGCAAACAGTTGTCGTTGACTTTCACTTTCCTGTGCGTAAAAGAAAATATATTGTCAAGTCGTTTCCTGAGGACTCGGGACACAAAAAAATATCTTCCAGACTTAAATATCGATCGGTATTTTATTCCCGCAAACATTTAAGGGTTAAATCCTGCTTTGTAGAAGAGTTCGAAACAAAAACTTGCTCCATTTACGTTCAATCTAATCAATATAATTATAAATCTATGTACCTTTACTAAATTATCGCTCTTTAAACCCATTCCAGATCTCCGATATTGTTGTAGGCAAAGAGGACAACGTATCCGCACGCGAGGCCCTGCTGCGCTGGGCGCGCCGCTCGACGGCTCGGTATCCGGGCGTGCGTGTAAATGATTTTACATCATCGTGGCGCGATGGTTTGGCCTTCTCGGCGTTGGTGCATCGCAACCGACCGGACTTGCTTGACTGGCGAAAGGCAAGGAACGATCGGCCGCGCGAACGTCTCGAGACGGCATTCCATATTGTGGAGAAGGAATATGGTGTTACGCGTCTATTGGACCCAGAGGGTAAGCCGGAATATCGATTAAAAAATGTTCGAACTTTTACTAACCTGTGTCCCAATTGTTTCCCTCAGATGTGGACACTAATGAACCGGATGAGAAATCCCTGATTACGTACATTTCATCGCTGTACGATGTATTCCCGGAGCCGCCCTCCATTCACCCGTTGTTCGACATGGAGTCACAACGTCGCGTGCACGAGTATCGCGATTTGGCACAGCAATTCATCTATTGGTGCCGCGAGAAGACCGCCTATTTGCAGGAACGCTCGTTCCCGCCCACGCTGATCGAGATGAAGCGTCTGCTGAGCGATCTGCAGCGTTTCCGCAGCGAGGAGGTGAGCGCACGCAAGCGTGAAAAGTCCAAGCTCATACAGATCTACAAGGAGCTGGAACGTTACTTCGAAACGGTAGGCGAAGTGGATGTGGAGGCTGATCTACGTCCAGATGCCATTGAGAAGGCCTGGTATCGCATGAATACAGCACTGCAGGATCGTGAGGTTATACTACAGCAGGAAATCGAACGATTGGAGCGTCTGCAGCGTCTGGCCGATAAGGTGCAGCGCGAGATAAAGCATGTGGATCACAAACTCACGGATTTGGAGACGCGCATCAATGAGGAGGGCCGACGCATTGAACGTTTGCATCCCGTGGATGCCAAGAGCATTGTTGAGGCGCTCGAAACGGAAATCAGGCATCTGGAGGAGCCCATTCAGGATATGAACCAGGATTGTCATGTGCTCAACGAGGGTCGCTATCCCCATGCCAGCGAACTGCACAAGAAGGTCAACAAATTGCATCAACGCTGGGCTCAATTGCGCACCAATTTCCACACGAACCTGGTACAGAAACTGTCCGGCTTAAAGTTTCCCGTCCATGAGACGACCGTGACGCGTCAAACGCGCATGGTGGTCGAATCACGACAGATCGATACGAATCCACATTTCCGCGATCTGCAGGAGCACATTGAGTGGTGCCAGAATAAATTGGTGAGTCTTAAGGAACAAAAAGATCTGTGCTTCGATTCTAACATTTCACTCTTTTGCAGAAACAATTGCTTGCCGCTGACTATGGCAGTGATTTGCCATCGGTCAAAGAGGAACTGGATCGTCAACAGCACGAGCACAAGATCATCGATCAGTTCCACACCAAAATACAGAACGATGAACGCCAACAGACCAAGTTCTCGGGCGATGAATTGAACCTCTATCAGCAACGTCTTAATCAGCTGCAAAAGGTCTATGCTGAGCTGCTTAGCACCTCAACGAAGCGTCTATCCGATTTGGATTCACTGCAGCATTTCCTTGGACAGGCCTCGGCCGAGCTGCAATGGCTCAACGAAAAAGAGCAGGTGGAGATCACGCGCGACTGGGCGGACAAACAACTCGATTTGCCTTCAGTGCACAGATACTATGAGGTAAGTTCCTCAGCTTATATCTAGATAAATGTGGAGCTAGTTCTGCCCTCTGTCTAGATAGAAATTTAATGAGAGATTATTGTCCGTTTGGTTTTCATGCCACACCAAATCTCTCACACTCTGTCTGCAAGGTCATTAATTATTCGGCTAGCCGAAGTTAGTTGTTCTTTGCTGTTTTTATATGTGTTGTGCTTTATCTAATTCCAAGCGTGCATTTGGTAATGGCGACGAGGTAAGATCGGTTCTAAATTCCCTCGGGAATATTTTCAAATTAAAAGCAACCAACCAAGTGCACTCCGTTTATCGCAAATATAATTGCCAAACTAATCTTAGCTACTGTCCTCTCTTCACAGAACTTAATGTCCGAACTGGAGAAGCGTGAGATGCACTTTGCGACGATCTTGGATCGTGGCGAGGCTTTGCTAAATCAACAGCATCCGGCATCCAAGTGCATTGAGGCCCATTTGACGGCACTGCAACAGCAGTGGGCGTGGCTGCTGCAGCTAACCCTCTGTCTGGAGGTGCACCTGAAGCATGCGACCGAATACCATCAATTCTTTGCCGAGATCAAGGATGCTGAACAGTGGCTAAGCAAACGCGATGAGATACTCAACAGCAAGTACTCGCAATCCGATTTCGGTTTGGATCAGGGCGAGGCGCTGTTGCGCGGCATGCAGGATCTGCGCGAGGAGCTCAACGCATTTGGCGAGACGGTGGCCACGCTGCAGCGTCGTGCCCAAACGATTGTGCCGCTGAACAAGCGACGGCAGCCGGTTAACCGACAGGGTCCGGTTCAGGCGATCTGCGCCTACAAGCAACAAGGGCAACTGCAGATTGAGAAGGGCGAAACGGTAACATTGCTAGACAATTCGGGTCGCGTGAAGTGGCGCGTTCGCACCGCCAAGGGTCAGGAGGGTTCTATACCCGGCGCCTGCCTGCTGCTGCCGCCACCAGATCAGGAGGCCATCGATGCGGCGGAACGTTTAAAGCGTCTGTTCGATCGCTCCGTTGCGCTGTGGCAGAAGAAGCATTTGCGTCTGCGTCAGAACATGATCTTTGCGACAATACGTGTGGTCAAGGGCTGGGATTTCGATCAGTTCCTGGCCATGGGACCCGAACAGCGCACGGCCATACGGCGTGCCCTGAACGATGATGCGGACAAGCTGCTCAGCGAGGGAGATCCCAATGATCCGCAACTGCGACGCTTGCGACGTGAAATGGACGAGGTCAATCGCTTGTTCGATGAGTTTGAGAAGCGCGCCCGAGCTGAAGGTGAGTGCGGGGGCGTATGGAATGGGCGTGGGGCCTAGGCGTGGGCTGAAAGCTGAAAGTCGCCTTTCAATTGGCGGCGCTTGGCCAGCTGTCAACTTTTGACTCTGGCGTCCAATTAAGCGCGTAATTGAATTGAATTTAATGTGCGCTTGATTTGAACTGACCGCCTCGACCAGGAAGCCCAACTTAGTCTCAAGTCACAAATCAAACGTAACGCAACATGAAAAAATTATTCGCGAGCGCCAAACTGCGCGGTAATCCACGCCAGAAGCAAAACTAATTCCGCATCTTAACCTTTCAATGTTTTGCAGAGGAGAGCAAACAGGCGAGCCGCATCTTTACCGAGGAATGCATTGCCATTAAGAGCAAACTGGAGGATATGGCACGTGAGCTGGATCAGATTATATTGGCGCCGTTGCCGCGTGATCTGGATTCGCTGGAGCATGTGCTTGAAATACATGCAGATTACGAACGCCGCCTGCACCTGCTGGAGCCAGAGCTAAAGCATTTGCAGGAGACTTTCCGCACCATTGCGCTGAAGACGCCCGTGCTAAAGAAATCACTGGATAACCTTATGGAGCTATGGAAAGAGCTGAACACACAGAGCGGACTGCACAAGGATCGCCTGAAGCTGCTCGAAGCTTCGCTGGCTGGCCTCGAGGATAACGAGCATGTCATTTCCGAGCTGGAGAATGAGCTGGCCAAGCATCAGGATTTGCCCTCCACCGCAGAGGGACTGCAGCAGGTGTTCAAACAGTTGACGCACATGCAGGACATAATCACACAACAGCAGCCGCAAATGGACAAAATGAATGATGCGGCCGATCAGCTGGGACGCATGGGTGTCCCGACCAAGGTGCTGGGTGATCTAAAACGCCTGCACTCGAACGTGGAGCGTCTAAATACGCGCTGGAGTGCGGTGTGCAATCAGTTGGGCGAGAGGTAAGCACACCTGTCGGCAGCTTAGCCGGTGCAACCTATCAAATGCTTCATTGAATTTACCATATATGTCCCTATATACCCAATTCATCTGTTCACACCTGCCTTTTCCAGAATGCGTTCATGCGAGACAGCCATTGGGCTTATGAAGAATCTCCAATCGAGCGTGCAAGTCGAGGAATCATGGGTGGATGGCACCACCGAACGTCTATCAGCCATGCCCACAGCGACTTCAGCTTACGAATTAGACGTGAGTAGCGTTCATGATATATATAGTTTTATTATTATTATCATTTTTACTTAATTTTTTATCAGTTATGATCAGTTACTTTTTAGTAAATATCTCTCTATATAGCATAAACCCAACCTTGTATAGTTACCACTCAGTTTTTAGCGAGCCTATTCAGTTACCCTTTAGGGCTACCTACCACTTCAAGCAACACAAAGTATATATAACTTCTTTACAATGTACAAACAAATTCGAATCGAAGGCGTAGTTAACTATTTTTGCTTAACCAGTGCTACGTCCCCCACACCCTCTGCCCAAAAAGTAGTTTTGCCTAAAATTTTAAATATTTTCTTATTTTTGGTGGTTCAAAACTTTGGTGTTGGACATGTTATAAATGTCTGTGTGTTTTATATATAAAAATATATATATATATATATATATATTTCAATTTGTTAAATGTGTCCAAACAATATATACATATACCCTGTATATTATAACTGTAACTCGTATCAGAACCTGTATATTTCGTAGTTCTTGTCTAATCAAAAATACAAAATCCCTTGTAGCAGGCTGCCTGTTGTCTGGCAGCTATACACACCCACACCCACCTATGTATAAAATGTATATATACACAATATTTACACAAACTATGTGATGTCCCACCACAAACAATCCACACACCCATTTGTATATCCCAATCCGTGTGTTTCCAGTACATTTTTGACAATATTTTATTATTATAAATGTTATATTTTTGTAGCTTTGTTTTCTAGTTACCTAAGCTGTGCACCTCTATAAATATCATCTATATCGAATTATATCTCATATCATTATTGTAGTCTTATTTGTATTTGTAGTTGAAAACTAATTGTATATGTATTTTTGTCTAATTTCTTGTATTTTCACCCAAATATCAAAACAATATCAATATCACACTCTATAAAAAAAACACGAACACTATGAAACAACAAAAACTCAATCAAACAATTTTAAAAAATACAAACAAAACAAAATTTGCTACCAAATCCCCCCTCGCAAAAAATATATAAAAATATATAGAAACTGCTCGGAGCTGCTATCGAACGAAAACCAAAAATCGAAAATGTCAACGTGGCTGGAGGACGACTCATTCGCGAAGCTAAGGTAAAAATTTGTATGACTGTCATTTGTATGACTGAATTCTCTATACAGACAATGGGCATGAGGCATGATCTAGGGGGAACAATACTGAGAATGAATTTGATGTATTTGTGGAAGATGTGTATATGAACCAATGAACTTTTATAAATGCTCAGTTAAAGTCTAAGCAATGGCATGACCTAACGAAAGTTTCGAACCAAAAGTACTTTATATGCATTAATGCCAGATAATGCATACGAGAAATAAGTTGCTATATCAATTTCAGATATTAATCCTCGAGTCCCAGACTAGTGCATGGTTGTTGGCTGTGGATCAAACTTTGATCAATTCTTTTGCCCTTTTTAATGTCTCAGTGACTAGAAATATAAAACAAGGCAGATTAAGTTTTAAAGTATATCTGCGTTTGTACTGCTAAAGAGTAGGAAGTCTAGGGATCGAGCTCCTGTGAAGACAACAAATTTCCTTAAATGAAAAAAACCTATATATTTTAGATTTGTAAACTGTTTGTTTTATATACCCTCTATAAGAAACCAACTTGAATTTCTTTTCCTTTTGGGAACCATATAGAAATGCAATCCTTGAAATATCATTATTTACTAAAGCTCTCAACTTCCTTGAGAATGAAAATTACAAAAATAATTTACTCTAATATATTCCCTTACGAGAATTCTCAAAATTCTCAGAAGTCTAAACAGTATATGCTACCAACCAAATATATCTTTGGGATCAGCCTCATGCCTATCGTCAGCTCCCCAACTTCTGTATGACTGTGCGTGTGATTCAGATAATTTTTCGAACCTCTATATCTCAATATTCTGTATGTTGAGCTATACACACTCTACCTATAGCTGTCTTTTCTACCCTATACACAATTACTTCTATTGTTTATGCTATTTCCGTCTTCTATACCAAACTTTCAATATTTAATGCTTTTTACAACAATTTGTGGTTAAAAATAAAAAATTTCGACGCTTCATTTGCGAAGCGCAAGATTGCGAGTAGTTAAAAACTGCGGGTACAAGGTGCGTCAATAACACTTGGGTTACAACTACAACAACAACAACAAAAATATTGACCAACACAACAACAACAAACAAACAAACCAAACTCACACAAACAACAATTAAAAAGCAATTGTAATCAACGTAATTTCGTATTGATTAATCAATGAAATAAAAAGCACTAAATATATATCTAGAAAAAAAACCAACAAACAAACAATATTTACCCCCACATAAACCCCTCTTAAAACCACAAAAATACCCCCAAACAAAAACAACTTTTGTTTAACACGAGCAAATTACTAACATTTAACCGAAAATTAACCCGAATGCTGCGGACAACGACAACAACATCACGTTCAACATTTGTGACGTCATCATTGTGGCTGGCTTAGATTTACGATAGTAAATGCCTGCGTTTCGTCGATTGGCTGCTTGAGGCACGTCCCTCGTTCTCGCCGCCACGTCGCGATCTGCGTCCGGCGGATAGCGATCCGGGTGCCACACAGTATTACAGCCAGCGTTTGGATAATCTAAATACGAAATACGACAGATTGCTGGAACAATTGTCGCAGAGGCTAAAAACTGCAATCGAGGTGAATGGCAGCGATGGTCTGGTGAGTATCCAATTGTTCAGAGAAAGAGAGAGAGAGAGAAAGAGAGGGAGAAAGCGGTATACAACTCCTGATGCCACTGCTAATTTTAGATACAAGCGTCAATTGCTTAACAATGAGTCAAAAAGTTTCTATAATTATAGGCAAAAAGTCATAATACCCGAACTCTAGCAGCGTCTCAAACAGTTGCTCAGCAGTAAAATATGTTTGTGTCTACAGCAGCTTGACAGTTTCTAAAAGTATATTTTTTTCTAAGCTAGCGGAACAGTTTCTCATATTCAAAATATATCCGTATCGACTTCTTAGATCACGTTTATCTGCAGCATCTCAGCTACTCATTTAGAAGAGTATCTACAAATAATATCACATTTATGTAAGGCAGTTTCCCAGATTCAAAAAGTATCTGTTTCTAAAGCTTATATCCCAGATCTATACAGCAACAGTTTTTCGAATTAAGAAATCTGTATAGTTATCTACATATTTATCTACAGCAACAGCTTCTCAGTTTGAAAAGTATCTCTATGTGATATCATATTTATCTGCAGTATCCCAGCTCTAGTTCAAGTTCATCAACTCTGGAAACTACCTCAAAAGCTTTCGTTTTCAATGAGCACTCTCTGGGTTCTAGCGCACTTTGTATCTGTATCTTTGTATCTTTGTCAGGCTTATGCACTGTTATTATTAAATTAACCTTCAAAATATATATACACACACACACACACGCACACGTTAAATAATGACATCAGAGCGCAATTCTGATGCGTTGGCAGCGTTTTTGATATGTTGCCTCATAAATCACCACTTGATTAATTTATAAAAATGTTAAACTATTTTTTTTGTTCCTATAACAAATGGTATTTTATTTTTTGCTATTATTTCTCTCTGTTCGTGACAATCGTTTGTCTAATGTGCAAATTGCATTTGTAAGATATACGGGTTTGTCTATCTTAAACTTTAGCTCCATACGTCATGCATATATATAAATCTTGCCTTTTTTTGGCCAATTAGGCAAATGAAGTCAACTTTGCAATTAAGAATTCTGTCCATAGCATGATGTCAATACGCATATATTATAAACATATTTCGCATATTTGTCGGATACCTAATCTTGAGTTCTAGGAAATTCAATGCCAGACAACGTCATCAACAGTCCATTGTTGACTTTTTGTCGCTATAATTTTTTCAACTGTCAACTCTTTAGATTTTATTTCTTTTATATTTTTAAGACTGTTTTTGGCAACTGGTTTTATTTTTAATTTTGTTTATGCGTTGCGTCAAGAAATTCAATTAAAAAATTCGTTTAACGAAATCGCCAAAAAAAAAAGTGAAATAAAACTCAACTCGTTTTGGCTTGTTTTATACTTAAATATTGCCCGTGTTTACAGAACTGTGTAAATATTTAGTTTATAATTAACATATAATGAGTGGGAATAGAGAAAGGATTGTTTCTACAGTTGTAAAAGGCAGCTGTTGGGTCAGTAAACCTTGAAGTGGCCCTCTCCTACAATATGTGGTGTCATCAGCTCGCACATCTGCTTAGGTATTTGAATTGCTTTGCGGCCCTTAACAAAATTAGCACAATTTAGCTAGAGGATCTATACTCTATATGTACATATATATTTCAAATCTTTTCTTATAGGTGTTGCTCTTGGCTGAGTGACATCATGAAATGCTACTACATTTATGTATGTATATTAGACAACTTCATTGCCAGCATTGGCACTTATATCTAAGGCTTAACTTGATATGCATAACATGGGCGGCCAAGCTTGGCATTAAGTGGAGTGAATGAGCATATTGCTATTTAGAAGGTTAGCTTCAGCATTAGACTACAGCAAACTGGTTTTCTTCTTTTTATTTGTCTGCATACCCTGTAGACAAAGCGTATACGTGGGCATTATAAAGCGGCGCCAGTGCATTTGCCTCGCAAAATGGGATTTATCAAAGTTCGAAACATTTCGCAATATTTTCTGCACAAAGATTTGAATTTGCTTTAGGAAAATCAGTTATAAGTTGAGCATACTGTGCTTTATCAAACTTTAAAAAAGTTTTTTATTTGTGGTTAAAATGTTCAACTATTTAAACATTCTTACATTATTTTTTTTTTATAAGCCATAAATATTATAGTGTATAAGCCTAACAATTTGGTAGACATATTACCCAAAACAAATCTCGGTTATAGTTCATATCTGCCTACAGGGTATTTTCTATTTGATCATTCTCAACGTCGGCGTTCATTCATGTTTTTTTTCTTTTTATGCTTACCAAAAATCGAAAACAACCCAATCTCCAGTTTTAACAATTTGGCAGACCCCAAAGAACAAGAACAACAACGATAAAAAAAAAAACAATCTCCGAATCGCACACAGTAGACAAGCAACGTTGTTCGAACACGTTGTTTCCATTCTCACCTAACTTCCGTGTATTGTTTTCTGCCCAATTGTAAATGGACTGCGGATTATCATCCACAGAAGCAACAGCTGAGCGCATTGCCGGCATATTTTGCTAGCTGCTCAACGTTGAGCTCTCTGAAAAAGCTCGCTTAGCCTCGCATTGGGTCGAAAGCTCGCGCTCTCTCGCGTGCAGTGTACGGACTACGGCAGACAAATTCCGTTGCTTCACTTCAGTACCAAATGCGACGTGGTTGTATAACGACATAAAAGTTGAACGCGTGCGACGTGTTTCTTAAACAAATAAGAAGTTTTTTGTGTGTGCGTGTGTTGTGTGTCCGTGTGTGTTATGAACAAAGGCTAAAAACCTAAATAAGGTTGCCCTTTAAGTTGCATAAATTCACTTGAATTTAATTTCGTGCATTTTTTGCAATTTTTCGTAACGTGTAAGCAAATCAAAAATAAAAACAACAAAAATAATAAAAAAAATACCCCACCCGGAAAATTAAAAGAATATATCACGTTTGGGCCGGCGCCGTAATACTCATACGCCGCGTTGTCACATACAAATAGAAAGTGCGACTGTAGCTGTGTGTGTGTGTCTTCAATTGAATACGAAATTCTAGTGTGTGGCCCGCTTTTATTTGTTAAATAGAAATTTAAATATTTTATTTGCGGTCCTACGGCCCACACGAGGCCCAAATACGTAAAAAAATGAAGTCACTCGCAGATCCAAAAACAACAAAAATTGATATATAAAATAGAATAGTGAAGGCATTGCATAGAATTGGAAGTGTGAAAACGAAAATAAAAGCCGAAAAGCAAATAAAAAAATAATTTAAAACAAGAAAATAACACATATGCAATATTCATATAGCCTTGAACATGTCGCAAGAATCCCATATGCTATTTCTTTTTATATATATGCGTATACTCTATATTTATTTGGGTGTTAATGAAAGCAGGCAAAAAACAAACACGCGAAGGAAAAAAAATGAAATTAAAAACAAAAATTGTTTATTATTTTTAGGAGTTTACACAACTTGAATAAGTCTGAGTCCAGAGCTAGTTAAAAAATAAAAACTTGCCTAAAACCATTATGAACCAGCAGTAAAAAGTCCATTAAAAATGTTACACTTAACCAGATTCATTAGACGACTATTTCGACTAGCCAACTGACCTACACACGCACACACACTTATACACACACAAACGTACACGCTCATCTACCAGAAATGACATATGACAGCGCCTATCAACGCCTGCGATCAGCTGCTGTCAACAGCGGGCCAAGGCTCAAAACGGGGGACCGCGGGCATTGCTGGGACTGCAACTAATCTAATCTAAATACATTTTAAACTGTAGTTTCTCCAATAATAGCGTGCAGCCAGAGTTTAACAAATTTATATTTGATTATTTATATGCATATATATATTTGATTATTATGCTCTGTTTTGAAGGAGGTTGCAGATGGGTTGCTTGTATAGAGTATTTTTTTTTCGACTTCATTAAAACTAGAATCCTCATCATTTGTGGCTGTTAAGGCTCTTTTCAAATTTGTCTTGTAGGGTTCGAAATTACTCTCCTAAAAAGATTAATGAAAATAAATTGCCACCACAAATTGGCAAATATAGGTTTTTTAAATTAATTGTTTATATCTGTCACAGTTTTAGATTCACAGTTAAGGATGCCAGTTTTATCTGTAGTCGAGTCATAGTATTAGCGGCTCCGATTAACACTCTCTTGCTGAGATATAGTTACGGTTTTATAATTACAGCCAATGAGCCGATATTTTGGATTCGTTGTTTAGAAATAACAGTTTGAGAGTCATAGTTTTTAATCATCGTCCAATATAAAAATATTCACAACTTGAGAGTCAATGCATTTGGACTCTTGTTTAATGTCTTCTTGATAGATTAAAGTTCATATTTCATTTCCCACGCCCACTTCAGGTCTTTTAACTAGGTCTCGTTAAGGTCTCACGCCTCTTGCGAGAGAAAATACAGAGTATCTGAGTAGTTGGGAGCTTGATCATTATTTCATTTCCAGGCTTTTATCTTATCGTATTTGTCTTTTATGTGTTTTCTGTTTTGTTTTGTTTTGTTTTTGGTTCTTTGCTATTTGTTACCTTTTTGTTCTGCTTTTTAACATGTCATCGCGCTTTGGTTTCTGCATTTCTCATACTTGCAAAATGCTGCTATTTATCGATTTAACGAGCCAGCAAAAATTTGGCCGCCGCCTTAATCGCACACAAACACACAGACACACATGTATTTTTAGTTGTAATTTATGTGTGTGTGTGTGTATTCTATTAATTAGAAGAAACGAAATGAAAGCGAATGCGACGCCGTGTGACATCTCCCGAGAGTAGCATCGCCTATTTTTGTTTGAGGCGCGGCATGCATCATACGGCATTCGGCATGCAGCATGTTGCAGCGAAAAAGCTCGCCGGCAGCGCAAAGCTTCTTAGTCATCTGCTTGGGCTAAAAAGCGTGTCAAGCGCAAATCACATATTAACAGGAGCGCAGTGGGGGTGGCTTTAGGCCGCTCCAAAAACCCTTTTCCAGCTTCAATTTCATATAATTGTTCTCGTTAATGTGTTTCGTTTTTATTGTGGGCGCACGGCAAACTTGTTTTCGATTATATTGAAATTACGGATGACATCATTATTTGTGCTCAACTCTAAATGTGTGTGTGTGTATGCGCGCGCTCTTAATGTGTTTGTGTTGTTTTTTATTTTTTTTGCTTTTTGCATTTTTGTTAATTATAATTTATTTGTTGCTGCTACTAACTCTAGGGCGACCTTCGGCAGCCGTTTTGAATAATGAACACGGGGAAAAAAAAAGAAAACGTGCTTGCCGCAGCGTAAATTAAGAATTTGTTGCCGAACCGACTTTAAAGTAAAGCAACTCCATTAACAATTATGGCGCGTGCTGATAAAAAGAATTGCTGCAAATGCAGTTGTTGCCTAGTCTATCACTCAATTAGACTTACAGAGAGTATAACAATATATTCACACAATGTGTAACGCTAAAGAGACTAGAGATCAGTAGCAACAGCCAAGTCCGACTGCCTGTCTGTTTGTATGCAATTTAGAAAACGTGGTACTTCTATATCAAATGCTCCATTAGTAAAAATTGCTGAAAACTGTTGTATATCTGTTTTTTATATGTAAGGGTATTTGCTCTTCGTTTTGTTTCTCTTATTTGGCTTTTGTGGCTGGCAGCTACATCAAAGTTTGAACTTACATATGCCATATGTTCAGATATCAGAGATAGCATTTCCCAAGCACTCCATCTTGTATCAATGCCGGTCTTGTTGTATTTGCTTTACGCAAACAAAGATAAAACTTAATTATACACTTCATGCAGATTGAAAGCGTTTCTACGAGTAATCGTCCATTTCGAAGTTGACTCAACTGTGCATATATGCTTAAATCACATTAAGGAATCACTTAAAGAGTTGTGAATATATCCTCTGCACTCTATTCTGTATACAATCTATATATATATATGTATATATTACCCGGCATTTTTTGCAGTGCGTATATACATATGTAAGTCGGTTTGTGTGTGGCCCTCAATAATAGCGTCATTTCTATTTTCATAAAGGCCTGCTTTTGCTTTCTGTGTCGCAGTGAGTGTTTGTGTGTATGGCTTGGTATGGCTGGTTGATAAATATAATACTTAATGTTTTAAGAGTGCTGATAACTCAAGTGCCGGCGTTCCGAATGTTTTTTTAAATATATTTTTGGTGAATGAAAACGAATTCCACGCATAAGTAAGCAGTTTGTTTTATTTTTGGGCAGACATAAGGGCTCCA
This sequence comes from Drosophila borealis, assembly GCA_035045885.1. Taxonomy (NCBI): domain Eukaryota; kingdom Metazoa; phylum Arthropoda; class Insecta; order Diptera; family Drosophilidae; genus Drosophila; species Drosophila borealis. The sequence goes on along the minus strand of JAWNOR010000206.1, from coordinate 3,414,042 downwards.
GGTTAGGTTAAGGTATCACCCTGAAGATTAGAGCTGTGTGAAAAATATATTTTAATCGTAAGCCAAAGCATTTTAATACTTAGGTGTCGCAGTTAATTTATTTGGTTCGTTATAAATCTAAAATTTTAGTAAATATGCAATACAGAGCTCTTTGTTCATTCTTGTTTCCGACCTTTTACTTTTCTAATCGTTTCCTATTTTTTCGCATAATTTTTAAATGTGGATTGCGGCATTCAATCAAAATGGAAGATTTTAAATATTATTTAGTAAAATATTAAATAAATTAAAATAGCTAAAAAAATGTTTAATAAAACTTAAGTAATAGTTTTATAATAAAAATTTTTTCAAAGAAAATGACTTCTGGCGAAGTTCTAAGAACACCGAACTATTGATAATCCTCTCTAGATTTTTGTTACTATTAGTTTTCAACACTTTTTTTATAGCTCTATAAAAACTACAGCTCTTAACTCAGGTTCTTATCGGAACACATTTATCACTGTCATAAAACATTGCAAAGTCACACACAGATACAGTCGCAAAAAAAAAATGAGACAAGTTTTGAAAGCGAAAATATGCGCGTAAATTTCGTTATCTAATTTGTTGTAAATCTCGCAGTGCATTGAAGAAGCGTCAAACTTAAATCAAGTGCCTAAACCAACCAGTGCTGACTATGACTATGTCAAATTGAAAGAAACGCAAGATTTAGACATGCCTCAGCATAGATCGGGTCGCAAGGCGACCCAAACTAAAACCATAACCCAAACCACAACTGCCCATGTGGCAGAGGAAAGTGACTATGACTTCGCGTTCGAGTTTCAGGTAATGCAACCAACTCTCAACCCCCCAATTTTTCATATACTCCCCAACTCTCTCTCTCGTAAAGCTGAAGAAACGCAAATTTCTTTTTAACTTCTTTTTGCTAATAATGCTTTTTTTCCCCGGATAGCAATACGCTGAAAGTCTACAGAAACCGCTCAAGACCTTTAGAGTTGATTTCAGTGCGGGCAGCGTGCCAACTGGCGATGGTTATGCTGCACGCCCGGATGATCTTTATACCACGACATATAGCACAACACAGTAAGTAAAGTTTCTAAAGTTTTTTAGTAAGTACACTCAAAAAAATATATATACATATACATATATATATAAATAATATTAGATCATAGAAAAATTTAATATTTTTTTTTTAAATAGAAAAAAGAAACGCCATAAACTTGTATTTACAATCTAGTTTGGATTCAATTATATATTTGAATCTCAAATTAGCTTTTTTTGAGTGTAGTAAGCCCATAGTTTCAAGTGTATTACATATTTTTCTTCTTTCTTTAGATTCAGCTCAACGAAAACAACGAAAAGCTCCTCGAAGAGCATTTACAGCAGCGATGGTATCGATGCCGCTGGTCAGGAGTCGGGAGCTACACCACAGTCGCAGATACAATTTAACGAGATACGCAGCCTGAAGCGTATGCAGCAGCTGGGAGGTAATGGCACCTCCGTGCTGGACATTGCCGGCATACGTGATCCGCGCACGGGTCGCGTTCTGACCATTGGTGAAGCCATACAGCTGCGTATTCTGGACGTGCGCACCGGCGAAATGCTGGTGGGTGAACGTCGCATAACGCTCGAACAGGCTGCCGAACAAGGCCTGATCGATGCGCAGCTGGCGCGCCAGCTACTGCAGCCAGGCGCTGGACGAGATGCAGCCGGACGTGAGCTCTCACTGCTGGAGGTGATACAGCGCGAGATAAGCGAAGCCGAGTCCGGCTATGAGACGGCCGAGAAACGCATCAAGGTAAACAACACAGTCACAGTAGAGCAGTCGCCATTGCCAACGCAATCCCCCTTGGATGTGGCATCCCCCGAGAAACCTAGAAATATTGTCGATGCCATTTGTGCGGGCAGTGTGGATGCCAAGACGGGCCTATATCGCGTCAAATCGGGCCAAACAATCAGCCTGGCCGAGGCGTACGAGCGTGGCTATCTGATACGCCACGAATCGGTGACAATTAAATCGAATGCGCTGTGTTTAAGCGATGCCATTGCCCATGGCTTGGTGGATAGTGCTGGCTGGATAATAGATCGCAATTCTGGTGATAAGTTCCGTTTGGATTCGGCCATTGCCAATCAGCTGATCGATGCGAGCGTGCGCGAAATCGTCGATGCCAAACGCGACGTGAAAATTACTCTGCAAGCCGCGTTGCAGTCGGGCGTGTTAAATGCTAAAACCGGTCGCTACCTGAACGAGGTGACCAAAGAGAAGCTCAGCTTCTTGGAGGCACGAAACCGTCAATTGATTGTTAAACCGTATACCCTTAAAGATATATGTGATCTTAATCTGCTCGATAAACAGTCCCTGATCACAAGTCCAATGCGTCGCGAAAAACTAAGCATTATGCAGGCCATCGAGGCGGGAGTTTTGGATGGCAACCAGCTCAAGTGCATTACGAAGCGTAAGGGTGAGTTAATCACACTGCAGGAGGCAATTGCCGATGGCATTGTGCTACCAGCCGAGTGTAAATATCGTGATTATATGACGGGCGAGTTAATTAGCATACCCGAGGCTGTGGAACGTGGCCTCATAAGTTCAGTATCACAGCGTTCCATTTTCGATATCGATGGTTTCAAGGATTTGCGTAGCAATGATTATGTTAGCTTTAATGTGGCCCTCTCGCGCGATATTTTACGTCGCAAGAGCACGGGCTTTGCCTTAGAGACAGGTCGGGATAGTCTAGTCCCACTTGAGGTGGCCGTTGGTGAGGGTCTGGTACGGCAGGAGGTTTATGAAATGTTTAGTCGCGGCATTGGCGTACACAATGCCAGCGGCAAAGAGCTTAGCGTTTTTGATCTGGTCTATCACAATCTTATTGACCCGAAGACTGGTTATTTACTCGATCCCAAGACTGGTGAGACAGTGCCTCTGGACAGCGCCATTGAGCGCAAGTTCATCACACCTGAAGGTGCTTTGCTGCTGAGCAGCCTGCTCAACATTACGTTGACCACTGAGACTGTGACGAGAACAATCAATCGTTATGTGACCATACGTGCCGGCTCTCAGGAGCCAGGTGATACAGTTTTACTGACCTTCACCGAGGCAGTGCGTCAGGGTTTCATTGACGAGGATAGACAGCTATTTAAAGATCCCAAAACGGGCAATGTTTACTCGGTGCAGCAGGCTCTTAACTACGGGCTGCTTGTACCCGACAACAATCAAACAGTACCGGAGCCCACAAATCGCAAAAAGACCAAGTCCACCATAACCATAGTGACCAAACAAATAATGCCCGAAGCGGAGCCTATTAAACTCAACACACAGCATACTAAATATGTGGAAAAGTCAGTGGAAATACCCATTTCCCAGGAGCTAATCAAACCACAGCGTATTATCTCGGAGTTTATTAATCTTGAGAAGAGCAGCTACATGGAACAGAATGTTACAGAACGTCAAATTATGGAGCTGCCGCCGGGCGGCTGGCGCCTGAAGGATGCCATTGAACAGCGTCTATTTAATCCTGATACGGGCGTATTCCATGTCCAGGGCACAGATCGTCTGGTCAACTTTGAGGAATGCATAGACAAGCAGATTATCAACAATTTATCTGTCGCTGTTATTGAACCCAACACGGGAGATAAAATATCTGTGAAGTCCGCCTTTGAGCGTGACATTCTGGACAGCTATGGCAACTATACAAACAACAGGCAGCAGGTCCTAGGCATGCGCAGCGCCATTTCCGAAGGTAAAATTCTATTGGAGACGGTGCCGGCTACGCGTGGCGCCAGCCAGAAAACAATTCTACGCATAACGCGGGTAAATAACATGCCTGATGTGCTCGAGGTATCGACGCCATTGCACGATGCGCCCCCACGTTTCGTGGAGGTCGGGACCTGTCAACGTGAACTGGCCTCACCGGAGCCACTGCAAATAGCACCAGGTGCTATCTACGATCCGTCCACAGCGCTTGTTATTTTCACCCAAAGCGGAGAGACGGAGAACATTTTTGATGCCGCTCGTCAAGGTCTTATCGATGAGCAGCTTATTAAAATTGTGGATCCAACGACGAAGCAACAAATTTCCGTTACAGAAGCAATTGCTAGATCTATCTACGATCCACGCACAGCTACTATTCTGAATGCCGAAGGTCAACCGGTGGACTTAATAACTGCTACCAAACTTGGTCTGCTTAGTGTAGTCGGTGCCCCACTCGTAGCTGCTGAGGGTGCACTGCGCACTGTGCGTTTTGTGGTTGATCCACGAACCGGTGAGCAGATACCCGTTGAGGTGGCTTACGAACGTGGCATAGTGTCACGTGATCAGCTGCATCGCGGTCGTTCTTTCGAAAACGAACCCACAATGACAACAACAACTGAGGAGAAGGTTGTGGTGCTTCAGAAGATGCGCAAGATTATACTGAAACCGCGCGATGCACTGCGCAAAGGTATACTCGATGAGGAGACCTGCCAAATACTGGAAGATACACGCAACTTTACCAATGCCCAAGGAGAGGTCGTAAACATTAGCGAGGCTTTGAATACTGGTCTGATTGATGGACGTCGTGGTCAGGTAGCTGATCCACAGCGCAATCGTGTTCTCAATCTGCGACATGCTGTTGAACAGAAGATCATCGATCCGGAGCAAACAAATCACATACTCATGCCCCTAGCCAAGAGTCTGTCCATACCTAAGCTGCAGTCGCAGGGTCTAATTGATCCACAAACACAGACTATTGTTCATCCGGAGAGTGGTTATCCTTTGAGCATACACGAGGCCATTGTTTGTGAAGTACTCGATCCACATTCCAAACTGCAGAAACCCACAAAGTGCACCCTGGAGGAGGCCATCGAAAAGGGCATTATCAATCCAGATGAATCCACATTCAACTACAAAAATAAAACCCTAAACATTTCGGAAGCCATCGAGGCACATCTTTTCGACGCGAGCTATGACAAACAAAAATTCAAAGTAGAAATACCACCCGTGGGCATGATATTCCCAGTGGCTGTAGAAAAGAGTCTCGTGGAGCCTACAAAGCGTGTTGTGCTGCATCCTAAGACCAAAAAGCCCCTGCCCATTAAGCAGGCCATCGAGGATAACTTCATCATGTCCATACCCTATGCTCCCAAAGCGGATGCCATTGAGGTTGTGACTGCGCTGGAACGAGGTCTTATTGATGTGGCTGCACAAACCTATACACATCCCACGACAGGCGAGCGGCTGTCGTTGCGTCAGGCACTGGAGAACGGCGTGCTGGTGGTTAAACCACTTTCCGATTTTGTTATCAATCAAAAACCAATAGCTAACACCGAGATAATGGAAACGCTGCGGGCGGTGCACACAGTGACCACCAAAACAATTGAACTAATGCAGGGTTATGTACTCATCTCCAATAATGAGGTGCAGAATGTCAACACGGGTGAGGTTTGTAGTCTGGAGCAGGCCAAGGAGCTAGGTATATTACGCGAGGAGGAAACAACACGCGAAACCAAAACCACAGCAGGCGAACCAGCAGAGCAGGTGGCTCATAGCACGCTGCCTATCCCTAGCGATAAGACTGTGGTCGTCGAAGAGCGAACACAAACCGTTGTGGTAAGCTCAGATACTAAAAAACAGGAGCTGCAAGTGGTCAGCACCACACAATCCACTAAGGAAGTCCCGGAGAACGCAGCAAAGCCCAGCAAGGAGCCATCCAAAACTCTACAGAATGTCAAAGAGGCAGCGAAAATGGGCGCATTGGGTGTCATTGCAGCGCCCGTGCTGGCTGGTGGTGCTATAGTCAGCGGCGTTAAGAGTCTGATCAAGTCGGCCAAGTCAACCGGTGAAGATGCAAAAACAACCACAATAACAACGGCTATCAGTACCAAGGCGTCATCGTCGCAACCAGAAAAACCTCAAGTGAGTTTCATCGAGGAGGAGCGCAAGACAGCGCAACCACAGTCCCAACAATTGCCAAGTGAAGTAGACAACCTGCTGCAGGATACGGAAAAGTTTATAAGCAGCACAACGGCCAACTTTATAGCAAAAGAACAACAGCAGCATTTGCCTAAGGATCAATCACAATCAGTGATTAAACCAGACGAAACAACCACCGCGTCCACAACAACAACAACTGTGACAACAATAACTACCTCAAAAACAACAACGGAAGCTCTGCCTGTCACTGTCAAGGAAGAACCACTAAAAGAAATACTAGAGGAGCAACCGAAGGAGTCAACGATAGTCAAAGAAATTCCAGAGGAGAAACAGGAAGTGATCGAAACCGTCCAAACTGTGACCAGTGAGAAGTTAGTACCAGCTAATTCGCAAAGGGAAAAAATGTTGGAGCAGCCCACGGAGACAACAAAGGTCAAGGAAATACCAGAAGCAAAACGAGATGTCACTAAAGTCACGGAAACCGTTCAAACTGTAACCCGTGAGGAGCCAACTCCAGAGCCAGTCCAACAACAAAAGGACTCGCCCAAACCTGCAGAAAGGGCAAACACTTCGGACCCAGTTTCCAAGCCGGAACCCGCCCCAAGGACTGCTGTTAAGGAGGATGTAACGGAATTTGAGCCACCCTACACAGCACCACTGGCGCCTTTCAAAGAGACAATCGGCAAGGAAAGTAACATTGGAACAGATGAACCGCTTACCACGGACTCACAAAGCACTGTCACAATTACCACAACAAAGGTGATAACAACGAAAACTACAGATGCCGAACCGACTATACACGAAGTGGCGGAAACAACTATCAAAAGCGAAGACAAACCAGAGAAGCTTGTAAAAGAACCCGAACATGTGATTTGCGAAATTGAACAACCAATGCAACCAATTGAATCAAGTGATATTTTACTTGATGAGCAAATTGTGACTGTCGAGGAACCCACTACCACAGAGTCTACAACAACTAAAACGACCATTACCACAACAACAATCACAAGTGAAGAGCAGAGACCACATCAAGTTGTGAGTGTGACGAAAGAGATAAAGGAGGTGCCTAAGGATGAACCAGTTGCACCCAAGGAAGTTGTGGATGTCACGGCAGAGACAAAGGATCAGCCTAAAAAGGAAGAGTCTCCATTTAAAGAAATAGTTGTCAATTTAACAGAGAAGACCACGAAGGAACCTAAGGAAGCAAGCCCAGAAGCACCAACTGCAAGCGTTCGAACCACAGAAACAGTAACCACAACAACTGTAACATCAAAGCAACCGCAACAACCAGGAGCTCTAGAGGAACTCAAACAACCAGATACCACGACAGACAAGCACCAAACAGTTGTGGATTTCATACAACACGAGAAAACAACGCAACCTGCTACAGCTGGTGGCAGCAATATAATGCAGAATGTCAAGGATGCAGCTAAATTAGGTGCAATGGCTATAGTAGGAGCGCCTATTCTGGCAGGTAAAGCCTTAGTGGATGCGCTTAGCACAGACAAGTCTACCAAACCCACACAGCAGATTACAGAAATTATCACGCAAACAGGACAAGAAATTCAGCCAGAAGCACCCGAACATGACAGTTCAAGTAAAACCACAATTGTGACCAAAATAACAACAACCACCACCACAACAACAAGCAGTAAAACCACGGACTCTACACCCGACGATGAGGCACGTGATACAGTGGAGACACAAGTCAACACAGTGGAGCACACAGGTAAACGTGAAGTGCCCATGACGCTGGCCATTGGTGATGCTATATCACAGAAATTAATCAGCCCAGAGGAGTGTCAAGTAATTGTGGATGGTGAGCCACAGTCGCAAAGTGTGGCTGCACTACTCAAGGATGAACAGCTCAGTCCATTGGATGAGGTGCAAATCATAGATGATAAGTTGATTATTCTACAACAGATTAGCTACTTGGTGGATATAGATACCGAATTGACGCCCGAAAAGCTAAGTGAACTCAACATCTACGATACAAAACATCAATACTTCATAGATCCGTCGACTGGTCAGAAAATATCCTTCCAAACACTCGTCTTTGACATGAACATATTCAATCCCGAAACGATTCTGGTCAAGAATTTTAGCACCGGCAAATATGAGACCCTTACAGCTGCACTCGAACGTCCCTTGTTAGATAAGCACACAGGTCACATGGTGGATCCCAAAACAGGCAAAAAAATACCGTTCTTTGAATGCATCGAACGACAATGGATTATACGTGCCAATCCCGAAGAGCAACGACCCGCTCCCATTGAAAATGTTACTATAGACTCCCAGACAGGAAAAGTGGTACTTGACGATGGTCAAGTTTGTTCCATTGTTGAGGCTATCAACAGTGGCAAACTGGACATACAGTCGATATCGGTGCGCGACCCAGTTAGCGGTGAGGTAATTCCATTGCGTATGGCAATTGAGTTGGGTGTGGTTGATATGCAGGCTGGTACGGTCATAGATATACAGACATTAAAAGAAATACCCATGGAGCTGGCTTTCCAGTTGGGTTTCCTGGTACCCGGTGCACGCAAACCAATTTCCCTAGAAGCAGCTGTACGCAAGGGTCTCTACGACCCCGAGACAGGCAAGCTCTACGATTCCGAGTCTCAGAATCAGGTCGACGTGCAAAAGTCTATAGAAATTGGTCTGGTTGATCCCAAGATTTCTCTGATTGTGGATACAGTTACCAAAAAGGAACTGAAGCTCGATTGCGCTATTGAGGATGAGCTTGTGGTGCCCGCCACCGGTAAGATTAAGGATAACAAGAATAATACGCTTGTGCCGTTTGATGTGGGCGTTCAACAGCGTCTGGTGAAGACCGATAGCGTCACCTGGAGCTTGCCTGAGGTGCTGCAGCGTGAATATTATTCGCCCAGCACAGGTAAAGTGCTGAATCCTGTTACCGGTGAAGATATTCTGCTTCAGCAGGCCATTGAAATGGGCTTTGTTGAGCTGGATTCCACACTAGTTAAGGATACCGAGCATGATAAAATTGTGCCAGCCAAGGAAGCTGCCAAAGTGGGTCTTCTGGATACGGTGCGTGGCACTCTTAGCTCGCCCAACATTAGCCTGGACGAGGCCTTTGTCAAGGGTTATCTTATAAGCACCAAGAAACCCTGGTCTTTAGTCGATTGCCTTCTGCGTGGTCTTTACGACCCTTCGACAGCTAAATTCAGCATTGACGGCAAACAGCTTGACTTAAAGTCGGCCATTGCGCTGAGGCTCATCAATCCCGAAGAGCTTGTGCTGCTGGATCCCAAAACTGAATCAATTATTTCGTTGAATGAGGCCATTGCCAAGGGCTATTTGGATCCAATTGGTGGCTTTGTCATTAATCCTTACGCTTCAACGAAACTCTCTCTGCACGAAGCTCTCGAGAATCGCATTCTTATACCCCCCAAACGCAAGCGCAGCCTACCCGATGCTGTTTATAGGGGCCTATACGATCCCAAGACCGGCCAGTTTAGCAATACGATCACGCGGGAGAAATTAACAACTGAACGTGCCATTCGCAGGGGTATACTCGATCCCGATTCGACGGTCGTCAATGTTTCAGGTCAGGTTGTACCATTTGGTGTGGCCACCGAGACGGGCATTGTGGATAGTCAACAAGGCACGGTTAGGGATGCGGATAATCAGCAAATTGATTTCAAAGAAGCCTTTGATAAGGGAGTCCTGGTAGAGGCTAAGAAGCCCTTGCGTCTCATAGAAGCTGTTGTTAAGAATATTTACGATGAGACCGATGGTCACTTTGTAGATCCCAAGTCTGGTGAGAAACTAAACTTTGCCGAGGCTTTGAATACCAATCTCCTAGATGAGCACAGCGTCCAGATTCGGGATTACAATAGTGGTTTGTACAAACAGCTCAACTTAACGCATGCTAAGGATACAGGTCTTATAGATGCTCAGAATGCCAAGTTGCTTTATAATAACCAGTCGATGACCATTAAGCACGCATTTAACATTGGCATTCTGATGGATGTTAATGCTCCTATAAGCGTGCAGCGCGCTATACATCAGGGTCTCTTCGATGATAAGACTGGTAAATTGACTGATCCCAAAACTGGACGGAAAATTACCCTATTAGAGGGCATGCGCAGCTTTGTCATTAATCCCCAGCTGCCCTGCTATTTCGATGAGCAGTCTGAGCAAATGTTCAGCCTCAGCGAGACCTGTCGCAATGGCATTATCAATAGAAGGGAGGGCGTCTTTAAGGAACCAGGCAGTACTAGCTTTGTGCCACTTGGTGAGGCTTTAAGCTTGGGTTTGATTGTGGACATAGAAAATGCAGGCTTTGGGCTATATGAGCTTTTGGCCATGGGCTTCTATGATGTGACCACGCGTCAGGTGCTACATCCAGTGACCAATCGCAAGCTAAACCTAAATGAAGCCTGTGTCGAGGATGTCGTTAGTCTTTCCTCCAGTTTGGTCAAGCATTATGAGTCGGGAAAATATATGCGCCTAGCGAATGCCATTAAGGAGCAACTCATTAATGATTCGAAGGGCTGTTATAATCTGGGCAATGAACAAATAGATTTGCAGGCAGCTAGAGCACGTGGATTAATTGTCACCAACCGTCGTCTATTGAGTCTAGAAATGGTTCTTCGCATGCAGCTTTATCGATCCGAAACAGGCAAATTCTGTGATCCCACAACGGGCGAGTATCTAGATTTGATTGAAGCTATACATGCGGGCTTTATAGATCCAGCAAGTACTATCTTTAAGAATCAGCTTACAGGCAAGGAATTACCCCTAACGGCTGCTATAGAAAATAGCGATATAGATGTAACCAAGGGACGCGTTTTCGATCCGAAATCCAAATCTACCTACAATTATGATGTAGCCTTCGCGCGTGGCATACTCGTGACCATAACCCGGCCTCTTACCGATCGCAGCGAAATCGTGCGCCGCCAGGACAGCGTTGAACTCCTAAGTCAGACGCCCGTGAGCGTCGTTATTAGCAAACCCCGCGAAATGTCACTCGATGAAGCTATCAGATATAACATAATCGACCCGAAGACCGCACTCGTACGCGATTTCGATAGCTTTAAATACTTGCCCTATGCCTTGGCTCACGAACGCGGTCTCGTTGACGAATCAAAGCGCACGCTCGTCGATCCTAAAGCTTTATACTTTGCATTTGATCCCACGCTGTTGATCTATGTGCGGGAACCCGTTACATTCGATCAGGCAGCTGAATCCAAGTGTTTGGATCTGCAAACCGGCATGCTAACCTATCAGCCTGTAATCCCAGCCAGCGATGACAGCGCAAACGATTCACTAACTGTCATCGAAACGTCGCCCAAGATATACACGCTTAAGGATGCCGCCGGTGTTGGCATTATTGATCCCGATTCGGCGCTGGTCAAAGATCTGGCCAAAGCGAAGCTTGTGCGTTTGCCAGAGGCCTTCCGCAAGGGCCTGATGGATGCCAACAAGGCGAACGTGTTGAATACCCAAACCTCAAAGCTGTGCACACTGCAGGAGGCCTACGAGAGTGGCCTGATCTGTACACCCAAGCGTTCATTTGGTTTGCTAGAGGCCATCACATTTAACCTGTACAACCCGACCAACGGGTGTCTAGTTGATCCCTTCCAAATGCATCCCGATATCATCAAGCGAAAGAAGTATACATTGGCCGATGCCATTAGTGCCGGTCTAATTGATCCCTCCTCGACGGTGGTGCGTGATCCCAGCACTGGCGTCATACTACCACTGGCCGCTGCCATTAGCACTGGCTTAATAGATGCCACTGAAGGTCGTCTGAACGATGCCAATGACCCAAAAAATAATATCGATTTGGTGAAGGCCGCCGAGAAGGGCTTACTGCTACCAGCCGAACAGCGGGTAAGTTTCACAGACCTAGTCTGTCTCTGCGTCTATGTGATTTAGCAGGTTTTTTACTTTCAAATTTCCAATTCACAATCAAAAAATCGGAAAACCACAGCAAAATTAGACAAACAAAATTTTACAACGCTTCGTGGCATGTTATTTTTGGTATACTCTATATATAATTTCTATAATAATCATTATTTTTCGAAGTTTTGTTACGAACTTTTTGATCAGCGCGCTCTCAACTTTACTCTATACTTTTCTTTCTATCATCAGACTAACCCACAGCTCTGTCTGCTTATCTAAAAGAAAACTCTACATTTTAATTTGCAAATCATATTTATGATTATTATTATTTTATTTTGCTTGTCCTGAAAAATGGGCAAAAATTTCTTATATTGCAGCGCATGGCATTGAGTTTTATATGTTCTCGTTCACAAAACACATCAATAAAATCAAATCTATCGCATAATTTTTCAAATGAATCAACTAAAATTGCTGAACTTGCTTTCAATGATTTTCAAGCTAAGAATGCAGCAAGTAAAATGTCAATCAGCAAGTACTACATACCACATAATCACAACACAGATCGATTGTTATCATATAGACAACATTATAATCATCAAATTGCTTGATCTGGCAACGCGCGTCTCCATTACTCTCCATAACTACTCAGCACGAATGACGTCGGCAATAATAATTTACAATCTCTTTCTCATATACACACATATCTATTGATAACACAAAACATATACATACATACATATACTCGTACAAATTTATATGATATCTAGATCACACATACCTACATATACTTCCTATACTCTAAACTCTCGTAAGTTCCACTTAGGCAGCATTTTCCTTAGGTCCATTCCTAACCTTACCAAACTGTAACGTTGTAGAGTCTTTATAAATAACTCTATTATGTACTCTATATAAATATAATTTTCTAAATAGTCCTCTTGGATATTCTACACGCAATCGTGTTATATATATTTAATACTATGCTCCCATCTTCGATAATCAATATTTCTGAATCCTATAGACCAACTGGTCTGACCTAACATAATCTCACTTTATATACACATATGTATATATTAAAAGTATCTTTGCCCTTATATAGTTTTTCTACGTTACAGTTTGGTCTGACTACAGTTGCTATAAGCCCTGGCAAATGTAGTTGTTTAGTTCTTGTAACTCGCTCTTAGTTTACCTTGAACTAAGTTAGTATTTTTTAGTATTTATTTTTACATATACATATTATTTAAATACCAATTTTCTACCTATTTTCAGCAAATTATACATACACTTATTCTTATATTATTTCGTTTGCAGTTTTTATTTTTGAGTATGCTCAGTACAAAAACAAAAAAAAAAGACATTAATAATAAAAACCCAAACTTAACACTAATCCAAGAAAACAATAAAACTCAACAACAACAAAAAACCATTAAAACGTAGTTAGATGCCCATACTAAAAGTATAAAACTGTGTAGTTGCCCCAGTCCAAAAGTAGTGCTCGTTTAATTATTTAGTTGCGCCTATTAGTATGCCTTGGTGTTTTTGTACGTATTTTAACTATTTTTTATAATAATTGTATTTGTTTTGTTATTAAACGCTTTAACGCCTAACCTAACCTAACTCTTGCCGCCCTTTAAATTGCTTCCAAACTTTTGCGTATGCTTTTGCCGCTGCTTAAGTTTATTAAATTTCAGCTATTGTATGTTTGTGTGCTCTATATATATTTTGTGTTACATATCTTATGCCTTTCGATTATATACTGTTTATATACAAAATTCTTATAAACATTTTCATATGCTCTATATATATATTACCCCAAGTACCAAATATTTAAGTATGAACATGTAACTGGCTAAGTTATGCCTATTTTAATTCATCGTACTAATTATTCTCTTTTTTTTAACATCATTATCAATCATTAATTTTGGCATACAGCAAGCAGTATTCGAAAAGTTCAACATGTGCGAGGAGAATGTCAACGATCTGCTCAAATGGGTGACATCTGTCGAACAAAAAATCTCAAGCGTTGGCGGCCCTCGTGAAAAAATCGATGAGCTGCGCAATCAAATCAATGCGCTCAAGGTTGGTTGATGATTTATATCTGCTGCTATATAATTCTACACTTCATATTTTACTTTATTTATATTTCGCAACATGCGGCATATAAGTAAAATCGGTGAAACACATGGCAAAAATATTCTATGAAAAGCATCTTTTACCAGTTTTTTATGCTTTTTGGCAAAATGACAAAACGTGTATCGTAAGCTAATCTATATTTCCTTTTCACAGCAAATCAAGGATGAAATCGAATCCCAGCAGCGTCCAGTGGCCACTTGCCTGGAGCAAATACGTCAAATTGTGCTCACCGGTGGCGATGTGCTTTCCGCACCGGAGGTCACCACCTTGGAGAACTCTGGCCGTGAGCTGCGTTCGCGCGTGGATCGTGTCAATGATCGCACTGTGCGTCTACTGCGTCGCCTGGAGGCTGGACGTGACGAGCTGACCAAGCTGCGTAGCGAACTGGATGTCTTCTCCGACTGGCTGCAGTTGGCGCGCCGCACTCTGGAGGACAAGGAGCGCGCTCTGTCGGACCTAACACGTCTTGCTTCGCAGGCAGACACCATACGTGAGTTTGTCAGCGATGTGATTGGCCACCAGGCGGATCTACGTTTCATCACAATGGCCGCACAGAAGTTTGTGGACGAGAGCAAGGAGTTCCTTGCCGTACTCAATGATTTCCGCACCTCACTGCCAGAAAGGCTGCCCCATGTGGAGCCATTGTCCAGTGCCGAGAGTCCCATACGCCAGGAGGTTTCGCTGGTGTCGGCACAGTATAAGGATCTGCTGAATCGTGTCAATGCGCTGCAGGATCGTGTCTCCGGTTTGGGTGGCAGGCAGCGTGAGTACCAGGATGCGTTGGACAAGGCCAATGAATGGCTGCGCAGCATGCAGCCGCGTATCTCTCGTGTCATCTCCGAACCTGTCGCTGGAGATCCAAAGGGCGTGCAAGATCAGATGAATGAGGCGAAGGCACTGCACAATGAGCTCCTGTCCAGCGGTCGCCTAGTAGACAATGCTCAACAAGCTTTAGATAATCTACTACGTAGCCTGGGCGGCCAGCTCAGTCCCATGGAGATCAATCAACTGGAGATACCCATTGCTGATTTAAAGAACAACTATCAGCAGTTGCTGGACACACTCGGAGAGCACTGCAAGACCTTGGATAAGACGCTCGTGCAGTCGCAGGGCGTGCAGGACGCACTCGATAGCCTAGGTAGCTGGGTTAACCAAGCCGAAGACAAGTTCAAGCTCAATTTGCGTCCCGCCTCCCTAATCAAGGAGCGTCTGCAAGAGCAGATACGCGAGCACAAGGTGCTCCTAGCTGATCTGCAGTCACATCAGGCTAGCATAGATGGCGTTCAAATTTCTGCCAAGCATCTTCTAGCCAGTGCCTCCAATGCACGCATCGCTAAGAAGGTGGAATCAAATTTGATCGATGTAACAGGCAAATTTGAGAAGCTTTACGAAAAGGCCAACAAGCGTGGCGAATTCCTTGATGATGTCTACAGTCGCCTTTCCAAGTACCTGGATGACATTAGCAATGTAGAACAGCGCATGGGCAGCCTGCAGGAGGCTTTGGACAGCCGTGAGACCAGTTTACTCTCCACGGAGGAGGTGGCACGCCGCATGCTCGACTTGTCGCGCGAAAAGGATCATCTAGCTCCACATTTCGAGGATTGTGTGCGCAATGGCAAGGACCTGATAGGTCTGCGTGATGTGACAGATACGGGCGCTTTGCGTGATCGCATCAAGGCTCTGGAATCTCAGTGGCGCAACATTAACATCAGCATCGATGAGCGTGCCAAGCTGTCCAAGCAGAAGGCCGAACGACAGCTGGCTTACGAAAGCCTCAAAAATGACGTCTTGTCATGGCTAACCAACACAGAGGGTCGTGTCAACGGACTGGCACCTGTGGCCATAGATCTGGACAAGATACGCCAACAGCACGATGAGCTAAAACCGATCTGCAAGGATTATCGTGACTATGCGCCTACTATAGACAAGATCAATGATATAGGCGCCCAATATGATGCACTTGTGCGACCAGATAGTCCCACACGCAAACGCTCCACGTACAGTCCTATCAAGAGGACAAGTCCGCTGCGTCGCATGTCCGGAGACGCCAGAAGCCCCAGCCCGACCAAGGGAGGTATACTGTCGCCACTATCGACTGGTTCCAGTGGATTCGGTAGCCGCAGATCCTCTCAGGATGGCTTCCAGCTCTCTGAACTGTCTCCGGTGCAGCAGCAGCTGAGCGAGATTAACAATCGGTATGGATTAATTGGCGTTCGTCTCAATGATCGCCAAAATGAGCTGGACAATCTTAGCGAGGAGTTGCGCAAGCAATATGAAAACCTAAAGGGTTTGGCGCAGTTCCTGGAACGTATTCAACGCCAGGTGCCCAAGGAGTCGGTGTCCAATAAGGAGGAGGCTGACCGCTGCATTAAACAGGCGCGCAAGATCCTCGAGGATATGTACGAAAAACAGAGTCTGCTGGACACAACCAAAGCGCAGATTAAGGACATCCTGCGACGCAAGTCAGATGTGCCCGGCGCCGAGCAGCTGCGCCTGGAGAACGACAACATCCAGGAGAAGTGGAAGAATCTCAATGACATCTGCAAGAATCGCATTGCCTTCTCTGAGAAGCTTCGCGACTTCCTAGACACCCATGGCAATCTCAAGAGCTGGTTGGACAGCAAGGAGCGTATGTTGACTGTGCTGGGACCCATTTCCTCGGATCCACGCATGGTTCAGAGCCAGGTGCAGCAGGTGCAAGTATTACGCGAGGAATTCCGCACTCAGCAGCCGCAACTAAAACACTTCCAGGAGCTGGGACACGATGTGGTCGATCATTTGGCTGGCACACCCGATGCCCAGGCCGTTGAGCTGAAGCTCAAGGATGTGCTCACCAAGTGGGACGATCTAATGGGTAAGCTGGACGATCGCGCAAATAGTCTGGGCGGTGCTGCTGATAGCTCAAAGGAGTTCGATGCGGCTGTCAATCGCCTACGCGAGGCACTGCAAAACATTAGCGACAACCTAGACACCCTACCCAGCGATGGCGATCACCAGGAAAATCTCCGCAAGATCGAGAATCTCGAGCGACAACTGGAGGGTCAGCGTCCACTCTTGGCTGATGTAGAGCAATCCGCGGCCACGTTGTGCAATATTCTCGGCGATCCTGCCTCACGCGCCGATGTCAATTCACGGGTTGCAGCGCTAGAAAAACAATACCAGGCACTGCAAAAGAAGTTGGACACGAAGAAGGCTGAAACAGAGGCCTCGCTGCGTGATGGCCGCCACTTTGCCGAGAACTGCTCCAAGACGCTCGGCTGGCTATCCGGCGAGCTGTCCAATTTGACCGATCGCCTGCTTGTGTCTGCCCACAAGCCCACGCTGCAGCACCAGATCGATACGCACGAGCCCATCTACCGGGAGGTGATGGCGCGCGAGCATGAGGTAATCATGTTGATCAACAAGGGCAAAGATTTGTCTGATCGCCAGCAGGATCGTGGTGTCAAACGTGATCTGGACCGTATACAACAACAATGGGAGAAACTGCGTCGTGAGGCTGTCGATCGTCACACGCGTCTACAGACTTGCATGGAGCACTGCAAGAAGTATTCACAGACTTCAGAGACCTTCCTTGCCTGGCTGCGTACCGCTGAGGATAAGCTCGCGGATCTTACTCCCGGTGTCTTATCCAAATCCAAGCTTGAGACGCGTCTGCGTGACCTTCAAACGTTCCGCAGCGAAGTGTGGAAGCATTCGGGCGAATTTGAGAACACCAAGGGCCTGGGTGATACCTTCCTCAGTAGCTGTGACATTGACAAGGAGCCGATCAAAGCAGAGCTGCAGGATATACGCGATCGCTGGGAGCGTTTGAACAATGATCTGATTGCACGCGCTCATGAGATTGAGAACTGCTCGCGTCGTTTGGGTGACTTTAATGATGAGCTCCGCAATTTGGATCACTCGCTGGGTCGTTGCGAGGATCGCCTTGCCGCACATGATGCGCTGGGCGGTGCTGCAAAGGATCCCAAGCTACTCGAGCGCGTCAAGGCAATACGCGAGGAGCTGACGAATCTAAGCAAGCCGCTGCAATCGCTCAAGGCGTTGGCCAAGGACATTAGTGCCGAAGCACGAGCCGCCGGCGGTGATGCGGATCATTTGACCAGCGAAGTTGATGGCTTAGCCGATCGCTTGTCCGAGCTGCAGGGTCGTCTGGATGATCGCTGCGGCGAGCTACAATCGGCGGCCACGGCTGTGTCCCAGTTCAACGAGCAGATGAAGGGTCTGGGAATTGACCTGAACGATCTGGAGACTGAGATTGAGAAGCTATCGCCGCCCGCCCGAGAGATTAAGATCGTGCAACAGCAACTGGATGATGTAGGCAAATTGCAGAACAAACTGGAGCGCCTAGTGGGTCGTCTGGAGGATGCCGAGCGTGCCGCTGATGTTCTTGTAGACGCCGGCTTCTCTGCGGACACCAGTCAGACGCGTGACCAAATCTCCACGCTGCGCAAGACTCTCGGCCGCTTGGATAATCGTGTGCGCGATCATGAGGACAAGCTGCAAAGCACGCTGAAGGCTCTGCGGGAGTTCTACGACTTGCAGTCGCAAGCCCTGGATGACATCCAGGACGTTAGCGATGAATTCAAGCGAATGAAGCCTGTAGGCTCAGAACTGGATCAGATCAGACGCCAACAGGAGGACTTCCGTAACTTCCGAGAGCACAAGGTTGAGCCACTGGCTCTGAATGTAGACAAAGTCAACATGGCTGGACGCGATTTGGTTCGCTCCGCAGCCAGTGGCGTCTCTACGAACACCATTGAGAAGGACTTGGAGAAGCTGAACGATCGCTGGAACGATTTGAAGGAGCGCATGAACGAACGCGACCGTCGTCTGGACGTAGCGCTGCTGCAGTCCGGCAAGTTCCAGGAGGCCCTAGCAGGACTCTCCAAGTGGTTGAGCGATACCGAGGAAATGGTTGCCAATCAGAAAGCACCCAGCTCCGACTACAAGGTCGTGAAGGCGCAGCTGCAGGAACAAAAGTTCCTCAAGAAAATGTTGCTGGATCGTCAGAACTCGATGGGCTCGTTGGCCAATTTAGGCAAAGAGGTGGCCAATCATTGCGAGCCTGCTGAGCGCGCCTCCATTGAGAAGCAGCTGAATGATCTGATGAAGCGTTTCGATGCCTTGACCGATGGTGCCGAGCAGCGGGAGCAAGATCTAGAGGAGGCCATGGAGGTGGCCAAGCGTTTCCATGACAAGATTAGTCCCCTGGAATTGTGGCTGGATAATACGGAACGTGCAGTTAAGGCTATGGAGCTGATACCCACGGATGAGGAAAAGATACAGCAACGCATTCGCGAGCATGATCGCCTGCACGATGAGATTCTAGGCAAGCAGCCTGATTTTACCGATCTTGCCGATGTGGCTGCTCAGCTGATGCATTTGGTCAGCGATGAGGAGGCTGTCAATCTGGGCGAGAAGGTGCGCAGTGTGACCGAACGCTATACAGGTTTGGTCGACGCCAGCGACAATATTGGCGCTCTGCTCGCCGAATCCCGTCAAGGTTTGCGTCATCTGGTGTTGAGCTATCAGGATTTGGTTGCGTGGATGGAGAGCATGGAGAATGAGCTAAAGCGTTTCAAGTCTTTGCCAGTCTATGCCGAGAAGCTGTTGGAGCAAATGGATCATCTGCTGGAGCTGAACGAGAACATCGCGGGACACGCAAACAATGTAGAGTCCACGGTTGAATCCGGCGCAGAGCTCATGAAGCACATTTCCAATGATGAGGCCATACAATTGAAGGATAAGTTGGACTCACTGCAGCGTCGCTATGGCGATCTGACCAATCGTGGTGGAGATCTGCTCAAGAATGCTCAGAATGCTTTGCCACTTGTGCAGCAGTTCCATGAGGCCCACAATCGCTTGGTCGAATGGATGCAAAGCGCCGAGACCGCCTTGGCGCCCAGTGAGCCACGTCAGGCAGATGTGCTGCGTCTGGAGAGCGAGCTATCCGACATGCGTCCCATACTGGACACCATCAATCTGGTTGGGCCACAGCTGTGTCAGCTATCACCAGGCGAAGGTGCCGCCACCATTGAGAGCATTGTTACCCGCGACAATCGTCGCTTCGATGCGATCGTGGAGCAGATTCAACGCAAGGCCGAGCGTCTGCATTTGAGCAATCAGCGTGCCAAGGAGGTCACAGGTGATATCGATGAGCTGCTAGAGTGGTTCCGTGATATGGATACCACATTGCGTGAGGCCGATCCACCTGGCATGGAGCCGAAATTGGTGCGCGCTCAGTTGCAGGAGCATCGCTCCATCAATGATGACATTTCCAGTCAGAAGGGACGCGTGCGTGACGTCACCGCCGCCTCCAAGAAGGTGCTGCGTGAATCGCCGCAAAGCGAGAATACCGCAACGCTGCGCGAGAAGCTGGACGACCTTAAAGAGATTGTGGACACCGTTGCACAGCTGTGCAGTGAACGTCTGGGTATCTTAGAGCAAGCCTTGCCACTTTCCGAGCACTTTGCCGACTCACATTCGGGTCTGACCACCTGGCTGGATGACATGGAGCAGCAAATCTCACGCCTGAGCATGCCTGCTCTGCGGCCCGATCAGATCACGCTGCAGCAGGACAAGAACGAGCGTCTTCTGCACTCCATAGCCGAGCATAAGCCACTGCTGGATAAGCTGAACAAAACGGGTGAAGCTCTGGGCGCTCTGGTCGCCGACGAAGATAGCGCCAAGATCAATGAGATTCTCGACACGGACAATGCCCGCTATGCGGCGCTGCGTCTGGAGCTGCGCGAACGTCAACAGGCACTGGAGAGCGCTCTGCAGGAGTCCAGCCAGTTCTCTGACAAACTTGAGGGCATGTTACGTGCGCTGGCCAACACAGTGGATCAGGTGAATCAATTGGATCCACTCTCAGCACTGCCACAGAAGATACGCGAGCAAATCGAGGACAATGATGCTCTGATGGATGATCTGGATAAGCGTCAGGATGCATTTAGCGCTGTGCAGCGTGCTGCCAACGATGTCATTGCTAAGGCTGGCAACAAAGCTGATCCTGCCGTGCGCGACATCAAAGCCAAACTGGAGAAACTCAATAATCTGTGGAACGATGTTCAAAAGGCTACCAAGAAGCGTGGCAGCTCCCTGGATGACATACTCAGTGTTGCAGAGCCCTTCTGGAAGCAGTTGAATAGCGTCATGAAAACACTCAAAGATCTGGAGGAGACGCTGTCCTGTCAGGAGCCACCAGCGGCACAGCCGCAAGACATCAAGAAACAACAGGTGGCACTGCAGGAGATACGCCACGAAATCGATCAGACCAAGCCCGAAGTGGAGCAAGTGCGTCGCCATGGTAGCAATCTCATGAACATGTGCGGTGAACCTGACAAGCCAGAGGTCAAGAAGCACATCGAGGATTTGGATAATGCCTGGGACAACATTACAGCGCTATATGCCAAGCGGGAGGAGAACCTGATCGATGCAATGGAGAAAGCCATGGAGTTCCATGAAACACTGCAGAACCTGCTTAAGTTCCTCACCAAGGCTGAGGATAAATTCGCTCACTTGGGACCTGTCGGCTCCGACATTGATGCCGTCAAGCGACAGATTGAACAGCTCAAGTCGTTCAAGGACGAAGTCGATCCGCATATGGTCGAAGTAGAAGCATTAAACAGGTAAGCTTCGAATCGCTTTAAAATCCAATTCTGATATCTAATAATTTGTAATAATAATATATATCAACGCCGTGTTTGTGTGGTCTATCTTCAATCGTACAATTGGCAGAGGTCTAGAGAGGCAAGATAGTTTCAAAATTTCGTACGTTCTCTATTGTTCGTTCGTTATTGTTGTGTACATTTAAGTGCCTGCATTGTAAACTGTGAAATTTGAGACGTGATCAGCGATCAGAGATCTGTGATTTCTATAAAATTTCTTATTTTTGATCTTCAATCTCTGGTCTATAATTTAGGATCTGTTGTGTCTGATCTGTGATCCCCGATCTCTGGTTTGTGATCTCTGATGTGCTTTGCGCATGTTTCTTATGATTTTCGCCAAAAGCCACTGGAACCAGCGGTTCCAAAGTCGTTATTGCATGTGCACCGGCAAGCCGCCAGTATTATTATTATTGTTGCGTTTTGCTTGCATCTCAAGCGCCAGCCATAAACAACTCATGTTAATCCTCTCTTGACCAATTACAGACAAGCTGTGGAATTAACGGAACGCACTTCGCCGGAGCAGGCGGCATCGATAAGGGAGCCATTGTCGGTGGTCAATCGCCGTTGGGAGGCATTGCTGCGTGGCATGGTCGATCGGCAGAAGCAGCTGGAGCATGCGCTGCTCCATTTGGGTCAATTCCAGCATGCACTCAACGAGCTGTTGGTCTGGATTAACAAGACAGACAGCACATTGGATCAGTTGAAACCGGTAAGACAGCGAGGAATCGCTTCCAAATAGGCAAATCTAATTACGTAAATTATTTCCAGATACCCGGCGATCCGCAACTACTTGAGGTTGAGCTTGCCAAGCTTAAGGTGCTGGCCAATGATATACAGGCGCATCAGAACTCAGTGGACACCCTCAACGATGCCGGACGCCAGCTGATTGAGACTGAGAAGGGTTCTGTGGAGGCCTCCACGACACAGGAGAAGCTGCGCAAGCTTAACAACGAGTGGAAGCAACTGTTACAAAAGGCCAGCGATCGCCAGCATGAGTTGGAGGAGTCTCTGCGCGAAGCTCAAGGCTACATTGCTGAGGTCCAGGACATATTGGGCTGGTTGGGCGATGTGGATGCCGTGATTGGTGCCAGCAAGCCGGTGGGTGGTCTGCCAGAGACAGCGACCGAGCAGCTGGAACGCTTTATGGAAGTCTACAATGAGCTGGATGAAAATAGGCCCAAGGTTGAGACAATACAAGCGCAGGGACAGGAGTACATTAAGCGCCAGAACCAAATGAAGGTCTCCTCCAGCAATCTGCAGCATACACTGCGCACACTGAAACAACGCTGGGATGCGGTGGTTTCGCGAGCATCCGATAAAAAGATCAAACTAGAGATTGCACTAAAGGAGGCCACCGAATTCCATGAGACTCTTCAAGCCTTTGTCGAGTGGCTCACCCAGGCTGAGAAGCAGCTATCCAATGCTGAACCCGTTTCGCGCGTGCTGGAGACCATTCAAGCCCAGATGGAGGAGCATAAGGTCCTGCAAAAGGATGTGAGCACACATCGTGAGGCTATGCTGCTGCTAGACAAAAAGGGCACGCATCTTAAATACTTCAGCCAGAAGCAGGATGTGATTCTAATCAAGAATCTGCTCGTCTCAGTGCAGCATCGCTGGGAGCGTGTGGTTAGCAAAGCGGCAGAGCGCACACGCGCTCTGGATCATGGCTACAAGGAGGCTCGTGAGTTCAATGATGCCTGGAATAGCATGATGCAGTATCTGCAGGAAACCGAACAGGTGCTGGATCAAATCATCGAAGAAGCCACCGCCTCCAAGGAGCCGCAAAAGATCAAGAAATACATTGGCAAGCTAAAGGAAACACATCGCCAGCTGGGCGCCAAGCAGTCCGTCTACGATGGCACAATGCGCACAGGCAAGAACCTCATGGAGCGTGCGCCAAAGGGCGATCGCCCAGTGCTGGACAAGATGCTGCTGGAACTTAAGGAGCAATGGACGCGTGTCTGGTCGAAGAGCATTGAACGCCAGCGCAAACTAGAGGAGGCATTGCTGCTCTCCGGACAGTTTAGCGACGCTCTTGGAGAGCTGCTCGACTGGCTGAAGAAGGCCAAGAGCCGCCTCAACGAGAACGGACCCGTCCACGGTGATCTGGAGACGGTGCAGGGCTTGTGTGAGCATCACAAGCACATTGAACAGGATCTTCAGAAGCGCTCCGCTCAAATGCAGGGCGTGCTGAAGACCGGTCGTGACCTGGAGCGCTCGGGCAATAATCCTGAAGTGGGTCGCCAGCTCGACGAGCTGCAATCCATTTGGGAGGAGGTCCAGAAGGCTGTAGGCAAACGCGGAGAGCGACTCCAAGTGGCTCTGGTGGATGCTGAGAAGCTGAATGCACGCGTCCAGGCTCTGTTCGATTGGCTGGATCATGCGGAACACAAGTTGCGCTATGCGAAGAATGCGCCCGATGATGAGAAGGTCTCGCGCGAAATGATGGACATTCACACCGAGTTTATGCGTGATCTGCGCGTGCGTGAGCGTGAGAAGAGCGAAACGTTCGAGTATGCAGAGGAGATTATTGGCAAGGCCTATCCGGATGCCATACCCATCATCAAGAACTGGCTATCGATTATACAGCAACGTTGGGAGGAGGTGCGACAATGGGCCATCAACCGCGAGTCGAAGCTGGAATTGCATTTGCAATCGCTCAAGGATCTGGATGATACCATTGAGGAGCTGCTCGCTTGGCTCAGCGGACTCGAAGGCACCCTATTGAGTAAGTAATCCAAATTGAAAGCTATTTGGTCGATTTCTATTTCTGTTCTCCTCATATAGATCTGAAGCACGAACAGTTGCCGGATGAGATTCCACCTGTTGAGAAATTGATTGAAGATCACAAGGAGTTCATGGAGAACACAGCACGCCGCCAGAATGAAGTGGATCGCGCCTGCAAGCCTCGTCAACTCCCTCCTGGCGCGCGCAAACCCTCGCGAAGTGGCAAGACGCCAGTGTGAGTATAACGAAATTGCCATCTGACTTTTGTATATATGAGTATTTTATTTTATTTTATTTTTTACTTTTATTTCTTTTGCTATTTTTCACCAATTTTATTGCTACAAATATCAAATATTTTCCCCTGCAACGATTTGCACACAAACTTTTGCCTATCGTCTACCCAAAATATACCACAATATACCAAATACTGTACACCTTGCAACAACAACAACTCTATATATATATATATATATATATATATACAACTGTAGTCGTGGCTCCAGTCACGATCTGCGCGAACAGTCGCCCGATGGCCAGCTTCGACGTCAAAGGTTTGACAGCTACTTTATACTGTACTCTAAAAATTGCAAGCCACTTCAAACAATGAGGCGAATGCGCTTACCAACACTACCTCACACACACGCACACATTACCAACTGGTTCAAGACTACATTTTGCTTAACATTGCAACATTAAATTGTTAAAAAAAAAAAAAACTCAAATATCAGGCAAACCATTGCTTAAATATAGCTATAAGCTATTTCGTGTCCTATGTAGTGCTAAAATGAGCTAACATACTATGTTTGCTAAGCCTACCTGTATCAACTACCATACCATGAACTCATCACAACATAAATAAATTGCTTCACGATTAAAGGAATCCTTTTTTAACAAGAGCTTCAAGTAAATCTATACCCTATGCCTACTGTACGCTAGTTGAGTTGTCTTAACTAAACAGGCAACTATACAGTGCGTTTAGTTGGGTGCGTTTGCCCCGCCTGGGCTATAGATATTGCTATACCTGAGCTCATGTCTAAAATAACTAATGTTCTTTATAATAATGCATTATTTAAAAATAATATCTTCTGTAGCTCTTAATAAAATGCTTACTTATCTACTTACCATACCACGTAGTATCCACTGCACCTCGCACACACAGCACAGCACTCGGCTTATACACACTGCTGCTAAAACTGTTGCTTTATTTTGTTATTTTCCAACACTTAGTTTTGTGAAATGTTTTTAATATGCAATTGCTACCCTCTCTTTCACAGCTTCAAGGGATCACGCGATCAAGGACTCAACGCACGCAAGGGCAGGTGAGTTATCAGCCTTTCCTAGGGCGATTTTTAATAGTTTCAAAAATAACTGTGCATGCACTTTCAAAATTATCAATGAAATTTCTTTTGTTTTTCTCAAACTTTACTTTTTTTTGGCTCTATGCAACACTATTTTTGGAAATGCTGCGACATGTTATTTATTTTGTGTATATATAAATAATTATACACAACATTTTTGATAAATGTTATTTTTGTCTTTTACAATGTGTATTTGTGTATATTGTTTCGTTATTTGATCGTTTTTGTTTTTGTCTCTCTCTTTTGTCTCTTTTTTTTGATTCTACTTTCATCACGCTACGTAAACGTTGTCTCATATCAAACTCTATGCATCTTGCTGCTTAAATATTTGCTCTGCATCATCAATATATCAAAATATATATATATATATATATATATATATGTAAATCGCCTGTACAGTCGTGTTACGCCCACGCGTGATACGCCCGACAGAGATCGCCTGCCGCACTATGGCCCCCGTTTCTCGCCAAGGTAAGTGGCCCGCCGCTCTTCATTTAACATTCAGTGCAGCGCAAACTGTGCGCTCATGCTAAATGCTCTGTTAAATATTTTGTGTATGTTAAGCATTTTGTAGTTTCGTTATTTGTTTTTTTCAATCTAATTAGCTCTCTTTTTGTGATATGCTTCAGAACTATCATATAATCTTACGCATATATTAATAATATTCAACTTTTTCCAAGCAGCTCTACCGGTACAGATCTTGAATTCCGTTCACCACGCGCGAAACTCTTGTGGAACAAGTGGCGCGATGTCTGGATGCTGTCATGGGAGCGTCAGCGTTTGTTGCATGAGCATCTTATGTATTTGAAGGATGTCGAGCGTGCTCGCAACTTTAGCTGGGATGATTGGCGCAAGCGCGTAAGTAACTCCCTATACAGAACTTATTAAACAATCTATATAATTCCAATTCTCTTCTTTTTGCAGTTCCTCAAGTACATGAACCACAAGAAATCGCGCTTGACTGATTTGTTCCGGAAAATGGATAAGGATAACAATGGCATGATACCACGCGATGTCTTTATCGATGGCATACTGAATACGAGTAAGTTTTTCAAATAGACATTGTTCCTTTTGTGCAGCTTTTCTCATGATATTGTTGAACCGCTTCTATTAGAATTCGATACTTCTGGTCTGGAAATGAAGGCTGTTGCGGATCTGTTTGATCGCAATGGCGAGGGTCTTATCGATTGGCAGGAATTCATTGCCGCTTTGCGGCCCGATTGGCAGGAACGTAAACCCGCCAACGATTCCGATAAAATACACGATGAGGTCAAACGTTTGGTCATGCTTTGCACATGTCGCCAAAAGTTCCGCGTGTTCCAAGTTGGCGAAGGCAAATATAGAGTGAGTTTACATTCCAATAAGAGTTACTCAACAGCTGTTAACTGTGTGTTATGTTAATCTTTACAGTTTGGTGATTCCCAGAAACTGCGCCTGGTACGCATCCTGCGCAGCACTGTCATGGTGCGCGTGGGTGGCGGCTGGGTCGCTTTGGATGAATTCCTGCAGAAGAACGATCCTTGTCGCGGTAAGTTCCATACTCAAACACAACAGACAAACGCTCTTTATAAATATTTAGTACACGTACATACACGAAAATTATCGATAAATCTTGTTGGATTTCATACATTTATCGCATATTATTTCTAGTGTAATTTTTGTAGTCCACCATATCACAAAACTTAAAAAAACATAAACATTCCATTCCCATCTCAGCTCATGCATTTTGTCTATACCTTAGATTAAACATATATGCATCATTCTTTTTAAAAACCATTTTTGATCATGTCTCTTAATTCACATACATAAACATAGGTACAGTTGTGCTTAACAACTAATTATACAATTTTTTTTTACAAAAGCTAAACATTTTTTTAAAACATACCAAATATCATATTAATAATACCAAACGGATATGGTCATTTAACCAACAAATAAAAATATATAATAAAAATAAAACTTTTGTGCCTAAAAATATAACTAGCATATGAACCCAAAAGAAAAACAAAAACAACATAACCTTAAAACAAAACATAATTTTTGAAAACCTCATTAATTTTGTTTGGTCGAAAAGTTGCTTTACAAAATACAATACGAGAAATTAACAGTGCGCCTTATTTTTAAAGAATTTTTTGCCATTTAGTCGGTGCCTAATTTTTGACGCCTCTCATACACACAATAACCAAACGATATCAAGAATCCAAACAAAAACCAAAAACCTATCCTAAAGCCCGAAAACTGAAAAGCTCACAGTCTAGGGTTGCCATTTAGTAATCATGCTCATATTTTTGTTGCTTTTATATGTTAACTCTGCGTTTTATCCTACCCCATACCACACATTGTATTTATCTACTTATATAGTAATTTTTAATCTGGGTTAAGAAACACTACGTCTATTGCCTAGAATCTAACTTAACTAAAATTTGATATAAAAAAAACTTGCTTAGTATTTATATAGTGCATGATGCTGTCTTTTATTTTGCTTTATTCTCTTGCTTAACATGGCTACAGTTGTGCCGGCTGTTAACTAACAGCTGTGCCGATCTTACATAGCTATAACTGTACTTTTTCATGTCACGCTTCGTAAATTTGTTCATTTATGTTTGTTGTGCGTCCCATTTTTTGAAAACTTGAATTTTTGTATTAATAATTTTGTATACCGTTTTTCGTTTTTACTAATCAAATTTTATGTTTTCCCCCTTTTTCTTTTTCAAATATTTTTTTTTTCTGTATTAAAATGAAACCGATAACGATAACGCAATGTGCCCGATATTTAAATGTAAACCCGTGTGTACCACAAATATCCGCTTGCGCTGCCCACGCCCAACATGCACTCGCCTGCGCCCAAAAAATTACCACAAAAATACCAACAAAAAATACCAAACTCTGAAAAATACTATGCGGTAACAAAATTTCGTTGTTATTGTTGTTGTTATATGTTCGCCCTGCAACAAAAACAAAATTACAAAAAAAACAACAAATGCACACGCTCACATAAACGCGTGTTTGGTATATATATATATGTGTGTATATGTATATATATATATATATATATATATATATATATATATATGTTTATATATATACCACATGGTATATTCCCGGCATTGAACGGAGCAGCCAAGGGACGCACTAACATTGAGCTACGCGAGCAATTCATATTGGCCGATGGCGTCTCACAGAGCATGGCCGCCTTTACGTCCAGACGTTCCACGCCCAATGCTGCCCAAACTGCCAACAGTTCGCAAAATGGCGGCGCCGGTAGCCCCAACTTGCCGCCATATATGAGTGGACAGGGTCCCATCATAAAGGTAAATCAACAAACCAGTGACAGTTGTGGGTAAACAAAAAAGAAAATAAGAAGAAAACTAAGAAAAACATGAATTCCCCCCACAATCCCAACACTATTCCCGAATACTATAAGTGTATATCCCATGTTAGGCTTTTATATTGTCTGAGAGGTAAGTTTTGAGCTTTCGTTTTGGGTTTATTGTGTGTGTTGTTGACAAAAACAAAAAAAAAACATAAAACAAACATCTATTAAAACAAAAAATATAATCGCTCGCTGCTGCCGCTGCGTCGCGCTGACTCTTGATTTTTGTGCATGAGAATTTACATAATTCTATATATATTTATTGTATTGAACGTATTGTTGTTGCTATACTACATACATATATCGTATATTCCTTATAAATATTTATTTGTTACTCCTTGAATTGTTTTATGTTACGCTGCGTCATATATTTTGAGTTTAATGCTAGATAAATTACACATGCGCGCGCTAACTGTCGCGCTTTGTGAGGTTAGGTTCTATTGAGGTTATGTGCAGTCATTTTGAGGTTATGTTGATTTTTCTTTGTATAGAGGCCAGTTGCTTAAATGATCATATACCGTTTAGTCAGCTATAAGCTATTATGAGCAAAATGCCAACAACAACAAAATTGTGTTTCTATATATATGTAGCTGATGAGCACTTGGCCGAGTTAATGCCAATATTTGAGAAAATCCGTGCACAAGACCAAGTCCCATGCGCCTTTCCCATACACATGGGCGCCGGCGGCACAGTATTCGTGCGCTGCAATGCCAGCCGCTCGGTACCACTGAGTCCACATGTGCTCCATTGTCATCCAACAACACACTGGGTAAGTCGAACTCAACTGAGGAAGCAGACGGAAGTAAAGCAACAGGAAACAGGGCCATTAGCAGGGGGCACTAATAGATACCTACGCCCAAAAGATTGCATCACTAATCTTTCATTGTTGTTTACCCACCATCAGGTACGCGAGCGTTCGGTACGTTCCATACCCATGTCAAGGCCATCGCGATCTTCGCTTTCGGCCAGCACGCCCGATTCGCTTAGCGATAATGAGGGCAGCCATGGTGGACCCTCTGGCCGTTATACGCCGCGCAAGGTCACCTATACGAGCACACGCACGGGTCTGACGCCAGGAGGATCGCGTGCCGGCTCCAAGCCCAACTCACGCCCGCTCAGCAGACAAGGCTCCAAGCCGCCGTCCCGTCATGGCTCCACGCTCTCGCTCGATAGCACAGGTTAGAAGTGCTCAAATCAAATGAAAATCAATCAAATTTGAACCAACGCCTCCCCTTTGCAGATGATCACACCCCCTCGCGCATACCACAGCGCAAAGCATCCGCTGCGAGCACCATTAGCGGCACCGGCACCACCCCGCGCCCGGCGCGTCTGTCTGTAGCTACAGCAGCCACACCGGGCAGCCGGCTTAATGGCACCAGCACCATCACACGCAAAACCGCGTCCGGTTCGGCAAGTCCAGCGCCCACAAGGTAAGCATTTGTCTATATTTTTCTGATGGGGGTTAAGGGTGGGTTTTTGATAAACATATTTGAACTTTATTAATTTATCAATTTATTTTTGAAATTATTTTCGGTTACTGCATTAACTTTTGACAAAACTCACACAACAAAAAATACCAACAATATATCAAAAAAAAAAAATATACAAAACATTCTCAACATAATACCAAAATCACCATTTTACATGCTACTTACAAAACGAATTGGCTTATATGAAAAAAAAAATCATTAAAAATACAAAATATACCAAATAAATACCATCATTGAAACGCTAACCTACAAAACGAATTGGCTTTGTTGAAATAAAATATCATATCGAAATTGAAATGCTTGAATGCAACTAACTACAACATCAAAAAATACAATAAATACCAAAAAATTATACCGACTTGTGCCTGAAACCAAAAATATAAATACTGCAAAAAACAGCAATGGAGGCATGAGTAGATCATCCAGTATACCAGCACTAACAGGCTTCGGCTTCAAACCCACTAGGTAATGCCCAAAAACAACAAAAACAACAACAAACAATACTAAACATAACATTATTTTATATTATAATTTTATCAATCTAAGTTAAATCAATCAAGTATTAGCGCTAGTTTGTTAGCTATAGCTCGTAAGATATACATTTTGGTAATGGTTGTACTTATGCTAACTATTCACAAACATATACTAAAGCCGCCCATCACGGATACCGGTTAAGATACCCCTCAACGATTCCAAAACATCATCGCCCACCAGCTCGTCTGCAAATCCAAGCAGCTTGGGGTAAATTTCTGTATACCATATATATATAGAGAGTGCTATATACATATATATAAATAAGCATCCACTGTAGACAATTATGAAATTATTCAGCAAATAGTAGCAAGTAATTATTATAATTTTTATATATTTGTTTGTTTATTGTTTCAAATTATGTTATCAATTGTAAAGCCAGTGCATGTCTAACTGCAATTGCCTGGATTGTTTTCTAATTTCGACTAATGCTTTAAGTACTATTTTGTTATATAACCCTGCAGAGGATATTATGATTGAGAGGCAAAGTAGATAAAACGTCCGATTGTAAAGAACTTTTAATTATATGATGAGAGAACTCTAAAGAAGTGTCTTTTCTTACAAAATAGTTGGATATACTAGTTTAGAAAAGGATTTTAGTGAGTCGTAGCTACATTAAGCTAACGGATCGGAAAAATTAATTTTGAAAAAATAAATTATATTTTATTGTTATTCAATTCACTTGATTCAAATCAAAAAAAAAAAAGAGACGTTTTATTAATATTTAGTATATTAAAGAAAACATTATTAATTGTTCTTAAAAGTATTACTACAATTACTATCTGATAATTTTATCTTCTAGTTGTTATAGCAATGTAATATTTAGAGTTTAGTTTAAATATAAAAACACATTTTTTAGGCTTTTAGACCTGATTTAACACACGCTTAACATATTTAAACAGAAATTTAATTGTACATTTATCGAATATAATTCGCTTTCTAATTTGTCTTCAGGAACTTTCAATTCAGTTTGCTATAAAATGATGTGCTCTAAGAAAGTTGGGAAAATATTAAAAGAATACATATATCTGCAAGGATATTAAATCTTCGGCACGCCGAGGCTAGCTATTATTGTTCATAAATATTGTTTATTTAATTCTTAAACTGTTCAAGTTTTTATTTAATTTCCAAGTGCCTTTGCCCATACTTACTTTTTTTGGACTTCCTTTCCACAGGCGCAACATCAGCGGCAGTTCAACGCCGTCGGGCATGCAGACGCCGCGGAAGAGCTCCGCGGAGCCGACATTCAGCTCGACGATGCGACGCACATCGCGTGGAACCACGCCCACTGAGAAGCGTGAACCGTTCCGGCTTTAAGGCGGACGCAACAGTTGCCAATTAATAATTAAAAACAAATAACAAAAAAAACACACAAATCTTAAAATAACTAACTACGCACTGAAGTTCTTTCAACTAATCAACCACAAATTGTGAACTTTCCCCCTGCCCCCTGCCAGACTCTACACACGCAATAGAGAGACTACATTGCTGTAGAAAATGTAGCAACAGGAACCAGTTCAAACAGTCGCTGAGAATTTATACAAAAAATGTTTTGTAAAAAACAGCGCTAAAAAATTTGCAAATCTTGGTTAAGCGTAAAAGACACAAAAAACTCAACAAAATGAGAGTTTAGAGAACTGCGAAAATAAGTTTTTATAGCAACCGTTATAAAGAAAAGGCTATCCAAACACACACACACACACACACAAAGTTGAGAAAGCTACTTACAAGTAATACTAACTACTACAGACCTTTTGCTACTACTAATATTTAATGCCTACTATTTACTAGTTATACTTTAATATTGATTTCCAAATTTATAATTTGTAAATACTTATATAAAATGCAAAATACACTCCAAGTGCTTAAGCCAATTCAAAATCTAAAAAAAAAAATGAAACAAAAATTATAAAAATTAACAAAACAGAAAATTACAAAAAAAAAAAAAAATGAAAATGAAAAAACATTCGAATTAAATGTCGCTGCGCGCTGTCATTAGTCCTTGCAGTCTTTGAATGCGTCCACAAAATCGCCAGTTTGTGGGCGTGCTCCAGCTGTGGGCATGGCAGTTGCGTATGCGACCAAAAAAACTAAACCCAAACGTTTAAGAGAAATTTGATTTTGTTCTGTTGAAACTAATAGTAAAAGTAAAGCTTGACAGCCGCATAAAAAAAGAAAGAAAACAAAAAATATTTAATTATATACTAAAAGTCATTACTCTAAGTTTAATTAATATTTAGTTAGTAAGCATAAAACAAGAAGATACCAACCACACACACAATTTGTAATGCATAATTATTTTTGTTTTCTATATGCAAGTGGAACATATAACTAATATTATAGAGTGAAAAAGAAAAAGAAAAGAGAAAAAATGCAAAAACTTTATATAAATATTGTATAATACTAATACTAAATTATTTTGTTATACGAAACAATAGAAATGCATTCAACGTTTTTTGTAATTCTATTAAATTAAAACAATTTAAACGAGAAATAAACCTTTACAAAAAAAAAAAGAAAATTAATAACAAAATCTGACAAGTGTTTTTAGTTACAGACGTTAGGAAATATTTTCGATTCATAGACAAAAAATGTAATAAACATTTTTTGTCAATTTGCTTGCGTTTTTTGTTCGCCTGGTAATTTGCTCAGTCAGATCAGAGAAAGTTATGCCATTTTGAGCTAGTGAAACTCTATAGAAGCCGAGATATTATTGAAAATTGGTAAATTCTCAAAATGAAAATATTTGAATGGAAATCGATAATCTGGGTCCGTACGACCACATTTCCCCGAGATATTTAAAAAAATATTTTTGAAAAACTTTAAATGGCTGTATCTCGGGTAAATTAAGTCCGATCCTGGCAAGGTATGCCTCGATCATCTCGTGATTTCCAATTGAATTGAATGGAATCCAAAAATGTTGACTTCAGAACCGACCCCATTTTTGTTAAATTTGTGATGTTACCCTTGCCATTTTGATGAAAATTGTTAAAATCTCAAAATGGAAATATTTGAATGCAAATCGATAATCGGGGTTCGTACGAGTTTAAAAGGCTATATGATTTGAAAATCGGACCATAATTACCTGAAATATACAAGTTGATGACTCGGTGAAAGGCGGATACCTACAATATTGCTTCTAACACGTTCTTATTGCTTGCAAATAAAATATCATTTTATATAATGGAATTGAATTTATTCATTTTAATTTATTAGTTGTATTTTTTTGACACATTGAAATTTGGTATTTGTAGTATTTGCCTTGCAGATCCAAATGGATTGCTATATTTCTGTTCCACACGAACATTTAATTAGTTAGACATTTAAATATATGAATGCAGACATATAGATGTGTGTGTGTGTGAGTGTCTGTATATAGTTGCTAGTGTTATGTACTTTTAATATCGGTTCTGTCATATGAAACTGACTAGAATGACGCTGTTAATTGGTACGTGCCCATCATTTTAATGCCTAACGGATGACTTTACATAAATTTTCTTTTTATTTTATTGTTTTCATGTATCTTGTGCTAAGCTGCCACAGAGAAGAACGATAGAGGGGGGAATAGTTACGAGTTAAACATTTATGCTAAAGTTCAAGTGCGAATTGCAGTTTATGCGTTTAGTAAATATCAAAGTGTGCTTGTGTGTGTGTGTGTACGTCAACGCCAGCGCTGCCAGTTGGTGCTGCTAAATATACATATATTTCGGAACGCCCTAAATGTTCTCCTAACCAATAATATCGTCGGCACAATGCCGCAAGTCTTTTGTAAGCCATTACAAATACAAATAGATGTATCGTTATATAATAAACATAAAACTAAATACATAGTTATAAATATACATATACAATATAGATCAATTGAAATTCGCTAAACCACGCTCGCCATCCAGCTAAACTAAACATAAGTCAATCAATCAATCAATCATCATCTGAGCCAACTAGTTGGCTCAGAAATTCACAGAAATTGAGTGTTGCACAAACAAATTAAAATAAACAAACTAAAGGAGCGATTTTTAAAGGGGGCGGAGTGTTGGTATGTGTGTGTGTGTGTGTTATTGTTGTTGTATATTAGCAGCAGGACAGCAGCGGGCGCAACAGCTTGGGCATTGGCATTGTTAGCGTCAGGGCTGCGTCTTTTTTAATTGGAATCGTTAGACGCAGCAGCCTGGTGCTGCGCCAGTGTCACCTGGCATGGCCGCTGCCGGCAGTTTGCGCCTTTGGCTGTTTGCCTGCGCCAGAGCTGGCGCCACTGCCAGCTGCGGCACCAGCTCCAGCTCCAGCTGCACCTGCGCCTCCTCCTCCAACAGCAGCTGCCCCTGAGGTATGCGCAGCCTCGGCGCGCTCGCCACGATGATGATGGTGGTGATGATGATGATGACGCCGGCCGCCGCGATAATGCCGACGATTGTGATGCTGATAGTTGTTGTTTGTCGGCTCCGGCAGGATACGCTGCGTCTCCTGCACCACGGGCGCAAAGCTGCTGGCGGCGGGTTTGGCACAGGCCGTGCTGCCGGCTGCCTCTGGTGATGTGGCCAGCTTCTTGGCAGCCTCGGCCTCTTCGCGACGCTGGCGCCGACGCACATCCTCTTCGGTCTCTATGGCAATGACGGTGCCGGCCTCGGCCTCTGCATCGATAATGGCTCCACGACTCTTCTGCTGCAGATACAGCTGCGACATGCGTTGCTGCATCTGGCGCAGTTCCTGTGTTACCTGAAATTCGGGCGCATTCTCCAGCTCGGAGGGCGGCATCGCGCACTTGAGGCTATCCGACTCGTCGTGTATGTGTTCCCGGCAGACGGGGCACAGCGCCTGGAAGGGATCTGCAGTCTTTTGCAGCCAAGCTGGCAGCTTGTCGAACTCCTCCTGGTAGCTGCGACGCAGCGCATTCAAATGGCGTGCCAGGCAATAGCTGTGCAGGTAATGGAAGCACTCGGTCCGCGTGAACTCGTCGCCTTCGCTAAACCCATACAAACAGATGACGCACTGGCCACTGGGCAAATTGCTGCCGGTCAAATGTTCCCGCACCACCTCAATCAAATCGAAGACAACGGGCAGGCCGATCGACTCTTTGATCTTGGCGTTGCAAGCGCTGCGTATGGCCTCCAGGCGGCCATCGTCCAGGCCACGCGGACGCAGCAGCTTGAACGTGGGACTGACATCCGGATAGCCAGGTGGGGGCAGCACCTGGAGCGTTACGCAAATATATTGCTGCTCGTCCTCCTCGCCGGTCAGCGGCAGCACCGTTGTCTCAATGATGTCCACAGCGCCGCTGCAAGTAAGGCAGAAGCACCAAACATTAATTAATATGGTGAAAGGGTTATATTCGTTGTGGGACTCACTTGCTGCGGCGCTTAATGCGCACATCGTCCATAAGGATCGCCTCCAACGACTCCAGTTCCTCGTCTAGCAAACTGCCTCAAAATGCATAAGATGTGAAAAACAACAATAATTACATTCAATTTTAACTCGATACTTACGTCTCCATGTTCGTTGTTACTTTTGTTGGGGATATTTTGATTTGGTTAAGTGCTAATTTCTTAAATATTATAAAAAAATCGATTGAGACAAAAATTTTGCGCCTGACAACAACAACTCTAATGGGACAGTCGCAGCGCAACGTTAACAGGGCTGCCAGTCACATCGAGCGTTAACATGGGACAGCCGCTTCAGTGGCGCCATCTAGTCCCTGGTAGATAAATCAAGTGTTTACATAGTCTTTAGTAGCCAGTTTGCCACAGCAGCGCTGACTTGACGTCTATGCGTAGTTACAGGCTGTTAACGTCACGCTTAAAATACGGGTTCGCGCCCTTTTTAAAAATAGAAATTATAAATAGTGTTAAAACTAAATGATATAAATAATTTACCTCTCTTGGGGTTTCTATTTTGAAAATTGTAAATTAAATTATAGTAATTTATTACCTCTCTTATCACCTCTATAGCGTTTTATTTTGCCATTGATACTTCGTTATTTATTAATACTCTTAATTACCAATATGATTGTGCTCGTTAATATATTTATATTATTATTGCTATTTAACGTCAATATCTGTTTTTACGATCTCTACCTAAATTCCTTCAGTTATATTTTATGTTTGTTAGCTTTTATTTTGTATTTTATTACGTAATACAAAAAATAGAAAACTTTTACAAATGAATTTACTATCTTATATATTATCCTATATATTTTTGTCTGCTCAACCTCATTTTATTTCTTTTGTTTTCTTTCTCCTAAGACACTAATAAAAGGACCTCGTGTCATTCCCTTGAGTCCTGAAGACACACACACACACATACATACAATCTCTCACACACAAAAAGATAAGCAGCCGCTAGGGGTTGGCTCTGTTTTGGGCTTGAATTTTTGACATCCTAGCCAAAAAAATTTATGTACTGAAAAATTTCCATGCAAGAGTCCTGCCGCCGCCCGGTTGCGTCAATTCTTAGTTGTGTGGTGGTGTTGGTTTTGCTGGCTTTGGTGGTGTTGTTTTCTCGTACGCTTTTCACCACAGCGCGCCGTCGCAAGCTGCTCGCGTTTGTTTATCGAATGAAGGAATTGAAATGAAATCGAATGAATATCGCACCCCGGAGCAGTCGCTATTAAATGGCACTGGCAGCATTTTCGTTGGTCGGCGCCAAGCGAAAAATCAGTTTACAACGGAAAGCACAAAGCTACGGTCGTGAAAACCGAGCAAAGCTATTTACGTGAAATTAAAAATTAACATAAAAATAAAGAAAATTTAACGCAAATTTTGCGTTGAATAAGAAAAGTTTTTGAAATTTCTGTGTGTGTGTGCGCGTATCTGTGTGTAGTGCATTAAATTCCACGAGTTGTCAGAAAGTTGGTCAACAAGGATAATAAAACGGCGCGCCGTCAGCTTGTGTCCTGTGTGAAAATATCCGCCCCTAAACGGAACATCTAAAAAGAAGCTAAGCCAACCCAAAGTTTGGTACGTTGTGGCTTGAAATAAGTAGAGATGAAATAGCGCAAAGAATTTCACAGCACTTTTATCCTGACGTGTCCTGCGCACGCAGCACATGTACATAGACCCACACATATACATACACTCACTCATACATATACATATGCATATACATATACATATAAGTAAAAAGGATGCACGTGCTTTGTCTTTACTGCGACTTTTACAACCATTATTATTCATTGATGTCCCATTTTATATATTTACATTTTTGTGCATTTACAATTTTGCTAAGCAAAGAAATGCGAAAATACAAAATCAACAATCAGCGAATATTTTCATGCGAATTATTTGCACAACTCGCACGTCGAAGTTGTGTTATTTTTTGTGCTGTTTTCATTTATTATTTATTGTTTTTTATCAATTTTAACAAGAAAAATATAAAATAAACAAATTTATGCCCGTATGGGGGCAGCACGTGTTGCAGCAGCTCTAACAATTGCATAAAGCTCGTTAAACAAAATTGATGTGTATAGTATATTAGTTTATGCTTTTGTAATTTTGAGCACATCATGTGATTGATTTTTGCATAACACATAAACATAAACAGTTTTTAGCCATGGAAAATACTATATACTCAAATGCTGTAAAACAATTTGATTTTCCCACAAGCTTTTCACGCCTACTCTCTCGCACTCCTGCTGCCACACTTCCTTTCTCGCTCTCTCTCTTTCGTTCTTTCTCTCTGGCTCCCATCTTCGTTGTATGGTGAAGGGAAATTGCATTGAGGCTGGCAATGGCATTGGCTGGGGGTTGTTCTGCCCAAAAACATAGAAAAACCTTAAAAGCTCACACTCAAATACAACCCCCTTCCTCTCGGAAACACATTCGCGTCCGCAACTGTAGCCGCAGCAGCCCAACAGACCAACAGTTGATGCTTTGCCAAAAAAAATAACACGAAAGTGAACTTTGTGCTTGGCTGATTGCATTTTGGCCCTGGCAAATGCCAGTCTCACTTTCCATCTCCCTCCCACTGCCGTGGCCAGAGTTAGAGCGAAAGTACCGCTAAATTGTGCATGCATATATGTATGTGGCAGAGAGTCTCTATATAAGGTACTGGTTCTGTACATTTTTTTTGGCATTTCCCGAGTGCAACTGTCGACCTGATGAATCGCTCTTATCCGAGCAGCAACATTTTTCTGTGCACTTGCCCCTGAGAAGTGTCGCATGCAAATTTTTCGTAGTAGAACTGGGGAGTGCCTTACATATATCAGCTGCTTTTGAATGCCGTATAATCATGGGTGTTCATAGAAACGAAACCAAATAAGCTGCCTTTTGTGAATCTAGAGCGAGAAACAGCTGAGTTACACTCGACTACAGTTGCTTGGATAGTTCATGGACTTTCTCTTTACTTTTAATTAAATATATTTTACATATTTAACGTTAAGGAAACTAAGCAAATCAAAAAATACTAATCTACAGCAGAAAACAGCTGAGTTACATGGGCTAAGAAATAAGAGAATGGTATATCATTTTATACCTCAATATAATTTATACTTTAAATTGTAAAAACAAACTCAACAAGACCTAGTTTGCGAATTTACGTCCACAAAGATTCTGAGTTCCATGAGTTTAGTTTATTAACAACAAGTAAAATATATATTTGTATTTATATAAATATATGTATCTGTACATGGAAGCTTTTTATAAAACTCTTTGAGAAATATATTGTTTCTCTTATAACATTGACTACAGGGTATTCGCTAGACGATCATTCCGCCGACCGAGCGGTCTTTCCTGTTTTAAATATAATTTTGGCACGACGCAATTTCGAAATGTCCTTTATTCGGGGTTTCAAGTTGAGCCGCACTGAAGAGACACAAATACAAATGCGGAATGGCAAGCTTTTTGCCAGCATGTGTGAGTGTGTGCGCCTGTGTGTATGTGTGTGTGTGTGTTTGATAGGCAGCGTCGTTTTAGGGGTTATGCGCCTGGTATATTTCCATTCATTTAAAATGTATTTTTGTGTCAGGTCGGCTAAAAAAGAGTGCTCTGCTATTTGCGGCGCTCAGTGGTGAAATAAATCTGTTTGCATTGCTCGGTTATATAATTGGGCCAGCGAGGGGATATGAAAGCCATATCTATATATATATATATATCTATATATATTGAATAAATTGACAGACATTTAAGTGTACTATTTGCTGAGCTATTCGCTTGGCCTATTCGAGTGGCAGCACAAAACCGTTTGGCTTCTATTAGGCGTTCAGTCTTGGAGGCTATTATTGAGTAATTTCCTATAAAAACTGTTTAAGCATTGTGTTGCAGACCACTCACTGGCTAACACTCGTACACACACACACAAACATACACATATGCACAGCGAGACGCTGACAGGGCCAGGGCCAGGCGTGTCCTGCGAAAAGCAAAAACTTGACAGCTTGAGCTTTATATAGAAAAACGCCGGCAGGGCGGTTGGGCGCTTAAGCTTCGAAAGACGTGGGCCAGCTGCCAGGTGGCTTAACAAAAACAATAA
Source organism: Drosophila borealis (assembly GCA_035045885.1). Lineage (NCBI taxonomy): Eukaryota > Metazoa > Arthropoda > Insecta > Diptera > Drosophilidae > Drosophila > Drosophila borealis. The sequence continues at coordinate 3,373,525 of JAWNOR010000206.1, read as the reverse complement.
AAAAAAACAACAAACTGCGACGGAGAAATCACAGCTTAGCAACAACAACAATAAACAGAAAAGAACAACAATAGCCGCAGCTCGGCGCTGAGCTATCTCAGGACGTTTATTTTTGCGCTCAGTTTTACGTAACGTAAATGGGATTGTGTAATCAACGGAGTGAAAAGATTGAAAGGCCAAGACGAACGGACAACAATGCGTAAACAACAACAACAACAACAACTAGAAAAACAACAACAACAACTGTTAGGACTGGGTCAAGGGTGTTCATAGAAACGAAACCAAATAAGCTGCCTTTTGTGAATCTAGAGCGAGAAACAGCTGAGTTACACTCGACTACAGTTGCTTGGATAGTTCATGGACTTTCTCTTTACTTTTAATTAAATATATTTTACATATTTAACGTTAAGGAAACTAAGCAAATCAAAAAATACTAATCTACAGCAGAAAACAGCTGAGTTACATGGGCTAAGAAATAAGAGAATGGTATATCATTTTATACCTCAATATAATTTATACTTTAAATTGTAAAAACAAACTCAACAAGACCTAGTTTGCGAATTTACGTCCACAAAGATTCTGAGTTCCATGAGGTTTTAGATTGATGGATAGTACCTGACGCTCTGCTTAATAATCGATAATGAGAGAAAATACATGCAAAGGATAGTCGCGGGCAACAAATAGCCGAATTCGGTTTGGCTCTAATTTGGTTCCATTGGAATAAAGACCAGCCGCCGGCTTTAATCGGCAAGTGGATGGTATCGGTATTTACACTATAATTTATATTAGATATTCCATAAAGTAAGACACCTTCTGTTGACATAAGGTTGCACAAAGCAACGTTACAATAGGATTACAATAAGTGGTTGGTACTTTGTTTAAGTATCTACCATAACTTATGTACTCTATGGATTATCGCTAAAAACGAAACTCAACAAATCTTGGAAAACTAACCTAGAACAACAAAAAACAGACCTCCAATAGGTTTTATATGCGTAGATAATAGTTAGGTCAACATCTAATAAATATTCTAAAAACTTTCCGTAGCTAAGCATCTATTAAATACTTAGAAAATTTTCCATAGTCCTAACAGCTGTGCCACCCATCAGTTGCATGTGTTTATATAAGAATTCTGGCAAGTTGCAATAGACCAAGGTTAGGGATGCATAAACAATACAAGCCAGATGAAATACAAAACCATTCAATGGAGCAGTTCAAGCCAAACCTAAAGCAGTTTAAGCAGAGCCAAGTGGCTCCAACCAGTCCAGCCCAGTCTATGCCGCTTCGAAAGACTAGCACAGATTTCCAGGAAGCCAAGGCGGGGGTGCGGGCACAAGCAAGGCCAGAGAGGGAGAGGGAGAGAGAGAAATATGGATAGGAAGCAAGGTGGGCGGCAGCGGGTGCTGCACTTGAATTTTACAATCGAATATATATTACATAGATTTTCGGCGCCAAATGAATTACTTTAATTGTTAGTTCAGAAGAAAAAAAATCAAATAAGAATTTTGGATGGGGTGAAACCACTTGCTCAATACTCTGTTCACAGTTTGAAAAAACAGATTATTTAAGTCGTTTTTTTGAATTGTGTGGCCTTGGTGAACTTGAAGAGATATTTGTTTTGGAACTTTGGAGAAACTAAATAACCTACCTCTAGTTTGACACTGTGTTCGAGACGAGAATACATTCGAAATTTTCACCTTGCATAAGTACAATATGCCCTTTGTCTTTCTCCGAACAGAGTATACAAATTAGAGAAAATAGTTGTTCAAGAGCAGAGGCCAAATGTAATGCCTGGGCTAGATTTCGCCGAGTGCCTCACATTGCAAATGCCAAAATGTATCGAAACAAAAATAGCTGCAAATTATGTGTATGCAGCTATTTACATGGCTATTGCCAATGTGTTTACAAGTGCAGCGACTGTGTGTGGGCCTGGAAGAAATTACGAATGCGAAAAAAGCCATAAAACGTTGCAAATCGATTGCATGAATCGAATGTGTTTTATAGGCAATCACACTGCATGATTTATGTAAAATAGTAAAGACCCAAACAACTATCTCGCTCCGCCCCTACAGCTGCCTCGCCCTCCCACTCGGGTCAAGCCGCGTCGACTACCTCAATTCGCTTATCGATTTGCTCTGACAAGCACGCCATGTCAAATGCACTCAGGCTCCCCCGTGTGCTATATCTGACGACCCTTCCTTCCTTTAAACTTGCCGGAGCTAGCGTCAGCAGCTTTAAAGCAACCCCGCGCGCACCCTACGCTGGCCAAGCTGTTAAGGGGGTTGAACTTAATATACCCTGTAAACACAAATTAAGTGAAAAGAAAATGTTTGCGCAAGCAGATAACATTTGGGATTATGCAAGCCATCTATGAACATTTTTAAGATCTTGTCTTCTTATTGAACTTGGGGTCTAAAACATTTAAAGCTATTAAATTTGATATGTGAGCGTTTACATACGTTTATATGCTTGCATTCTGCTTTAGATTTTTACTCAAGTAATTTGATAAAACAAAATGCAGTTGATGAATATGAATATGATAATATTATAACATCTCACATTACCACGCTCAAGAATGTTTACAATGACATTATAATATATAACATTAGCGTATAAATATGTATTGGGAAAAGTTCAGTAAAATTTATTGTGTGTATACAGATGCATATATGGAAAAAAAGAAGATTATTTGCCTATTATAAAAAATTCATAGCTATCGATCTCTTTATACTATAGTTGATAATGATTAGATATTATTGGTTGTCATAATTGTTCAAAATGATAATACTTTTTATACTGAAAGTACACAAGGATATGTAAATAAATATATTAGATACAGTGGATATATAGATAACGTTGTTAAACCAGATAAAAAACCTCTGCACAGATTAGTTTATTAACAACAAGTAAAATATATATTTGTATTTATATAAATATATGTATCTGTACATGGAAGCTTTTTATAAAACTCTTTGAGAAATATATTGTTTCTCTTATAACATTGACTACAGGGTATTCGCTAGACGATCATTCCGCCGACCGAGCGGTCTTTCCTGTTTTAAATATAATTTTGGCACGACGCAATTTCGAAATGTCCTTTATTCGGGGTTTCAAGTTGAGCCGCACTGAAGAGACACAAATACAAATGCGGAATGGCAAGCTTTTTGCCAGCATGTGTGAGTGTGTGCGCCTGTGTGTATGTGTGTGTGTGTGTTTGATAGGCAGCGTCGTTTTAGGGGTTATGCGCCTGGTATATTTCCATTCATTTAAAATGTATTTTTGTGTCAGGTCGGCTAAAAAAGAGTGCTCTGCTATTTGCGGCGCTCAGTGGTGAAATAAATCTGTTTGCATTGCTCGGTTATATAATTGGGCCAGCGAGGGGATATGAAAGCCATATCTATATATATATATATATCTATATATATTGAATAAATTGACAGACATTTAAGTGTACTATTTGCTGAGCTATTCGCTTGGCCTATTCGAGTGGCAGCACAAAACCGTTTGGCTTCTATTAGGCGTTCAGTCTTGGAGGCTATTATTGAGTAATTTCCTATAAAAACTGTTTAAGCATTGTGTTGCAGACCACTCACTGGCTAACACTCGTACACACACACACAAACATACACATATGCACAGCGAGACGCTGACAGGGCCAGGGCCAGGCGTGTCCTGCGAAAAGCAAAAACTTGACAGCTTGAGCTTTATATAGAAAAACGCCGGCAGGGCGGTTGGGCGCTTAAGCTTCGAAAGACGTGGGCCAGCTGCCAGGTGGCTTAACAAAAACAATAAAAAAAAACAACAAACTGCGACGGAGAAATCACAGCTTAGCAACAACAACAATAAACAGAAAAGAACAACAATAGCCGCAGCTCGGCGCTGAGCTATCTCAGGACGTTTATTTTTGCGCTCAGTTTTACGTAACGTAAATGGGATTGTGTAATCAACGGAGTGAAAAGATTGAAAGGCCAAGACGAACGGACAACAATGCGTAAACAACAACAACAACAACAACTAGAAAAACAACAACAACAACTGTTAGGACTGGGTCAAGGGTGTTCGCTGTTCGTCAGGCTAGTGAATTATAATGCGTATTGTTTTGTTTTTGCCTTTTATGGCATGTAATAACATTTTCAATTATTGCAGTAATTAATTACAATTATTGTCGGCCTACAAATTCCGTAATATTTTGCCTATATGCAGTTCATAGTGCCAAAGAAAATTCTACGAAATACGCAATTGCTGTTGGCTGTTTGGCTGCCAAAGACGTCATAGCGCATTACGTATACGCAATGTTGGACAAACCAAGAACACCAACAACACAGACACACAGACACACACACATACGCACAGAGACACATGTACACACATAGTGTGCGCCTCCTATCTAGGCGCATTTTGGCATCAATGAAGCGACTGCCGCAGCAGGACGCCAACAGAAAGCTCTTCGCTTAGCTTTTACCATACTCTCTCGCTCGCTCTTTGCTAGCCTCTGCCCTATCTTTCGCAGTCTCTCATTTGTGGTGAGTTTCTATTCAATTTGTGCAGCTGCTGCTGCTTCTTGCAGCACAGCTGCTTACACACACACCCACGCAGCGTCTACTCTCTGTCCTTCCTATTTCCGCTCTCTTTGGCTGTCTCTCTCTCTCTCTCGCTATCTCCATTACGCTTTTGCTTCCGCCTGGCATGACTTCTACTAACGACAATTTTTACTACGTCAGCAGGCTAGACGAGCCTCCAAGTAAATAGCACACAATACATAGACAGAGACTGGCCTGAGACTGTATATATGCATATACACATACAAACATATGTGTGTGGTGTGTGTGTGTTCCTTTTGCTTTTTGTTTAATTTGCAACGACCTTCTGCCATAGATTTGGGCAGAGTCCACCCTCTACTAAGCCACATGTTTCGAGTGCAGTTTGGGGCTATTGGCAGGGCGTGAACTTGGTGCAGTGACTGTCAAACTGTGGCACACACACAGATATATATAGCAGCATACATAAATGCATGTTTGTGTGCAGTTTAATTAGCTGCGACCTTTTCATGGAAAACCGTTGACATTTGACTTGAACTAAGGACAGCAAACGAGACAAGGCTTTGCATAGAGGGTAGGGCCCTTCAAATTGTTTTTAGCAATTGGCAGATTGCAAGCTCAAAAATATAAAAGAATCAGTCCCAACTACTTTAGCTAAGTAACTTAATAAATTTAGGTACACAAGTTGGCACACAGAAAAATTGTACACGAAAAAACTTTCCTTAATGGCCAACAATTAGGGCATAAATTGAGTTAAGCGTCAGGACACGAACCGCCCACGCGCAAAACCACTTGAAGCCACAGCTCAAGGACGGACCACAAAAATGGCAAACTATAAGTGATTTACATATAAAATTCATGGGTAATACATATAGACAAACACACACACACACACATTAACACGCACATACCTACGGAACTTTGGCCAACTTATTGATCAAACAGCCAGAGTGTCCTTTAAGAGTTGCATGCTGTGTGTGTGGTGGAAGGAAATACATATAGAATGAGAGAGGGAGTGGGACTGCGGGAACTGTAATATATAATGCACTTTAACAAGTAGAAAAATAAGTGGAGTCGACTAGGCGTTACGCAGTATATAATTCTGAGATGTAATATTTTTCATTACTGCCAATTTGGCGTAGAGATAATGTTAATTAGTTAATGAAATTAATTTAAAAACAATTCGAATAAAAAATTGGTTTTCTTTTCATATAATTAAATAATATATAAAACAAATTTTATGTATAAGATCATAAATAACTTAACACATATAAAAATATTTGGACTATTTTGAAAATAACTAAAAATTTGGACTATAAAATGTTTGCTTATTTTCTAAGCTTAGATATTAAATAAACTTTTAAAAGCTGATACTAACTAGAGACTCGAACCTGAGCGAGCAATTATTTTAAATCATACGCTGAGCCAACCTCTTATGTTTATACTTAGCATCTACAGCCAAGCTGCATTTTGAAAATTGTGAGAAATAACTCTATAATAATCTTTAAAGTGCAGACACAGTTAAATTTGAAACTCATGTTAATCGGCGTACTGAAATTAAACTGAATGTTAGATCTAACATGTTCTTTTTGAACTCCATCAAGGCGAAACATTAGCAACCCATGAAATCATCACTGCATTAATCAGTACTTTACCATGCCTTAAATATTATATGCACTTTTTTGCGTGGTACAAATCTTGTTTTGTCTGCCACAAACATATGCTCAACTTTGTAATTTGATGATCACAGGGTATAATAAGCAGTTTTGAGCTCTAGATTGAGCACATGCAACAGCGCATTCGCTTGCCATATGTCTTGTGGCACACACAGTTCTCTAGGGACTGGATATTCACTGTTAGTTCCAGCTGAGTTGTGTGACCATAAGCCATGTAAGTTGAGAGCATTATAACAAAAAGTCTAATCCCGTTTATTATTATTGCTATTTGTACAGAAAACGGCTCGTTGGAACGGCAACAATCAGAGTTAACTCCCAGCGTTGATGGCTGCCACGAAAATAATTGATGCACCGCGTAACGGTCACGAAATGGCGCCCCTGAACACAAGAGCACGGGGCGATGGCACCCACGGGGTGACCATTGTCCTAACCGCACCGCAACGCAATTCGGTGCAATCGGTGGATATACCAGGAGAACCGGACCGCGCCGCCTGGAGCGGCAAGATGCAGTTCTTTCTCAGCATTATTGGCTATTCGGTGGGGCTGGGCAACATCTGGCGTTTTCCGTATCTGTGCCAACAGAATGGTGGCGGTGAGTATTACCTATCTATCGAATTACCCAAAACGTCTCTGGTAACAGTCGTTGATCGACCAAAAATTTGCAATATGTGGCACTTTTTTGCCTTCTGTTTTTACATTCGCGTGCGCCAATCACTGTCTGCACTTGGCAACCCGATGATAGCTGACAAATCCCCCGACCAGTTCCAATTACAATCCCAGTTCCACTCCCAGCTAAGTCAATCGGCACCTGTGCGACGTTGATAAAGCTAATTACTGACTGCAGTTGCTCATATTGGGTGCAGTCCTTACCAGGGGCGGATCTTACTATATCGGACAATTGGGCGCATGTTCAATGGGGCCGCGTATTTGTACTGGCTAAGAAATAACATTTGTAATATTTTAAAAAGGTCTATACGATAAAAAAATGTGTTGGCTCTTGAAATAGCGCTTCGGCATTCATTGCATTTGCTATGGGTAGCCCTCTTGGGCCCATCCACTTCAAGTCCGCTCCTGTGTATTAATTAACACTGTAATCGAAAACCTAGATTAACAGCTCGGGCGCCGGCAACAGCTTTCTGTTGTCCCTAAATAGCACTTTAATGTGCTAGCCACAATTATTAGCCCTTTCAGGCGCTTTTCACTCCAAAGTCCGCTCGTGTTCCGATATCATGTGACTGCTAAAGCTAATCAAATGCGAGGCTTTGACAATAACATTATGAGATTTAATGTGAACTAATTGCAGAGCTTACGATGGGTGAATGGTTCGTATGGGGGGTTTTGGTGGGCTGAAGGGAGGGCGTTATTTGTACATTACTTTTGCGCCTGCCGGAAGAGCTTAATTGGAGGGTATTTTTTTGGGCGGGACTGGTTGGACTTGTGCGCCTCGTGCCAAACAACGCATTTTTATTGAAAGACACATTCCAAGCTTACATCCCACACGGTTCTAATTCAATTACGAACGAGACAAAAAATGAAGGAAGCAGCAGGGAAATGCATCGAAGTGCAAATACCCTAACATGTAGGAATATGTTAATTGGCTTGAGGGTAAATAATCAACTGAGTTTTGGATTTCGCTTTGCATTTTTTTTAGGTGCATTTCTAATACCCTTCATGATCATGCTGATATTGGAGGGCATACCCTTGTTCCTCATCGAGCTGGGCATTGGCCAGCGCATGCGTCTCGGCGCTCTGGGCGTGTGGAATACCATACATCCCTGGCTGGGCGGCATTGGCATCTCCTCGTGCATTGTCACGCTCTTCGTGGCGCTCTACTACAACGTGATTATCACGTGGGTTTTCTTCTATCTGTTTAATAGTTTTCGGGTAAGTCCAAAATTCGTGCATATTTATTCCCATTTGTAAATACTCGTTCGTTATATGTTCACAGTACCCGCTGCCCTGGTCCACCTGTCCCCTTAATGGCAGCGGCTTTGAGCTGGATGAGTGCGCCAAGTCATCGGAGACTACATATTTCTGGTACCGCACCACCTTGGATGCGGCGCCCTCGATGGATGAGCCCGGTGGCCTCAAGTGGTGGATTGTATTGTGCCTGCTGCTCTCCTGGACCATTGTCTTTTTCATTGTCATGAAGGGCATTCAGAGCTCCGGCAAGGTGGTCTACTTCACCTCGCTCTTTCCCTACATTGTGCTTACCATATTCTTCGTACGGGGCATAACGCTGCGTGGCGCCGGCGCCGGTCTGATGCACATGTACACGCCCAAGGTGGAAAAGCTGCTGGAGCCGACAGTTTGGCTGGATGCGGCCACACAGGTCTTTTACTCATTTGGCCTGGCCTTTGGCTCGCTGATTGCCTTTGGCAGCTATAATACGCCAAAGAATAACTGCGTCCGGGATGTGCTGCTGGTGTCGGTTTGTAATGCAGTCACCGCCATCTATGCGAGTGTCGTCATCTTTGCCATACTCGGCTTCAAGGCCACTGTCAATGTGGATCGCTGTGTGGCCGGGTAAGCTAATATACCCTATAAAACTGCTTAAAGAGGGTATACGGGCCTTGTGCCAATGGTCATCTCTTATCCCATAATGAATACTTTTTCTCAATCAGTGTCGATATAGCCATGATCGTCTGTTGATGCAATTTTGACTATATATATATTCTCGTTTGTTATCCACTGCGTCTAGGGTAGCTCCCCTGTCGGGCATTCTCAAGTAGTGCACACTTACTTGATAAGGTTGGGGTCGTGTCATTGCAAGTTCAGCAGCACGCATCAGCGGGCAGCGTATTGGGTGGGTCAGTTAATCAGTTTGTCGGTCAGTCGGCAGTCAGACAGCCAGTCAGTCGGTCAGTCGGTCAGTCAGTCAATCAGTCTATCACCTAGTTGTAACCGCATCGGGCGGCGGCTTTGTCTATCTTTAGATTTGTTATTTATTCATTGATAGGCCAATCGATACGGGCTCGTCTGTCCGTCCGTCTCCCCATCTGCCCGTCTGTCTGTCAATTTGTTTCAATTAATGGGCGCTGCACAGGTTTCTGCATTGTGTCCCCGCCCTCTCGCCCGTTCCTTGAGTTATTGACAATTGCTCTTGAACTATTTGCGTGGCCCATTTGAGCTGGTGCCGCTTAGGTATTGAGCTGCTGTTCGAATCGCTGGCTGTAACCGATTTTAGCTAGCTATCCAATAATATCCTCTCTCTCTATCTATTCCTCTCTCTCTATAGCAATACGGAAATATTGGTTAAGAATGCGCTGCTGCCCTTCAAGAATGCCAGCAGCGAGGATTACGAAGCGGCCATCCATAAGATCAATGCAACCGAATTCAGCTTATTGCATCTCAGTGAGTGCAGCCTGTCCAAGGAGCTAGACAATGTAAGTAGTGTATATATGCATACGCAAACGATATATAATATACACTTAGATAAAAATCTGGATATAAGATATTATGCATAGTAGAAAATTTGTTTAATTTCTTTTTCAATTAAACTTGAACCTATTTTCAGTTGCAAATCGAACAGTTATTCCCGATCTTAGATTTTTGTACGGAAAAACGATCGATCGTTCCTATGGCAGATATATAGGGACCCTTTTTTCTTCTTCTTCTTTACTAGCAGCCATTACCCGGCTTTGTTCGGATCAAGTTTTTCCTTTAGTATTCTTTTACAACACTTTGCCCACCCATTTCGCAGTCATTGTAAAATTAAAACTAACTCGTTCTTGCTTAAATTCCCATTTCCACGGCGGATTTTGACTTCAAAACAATAATATATTTTAAATGTTTTACATTGAAAAGTTTTTACGTAAAACCATAAATCTTATTTTATTTTAATTATTTTAGGCCGCTGAAGGCACCGGTTTGGCATTCATTGTCTTTACCCAGGCCATAGTCGAGCTGCCCGGCGCACCGTTCTGGGCGGTGTTGTTCTTTACCATGTTACTGTCGCTGGGCTTGGGCTCACAGATTGGCATTCTTGAGGGGATGCTGTGCACGTTGTTCGACATCGACATCATCAAGCGGGTTAAGAAACAACATGTCACTGGTGTGGTATGTCTATTCTGCTTTATTGTCGGTTTCATCTTCTGCACAGGTGCCGGCGAATATTGGCTCAAGATGTTTGATTCATTTGCCGGTACAATTGGTTTGGTTGTAGTTGCCCTAATGGAAATGATTGCTGTTATATTTATCTACGGACATGAACGGTAAGTCCTGACACCCAAATATAGATACACATTGTTGCGCAGCTAAGGCTTACATGTCCTTTCACAGCTTCACTGAGGACATCTATCAAATGACGGGCTACAGACCCGGCTTGTATTGGCAGTGGACCTGGCGCTATATTGGCCCAGTTATCATGGTGTGCATATTGGTCTCATCCATAGTCTTTATGGTCATACGTAACCCTACATATGGCGCTTGGAATGCCGATCTGGTACGCGTATACCTTCAACTTTCCTATATAGTTTATCATCTATATGTTCTATGGTATTTTCTAGGGCGTTGTTGAACAAAAGAATTATCCCAGTTGGGTTATGGGCGTTGCTCTGGCAATGATCCTGGCTGGAGTGCTGCCCATGCCCATTGTGTTCCTCATGCGCAGCTTCCAGTGCCTCAAGGTGGATCTGGACATACACCAAGGCTCCATTAGGCGAAATGAGACGACTGCCTCAACCAAGGAAATGATTGACAATGATGATGATGTAAGTGACAAATGGTTAAGCCTGCGTATTGCCTTCCTTTTTAGGGGGTCTTTACTTTTGTATAGTACTTGTATCTACATTTTGGTCCAAGTAATTTGTTGTGTTTGTTTTGAACGTTTCATTTTTTAATACGTATTTAAGCTAAGATACTCTCTATCTCTATCTCTCTCTTTAAATGTAACTAATTGTCTTTCTCTCACTCAATGACTCATCCCACACACTTACGCTTGTTTCTCTATCTAAAAATGCTTTGAAAAAATACCGAAAAAAATTAACATTCATCACGCTCTTAACGCGCTCAATGTCGTTCAGAATTTGAGTCCGGATATGCCACCGCAAGATTTATTAGCGGCCACACGCTTCACAATTGGAGACTTTGAAGTAAGTTGTTTGTTGTCCAGCCCGAAAAACTCAGCCGTATCAATCCCTGAAACACACGACCCTTAACTTGCTGCTAATCACAAAATTCTCTACTCTCTTCTCTCTCTCTCCCTCCTTTGTGTTCTACTCAACTTACAGAACTAGAAATTAAAGAACTAAACAAGTTTAACGCATTAAAAAATAATAGCCAACCTAACCTTTTAACTAACTCAAAAAGTAGCCTCCCGAAAAATAAAAACCGTTATAACGCCTGTCACCCACGCTGTAAGGATAAATTTCACGCGCCGTCTGCCTGACTAGAAATACCCTTACAAAAATCTCATCCATACGTTACGTACCGATTCGAACCGATCCGCATACGCCAATAAGTAAAATATTAATACTTAAAAAAAAACGCACAGCAAATACTTAACTATAGCAAAAAAAAAAACAATCGCAATGCCATTTAAATGTAAAAGAGTTCGATAAACGATAAAGCGTTAAGCTTCGATAACACTAGATAACTCGTCAGCGCCTTCTTTACAAAGAACAAGGAAAACTTAAACGTAAAACTGAAAAAAAAAAACAACAAAAAAAAACGTTTACAATTATTTACCAGCAACTTAGTTTAGTGCAATGTTTATAAACGAAATGATAACCTAAAGTTTAGACAAGTAACATTCACCTAGACAGCTCAATATTTAGGCTAAGGGTGTCAGCTGCAGCTCAAGGGGCTGCTAAGCGAACAAAAAAATCTTTAAATTGGCTAATGAGACGGTTCAGTAATGCAAATCAAGAAGGTAAAGTACAAAATTATGTCGAAAATTAATGCGAATTTAAAACCCAATATTTGCCCAATTTTGTGCTCTTGTTATTTTTTGTTCGTTTTGTATTGTAAAGAGTTTCTTCTAAAGAGTTCTAGTATTTATTTTACAAGAATTTTATTATGGTTTCTAAGTGTTTAAGAAAACGGCCACTGCAAGCGCTGCTTGCAGCGCCCTCTGTTGGTTGTTTTAAGAAAGTGACGCTTTTTGAGAGCTTTTGTCAGCTTGATGCTTTGTGCTATTAAGCATACGCCGCGTGTTCAAATGTTTTGTGTTTATAAACAAATAAACTGAATATACAATAATTATTTTAAAGCTTTATATTTAGAATTTATAGCTCATATATCTATATTATATTAACTGAAATATTTTAGAGAACTTTACTTTAAATGAAATATTCCCTCTATGATAACAGGAAGACGATGAGGATGATGAGAATGACTTTAGTGGGCCCGCGTTGGGTGGTCATGTGAAGACTCAGAGCGATTTCTCTGACGATGATGAGGAGGACAAGCCCATGACAATGCGTATGATGATGATGCGTCCAACAACACATTCAAACTCGCCCCTTAAAAACCTAGGCACAAGTCATCTAAATGTGCCAACAAGCAGAAAGAAGAACTACAGAAAGAACGCCTACGATGTGTAGACAAGCAAGTGTGGCAAGGGTAAGCAACCTCTTAATTCTAGAGGTTAGGTCAAAAAAAGAAAAACAAAAAAAAACATAAATCTATATATAGAGAAGAATATGCTATATATAAATCTGGTGTTGCGATTAAAGCGCAAAAACCATTTATATATTTACACTAAGTATTTTAACATAATTTATATTTAAAAAACCTTAAGTTAAGCGAAAAACAAATTAAACAAATATTAAACAAAGAAATTTAAGAAGATTTAAAAAAGAAGCTATAAATATGTAAAACAAAATTGTTAAAATAACATATTAAAGCACACACACACACTCACACACAATTAAACTATGTACAATGAGCTACAATTGAACTAAAAACGGGTCTCTGAAGAGAGTTGAAAAGAAAAATGTTTGTAATTTCTGTTGCCGTAGCATTTAGTTGAAAACTGTTTTTTAGAATTTAACTGTTGAGCACAATGCAATTGTATTTGTGTCCTTATAAACCCTAATATATATATATTATACATATAGTATATATAACCCAGTTGTATACCCTGCCTAGCCATGAGAACTTTTAATTGCAAAACGCTTTTTGTAGTGTAACCCAAAGAAACTTTTAACCAAACGCATTTCCAAGAGTTTAACTCATTATTTTTATTTACTTAGTAGCATTCAGTTTCAAGTTGAACTTATCGCGCCCAAATATATTCAGTTTAGCTCTATACAAGGTTAATTTAAATATATATATATATATATATATATATATATATATGTATATACTTATGTATATGTATAAATGCAAAAGTATTGTAATAATAATAAGAATAAATTCATAAATTTAATATAAAAAGAGATCGAAAAGGTTAGGCAAGTTGAAATATTAACTAAAGAATTACTAGTTCAGTTGTTAACTGCAAATAAAATAATAAAATACTAAAAATACAAAAAAAAAAAAACGACAGAAATACTAAAATTTTCACGCAGATAAAAATAGAAAAAAATGTTTAAAAAAACAGCATGGCATGTGTGATATTCTAAATAATATCCTCAAATTGTAGTCTAAGAAAATATCATCATTTATGTTTACGTTTTACAACTTATTTTCACATACAGCCACTTGCTTCAACCTAATCTCAAATAATTCAGTATTTTAATATTTTCTGCCCTCACATGTTTATTTTTCACACACTGAAAGTATTTTCTTATATTCAAAAACAAAAAAAAACTGCTGTGAATAGTTTTAGTGGTTGTAAAATGCTATTACAAGAGGAAGAAGAATTACAAGAAAATAAACGTTATGAATAATTATATGAATAGTTCTTAAGACGGCATTAAATTCTGATCTGACTTAAAAAGAAACACAAGCAAACTCATACACTCACCTAAGTTCCCTTGATCAGGTCCTGAAAACATAATCCTATTTCAAATTCGGTTTCTGCAAAGCACTGCAACAGGTTTTTATAATCATTCCAAAAAACACACACATCCAAAGAAAAACTAGAAATTCTCGATTTCGGATCAGGCGAGATAACTGTAATCAAAAAAACATGGAATTTTTCAAAGTAGTCGTAAACGGCAACCGTTGAAGACAATAAGACATAAAATTAAAACAAAGAATACTTATGATATGAGCCTCGTCGACATTTGTGAACGTCGGCCACCAACTAGACAGTTTCGATGGGCAAGCAACTTTATATACAGAGATTTTTATTATTTTTAATTTTTCGAAAAAAAGATTTTGAAACCCAAACAGAAAAACAAATTCCTTTGCAGTGAGAAGAATGCCACGTATAACTAGTATCTGGGAGGGCTATAAATTTTATAACAAAAGAGCCCACCCAAAGCTCGATAAATGTACCTTGCGCAGAGACAGGTCGTTGGTTAGTTGGGTTAGTTGATAAGCTTATAGACGGCGAGCTAGAGCTAGAGACATGAGAGTTAAAATGCCAAACAGTTGTTTTCTATATGATAGTTATATATATCCAACTCAGAGATTGATATAGAAACTACTCATAAGTGTTATAAACATAACTCTCCGCAGTAAAGTTGAAGAAGCATATGAAAGCCACAGTTAAGCCCATCACGTCATATCCTCGCAAACCGTAAACCGAAACCAAATAGTAACCAAATCTAATTGTATAGTTTATTCTCACCTTATTCTTAACATGAACATACGATCCTATAAACATATTGTATATCAATTATTGTCGTAGGGCTTAAGAGAACTAAGCGATATATATAAATTTACATAAATATACAATTATGTATGCGAACAAAATGGACTCGTGTAAATTTGATTGTATTTAAAACGTAAAGTGAAATTACTTATGTGAAACATTATTATGATATACGCAGGTAATTATTATTTAAATAAAGATATATAAATAAATAGTGCGTTAAGTTCAAGAACAAGAGAAGTTTGTGTTTCAATGAAGAACTTATTTATGAAGTGTTTCGCTTTTAGCCATTACCCAAAATAATAAATTAGTATTAACTGGGTAAAATAATTAATTATCTTATTGGAATAAAAAACAAAACATTCCAAAAGTTCTTGTAAAAAAATATTAGAGTATTGCTGACTCGTCTTTCTTTTCTGGCGACGAATACAAAATTCTTTGTAATATTTTCTACAGGGTCTCGAGAACGAAATTTATGAAGGTGTGTTATTCTACTCATTACGATTTTTTGCTGTTGTTTTCTTTTAGTTTGTTTTCAAATTTGTCGCAAGCACTTTGCACTGAGAGTAAGGCTTGCCAAAAGCTGAAAACGCTCATTCACAGATTAGGCTTATCGCCGGGTTCAAGTTTCGTTTGGCAAATTTGGTTTTTGCAGCGGTGCAAAAGTAGCACTTGATAAGTCCAAAAAATAATGGCAACGTGCTACCTCTCCCTTTATCAACATCTGGCTTTATCTCGCTCTCGGTCTCCCTCTCTCTCTTTTTCTTTCGGTCTCATTGAACAGCTCATTATGCAAGTGCAGCGTGTGTGACCTTAGTTCAAGCAATTAAAGCAGCAATAGCGGTAAAAATACCATTTAATATGACATTAAGTCCCTGAAGAATGCCGCCTCGTACGCGGGAATAATATTAATAAACATTTCCGATATTGATCAATTGATAAGCTTGGCATATGTCAACAAAATTGAAATCTTTACTAACGGGAATTAGTTATTGACTAGAAGATGCCCTGTACTGAATTTCCGAAAAAAATGCCTCCAGTCTGGGGCCTGTCGGGAATTGCATAATGACAGACCTTATTTCACTCGGTTGGTTGTGCTTGCACTTTTCGGTAAATTATAAAGATTTTCGTATTGGTTATTAGATACCCTTCATATTATTTCAGAAAAGGCTCTAATACACGACTAGCAGTTCCCACA
Organism: Drosophila borealis; assembly: GCA_035045885.1. Taxonomy (NCBI): domain Eukaryota; kingdom Metazoa; phylum Arthropoda; class Insecta; order Diptera; family Drosophilidae; genus Drosophila; species Drosophila borealis. The sequence goes on along the minus strand of JAWNOR010000206.1, from coordinate 3,357,406 downwards.
TATTTATTTTTAGAAGAATTGTGTGAAAGCGAAAGCAAAATCCAGAAAATCAATATTTCAACTTTTTATATGCATATTTCAAGATAGCCTAATATGCCCTTTTACAACTCTAGCTACAGGGTATCATATATAACATTGTATAGTAGCCAGAAATAGTGAAAAACTCTTAGTTTAATCGTGGTTTTCGGTGTATAGCTTATAAGCTTCTCATTCAATATACCCATTGCTGTGCACTTGCTACAGGGTATGATAAATCAAAGCCAACTATACGATAAGCCGCATCTACTGCTGCTGCTGCATATGGTTTTTATTTCAGCTAATGGATGATGTAAGCTTAATTCGGGGCAGACGCGCAGCAGGCCACAGGCCAAACATTGATAAGGAAGCAGTTGAATTGGAGGTGGGGCAAGAGAGCGAGCAATGGACAACAGCTGAGTTGGGCGGATGAAGTTGTACGGCAAGTGAATCGAGTGTATCAGCAGGAGGCGCGGCGTCTGGTGCATGCGGTGGGCGGCACGTAGCAAGCGGCAGCCAGCGTGGGCATGGCTGTTATCTTATCAGCCAACCGGCTGTGCATAAAAACAGAAAGAGCGCAAAATAAAGACACACACATACACAAAGCGAAATGGTAGACGAAAATGTACATATGTACAAATACTCTCAACAATTTGTAGTACATTTGTTACTTAGGCGCACCGGCTGACATAGAGTTTCAGTTTCGATTGTTGTGTGAACGCAGCAACAAGTGCCCCGGCAGCAACATCAGCAACAGCACCAGCAGCAGCGACAGCAACAGTTGCCGAAGCGCAACAAGTGCCACGCGTGGAGGCAGATACTGGGAACTAGAGAGAGCGACAGCGAGAGCGAGTGAGGGGAAGCAGTTGCAAGAGCTAAACGCGCACCGCGTCCCTTCAATTAGTTTCTGCAGTTATATTTAAATATAAATTCGCATTAAGTCTTCGCAATTTGATCAAATTAAACGTTAGCGCAAGACGAAATAAATTCATTAAACGACTGAATTCAATTGGCAGCAGCAACAGCTGAGCGCAAAAATACAAAAACACAACAAAAAAGTGAAAGGAAACTGCCAAGGAAAAAAGGGAAAATAAGTGGGAAAATGCTGTTAAAAGGCGTGCAACTGCTGCGCAGCGGGTGAGTCTCAAGACTTTTATGTAAACTTTATGTGTGCATGTACATATGCCCCCCCTATATAGAGCATTAAGCGGATCAGTGTCAGACTGCGGTTGGGTCCAGGCACTGTTTGGCCTTGGGTGGCCTACTTGGATTACCTGTGCGTTTATTTAAAGTCACGCAGGCAACTAACTTGGCTAATAACCTACCTCAAGCTTAGTCTATATTAGGGCAAAAGGGGTCTTATCGCGGCGATAAATCCAAATCTTTGCTTCATTCAGTTAAGGCAGAGGAAAATTCCATGTTGATCGCACAGTAAATACAGCAAATACACAAGCACACACACATGCAGCCAGAGCAACAGCATCAATGTTAATGTCGCAGATAGTCCGCGGATCAATGCACTCGCTAGGGCAGCGACAATATTAAAAAGAATAACAACCACAACCAGCACAATGCCATCTAGAGCAGTCCGTAGGTTTCCACCCCCCATCTTTCGCTACATATACCCCCCTCAAATTTGTAAAACTTTACACACATTGTTTGTTTATAAACAACTTTTCACGCACGCTTTCAACCCGTGCCGCCCCTACCCAGCCCTCTTTCCACAACAAGTTTTATCAATGAAATCGTGGCAGCTTTATTTAGTTGCTCACAAAAGTTTTTTTTGGTGCGCTCGAAAGTAGACAGCATATTTTAGATTTGCAGCCAATTGTGGTTGCTATGGCAAAAACCGCAAAACAAACTTCATTGTCTTAGAAAGTGTATTATAGATTACATAAAAGTTAATTAATGTTAATAAATTTGGGTAGCCAGCTCCTCATTTGTATCTATATATCTTCATTTTAATCAACTTACAGGCAGCTAAGCTGTAAGCTTTTGATAATACGTTTTCTTTTAACTAAATTGAATTCTCGGCAATCGATTTGTATCGGTTTTATTTTTAATTAAGTTCAATTTTGGCTTTTAATTCTTTACCGCTTGACAGATTTACTATAAAAGTTTATTACCTATACGATTTGTACTTTTATGTGGCTGCTACGGTAGGTTGGCTTAAGTAAGACCAATGGCATTTCAAGATTTCATACCTAAGTTAATCTGTATTTAAAATAAAAACAGTTTGAAGACCTACTTGGACGGTCTGTACCCTATTTACTTCAGAAGAACCTACAGGTTTAAGGCAACAAAGAGTCTGTTTCTCAACGGACTGCTCAACAAATGCGGACATACGGACATTCCAAAGAATCTAATTTATTCTAGTTTTATAGAGTGGCAATGAAGATGTTTCAGGCTTAAATTTTAAAACCTTACCGAACCCAACTTAACCCAACATAACCTAACCCCACTTAAGCCAAGTATCCCAAGCCAGCATCCATATAAAAGCTAAAGGAAATAACGTAATAGACTTATAATGAAGCGTTCTATTTGAATTAGTACAGCTATTACGATGTTATGTCATTTAAATCATTTAAATTCGAATCAATATCAATTGTCGCGAAGCTATTTGCAATAAATGTAGCATACTTTCCAGCTGCTCACTTAATAGAAAATTCGACTCTGCTTTCGTTTACTTAAAATTTGCATTGCATACTTTTGTGGGTTTTAAAAGCTTCCGAAAGTCGAGCGTTTTCTTTGTTTGCCTTGTTGTGTCTTGTTCTTTGTTAGCTTTACAATCAGCGCTCGTCCGACCCCTTCGCACGCCCCGTCGATTTACGCCCACGTTACATAGTGTTTTTGTGTTTTTGTTTTGGCTCCGGTTTTTTTTTTTTGCTTTCTGCGCTGCGAGTGCTTTGTGTGTGTGTGTGTGTGTGTGAGGGAGAGAGCGATCGGCGGGCGACGCTGCAGTTGACCGACGGGTTCTGCTGCCGGCTTGCCTTGTCTGCCCCACTGCTACTTGTCTGTGCGTGTGTGTGCGTGCGTAAACAAAAACAAATTGATGCTTGTATTGGTGTTGCCTTTGTTTTTGAGGGCGCTTAGCAACAGCGCCGGACACTGGAAATCAGTAAAGCGACGAGGAAAAAAATGAATACAAAAATCTCTTTGGCTTTTTTAGTTGACTTGTTTGGCTTGCTGTTGGCTTTTGTTTTGATAGCCGCTTTGGTGTGTGGCGTGTTTTGAACTGGTCAGCACTTTGTGGTCTGACGAAAACCTTTTTTAATACCCTGGACTAGTTGAGAATGGGTGAATTAATCTGTAAAATCTAATGGGCTGTCTGTTCGTCTGTCTCAGAGACTCTCAAAGTCAGTTATAACATTATAAAGAGAACAAAACTAAACGATCTGTGTATATGGATTCGTTGGTGCTTTACCTGTAGATACCCTGTACTCAGCACTGGCCTACAAGTTAAGACGAAAGAATGTCAGAGCGATTCATCGCTATGTACAGGGTATCTCCAAGTCATCCACCCTAGGTAAGAGTCTTACTTGATTTTAGCATTTGTTTTGCATGGGTTTCCTCTTGGCAAGTACCTTTTAGGAGCCACAGATATGTATCTGTCAGATACACTTCGGGTTCAGGCATGCTAGGCTTATGTAATCTATAGACAGCTAGCGACAAGAACGTCTGTCTGAACTCTCTGAATGATAACCTTACACAACCCGGACAACGGCAACAACAATGACAGCAACAATATTGTTGTTATTGACGCTTCGCATTGGCATTTATTTATTTTATTTTGCTAGCCGAGCCCCCCAAGCGAGCGTAACAAAACAGAAATAGAAATACGACAAAAAAAAGAGTAAAACAAATAATATTCGAATAATACAATAATATTTATGAATTTACCAGAACATTAACAACGAATTAAAGTTAAATAACATACGCAATTGCCAAGCGTAATTACATATGAATAATATTTTCCAGCTAATTGCCCACTGAAAAGTCTCAATTTGTCATTGCTGAAAGGAAATGCTTGAACCCGAAAATTCACTTGCTAATTATGTCGCATTGTGTTTAGAGCTTATCAGTTAATTGTTTGTTTACAACAATATCGAAATATTTATCGCTCGATTTCGTTACGGTTTCAAAGAATTTTTTTTTTATAAGATAAGATAAGATAGCCAATGATCGTATATATGCTTCATTTCGATAGTTTTGGGTAAACACATGTTTTTTTATGAGCAATCGCAGACATTCTCGATGACGTGTAATATTGCTATACAAAGGTACACTGTGAAAAAACATTTTTACAACTAGTTTGATGTTTATGTTTTAAATGCAATGATTATAACAAGGCTTCTGAGTCGGGTACAGGAAACGAACTGAACTGTCGTGAAACAGGTATGCGCCACATCACTATGCAACTGGTGATCTGCTAAAAGATGGATTTGCTTGCTAATTTAATCCAAAATTGGCTTAAATGGCAAATTCTATGGCTTTTATTTTATTAAATATATATATTATACTTTATATATATATATATATATATATATATATATATATATATATATATATATGCGGATCTTAGCATTTTAATTGCGCCACAGAAATTTTACGCCCATTGTATTCCAGAGCACCCGCATAGACATTGATTGCGAAGTAACGACGCGTATATTACCTACCATATAATATATGGAATACTCTGTAATCTACACAGACCTATAGGCGTACATACGCCTACATTATGTTCGCTTATCAGTTGGTAAACACACGCACACACAGACACATGAAGTAGTTGCTTCTGGTTGTCGCTTGGACTTTGATATGCCATGGAGCTCATTAATACAAAACACTATTCTAGGTTGAACAAAGCTAATAAGTACCAGTTCTCACTGGATCTCAGTTTTTGTGGGACAAAATTCAATTCAGTTTCTTGACCTTGGCCTTGGTTAGGTGGCACATTAAGTTGTCTGGCTTCTTAGGCAAGAATATATTGGTTAATATTTTAACGTGGTATAGTCTAGCAGCTTTGTAATGTTAGAAAGATACCCTCAGCACTTACTTGGGGAACCGTGCTATAAACTCAAACGGCTGGGAAAAACAAAACACAACCTCAGCATAAAAGTAATGCACAATAACAACCAGTTTTTACTGGAACTTTCAATGTGGGAGAAACACTATACTCGATTAGCTGATCTTGAGCTAAATAAATTGTTACTAGGACAACTTTTGATGTTGATCTTAAATAAATGATTAAATGATTTAGATGGCCACTCGGGCTAAATTCAGACATACATACACTGTGAGTCCTTAAAGTCCTTACCATTACTGTCAAGTTGCCAATTAATCAAAGGAACCTCTCTTCTCAAACATTTCTTCCTCACATTTTCTGCACAAACATATTCCTTTCTCAGAATTTATTTAGAATATTTATGTATTATGTATTAAAATGTATTTCTTGAGAAATAATTTCAAAATCAGTTTTCTCACGAAATTACTACTATAATATTGATCATTGCTGTTTATGTGGGTCAACTTTATACAATACAATATACTATTATAGTAAGAATACTGTTTAGACACGCGCATGAGAATCGAACCCGGATCCCTTTCGTACTTCATCTTTAAATATAAAATTTCAATAAAACCTATAGTTTTCCAGCTTTTTTGTAGTCTAGAGATTAGTATGTGACGTCAAAGCAGCGGTGGAAAAACCTTTAATAAGTAAAAAAAACAATAGAAATAGTTATATAGAGCAAGCGCTCGTATATGGGAGACTCGAAACGTATCATATGAGTTCTGCACTTCAGACCCAGAACAAAAATCCCTGCTATAAAGCTTTCTCAGCGTCATTTCAGAAACGAATTGCTTATATTGCAATATAGTAGTAAATATTATGACGGCTTTCAAGCAAACTTTCCATCAGCTACCGTGCGACTGAACGACTGTGACTAAGGGAAGACTCCCCCAGTGAAACAAAGACGTCATAATAAAACGGTCTGTAAACAATTTGGCACGTAAATCTTGTAAGCCAAAATAAAGTAGAGTCTTGTTTTTTTTCTTCAACTCATTACGCGATTTGCCACGCGTCGTCATCAATTTTTTGTTTGTTTTTGTTTTTGTTTTTAATGTCGGCGACAACTGGTTCAAACTGGAGCTGGAAAACTGGTTTAATTTCTGAGTGCTTGGCCGACTGGCGTTGGCCAGCTGATAAGAGTGAAAAAGGAGGGTCACATCGATGGGTAAACCTTAATATATGTGATTACGGCTGCCCTTAGGCGTGTGTCTGTGTGTGTGTTTTATTTCGGTCTGCTTGGTTCTGAAACTAAGGCCAAGGCAACGTGGCAAGTTAATGAACTTGTTCAAAGCCAAACTAAAGTTCTTTTAAGGTACAGACTTTCAAAGAGGAAATCATATGAAATCCATTTAAGATTTTTGTATTAAATCAGCCGAAAATGCCCAAGTATGAAATTCCCAATTCGGTTGCCACGCATCCAGAAATAAAAATGCCACGTCAAAATGTATATACACCTAGACATATATGTATGTACAGATATCTCTTTGCACTACATATATATATACATATATATATATATATATATTTATATATAGTTGTTGCCATAGCACTATAAATTTTCCATATACATATATGTATGTGTATGGAGAGAAAACACGCGCTTGTTAATTTTCTGCGTATTCATTTTCGCAACGCATGAAAATCTCAATAAAAATAAAAATAAATACACGGCGCGAAAATAAAATGTGCCACAGCAATGGCAACAAAGCAGCTGCCGGTACGTGTTGTGGCATGCCCACAAAATGGGCGTGCGGCCATATACCCAGCACTAAAAGGATACTAGGTGTATGTTAGGTTTGCAGAAAGTCAAACGAATAATAGAATGTTTAGTCCCTTTAAATTAACGAAGGGTAAGCCTAGATAGTGATTTTCTTTTGGAACAACGTCTTCTAAAAGGCCAAGAATAATTGCATTGGAACAATGTGTCTTATAGTTTCATGCTATAAACTTGTACATTAGATCTTTGTTGGCAAGAGTTTAAGCAAGGTATTCTAGGGTATATTGTAGTCTAACCGACTGCATGTTTTATTAAACAGAGCATGTAATCAAGGAAAATTCCACATAAATATTTTTTTCTCAAATTATATTCCCAGGCTTTTATTGGAAATAATATATAGTTGAAAAAAGTGCACAAGTGCAGAGTATCTTGTAGGCAGCAGTTTTATTCTTCGATTAACGTGTGTTGTTTTACATCAGGTTTTTGACAGGGTATATTATGAATAGAGCATCTCTTCCCATGTTAAATAACTCAAACTTTAAATAATTTTATGCCTTAAATTAGCTGGTCAAGAAGAACTTTACAGGATATCCCTAGGCAAATATATATTTTACATTCTTACTTATTTTAAATTAACAGAGCATAAAAAGCAGCAATGTGTGAGTGCGATAAAAATGCACTTGCCATTTGCAAAATGCCAAGAGAACAAACGCACGCGACAGCGAGTCGGGCGAAATAATGCTGATCCCATTTCAGATTCTCGTTCCCATTTCCAATACCCATTACCTTTCACATACCCAGACCATTTTTGAGTTCTAATCAGCTGAAAAATGAACTCTTAGTTTGTTTTGAGCGCGTGGCAGTCGTCAAATATTGTAGAGAAGTCTGTGCCGAATAATTAGCTACAAGTGTCAAAGCTGATAGCGAAAATATCGCTGTAGAAATTTGTTTTAAATAAACAAAACTATTTAACTATGGTCAGTTCTTATCATTAGCAAAGTCATGGCAAATAAATAATGCAAAAAAGTAAATACAATTAAGAGCCCCATAAAAGCGACCATAAAACCCTCCAGACGGCAAACAGCAGCAGCAGAAATGTTCGTAAATATTTAATCTGGATTGGGTTGGGCTTAGGTTTCGCTTTTCGTCTTAAGTCGGAATGCAAATAAGCCAAAGAAGTTAGCAAAACTTGGTAAAGATAAAAAATAGAGCTTTGCATATCGCCATAAATGCTGTCAATTTGATAAAAACGAAACAAAAACAAACGAAAAACACAACACAAGCATTTATTAAATAATCATTCGTTTTAAATTAGCACACAAATTAATTAGCGCTTTGCGATTTAATTTGACGTATACGAAGTAAGGTTAGTTTCAGTGAACGCCCAAAAATCTGTCGATTTCACAAGCATTATCATATAGTATATGAATATATAATTTATTTTCTATATACCCTTGGAGAAATGGCAAACAAGTAGGCACAATATATATTAACTATATAGTGAGCAAGCATCTGAGACGGCATAGTCATATTTCTTATACTTTAAAGAAATGACAAAAACTTTTGACAAATTTCCATTTACAGCATTTAAATTATTTTTTGTATATAAATAAAATCCATTTTCATGTCAATATAACTACACAAAATCAACATCAGTTTATATTTTAGTTAAAGTATATCAAAAAATTAAGTAAGCTTTGTAAAATCTTATAATGACATAATTTGAACAAATATTCGATGCATCGTAACGAGTATAATATGTACAAGGTTTATAAGTGGAATGTTTTAAAACTTACGTCAAATTAAAACACGAGTAACAAAAAAACTAACAAAACACGCCTTGGAAGCAAATTGAAAACATAAATATAGTCAAAAGTCATTAGGTCCTGATCATATCATATCATGATCATATTTTAGATGCGCTAATTATATATATAACGAGCATAAGTTGGCCTTATTTATGGGATGAAATTGATGTAATTTACATAAAAATCTGCATGATAAAACATTTAATAATACGAATAATAATAATAACAATGATAATAATAATAATAATAATAATAAAAATAATAATAATAATAATAATAATAATAATAATAATAATAACAATAATAATAATAATAATAATAAAAATAATAATAATAATTATAAAAATATTATATTAATAATATAATATATTATATATAACTAAAAGTAATAACAATATTTATATTTCATCTCATTTTAAAGAGTATTTAAATTGTTTGACTCTTCAGATACTTGTTCCATGGGCTTAATTTAGTTTGGTGACATTTTAGATACAGCATCGAGTATTTTATCATGTGCCAGCCATGCAATGTGTGTTAATGACTCCAACCAGGGCACAGACCATATGCCACGCACACATACACTCACAAGCACGCACACACACACACACGAACACACCGTACATTCACATATATGTATAGTATATACCACGCATGCATAGAGTATTTGAGTAGCTAAACGCGCCGCTAGAAAATGCGCAGTTTCAAAAAATTGTCGTCTGACCAACAAATTTAGATTACATAAACGCGTGTGACGTCACCAATGGAACAGGCCAGCGAACGACAATGGCGTGAATAGTCCATGGACTTTGTACCGCCCTGTCAATGTAACTAGAACTACTCGAGTGCCCCAGATATCAAGATATGAGAGCTGATTAATGCGATAAACGAGAAAAAGAGCGAGATTCAGATACATTACCAGCGAAAGCGCATTAAAGCCCATAGATAAACTGGGACTGGTTACCAGTTAACTGAAATGTTAACTGTTGGCCCAGCTTGGTGTTTGGCAACAGTTGGCTAACAGCTGAGCTGAGAATCTTATACAGAGAGCACAACATAAGTAGCCGACCCAGAGGCTGTCTGATGAAACATTGCATCATTCAATTCAGTTCAGCCAGTTCAACGAGACGATCTCTTTGACCAGATGAAAGTGACGCAGTCATGACGCCTTCATATTTCCCACCTTCTCCCTCGCTCTCTCTCTCTCTCTCTTTGTCTCTCTCTCTCTCTATGCGCCAGCTGTGTCGGAGACAATTGAAGGTTGTCTTTCTGTCGCTGCTGCTTTGGAATCCCCAAACCGAACGCGCTGTGCAAAAGTCTGAGCAAGTTTTTCATGAATTCAAAAACAGAAACAGAAACAATTAAGAAAATCTTTTAATGACTTTCCGATGCTCTGTAATTGAAAAACATTCATTTTTCTGTCATTTATAGATCATTAGCTATTACTTAGCCATTGAAGAGTGCAAATACCTACTTTATGCAAGCCTTACTTATTATGTGGATACATTACGTATTTGCTCTAGATTAACATATATTCATTTCCTTGAGATTCCCCTTATGGCAAGTCTTGAAGTCATGAAGCTGAGGTAATCGTTATAATCTTTATTAAAATAAGAATCATTTGTTAGAGTTAAATGTATTGTAATCGTTTGGTTTGGTTTGGAGTATCTTATATAATAGTTTATTGAAATGCTTCACCTAATCTTTCAAAACTGTGCTAATAGTCAAAGTAAGATTATTCTGAAGCATTTGCTTTGATCATTATCATTGTGATTATACTTAGATGATGCTGATCTATATAAATATAATAACAATATATAAATAATCTTCAAGATTCATAAATACAAACAGACATGATATTATTAGCCCATTACCTAAGCCTATATTTAGGTATTGGTATATACCAGATATCGCTTAAGTGTTAAGGATAAAAGACAGCTACTGGACTAGCTACTACTCAGTTTAGTTCAGTTCAGTTAACCATTAAATTTAAGCTCAATAGACCTAAAAGCACTTCCACTAAACACTTAACTGAGAATGCCTTTGCGGCCTTCCTCTGACATACAACCCCCACTTGGCGCCACATGCCTTACAGGGTATAGGCAGAAACCTGCACTACCAGCTAACAGCTGATTAGCCAGTTTTTGTTTTACAATTGTGTGTGGGATAAAGGCGACGGCGACTCAGCTCTTTTTTCCAGCAGCTGGGGCGCGCATACTTAGAATACTAATTGAGGTACAGTTGTGCACAAAACGCGCCGATAAAACGGGGTACGGCCAGCGTCTGTGCAGGCAAAATGGTAGGCCCTAAAAGCAGCTGTGTTAGGGTTTGAATCTGTACTCAACCTCCAATTAGGTAGCCACTGATCTTACTTACTGATCAAAGCAAATTATTTTCTTCCACAGGCTGGCTGGTCCGCCCAAGTGCTACAATTTTCGTCTGGCCTGCCGTACGCTGTCCGTGCAATATGGGGATGTCAAGACGCTGACGCCCGCTGTCCGGGACTACGTCGATAAGTGCGTGAATCTGTGCCAGCCGGAGCGTGTGCACATCTGCGATGGCAGCCCGGCGGAGAGCAAGCTGCTGCAGGGTCTGATGCTCAAGCAAGGCACAATTCTGCCGCTGCTTAAGTACGAGAACTGCTGGCTGGCGCGCACCAATCCCGCCGATGTGGCACGCGTCGAGTCCAAGACGTTTATAAGCACCGATCGCAAGGAGCAGACGGTGCCGGTGACGCCCAATGCCACACCGGGCACGCTGGGCAACTGGATATCCGAGTCGGATCTGCAGGCAGCCATTGCGGAGCGTTTCCCTGGGTGCATGAAGGGTCGCACTATGTACGTGATACCCTTTAGCATGGGACCGGTGGGCTCGCCGCTCTCCAAAACAGGCATTGAGATCACCGATTCGCCCTATGTGGTCGAATCCATGAAGATTATGACGCGCGCCGGCGAGCCAGTGCTGCAGCACCTGCAGCAGGGTGATGGCCAGTTCGTCAAGTGCCTCCACTCGGTGGGCACACCGACTAGTGGTGTTCAGGCCCAGGCCTCCTGGCCGTGCGATCCCGAGCGCACCATCATTCTCCACAAGCCCGCCGAGAACGAGATAGTCTCCTATGGCTCCGGCTATGGCGGCAACTCGCTGCTGGGCAAGAAGTGCTTAGCTCTCCGCATTGGCAGCACCATTGCCAAGCGGGAGGGCTGGCTGGCCGAGCACATGCTCATCCTGGGCATCACGAATCCGCAGGGCAAGAAGATTTATGTGGCTGCCGCTTTTCCCTCGGCCTGTGGCAAGACCAATCTGGCCATGATGACGCCCACTTTGCCGGGCTACAAGGTGGAGTGCGTGGGCGACGACATCGCCTGGATGAAGTTCGATGCGCAGGGCGTGCTGCGTGCTATTAATCCCGAGAATGGTTTCTTTGGTGTGGCGCCTGGCACCTCGCGTGCCACCAATCCCATTGCCATGGACACCATCTTCCGTAATACGGTCTTTACCAATGTCGCCTCCACCTCGGACGGCGGCGTCTACTGGGAGGGCATGGAAGAGGCTCAGTTGTCTAATGTTACTGTCACCGACTGGCTGGGCAAGCTCTGGTCCAGGGAATCGGGCAAGCCTGCCGCACATCCCAACTCCCGATTTTGCACGCCCGCCGCCCAATGCCCCATCATTGATCCCGCCTGGGAGGACAGCGCTGGCGTGCCCATCTCTGCTATACTTTTTGGTGGACGACGCCCAGCTGGCGTTCCTCTAGTCTATGAGGCTCGCGACTGGGCACATGGCGTCTTTATAGGCGCCTCCATGCGCAGCGAAGCCACCGCCGCAGCGGAGCACAAGGCTAAGGTGATCATGCACGATCCCTTCGCGATGCGTCCCTTCTTTGGCTACAACTTTGGCGACTACCTCGCCCATTGGCTTAGCATGGAGAAGCGCGGCCAGGTGCCCAAGATCTTCCATGTCAACTGGTTCCGCAAGAGTGACGAGGGCAAGTTCTTGTGGCCTGGATTTGGCGACAATTCGCGCGTGCTGGACTGGATTTTCCGTCGCGTGCAGGGCGAGAATTGTTATGAGGAGTCGCCCATTGGCCGCCTGCCCAGTCAGGGCGCTCTAAATGTTGCCGGCCTGGCGGGCAATCTGGATCTCAAGCAGCTGTTCGAGCTGCCCAAGGAGTTCTGGCAGCAGGAAGCCAAGGAAATCGAGCAGTACTTTGACGCACAAGTGGGCGCTCACTTGCCACGCCCTGTGGCGCAGCAACTGGCCGAACTGAAGAAGCGCGTGGCCAGCATGTGATATGTGTGCTCCATTTTGGGTTCCATAGGTTATTGGTAATCTTAGTTTAATAAAGTCTAACAAAAAACCAGCAACAAGATTTTTTTGTAGCACGGCATTCCAAGGCTGCCCAATTATATGGGACGGGGCGTGGCTTATCGGGAGAGAGAGTGTGTCGGGAGGCCCGTCCACAAATTGGCGTAAACAAGCATATAAATTTATAATCGCGTTAACCTCTCTGCACCGCTGCGAATTATAAAGATCGCCGCGGAAAAAAAACAAGTAAATAAAATGGTAAAAAAAAGTACACCAAAGGTTGGGCACCAAAAAAAGTTTTATAGAACGTTGATCTGGCCGGGAAAGCCAACAGGCCTCCGTAGTTGTCAAGGTCTGATTAACGCCTTGCTCGTGGGGTGGTGTGATTCTACATGTAGCAAATCGCCAAAAAAAAGGGGGCCTCAACAAAAAACTGATAAGGCAAAAAGTGTGCCCAAGAAAGGGGTCTAAGATCCGGTTATATGTTCAAAAACAATTCAAAGTCAGACTAGGTTCGTGATTTTAACTGATTTTTTTAGCAAAACAGCTTAAACATGGCCAAACCATAATTAATCTTCCAATAGAAGAGAACTACTTAACTATAGCTGATAAGTACACATCTGAGATTATTCAGGGTAGAAAGGCAAAGAATATAGATATGCAGTGAATATTTGATAGTTATGCCAGGGTTTTATTCGACAAGCCTCTAACCGATAAAGAAACCCCTTGAGAGTTTGGTTAACAAATTGTTCCTAATAGAATCTGAGCCCAGGCTAACTGAGAGGTACCTAACTGATTAAAATCAACTGCAGATGTAAAAGGATATTTTTAGACCTTAAGTTAAGGTTAAAACATTCAACCAGAAGTTATAGTTTTGTTTGCTTTATAGACCTTAGAGTTGATAAATATATTTATTTTAATGCTTAAAGATAAGAACCATTGGAACAATTATTGGTAAGTGGTTTAGTATCTTTATAGCGATGCCATAAAAGGCTATTCTTAGTCTTTAAGATAAGTTCTATAGGATAAGTTCAATAGATAATTTTAAAGAAAAAAGTAATAGATGTAGGATCCTCTGGAAAATACTTGCAACTGTTTGACAATTTTTAGATCCGGTTCGCGACCAGCATTATGAACTAAAAACAGAGCTCAACTCTATATTTAGAATAGAATATTTTCCACTGCTTCCCGACTCTAGGGGCTCGTTTACCAGATTGATAAGCCGCGTGCTGTATTACAATATGTATGTCTATAGCTTTATGTATACTGATTTTCATTATTTTTTTATTGATCCGCCAAATCATTGACGTAAATTCAAAAATAAAGTCAACTCATCAAGCACGCTTAGCTATAGCAAGGCGATCTTTGCACGTCGCGGGGCTTGGGCTTGGGGCATTGGGAGGAGGCAGGGTAGAGGTGTGTGAACACTGGCAGCACAAGCAGACAGTTGATGATGATGCTGCTTATCAAGCTGAACTAGAAAAACAAGTCCATGATTTAAAAATAAACACACACGAAAAAAAAAATTCCGCGAATTTTTAAACATTTTTTCTTGCCATTTCAAGACACGCGTGGAGATAGGCTGATAAAAACGTTAACTGGTATATAAACAGACGTCATATAAGGACAACAAGGTGAGCCAGTTCCTTAATAAATAAATATTAAGGTCAGTTTCCTGATCAATACGCTATATGACTTGCAGGTACAGGCATCATTTAACCCCATTTGGCATTTGGGCACCTTCATTTCTCCTTCCCAGAACTCATGATTATATCCATGCGTATATTTTCGTCAGTTTATGCGAATGCCAAAAAAAAAACAAAACCGTTCTATCCATTCATGGCCTCCAAGCCGTTTGGCTGATGGCCATGGCCAACATTATAATAGAAGGCAATGAATTTGGCTAGATCATCAAAATCTTTCCCGTCACCAGTTTCACCAATATGCGAAAGTGGCCACACAAAATGCTCTGGCAATTTGACAACAAGACGCAACAGCCATGTGATGTCGGAGCGTAAGGCGTGGGTGGGCGCGTGTAGTACGCATTAGGGGGTGGCGGCAGGTAGACGTTACTACCATGTGCCTATAGCCGGAAAATTGCCTATATAATCATACCAGGTAATGGGCCTGTGTAGAGAAAAACAGGTAATAATTTATATATAATAAAAAGGTAGAAGGCAAAGTAAAAAGAAATATCGGGAGAAGGTAACATTAGTTAGAAATAGGTAGATATGTACTATATACCATTTAGGTAGACCATTCAGATTATATAGATTCTGTAGAGTATACCATATAATTAATATATATTATAAATTAAATGGATTTGTGCACACATGCGAATTGTTTACCAACATCGAGAAAAGAATCGAAAGACACAATACTCCCAAAAAAGCAGAGTAGGTTACGATAATTAGACGTATGTAGATCTTATCGAGAATATCTAATAACGGTGTACATCAATTGCAGGCGATTTACGCACTCGAACGATATCGAATGGAAAACATAAATAAACAAAATAATTAAATTAGCGGCTGGCGAGGAAAACAAAAGCAAATTTCAGCAAGTGGAGCACAAATAACGCTAAATGAGTCTTATCAAAGCGAGCGAAAGGCGAGCTATCAATATAACAGTAAAAATGAATTGAAGAGCGGCAATGCAAATAAAATAGTATATACAAAAAAAGACACAAACAAAAAGAAAAACAAAAATAAACTGAAACTTGCCACAGCGACAATGACAACAAGGCCTGTTGCCAAGCGGCGGCGGCTGCCACAATTACCCCCCCTCACACGCAAACAACTCCCCTCCGCTGGACAAACGCAGTGAAAAACCAAAACAATTGCCGAGCCTCCCGGCGAGCGGCCAATCAGCGTGTCCGACGTTTGACCTGAGGCGCGCGCGCGCTACTCATAAAAACAAAGCGAAACAAGTGCCGAGCCGAAGACGCAGCCGAACGCCAGCCGATCGTGCGGCCCCCGTTAATCATGTTCTAGTCGCATCGGGCAGTCACCAGCGGCGGCGCCGCTGCGGAGCGTATAAAAGGCCGACTGCAGCGAGCAGTTGGCATCAGTTACTCGTGGACTGAGTAAATGGAAAGATCAAGTGAAACATTTAATTTCAGTGATCTGAAAATCAAATTGATTTTTGACAAAAAACTCTGGAGGAACATATGAAAGCACACACAAAAACCAACTGAGCTAAATAAAAAACAAAACTATAATACAAATTGTGATAATTAAATTGTGATATTTGACAAATTTCATTGTTTTTTGCCAAATCCAAACGCAAAATCAAAAGTTAATTTGTGCGCCATATTCCAAAGTCTTTGAAAGAAAATAATTTTAAAATTATTAATTTAAAAAAACCACAACAAAATGCCTGAGCTTATTGAACAAAGCAAAATTATGTAAGTACAAGTTGTACGAGCAGCAAAAAAAAAAGTCCAAACATACATATACATCACCACACCCAGAAACCTCTAGATGTTGCATGCCCCCAAAAAGTATTTTTAACAAAAAACAAACTTTTCATTGCAAAAAGAGTAAATTCTTTGAACTATTTTTATGTGCAAAAAATAGCTAAGCAAATATTAAAAACATGTTTTGTGCATATTAAAATAAATTTCCTGAAAACAAAAATTTTTTGATATGCCTAAAGCTTATTTGTTTTACCCTCAAATTTTCTGAATCATTTCGTTACAAAGAATTATAAAAAATATATTTATACAAAAGATTAAAAACAAAAGAAGAATGCGAAAAATATTTAAAAAAAGTTTTTTGTGAAGTCCAGTAACAATTCTTTGAAATCTGATTTAATAATTTGTCTGTTTTAAACTTACAAATAAGCCACAAACATGAAATCTTCATCTTCTGAACTCTATAAAACTTTCAATACTAGCTCTACCTTTTTTTCCCACCTTCTAAAAGAACACCATATTCACGCCTCACCCACTGACTCACTGGCTTTTTCCGCAACTTTTACTCATAAATTCTTTCTTCCACTTACAGCTCCGCCAATGGCTGCGGTCTGCCCCAGCTGCATAAGCTGCGCCAGGACAATTGTGGCCTGTACAGCCACATCCGTGGCATTCCCACCTCGTATGGCGATGTTAGCTCCTTGACTGCCGGCGTGCGCAGCTTTGTAGAGGAAGCAGTTGCTCTGTGCCAGCCCGATCAGGTGCACATTTGCGATGGCTCCGAGCAGGAGAACAAAATGCTCATCAAAACGCTGCTGGAGTCGGGCACCATTGTGGCTTTGCCCAAGTACGAGAACTGCTGGCTGGCCAGAACCAATCCTGGTGATGTGGCCCGCGTGGAGTCGAAGACATTCATCTGCACCGAGACACGCGAGGAGACCATACCCACTCCCAAGGACGGCGTCAAGGGTACCCTGGGCAACTGGATTTCCCCTCTGGACATGGAGGCTGCTATTCAGCAGCGCTTCCCTGGCTGCATGAAGGGTCGCACCATGTATGTGGTACCCTTCAGCATGGGTCCAGTGGGCTCGCCACTCTCCAAGATTGGCATTGAGGTCACCGACTCCGCTTATGTGGTCGCTTCCATGCGCATCATGACCCGCATGGGCGCTTCTGTGCTCCAGCAGCTAGCCAAAAAGGAGGAGTTCGTGCGCGCCTTGCACTCCGTGGGCACACCAGCCAGTGGTGTAGTGGAGCAGCCTTCCTGGCCTTGCGATCCCGAGCGCACCATCATCTTGCACAAGCCCGCCGAGAATCTGATTGTCTCTTATGGCTCCGGCTATGGCGGCAACTCGCTGCTGGGCAAGAAGTGTTTCGCCCTGCGCATTGGTAGCACCATTGCCAAGCGGGAGGGCTGGCTGGCCGAGCACATGCTCATCCTGGGCATCACCGATCCCAAGGGCGTCAAGAGGTACATCACTGCCGCCTTCCCCTCGGCCTGTGGCAAGACCAATCTGGCCATGTTGAACCCCTCCCTGTCTAACTACAAGGTGGAGTGCGTGGGCGACGACATCGCCTGGATGAAGTTCGACTCACAGGGTGTGCTCCGTGCCATCAATCCCGAGAATGGTTTCTTTGGCGTTGCACCTGGCACCTCCGTGGAGACCAATCCCATTGCCATGAACACCGTCTTCAAGAACACCATCTTCACCAATGTGGCCTCCACTTCGGATGGCGGCGTCTACTGGGAGGGCATGGAGAGCAGTCTGGCTCCCAACGTACAGATCACCGATTGGCTGGGCAAGCCCTGGACCAAGGAATCGGGCAAACCAGCTGCTCATCCCAACTCCCGCTTCTGCACACCGGCCGCCCAGTGCCCCATTATCGATGGCGCCTGGGAGGATCCAGCTGGCGTGCCCATCTCTGCAATGCTCTTCGGCGGTCGTCGGCCAGCTGGCGTGCCCTTGATTTATGAGGCTCGCGACTGGACACATGGTGTCTTCATTGGCGCCGCCATGCGCAGTGAGTCGACAGCCGCGGCTGAGCACAAGGGCAAGGTGATCATGCACGATCCCTTCGCAATGCGTCCCTTCTTCGGCTACAACTTTGGCGACTATGTGGCCCATTGGCTGAGCATGGAGAAGCGCGGCCAGGTGCCCAAAATCTTCCATGTCAACTGGTTCCGCAAGAGTGACGAGGGCAAATTCATGTGGCCCGGATACGGAGAGAACTCTCGTGTGCTTGATTGGATCCTGCGCCGTGTCAATGGTGAACCCTGTTACGTGGAGTCCGCTATTGGACGCATACCCGCCGCTGGGGAACTCAACTTGGCTGGCATGAAGGAGCAGATCGATGTGAAGCAGCTGTTCTCGCTGCCCAAGGAGTTCTGGACACAGGAGGTGGAGGCTATACGCAACTACTTCGAGACGCAAGTGGGCGCTGATCTGCCCGCCAGCATCTATGCGGAACTGGAAAAGCTGAAAGCACTCGTTGACGACTTGTAAATGCAGTTGCCCAGCAGAGAATTTATCACAAATCTTTCACCCGCACGCACGCACACAAACACGCATCTTTACCCGCCTTGCTCCACCTATAAACCTAAGCAAACCTATCCCACGAAACCTGCAAACATATAACCTATAACCCCGCCCACAAAAACCAACATACATACTCTGTATAACCCGAAGACTATGCTAACAATTTATTTTTTCACTTAGTCGTTTCTCTAGAATTTAAGCCGCAGACTTCCAAAACTATTTATAAGTGTTTAGCCTTAAGTCTTATGTTAAGATCTGTATAAAAGAAGAAAACAAATGATGAAGAAAACAAAATAGAAAAACATACAATTCTAATAAAACCAAAATGTTATATCACAAAACATAACTGCATTCCTTTCTCTACTTTTATGAAAAGCATATAAACACAATATAACCTGTAAACTAAAAGGAAATACTAATATCGTAATATATGTCCACTGTAAAAACTTTTGCTGTCTAGGATTTACAGTATTAAGTATGCCTAGATCATCAATCAGTCAATTAGTTACAAAACAAAAATGATTTGAAATGTTCACATAAAAAACGAAAAAGATTTCAAAGTAAAAAGGAAAAAAACCAGCGCAGTCGTGTGAAAACAATTGCCCTGAAGACGGTTACTATGGTTAATTATGGAAAAAAAAATATATTTTATACTAGTTTTGTGATTTGTTATAATAATATTTTTTGTTAACTCTTTTTTATAATTATTTATTTTTTTATAATTTATTTAAAAGACCCCACTAACACCTTAATCGAAAGATTAAGCTCAAAATTCTGGAAGAACCAGCAACAAAAAAGCATTCTTAAAAAGTGCCTTAATTTAAAACAAAATTGGGCTTTTATTCTCCTGCGATTTTAAGTTCACATAAAAAATGAAACAAAAAAAAATAGGTTTTATATTTCTTTACTTTGTATGGTTGTAGTTTTTTATGTTTTTTTATAACTATACATAATTTTTTTGTAAATAATTTAAATTACACTACCAACACTTTAACAGCTAAGTCTTAAGATTAAGCTTTAGATTCGGAAAAAACCTGCCACAAAGAAGAAAAAAATACATTCTTCAAAAAGACCTTTAATTTAAAACAAAATTGAACTTTTATTCTTCAGAGATATTAAGTTCAGATTAAAGCAGAAAAAATACAACAAAAAAAACGCATTTAAATTATATAAAATTCAAAGAATGGTTTTTAACTTAACTTTAACTAGAAACTTAGGCAACAGCTCATTAAAAAGAAGCAGTCAAATTTACCCCCAAAATACTTAACCAAAAAATAAAATACATTCCCTAAAGCCCAACTACATAAAGCCATTATTGAGTCTAATTAGTGATAGAAGAGAAAACTCTTTAATTACAAATATAAAATCAGATGTGCACGAAAATGTATGCTTTAATATATTTACATAATATTAAGCAATACTTTGAACCGCAAGCCAAAGGCAAAAAACGAAAACAGAATTTTTGAAAAGTGCTCTCAACAAGTGAAGGACTTCCAGGCTGGAAGTGAGCTTTATTTGTGTTGTGGTTGTGGCTGAGCGAAAGCTTCATTTGGCCAGCAACAAAAATGCAGCCGAGGCGCGTGGCATGCCACAGTTCAGCTCGAGCTGCGTGCGCGCTCGGTCGGGCCATATTCTCCGGCAGCCAGCAAGCGGCACCAGTTGCAGCGCGCGTTCAAGCGGAAACGGAAGTGCAGCGCAGCAGCCAACAGCAACAACAACCACAACAACAACAACAGAAACAACAAAAACTGTGCAAACTGTTGCTTGGCTTAACGCGTGGTTTTCGGAGTGTCGCAACGCAATTAAGACAATTAGAAAATTAAATTCGGGAAATTAAGAACAAGCGGTATTTGCAGAAAATTGAAGAAATTAAAAGAAAAATGATTTTAAAAAAAATGGTAAAAATTAAAGATGGTTTCAACAGTTGTACAGTTACGTGAGCTGTGTTTCTGTGTGTGTGTGTGTGTGAGTGTGAATGCTGCTAAGCTGCGATTTGACATGTTGATTTATGCGCTGCCTCTCACCAACACAGGCGCGCTTCATCTGCCTCTCTGTGTGCATGTCTGTCTGTGTGTGTGTGTGTATGGCTGTCTATCTGTGTGTCTGTGTGTGTTTTACGCTGGGATTATGCGTGTTGTGCCTGTTGGCACTTGTTGCGCTTGTGCCTCGTACACAGGACACTCGCTTAATTGCTAATCCTCGCGCCCAACTTTGACGCCAGACGCGTCTAATTACACGTAAATTGCCACAAAACGTTGCCCACCTGTCACTGCCATACCCCGCTCTCCCCCCCAGCAGCCTAGCACTCCCTTGGCAGTCCGCAAATGACGCATTTAAAAGCAAATTGGCCGGCGAAAGGAACTGCTCCTCACTTAATATGCCATCAACATGAGATTTGCGCAAATGGCGCGCGCCAAGAATTATGTGTGGCAATAAAATCGATTGCCTACGCCGGGGGGACAGCTAAGGGCAACGGGCCGGCGGCAAGAGGGCTGCTCTAATAACTAAGTTTCTGAACGTGACTTTTGGCCCACAATTCTAATTTGAACCGAGCAGCTGACCAGAGACCGCTTCAACCGCCAAGCGCACCGCACAGGGCGCCGCTAAGTAGGCTACATTTTGCTGACGTATCTGGTATATTGTTTGATCCTAAGTGTTTTATGGACTTTCCTTGTTTATGCTTTAGCCATACACTTCGCACCCACAGACAGACACACACTATCACACACCCACACACACACACACACACACAAGCACACTGACATGCATACGCATTTATTTTTACAACAAACGCTAATTCTTCAGCCAAGTGCTGGTCAGAGCTTGGCATTGGGTGCACAGGCGTGCGTTAAAGGGGGGGCAGCAGCAGCAACAGCAAAAGCATTGTGTGGCTGCTGAGAAAATATTTACGTTTGCCTTATGTGTGTAGTGTGTGTGTGTGTGTGGGTGTTAAATATGTGCTTAACGGGTGCGGGCATGTAATTAAGCAAAGTTTACTAAAAGGGTTGTCCAGGAAAGACCACAAAATACAAGATAAATTGTGAACTAAAGTGGGGGCTATGCACTCAGAGAAATTATAATTCATATCGTTTTTCTCAACAAGTCTTAAGCCGACTCCTTCTTAGATTAGGTTAAAAGTATACTAGATTTCAAATAACATACTTTGACATTAAGAAATAAGAATAAAACGTTAAAATTAAGAGAGGTAAAAATTATTACAATTCTTCATTAAAGTAGGAAAATGCCTCAATTGAATCTTTGAGTATTGTATTGAGAAAAGGACAACCAATTTTGAGGAATTTGCAGTCTTTTAAGCAGACTTCTTCTTAAAGGTTAAAGGTATACAAAATTTCAAATCACACATTGAGACATTAATAAATAAGAATAAAACGTTAAGATTAAGTAAATGAACAATTATTACAATTCTTAATTAAAGTGGGAAAAGGCTTTAATTCAGTGTTTGAGTATTGTATGTAGAAAAGGACAGACAATTTTGAAGAATTTGCTGTCTTGAAATAAGCTTAAATCAAGATCAATTTGAGGGCAACACTTCGCTTAGATTAAGTACTGTATCTGGGCATTGTATTAGGACATTTTCTCAAGAAATGTTGAACTTGTCGATCAAAGTTTAAACTTATAGTTTAAGCTTCAGCTGAAATTTATATTCTTCCCTCATTTTCTCTGAGTGTATGCGTAACCACAATTTAATAGCTGCAAGAAATGCACTTGAGTTCATTACACCCCAGGATGTTAATAGGGATGTGGGACTTGACATTCATAAGGCAGCAGACGCAAAGTTTGCGCTGGAGGTCACAGACATTTGAACTTTTTTTGATGACTGCTAGCCAACTATTTCATTTCGCACGCGTAATACTCACACAAATTACATTGTCAATTCAGTCGAGTCTTTCAAATATGCAAATCCTTTTCGTGCTCACCCTTTTTTTGTCCTCGTGCGGCTGCTTTTTCTACCCACACAAATCGTACGCTAAATCAAATCAGTTTCAGTCGGTTTGACCCTCAGGTTATTTGGATCGAATGTGTGCATAACATCCTAATACAGTCGGGCTACATTATAACAAACCTGTCTGTAAGAACTGGGTAATTGTAAAAGCAGTTTTCGTTTCCATAGTTCAGGCATTTGAATTAGCTTTTCTTCTTCTCTACATAAATCATTTGATTATGTCACTGCACAATATTCTTTGACATTCTGCTACCACTTCATGGGAAAAAGCTCGCAGCATTTAAATAGATTTCAGCAATTTCTACGAAACAGTACAATACAAATTATTCAAATTATTTTGTATTTATATTTTTCTAAGAAAAAAAAATTTGCTACCAAATGCCAAAGCAGAATTTTTTTGCTGTCACTAGATTGTTAAATGTAAATAAGAAAAAACGTTTTTAGCCCTGCATAACTACTTTTTCAGATTAAAAGGAACTTTGAGAGTTTTTGCTATATTTTTATTTTTTATCCCAGAAAATTGTTGAAGCCTCTTAAGTGGACTTTAGGGATGTTTCGAAACTTTTGGCTGTTTTGGTCTGCTTTTTTTATCACAGAAAATCGTTGGAACTCTTCAAGAGTCGTTTGGCTATTACAAAATGTTTCAAGGCCTTCTTCAAGTTTGTAATAGTAATTTCACAGCACAAATTTTTAAATGACGAAATATTTTTAAAGCTTTCGTTTGCTCATTTCAGTTCACTTTAGAGAAGTAAGACTGCACATATTAGTTGTATAGAAAAATAAAATCAAGTTTTTCTCCGAGGAAGTCTTTGTGACATTTCTCTATTACCAATTATTTAATATGCTGCGCTGTACAATTACTTAAATTGAAGAGACAAATCGTTTCAATTGCTTATTGTACATTATTTTAAAATTAGCCTGCACAATATTAATCGAAATGAGTTATTGAGCTAAGCAACAAGTTCATCTTAAGGAATAACTACTGTATACAATTTCGCTAGTAACAAAATAGACTAGAAAAGAGTATATAAACATTAGGTCATTATAGCGCAGTTTCACTGTATAACCTTTAATAGTTTGAGGCTTACACCAATTTGTTGCTTCACTCGACTTTACATAAATTATTTAACTCTAACTTTGTCTTTCAAGCATCAAAGGCAATCTAATTGACTGATTGACCAATTGATTGAGCGAATTAGCCTTTACAGTTAAAGCTGCATATCAAATTGAAATTATCTTAAAATTATTGTCATGCCTACGCTTTTACTTCGTGAATATCCCGGCTGCTGCCTTTTCTAGTTAAAATTCTTTCAAATTCAATGCATAAAATACAATGCCATAAGCCACTACCGGAGCTTTTGTGAGAGATAGCTTTTGGTTGGGGTTGGGTTTAGATTTATCATTCATGCATAGACAATACAAATAATGCCAATAGAAACCCAAAATGAAGACCAGTTGAATTTGAGTTGACACACGGCTTTATTGGCAGACAGTTGAAAGCTGAAGCTGCTTAGTTGGGATGGTTTTTATCCCATTGATTTGCTGTTGGCTGTCCACAGAACTTTGCACAACCAAAAGTGTTGTGTCCGTGCGTTTGGCTGGCCTTGAACGAATCTGAACTTTTTTCTATTCAACATTTTCATGATTATTCCATCTATGTCGCAGTCCTGACCCTCCTACTGCTTTCCACCTGCCCCTTGCTGTCTATCTGGTTATGATTGGTTGCGGTGGCAACAGCCCAGGTTACGTGTTTCCCGAGCTAACGATTGACAAAATGCAGAAATTTATTGTGAAATACCCTGTAATTGGGTACAAAAGCTTGCTCATGCAGGTCGCCGTAGTACGAGCCTAGTATGCTGCTGCCCTTCTACTTGGGAAAGGAAAATAATTTTACACGATAAGAAATTCAATATTTTAAAATACAAAAAAAATTTTTTTGGATAGGCTTTGGACAAAAAAAAAAATTTAAAATCGAGAAATTAATATTTCTTGAGAATTTGCGAAGCTCACAAGTCGAAACATCGATCAACAGAAACAAGCTTCTGCCCAGAAAGAAACCTAATAGAAAAGTAAACAGAACGTTTGGGCAACTTTAATAGATTTAAGCCCAATTTTATATGTGTTGTCATGCTTCTTCTTAGGCATTTAATCTCGCACAACGTAAACATGACAAAACTATTCCAAGCGTAATATACTCCCAGTGGAAACCATATTAAGTCTGTATAAAAACCAACAGGTACTGTATAAATACTCATTTGTACGTACATATGTATTCACCGTGTTCGTATTCGTATTCGTATTCATATTATTTGCTTTACAATATGAACACGTATTCACGCTTTGTGTTCACGGCTCTGTGTCTGCGGCGAGCGAGTGGGTGTCCGGCTATTTGTGTAGAGCACAGACAATAGATAAGTTAGTTTCAGAGAGGGGGTCAGGTGGCTGCAAAAGCAATGCGAAAAACGAGAATGGCAACAGTTGGGATTCACGTTACGAGCCATGCGGACAGCAAAGCAGCTGAACAGCAGCTGGAACTAGAGCTGAACAATAAAATGAGACACTAGATTTGCTCATGTAAGTGACGGGGCAATTTTATGCCAGGATTAATATTATTATTATTTTTCTCTTTCATACCCTGAAACAACATAATTAGTGAAACGGGGTATAAGAGAGTTGTGTAGTCAACAGTTCTATGTATTCATGTCTATGTAATGTCCCTTAACATAATCTGATGCAATAGGTTGAGCGAAGTCTTGCAGAAACATTTGATCGAAACATTATGGTACCCTTGTTATTTTTACGTCTCAAACTCAATAATATACTAAAGCAGCTTTTTCGCAGCCCCAAAACTAATTACAGGGTACGTTTTGGTAAATCGCTCTACGCTTAATCATTCAGGCTAGCTTTTATTGACACCGGGAAGCAGACAGTCATAAAACGATAGTACAAATAGCTTGTATGGGCGTCTTGGTGCTACAATCAAAACAAAATCAGTTTACAGCTCCCCTTCCCAGAGCTTTCAGTCATATTGCAAAATGCTCAACACTTTTCCAGGTAATGCCGCAAGAAACTGGGCAACTTATTACACCTGAGTCTGTGGCAAAAGCAGCAGACGCAGCCGACTTCGAGTCAGTCGCAGACTCGACCCAAGTTAAGCAACTGCTGCAAAGTGCTTGAGAAAACTTCTCGAACAAATCTTTTGTAGCCAATACAATAAGTTGAGTGTGGCAGGTGTGTGTGACAGCTGGCCTGTGTGTGTCAGCGTGTGTGTGTGTGTGTGAAAGGTGTGTAGGTGTGTGCGGTCTGTTGTGAGTTGGCAAATTGCGAAGCCAAAGCAAGTAAAACGGCAACTAAGACTGCTCTAGTTGTGTGTGCTCAACTAGCACATACCCTAGAAAGGTAACAAAGCAATGTAATCAAAAATCAATTCAATATTAATTTTAATGGAAAAATTAATAAACTTGATCTACGCATGGTACGTGAGAATAAACATCAACGAAAGCCATCGCGATATAATAGAAATACTGAGAAGAAAAATCGATATCCATCGATATCGATATCTTTATACACATATGCATATCAAGCATATATATATTCGTAAATGCACAACAATAATATACCCCATTTAACCCATTTACCTTGTGCTACAGGGTATAACACGCATTAATTTTTAACGCACAGCAAGAGAAACTGTTGCATGCAACATGGCTGGGAAGCTTGCAGCGCGAACGTTTTGGCTTAATACAGGCCACCAATACAGGCCGCAAGAGGGGCTGGCAGTTAGGTGGTGAGGGGGCGGGCGGGCTTGGAGTGTTGTGGGCGTGGGTGTCTCGGGGCTAGCCACGGCCACTTGGGCTGTCAACTTAAAGTGAGATGAACGCACATTTCACAACAATTTGCTGACACACGAAAAACACACACACACACACACACACAACACATACGCCTGTACTGCCCGCGAGGCATTTAATGCTGAAAATGTGTACAGCAATTGGAGGGGTGGGAAGAGGGAAGGGGGGGGGGTGGCGTGGCACTCAGTGGAGCCGTTTTATGAGTTTTGGTTTTTATTTTAGTTTGCATTATTTTATTAAATAAAGATAAAACCATAAATTATGTTTGCCCACTGCATGTGTGTGTGTGTGCGTGTGTGTGTGTTGTTGTGCGTGTGTGCGTTGAGTAATGGCCCATGATATTTACACATGAGTGGCATTCAACTTACAGCAGCTGCCGCAGTAAATCTACCCTCGCAGAACCACGCCCAATCCTCGCCAGCATTTGGTAAATATGGCACAGCAGCAGCATAGCTGGGATGGCGGCGATGCCTCTGCCGGCACGGGCTATGGCGTTCATGGACATACACCTACACATACACACACACACACACATGGTGGACACAAGACGCCAGCGCGTGCGGCCAGCAATCCGTTGCCGTATAAAGGCGCCACGCCCAAATCGCCCAGGTGAGTCGAGCACTACGGAGCAGCTGTTGAAGCAACAATTTAACACTGGACTTGCCACACAGAAGCTACCATGCGGCACCGCCCTCGGTCTATGCCACGCCCACACAGTCAAGTAGCAACTATGCCTATGGCAGCTATGATCCGCCGCCGCCGCGCAGCCCGAAGATAACGACAACCTATGCGAATGATAGCTGCGATGAGGGAAGCATCTCCACGCCCTCCTCATACTATCAAACGCCCACCTCGGGCTCCATGGACGATTCCTGTTCGCTGCTCAGCGGTCAAGCGACGCGCAGTCCCAAATCGCCATGCAAATTTGTTTTCGATGCAGTCAGTCCGGGCGCTGGCATGGATCAGTCAGCACTGGGCAAGAAATTCGAGTATTATGAGCCCATATCGCCGGACGATGGCTCGCTGTACTATGAGCCGCCCAGCTCGCCGCGTCGTCAGGGCTCCAAGAAGCTAATGCGGGCACAGCCTCAGCAGCTGGAGCAGCGGCCGCAGTTGACCACCAGTCAAGGCAGCAGCAAGCGGCGGCGGGATGAATGGGAGCTGCCGGTCATAACCAAAATCGATGCACGTTGCCTGAACGCAACGGCGGCGGCAGCAGCAGCAGGTATATCCACGGGCTACTCGAGTGGCGGCAACAGCGGCAGCTATTTTACCCTGAAGCGGGACTCGTGCGTCACAGAGTGCACACAGCTGTCGATGGAGTCGGGAGAGACGCAGACACAGCACACGAACAGCACGCTGGTGACGACCACCACCACCAGCTTCAGCTACACGGACACGGATGCCGGCGGCCAACAGCAACAGCAGCAGCAGCAGCAGCATCAGCTGCATCGTCAGCGCCGTCATGCCATTAACATCACCTCGAATCCAGGGTATCAGGTGCTGCACAGCTCACACTCCACCCTGGATCGCACCTGCTCGGATAGCGTTGTCTCGCTGCGCTATCGCAAATCTACAAGTGACCTGACCCAGGATGCCGAGCATGAGCTCAGCGGCTGTAAGCCGTCTAAGCCCAAGCGTGATGCGGTCGAGTACAAGCCGCGGCGCAGGGGCAGCTCCAAGGGTGGACTTGCCTACTTGGCCAGTCGGCGCAGCTCACGCGAGTCCATGAAGAGCGCCTGCTCCAATACTTCCATATTCTCCAACGATGACATCGGACCGTTGGCCTTCCAGAGCTCCAATCGCGGACGGCAGCGACGCACCTCCAACTTTTTGGAGCTACCAGGTGGGTAACACTCCTTTATATATTGGTATTTTTCAGCTTTGGCAGGGTTATATTCTGGCCGTGGAATAATTAAAATTTACTAACTCATTCCTATGATTAACAATAAATTTTGCCAAAGATCTTCGAAAAATCTGACTTATCCGCGTGTTTTCCGTTTGGAGGGGTGATTTCGCGAAAACGGGTGAAAACGTATTTAATTTTGTGTCAGTTGCAAACGATCGCAATGTTACTTTCCTTCCATCTTTCACAATGGATGACTCAACTCCAATGAATATTCATAAAATAAGTTTTTGATGATTGGATGAAATACAAAAACAGAAGGAATATTTCGAAGTGTACACTAAAATCACAAAAGTCAAGTAGAGTATAAGATACGGCTAACTAGTTCATCCATTCAATAAGTCAGTCAGTCAATCAAAAAGAAAGAACTGTTTTTTAAATAAAACAAATCTTATCTAATCCCTCAACGTGGCTATGAATAACAATAAATTTTGCCAAAGATCTTCGAAAAATCTGACTTATCCGCGTGTTTTCCGTTTGGAGGGGTGATTTCGCGAAAACGGGTGAAAACGTATTTAATTTAGTGTCAGTTGCAAACGATCGCAATGTTACTTTCCTTCCATCTTTCACAAGGGATGACTCGTCTCCAATGAATATTCATAAAATAAGTTTTTGATGATTGGATGAAATACAAAAACAAAAGGAATATTTCGAAGTGTACACTAAAATCACAAAAGTCAAGTAGAGTATAAGATACGGCTAACTAGTTCATCCATTCAATAAGTCAGTCAGTCAATCAAAAAGAAAGAACTGTTTTTTAAATAAAACAAATCTAATCTAATCCCTCAACGTGGCTATGAATAACAATAAATTTTGCCAAAGATCTTCGAAAAATCTGACTTATCCGCGTGTTTTCCGTTTGGAGGGGTGATTTCGCGAAAACGGGTGAAAACGTATTTAATTTTGTGTCAGTTGCAAACGATCGCAATGTTACTTTCCTTCCATCTTTCACAAGGGATGACTCGTCTCCAATGAATATTCATAAAATAAGTTTTTGATGATTGGATGAAATACAAAAACAGAAGGAATATTTCGAAGTGTACACTAAAATCCCAAAAGTCAAGTAGAGTATAAGATACGGCTAACTAGTTCATCCATTCAATAAGTCAGTCAGTCAATCAAAAAGAAAGAACTGTTTTTTAAATAAAACAAATCTAATCTAATCCCTCAACCAGTTCCCGATCATGTACGCCCGCGCGTATGCTCGCTGCCCGAGCGCCCGTACAATCCACGGGCCAGCGATGATCTCTATCGGCTGCGCCACTTCTCCATCAGCAAAGGCAACGTGGTCAATTGTGGGGACTCGATAATTTCGCGCCGTTCGCGCAGCAACACAAGTGTCAATTCCACCAACAGTCGGGCCAGCGAACGTTCACCGTTTGAGGGCAGCTGCTGTGGTGCGGGCTATGCGAACGTGGACTCGCTGCCCGCCTCGCCGGATGAATCGGAGAATATGGAGCCGCCACCGCCGGCACGCTATCGTGTCGTCATGCTGGGCGATGCGGGTGTGGGCAAAACGGCGCTGGTCAATCAATTCATGACCTCGGAGTATATGCACACCTACGATGCGAGCCTAGGTAAGTTGATAACTCTTGACGGTCTAGCCATCTGTCGAGCTGATCGGGGCGGAGTGCACAGAGTGAGTAGTTACTGCTACCCTTAGATGGAACCTATGCGTGTCGTACGATCCACAGTCGATCCCATGCCGCTAGTTTCCGCTTGCGTCTATAGAGTTTAATTCTGATCTGAGTTTTAGACGATGAGTTCGGCGAGAAGACGGTCAGCGTTCTGCTAGATGATGAGGAATCCGACATGGTTTTTATCGATCATCCCAGCGTGGAGATGAGCGTGGAGAATTCCCTCTCCACCTATGAGCCGCATGGCTGCGTGGTGGTCTTCTCTGTGGTGGACAAGGGCTCCTTTCGCATCGCCGAGGAGATTATCAACTATTTGTGGCAGGAGAATTACACCAAGGATAAGGCGGTCATACTTGTGGGCAACAAAGCGGACTTGGCTCGTGCGCGGCTTATCACGACACAGGGTGAGTAATGGATGAGTTGGGCGGATTGTAAGTGGAGATGGCAAACGATACGATAAAACACGACACATTGAAATGAAAGGCAAGGAGAATATCAAATATACCGATACAAACAAGTATACTGATAGGTATTAATGAGTACTGACAAGTTTCCTCAATACTCATGAGTATTGATGATATGTAAAAAGTATAGCATATATTTAAGGGTAAAATTAAATAAGGATGAATATCGTAATTATAAATGGATATGGTATATATTTAGCGTATGGATGAGTATTGAAAACTGTTCCATGGTTTATTTTGAGTAATGATGAATATTTAATTTTTGAGTGCTAATGAGTATTGAGGTCTGATTAAGGTACTCAAATATATTGAAAAATATTTATACTGAGTATAAAAGTATAAGCAGATTAAACAGGAAATGCAAATGTAAATATTTTGTAATATTTCGCTTAAGTTCAATTCGAGCTAAATATTGTATAACTCGAACAGCTCCCACCAACACGCACCCATCTCTAGCAAGTAGGGTAAGCCTAGGTAGGGCTGTAACGGAAATCCCACGACTTAATTATGATTTCTCATTTCTCATTTCATATTTCACGTTTCACTTTTGGCCACAGAGGGCAAAACATTGGCCGCCTCACGCGATGCCAAATTTATTGAGACGTCCAGCGGCATACAGCACAATGTCGATGAGCTGCTCGTCGGTATACTGAAGCAGGTAAGCGCAGAGGGGGTTGGATTGGAGCTCAGTTCAGGGTTGGATCGGCTTTGCGGTTATTCCGGTTTAGGTGCGAAATACACGCAACTCATTGATGCATGCGAAAATTGTGCAGGAAATAACATAAATGGATTTGTGGTGAGCGGCAGAGCGAATGGCGTTCGGGTGTTGGTTTAGTGGTTTAGTGGTACAGCCTTTCGCATCGGTTCACTAATTAATGAAAACTGAGTCGAGCCGGCTAGACGGACACGTTAATGTTATTAAAACTGGGCCATCGAGCGAGGGGCTACAACTTTTCGATACTCATATTACATTTGCAGATGCGGCTAAAGGAGACGCGCGAGAAGAAAGCTACCTCATCGAAGATGAAAACCTCACGCACTCACATTTCGCTGCATCTGGCCAAGGAAATACTACAAAAAATTTGCCTTAGCGACATTTCCAAATCCAAAAGCTGTGAAAATCTTCATGTGCTGTAAAAAACTTGGAAAATTTGAAAGAGAAAATTCCCCTAACAAGCAGGCGCAACAAATCAATAGCCGAAAAAAAGGAAAACAATAATCATAAACAGAGCTAAACAAAAAATTATTTTGCTAGCATTTAAAAATTTAAAAGTATACATAAAAATAAATATATATGTATACACCAGCTCCCTATAAAGCCCATATACCATATAAACCATATATATATTCGTATTATATAGCCAATGCTCAGCTTGCATGTTTTGATGTTCTCTTTTTAAAGGCGTTTTTACGAGTATTATAAACATATACAAATTATTATGAATGTTGAGACAAGAAAAACAAAATATGTTACAGCCAATTTGTGTACAATATAGACCTATAGTATATGTATGTATATGTGCGGGTTGTGTGTTAAAGTTGAGAACAGGTGTTGAGCAGAAAATGTTATAAAACATGTTGCAGACAATTGGTAGTATTTGCCATAATATTTGGGCTCGTTTCTCATGTAGTTGTCAAAGTTGACGATTACTTTGGCATATTCTCAAAATATATTACGTTTTCTCAGCTTGCTGTTAATTGATTTGTGGGTTGGGATTAACAACAAGCATTAACGTTGGCAGGAAAATGAGAAAATTAATTCAGGTTAAGCCTAATTGAAATTCTGGGATAGCTGCTAGTCAACTTAAGCTTTGAAGTAAACTGGGCTTAAGCTGCTTTTATTTTTAAACAGCTTACATTCAATTCGACGGAAATATGTGCAAAATGATGTAAAGCATAAGAAAAATAAAAAGCATGAGAAAATTTGCGTAAATTTGTGGTAAGCTTTTGGTCAACTGACCTGAACTTTGACAGGATAATATGTTAATGTATGTCAACTAAGCTCATTTTAGAAAATGAAGGTAACTAACATGGACTTTGTCATACGTCAAATTGACTGTTAATGAGCTGGTCTAAAGCTCGCCAAGCTTCTGGTCAACTGACAAGAACTTAGACTTAAGCTTGGATAAGAAAATGGAATAACTACTCATTAACAAAGGTGAACTTGGCAGAAGTAAGATTGTTGGCTTTAAACCGGGTTAGCTTGTAGGTCATTTAGATGAACTTTGACATAGGCATGAGTAGAAGGGCAGTATATAACCCACGCTCTGAATCTAGAATAAACTCTAGTCAACTTATATTGACTCTGATTACTGTAAAGAAGGCGTTAGTTGAGCTGAATTAAAGCAGGCATAATCTTTGGTCAACTCACTATAATTTTGACAGGGACATGACCTTAAAGGAAACCTTAGCTGAGCTAAGGTTAGGCTTAAACAGATTGCAGTATAATTTCGATATTTTATACCTTTAAGAACTTATAACAGACGCGTTGTCCGTATAAGGCCCCAGTCAGTGGCATTTGGCTGGTGCGGTCAGGCCCCCGATTTGGCGATTGTAGCGTTTTGTTTATAGCGGATGTTTTGATTGGTTTGCCAGTTAGACCCAGACAGCAGCAGGCAGCAGTTATCGCCAGTTCGAGCGTCTGGCCTTGGCATAGCCCCGAGCGCACCTACTTTTTGGTGCCAGAGCTGATAACAGGCAGAAGCAGACGCGACGCGTGGCATTAAGAATTTTGCAAGATGGGTTCTGGTGGGGAGTATTGTTAGATCTCGCACACATATACATACAATATAATTAAATATAATTGTATATTTCTATGTGTTCCGATGCAAGACAAAAATCTTTAATTCAATAATGTGCTGTCAATTTTTTTTCTTAAAACAAAAACAAAAACTAAAAAATATGCTTCAACTATAATCCAGCAGAAATATTTAAGTACTTATATGAATGTGTTTTAAGAAAATTTACATTGTTAGGTGTGTGTTTAACTAAACTGTATATTTATCATTAAAGCTCCTTTGAGTACTTAGACGACAAGCTTAAGGCATATAATTATATATGTATATTTTCAAAAAGAGCGCCAACTTTATCAAAATTTACTTGAAACTTGGTAAGCTACCAAAACACACACACACACAAAATGAAATCTCTTCCAAGCAAACAAAATACAAATGCAAATGAAACTCATATCGGAATGACTGTTAAATGTTGACTGTTGTTTATTAACTAAGCCTAAAATGTTACTGAATTTAGTAAAAAAAAATCAAATGGAAAAACTCTATATATATATATCTATATATACATACATATATTTATGTAACTCTCTTTTAGAATATCTAATGCGAAATGTTTAAGAAAAATATTTACACTGCGGATGCCTGCTGTCTTTCTATCCTCTTAACTCATGCGCTTAAATATAAATATATATATATATATATACGTAAGTCAGAGTTCTATTTGTAGGTACTTTAACTAACACACATATGGACACACACACACAAACACGCACACACATTTAACTATTTTCGTATTCGCACATTGTATATGGAGCTAACGAGCAGCTGCTTGCCACAGGACTAGCCAGGACTTTGGCTTTGTTTAACCTTCACTCACAGCTTTCTCAAGTGCACTTTATCATTTGGCAGACAATCACACAAACACACACACACACATACACAAATGCACTGGCTCAACTTTAATGTTGATTCGACTGCAGCTGAAAATGAAAATATGAAAATAAAAAGTTTCGCTTGGCCCAACTTTTAATTTGCAGCAGTTGGCAAAGTGCGCAACAAAAAACAACGACAACAACAACAACCACAACACAAACACACACAAAAGCAGCGCTAAAACCTAAAAACTCAACAAAATAAAAAAAGAGCAAAAAAAAATACCATATAAATATATGTACAAACAAGGCGTATACGCAATCTGCATCGCGCATACGCTGCGTGTGACGTCCCAAGCGGCGGCTTTAAATTTGATTTACGCAAAAAGAAAAACTCTCTCGCTAAGCATAAATTCAAATCAAAGCTAACTAAATGCCCACCGAATTTATTGTGTACTCTTACAATATATGTACATATATATGTATTTGTGTATAACTGAAAACAACCTTTGAACATTTATCTAAACATTCAATTCATTAATCTAGTATATATCGCGCTATCGAAAGAGGCTCAAGGCTGAGGTCAGAGTGGCAGCGAGAAGCGTAGCGCAAAATGAAGAAGTAAAGCAAAGCAAAAGAGGGTGTCGAAGCGCAGTGAAAGGAACACCGAAGAAAGAAGAGAATTAAGTAAGAAAATGTGTCTCAAAAAGTTGAACAATGCACATGGAAAAAAATTTACGGAAGGGAGAAGCGCGATAAGAAGTAAACTCTACTTTTCTGCTTGAAGAACAATAAAACTTCCTGCGCCCAGAACATTTTAAAGACATTCAAATAAACAAAAAAAAGTTATATGCTACTTTAATTGCTTCCTTCAGTTCTAATCCTTTAATCAGCTTAGAGCAGGAGAACAAAGGCAGAAGCGTAGCAACAAGTACAATTTTTATCGCAATTGAAATTGATTTTAAGAGTACGTTTCCACCTAAATCGTATGGCTCACATCTCAAATCACGCTGCGCTTCTCTATTCGCTTCTCGCTGTTGACCCGACCTCAGCCAGGGGCATAACTGTATATACATATATATTTTTCCACTGCACACTATGCAACAAGTAAAACTTTTGACAACTTGCATAACTTAATCAAAATTATGCAATAACCAAAAACTCTGAAATACTATTTTTTCGTAGCGCAGTTTACTGTCAATTTCCAAAGTGCTTAAGCTACATAACTTTCAACGAATTTGTTGCATGTGTTTAATGAAATCAGAAATGAAATATGGCAGAACCAAATTAAATTGAAGGAAATGTGCTGGTGTCACAAAGCTGAGTCTGCAGAAAGATACAAAAAAAAAACGTTTCGAAGCGAACTAAACATGGAGATCAAATGCAATTTTTTACTGTTGTGATCTGTCTCTGTCTCTGTATCTGTATATGTCTCTGTCACACACAAACTATATAAGCATTATAAAGGACAAAGCCACAAAATGTTGTAACCCGGTGTTTTACTATGGGTGGGGAGTCTATTGGATAATATAATGAAATTTATCGAAGTTATATAACAGCTCGGTTTAAAAATAAAGATTCCCAGTTTCAATATAAAATCTTGGCACTAATAGCCAGATAACAGAAAGTTTCAAGCAACAACAGCTTAAATCATTAACAAACTTTTAATAATAAGCTTGTCGACCTCTTGGCAAACTTAAACTGGTTGCGAATTGCAACGCGTCAAGCAATAAAAATTAGCTCAGCTGGCTCACTTTCGCAACAGTTGGCAACACTGGCAGATACGAATTCACATTCACTGCCAACTCAAGCGGCTGCTGCTCAGCTGTTGCGCACTTGCGGCTCATTAGCAGCGGCCGCAGGGCGCCCACACAACAACTAGGCAGCGAAATGTGCTGATGAGGGCGTGTTAGCTGGGGCTGGTGTCTACTTTTGGGGGCGCAGAAAAATGCGTTAAGTGCCTGATGTCAATCACAGTCAGCCGTGGGGCAGCAACATGACCGGATTACACGCTCCAGTGCATCAGCAAGTGAATCTTTTTCTGATTTCTTAGTGTCCTCTCCAATCTCTCTCTCTCTCTCATTCGTCGTCCCTCTCTCTCTGTCTCTCTCCCTCTCTCTCTCTCCGATTCGTTGGCAATGAGTGCGAGAATCAATCAAGCGCAAAACTTTCATAATTAACTTAAAGTTGACACTGCGCCAGCCTTAGGACTCAGTCCTTGGTCCTGGGCTGATTGATGAAGCAAATAGGCAGCCAAATGCCATGGCAACCTTTTACATCAGGCAATCACAGCTAGAGATGGACGCGGGATTTAATACGAGTCAAATTTTTGGATATCGTTGGTTACGGTCAAAAGAGCAGAGGATGGATTTAAGAGAAAAGTAACTGAATACAGCAAAGAAGCTTCAACGATTAATAGGATGTGAGGAGTGAAAGAAAGTAGAAATTTTAGAAGAAAGTAGAGATTTTAGATTGATCTTTATGATCAGAATGCGTAGACAGAGATATTGCTTATGCGGATTAAGTATTATTTATAATTGAAATTCAAGGATATTGGATAGTCCAAGCGACTTGAAAATTGCCAGGATTCGAACCTCTTAGCCAAAAGCCAAGGTATCAAATGTTATTTTCAAATGAAGTCTACATACAACCTTAAAATGAAATATATTGTAGTTATCATAGAAGAGGCATCAGACGAAAATATAGAAACTTTTAAGCCAAAGAAAATTTGTACCTTCATAAGAAGAATTGACTCAGAGCAGGGTCGTTATTAAAAGCGTTCTCTTTTAAGGCAAGCTTAACAGAACAATAAAATGGTTATCATAAATCGCAATTTACTTGGCAGTATAACAAAAAGTCGTCCTGAGCAGTCTTTAGTCGTGCAAAGCCAAAGTAAGCCGTTTTCATTTTTGCTCTTTCGCTTTTTGCATTTATGCACATCTCTAAATCGCAGCCTAAGAGCTCGTGTATACCCTGTGATCTCTCCGCACCGCCACCTGCTCAGGGCTCATCATTTTAATGAGCTTATTTCATTATATTTAACGCGCTCGCTGCTATCATTTTGCCGGACTCATCGTTGGGGGCACAGGACTTATTATACAAATTGCAACGCCATTTTGTATCTTTTATTATTTTTCGTTGTGTGTGTTTTATATTTAGTGTGTTTTGTTTTTGTTTGCCTCTCATCTTATTTCGCTGTCATTTACAATTAAGTTTGTTGTTTGTTTTTGGGGGAAAGCGGGCGATGGCCAAATAAAACTAATTTAAAGTTCAATAAAGAAGCCCCAAATGTGTATATCCTGTTGCTGTAGCTGTATCCGTAGCTGTAGCTGTGGCTGTCCTTGCTATTCGTCCTTTCATCAACGGCCTCGTTATCATCATTGGCATCAACAACAACCGAAACAAATATTGACATACTTTAAATAATTTATGAAAATATCGCAACGTCATTGGGAATCGAGCGAGAAATTCAAGGTGCCCACCCCGACTCCGTCCCGCAGCCACCAACTGCTCTTTGCCCTTAGCGTTGCGGTGTCGTGAGCGTAATTGAGTCAAGTCCACTGGGGTGAAGGGGGGGGAGCAGTATGAGCAAGTTATAGCGTACTCAAGGCGCACCCTGTGTGCTCACAGCAGACACAAATCGATTAAGAACTTAACAAGGATTATGCCAGGATAACACGGCCCAGCTTAATATGCTTTCACACAAAAGGGAAGCGTCCAATTAAATACGCACATTTCTTTCGAA
The DNA here is from genome assembly GCA_035045885.1 of Drosophila borealis. Lineage (NCBI taxonomy): Eukaryota > Metazoa > Arthropoda > Insecta > Diptera > Drosophilidae > Drosophila > Drosophila borealis. The sequence continues at coordinate 3,319,367 of JAWNOR010000206.1, read as the reverse complement.
TCACTACGAGACGAGACAATGACACGACGGTGTGAAGCCAAGCAGATGGCGCTGACTCGAGCTAGACATAAGTATAATAATGTCTCGACATGTCACCATTAAAAAAAAACAACATTATGAACTACCGAATCAAAGGATTTTAAAGGGTGTTTATCATACGATTTTAGTTTATACTCTAGACAAACATGTAAATAGGAATAAATATAGTCTTTATTATCTTTCGGACATATCTTTTTAAAACCATTTTATCCCAAAGTGTAAGGAAAACTAAATAAAAACTTTAAGAAAAACATATTTCTTAATCTTTATATGCTTAAAGCGCTCTAAACGCTTGCAAAATAATAAAATCAATTCAAAAATCCTCAGTTTTTCGTAACTTGAGTTTCCCTTTTTTTTTACACACTTTACTTTGTATTTTCAAATCTAAAATCATATTTCTGTATTTACTGTTAGATTAAACAGCTTTGAAGCTTTGTAACAAGGCAGATAACGGTATAAGCTGATATCCTGAACACTTCTAACGGATTAGTTGCTCCTCAACGTCAGCCCTTTTCGGAGGGGGATTTGCAGGGCAGCGGAGAGGATCAAAAAGGATGCCTAAGCATACAACAATTTTATAGAACCCAAACTGCGCTTGTGTGTGTAGCTCTATGAGTGTGTGTGTGTGTGTGTGTATTAGTATAGTCAAGAATATACATACATAGTACACAAGCAGGAATTCCAGCTGGCCAGCCAATCCGAGGCAGAGATGCCGCTACACCTGCAGCCACACACACACACACACATAGGCACACAAAGTATTATGAAGAAATATTCGCGCTTAAAGCCAGCACACGCGGGACTCATAACCAAATAAGTTGAAATTTGTTTTAAAGCATACTTTATATTACTCTGTGCAAATTGCCAAAGAAACCGCCAAACAACAATAACAACAACAAGAATAAAACTGCCAACTGGTATTTACAAAATGAAACTTTAAGCAATGTTAAAATATAAAAAAATTGAAATTTAAATAACGATTTATAGCCTTTGAAGTATGATTATTTGTACAGACGACGAGCCGCTACGCAGGCGGCAAATAAAACAACTGACGTCACAAAAGCGAAAGTGAAAACAAAAAAAATGGCGACTTGTGAATGCACTGAAGCATTTGCTTAGAAACGTAAATATTAACAGTAAGCAAATAAACAAATTGAAATTGACTTACCATTTAATAGTTAGTTATAATTTAATTTAACTTTAAGTTTCACTTATTACACAAATCGGGAAGTTCATGCTCTATTGCTAAATTAGTCTCTTGCACTTAATGATCTTTACAATTGCTGCAACTTTGTTTTGACTATTTCCAATCGGCAACAATGTCATTGCGGGACTACACATATCGATAACACATTCGCGTAACATTGTAATATCGTTTAATATGTGACCACTACACGTAACGATCTGCATATTCTGCAATAAACATATTGTCGCACAACAAGTACCGACAACGCTATCGATTACTTTTACCACGCCGACCACAGATAGACAAGCGAACTGTCATTTTCCGCAAATTATGCGAACCTATTAATAAATAACCTTGTCAATTGATTGCTAGCTGCTAAAACTTCTTACTTGGGTATAATTAGTTTGAAATTGCGCTACTTCAAAATAGATTTATGACTTTTTTATTAAACGGACACAAGTAGCTCCGCTGCACGCACGCTTTACTAATTGCAGATTGTGCTAATCGTTTTGTTTTACCGTTTATCCTTTACTCCTGCTTTCTACTAATAAGAGGAAGTCTTTCCACAATTGAGAGTGAGAACACTTTTTGCGAATACAAGCTTGACCACAGATCAGTGTGAGAACAGCAAGTAATATTTCGAACTTAACCTTAGCAGAGAGTGAGAATGTAAGCAAAAGAAATGAGTACGTTAGTATTAATAGTATTTATTGCTGCAAGCTGCGTATGTATAATTCGTTTTTGTTTTATCACACTGAGTGGCTTGCATGAAATTCAAAATGAGGTTATGTAAGCAGTGTGGCAAGCCGTGTTGCCTAGTTGATGTGCCCTAATGGCAAGTCTTTTTTCTTGATTATGGCTAGCACGGGCCAAATAAAGGCCAAATTTGTAATGCGTTCAAACAGACAAACAGGCGGCAGCGAAAGCTGTAGAAAGAGCGTGTGCAGCTGTGTGCTTGTGTGCGTGTCTGTGCCTGTAGTCAAAATCAAATACGGTTAGGAGAGGGACAGTGAATAGGCGGCCAATCAGAGCTGGGGCCTGCCTTGTTGCTGTCACTGTCGCTGTCGATGCGGCCTCCTGCTTAAAAGCAATGCCATGAAATTGCTTTTTGCAAAAGGTAACGTCTACAGCAACAAGTGAGCGCGTGCGTGTTTGTGTGTATGTGTGTGTGCGGCGCTCAAAGGAAATGAGAAAAGGTTGTTGCTGGCTTCCTTTTGCTGCTTTTGTTAAATTTGCGTACCGACGGCGCCGCATTGAGGAAACAGGAAGTTGCCAGAACATTGTTTCTACTTTGTTGTTGGTTGGCAGACCAAATACCAGCCGCAAAAGGAATACATAAGTCAAAAGCAACAAGCGTGCACCCTGGAACACCAGCCCCATAAATTACTAGTGGAATTTAGATTGGGTTACCTAGCGCACTGGACGTCGCTCAAATGTCTGTTGCTCTTCCTTGTACCCCGACAAAATAAAAAAAACCAAACTGTTTAAGAACGTTGACAAAATAATCTGTTAAATGTGAGCAAATATGCGAGGGTACGGGCGCTGGTGCGGGCGCCACGTGCGGGCGGAACAATAAGCAGACGCTAAATGGACGCCATATTTGTTGTTGCTTTTGTTGTTTACCATGCAGCAATTGAAAATGGGTAAGAAAAAGGAAGTGTTGGTTTTGTGCAGATGTATGTAACAGTTAAAAGGAGGCACCTTCGATTTGATTATATTAATGTATAAATTCTTTATCAGCATGACGAGCAAAGTCAAGTCAGCCAGGTCCGTTCGATCTCAAAAATGCCGCAGAGTGTATTTGTGTGTGTAATTTGTGTATATACACATGGTAGTTGCTGAGGGATTAGAGGTGAGTACACGGTATCTTCTAGTCGGGCACTCGCGACTAGAGGAGTCTTTCTTACAGCTAAATGCCATTTGCCCAAAGTTTTCCACGAAAGTAAACAGATGAGGAAGAGAGCGAGGGCAAAGAAGGCGAAAGCGAAGAATACGAAAACGAAGAAGGTGAAGCCGAAGAAGAAGCAGGCGCAAGCGAAGCCGACGATGGCATTAGCCACAGCAGAAAAGTTAAAGACAACCGAAGCAGCAAAAAGTCGGTTTTTGCTTTCAAGCGTTGCCAAAACTTATGTTTTATTGTTGTTGTTGTTATTGTTGTTGTTGTTTGTGGTGCAGCTTTATCAACGCCCCTCGCCAGCGAGCACACTTGTTGAGCATTAAGCAGATGATGGAGTAGCAAAAGAAAAGAAATAAGAGATGAGTAAGAACAGCAATAACAGTTACAGCAAAAGCAACAACAACAACAACATGAAGACGAAGAGGAGCGCAACAAAAGTGACAAAGAAATTGAAATTCTGTCAGTTTGCGGGAGGGGGGGGGGGTGTGTGCGTGAGTTTGTGGACAGGAGTAAGTCTGTATCTTAGTGTGTACCCTGTAAAACTAAAAAATAATGATATGGTCGCTCACTTATGATATCAGAGATTATTTAAATAATTTACTAAGTAACAATAAAATTAAAATAAAATAATTTACTAATATATGTAGAATATATATTTACTTTTTTATTTCAAAAGTATTTAAAAATAACAAAATTGAATTAACAGTTAATAGGAATTTGCGACCAAAGGAAAAAGCTCTTGTCAATTAAATATTATATAAGATACTAAAGAAATTGTTATTGTAGCGCAATTTTAAGCGTAGAAATATTTCGATTTGCAAGGTATATCTACCAGTCATATACACCCCCAAGGTGATTTGTTTATGCATGTGGCTCAGTGTGTGTCTGTGTGACCTTTATGGCAGTTGATTGTGTTAGAGGGTGGAGCGAATGACAAAACTTCGTTATCAAACGCAGACAAACACACACACACACACACACACCTCCAGCCACACACATACACTCTGGCACATCCATAATGCAGTCAGCGCACGGTCTGGCAAAATTTTCAGCTCGACCAAAAAGCAAAGCAAACACAAACGAGACTCCCGGCGATTACTTTCAGCAGGCGCCTGCAACCTTTTGGCCTTCAACAGACACCAAAATGCTGACAGCTCACAGAGCGGGTTGGAGGTTGGAGGGTGAGGGTGAGGGTGCACATCCGCCCAGGGTGCAAGCTATCAACTTGTCCATCCAATTGGAGGCAGCTTATCTGCAACTGCAACAAGCTGTCAACGGACAGCTTTGCAAAAAACTTTGGCCTACGCTAAATGTCTCCTTCAATGGGTTCTAAAAACTCACACATTTGCATCTATCACACACACGCACACATATACCACACACATGCAACATTGTTGCAAGCTTCAACCATGACGCGTGTCCCACAACCAATTTGTGCGCTTCTCATACCCTGCATGAAGTGCAGATTCGTTAAAGAGGGTATATTGTTTTTAAGCAAATGTTGATTGTACGCTGAGGAATGCATGTCCGAAGTATATATATTCTTGAGTATATATTCAGCGACTACAAGAGCAAGATTCGTGTGTGGCAAAAGACGTCCTGTTTTTCATTTGCAGATCAAGCTTATTTCAAATAAATTAGCATCCGTTTTTTGAGAAATCCACACACCAAAATCAAAGGGCTTTCGTATATACATTTTTCTCTTTTCAAAAACCCATCCCGTTTCTCTAAACCGATAAGTATCGATGTATTTTATGCCAAAGAATATTTCACTTTTTGTGGTAAGATAAAGAAGCGTAGCTGGGTGCAGGGTATCTTTTATTCAATCACTTTGAATCGATTGTTTTGGCTCTGTTAGTTTTTCGGTTTCTGTTGATGTTTGCTTTTTGCTACGACAGGTGGCGCTTGGTTGGGTGTTAATAACTGTAAACGGTTTGCCTTGTCTGTGTGTTGGCGTGTGTGGGTGTGGTTGTGTGTGTGTATGTGTGGTTGTGTGTGTTTGTGCAACCTGGCGCTGGTCATTTGCGCTTCAATTATGCAAATTTTACGTGAATTTTTCAATATGCGCCGCGTACTCGGACATTGTTTTATGAAGTGCGTTGAATGACATAATGTATACATATACGCAAGTCTATCTGTGTGTGTGATTTCGGATTTAATTTTCCAGCGTATTGCGTTCTGAGCTGATTTAAATACCCTGTAAAACCATAAAACTGTTTAAAAGCCTAATTGAGTTGAAGTTGTGTGAATAGAAGATCAGAATTTAAGAGCACAATTTTTAATTCTTAACAAATTTTTGTTTTTCAATTATTCTTAATTTGTAATTAAGATTAGGTCTTAATAATTTATTTTGATAATCATAATAATTTTGTTTACTAATTTTTAATTTTCAAAGATTTCTTGTACTGAAAAAGAAAATAAATTAATTTTTTGATAATATTTATACGATATGATATGATTCCTAATAATAATTCATTTTGTAAGAAAATTTGTAAGAGTTATTCAGTTTTCTTATGGTTTATTTTATTTCTAATCTTAACTCAATTGTATGAAATACTCATATTGTTTCTACTCATCTTATCGGGGGTATTTCCCCTGGATTTATATGAAAATAGGATACTTTTAAGCTGGTCAATACTTTAGTTCTGTTTACAGAGCATCGGCTAGTTTTGCACTCCCGCCCCGTTCATGCTGACTTGTTTCTATGAATTCTGTTTAATGACTGCAACTCGAGAGGACATTTTCATTTGCATAATGAGCAAGTTTTTATTTTCAGTTTATTTTTTTTTTTTTTGCTCCACGTAAAATGATTTCTGACATCGAGTTGCTTGCAGAAATGAATGCGCAATTATGGAGTGCCAATGGGATTGGGTAGCAACTCCTTTAACAGCAAACGGAATTTAAAATTCATGCGGATCGATGGGAAATTGAATATTTACTAAATGAATTATTTATGACAGCTTCAAGTTCCTCGTCAACAGTTGCCAGTTGTGAAAATCAAGTCGAGTTCAAGTATTAAACGGATTTTCCTTTCATTACACAATTGTTTTTGGGGCATGCAACAAGTTTAAATATATTTTATAAGAGAGCCAACTTCGACTCTATAGTGTTAATCTGTATAATCGAATGGAAGCACAAATTAAGAGCAGCCGAAAAATCAATTGAATGAGTAGTGTTTAAAATTCTGGATTAGATTCCAGATGGAATAAGCTATATATCGTGCAGCTTATGCAATTCGATTTTGCTTAAATTCTACAGCTCTCAGATATAGTTTATTTTCAAATGTTCGCCTCCTCTAAATGCGGAAGAAACTTGTTTCTGTTGTTATGAAACCTGCATAGCTCCTGCCTGGCGTTATGGAATCCAAGTGTACGGGATTTGGAAAGAGGCCTGCCCAAAATACAGGACACGACATATATCACGCGGCTTAGCAATCCTTCCAAGCGACACTTAACAAGTCTTCTAAAGAAACGTAGAATTGAAGGAGTCCGAATACGGAGATACCCTCCGGAAGTCACATTCTACCGATCTCTCAGTTCGGTTTATAGAACCAACCTATTTTTGTTAGGCTTAATTGTAGATTAAATTGCGTAAGTATTCATTTAGAAGCATGAGACATGTCTGATATGTTGCTTCTTCTACTGAAGCGGAATATATTTGTTTGAAGCAGTTAGAGAAGCTCTATGGCTTAATTCGTTGATATCTAGTATGAATATTGAATTAAGTGGGCCAATAAAAATCCTAGAATATAATAAAGGTTGCATTAGTATAGCCAATAGTCCCACATGCCACAAGAGATCAAAACACATTGATATAAAGTACAATTTCTCAAGAAAATCATCATAGATCATTGTTATAAATTAAATTTGCACCAATTTTAGGCTAGGCTATAATGTCTGAAATCCTTAAATCCTTAAATTCGCACCTGAAATTGCAATTTCCATTTTGTTCTTAAAGTCCGTGGCTAAAATTGAAATGCTCGTGTACATTTTTGAGTTGGATTAGGATATGCGCTCATGTTGCTTGATTGATTGTTGCCATTCCGAACTCGAGTACTTGTTGCCCGTGGCATTTGGCCAAGTCGAATTAGGCCACATGGCTCGTAACGATTCCCCCCCCCCCCCTCCCTCTCCCTTGCAGATGCAAAAATGCGCCACTTGCCAACAGCAATCAGCCAAATGCATAAAATGCACATGAAAATTATAAAAGGAAAGTGGAAAGTGGGAAAAAAGAAAACAAATACCAACTGCTGCACACGGCACTTCAGCTGGCGAGAAAGGACAACCCTTAAGCGTTGGCTAGGGCTGCCACCTGGCCGTTCAACTGGCGCACATTTATTGAGAAATGTGCCCCGAGGAGCATCGTCGAAGTTTGTAGTTTTCCGCCTGGACATTAGTCTTATGTGTGCTGCTCAAGGACCACGACACTGAAACCCAAGCCAAGTGTGGGGGCAGCGTAACACCAAACACCCCCACCCCCCATCCCATCCCCCAATCAGAGTGCAAAGCCTGCCAAAGAGCGCGCGTGAGCTTTTCGCGCTCTTCGCTCCTGCTTGGCTCTCTTCAGCTGCCATGGGAAAGCGCGCCCAGTGGCGGTTCGGCTCAAAGGGGTTGCTACCCCTAAGCAGCGGCTCACCTCATCTCACTATGGGTCCCAATTGGACTGTTTGTAATTACTTTTAATTTCGATTTGGTACCTTACCGGTGCGAACCAGAAATTTTTATTAAATATTTTCCACGAACCGAATCCTTGTTCCGGACTAATTGGTTAAAGAACAGCTGAAAAATAAATTTTGACTGAAAAACTATATTTTCCATACTTTAAATATAAAACAATAAATAACAAATTTAAATAAATACAAATATCTACATAAAAATGGAAAAATTGATTAAATAGGCTCAACTTAGTTAATAATATTGAAAGGATTTTGTAATTACTTTTTTCAAATGTGAAACTTGTTTGTTCAGAGTGAAGCTTATAATAACTATCTTAGACTAAGATATTTTCAAAAAATTATCCAAGTCAAACTCATTCTTCGAACGATATTCATTGAGCCAGCTAAAAGATAAAGTACCCCGATCTTTAGATTGAAAACTAAAAGATTAGTTTTCAAAAATCAGGACAAAACAGACATCTGCCAAAACTAAATGTCTGAGAAATGGATATAAAAGAAGCTTTAATTTCCACCGATTGTTCCTATACAGTTTTGCGGATATGTAAGGGGAATCGCACAGCTCGTAATTGCTGAAACGGGTAAAGATATCATGAGAAACAGACAGATTTTCCATAGAAAATCTTAGTAACCGACCTTTTTTTTTTATATACGATATAGTTACCCGACGCAGATACGATATAGTTATGATAAAGTTATCCGAAGTAGATACGAATTTGTTAGCTGATATTGATCAAATTATATCCTTATGTAAGGAAGATATGTTACGTTTGGTCAGCTAACTTGAAGTACAAAAGAGTTTTTTATACCTGAACTTAGTTTTGGATCGTTCCAATGGCAGTTATATGATATAGTGGTTCGATTCGCCCAACGCTGACTTTTGAAGATATATTTAATTCGAAAAAATAGTTAATATATTCACATTTGATTATTTTTATAAGAGAAACCGACAGATGGATTCGGTTGTTGATTTTAATCAAGAATATACATATATGAAATATCATTTATCATTCATTTTCATTTAATGTGTAACAAATTTCGTGAACGAATCATAATACCCTTGCCTAATAAGGCCACATAGAGTAGCCCAATAAGCACCCCTTATTTCAATCTTTTTTATTTATGTCAAGGAAGTGGCTAATTTGCCCCACAGTGCAGCGTAACAGGGTCAAACATAGTCGCCGCTACCATGGCAACAAGGAGTCCGAATTGGTCTGTTTTTGTTTACCCCAACAGGGGAGTCAGAGCAAAAACTGTCAAGTGAAACGACTGAAACGGACAGCCATGAGCACGCCTCGACGAGGAGTAATGATCACGGATCTGGATCAGAGCGAACCGGAGCAGGACAAGCAGAAGGAGCAGGTGAAGCAGCCGGCACGGCCAAGCAACGTCTCAGCCACGCAGCCGAAGCGGCAGCGCAAGGTGCTGCACACGTTGACGGGCAATTTTAGTCGCAGATCGCGCAGCGTTGAGGTGGAGCAGCGCCTGGCGGATGTAGTCACGGGCAGTGGCAAGAAGAAGCAGCAGCAGGAGCGCACGCTCAACGGACTGGTAAGTGGCCAAGCCAATGTATGCCCGAAAAAAAAAACAATTAAAAGGACCTGTGAAAATCCCAAATCAGCTACAAGCCAAGGAGCAGCAGCTGGATCAGCTTCTCCAGCGCCTGGCCACGCTGCACAAATACAACGAGCAGTTCGCGCGGGAGAACGAGCAGCTGCGCACGCAGAGCGAGCAGCTGGAGCAGCGTCTGGGCCAGGCGGAGCAGCGTTTGGCCAACTGTGAGCGCTGCCAGCAGCTGGAGCAGCAGCAGACCGCGCTGCTGCAGCAGAATCAGGAGCTGGCCAACGATGTGGATATGTTAAAGACTCTGGTCTTTCGGCTGAATGTGCAAATCGAAAGCTATCAGGATCAGCGACGCACGGCGGAGGACACAACAACATCAGCAGCAGCAGCAGCGGCGGCGCCGGCGCAGACTGCGTCCAGCTGCCACACGGTGCCCGCGTGGAGCAGCCAGCTGCCGACGCACACGCTGACGCCGCTGCTGCAGGCCTACGACGAGTCGATGCGGGACAAGGATGCGCTGCTCGCCCAATACGCCGCCGACTTTGAGCTGTTCGCCAATGAGCTGAAGCGTGCACTGGAGGAGAATACGCGACTGCTGCAAGCGCAGGAGCAGCTGCGTCGCGATGTCGGCGGCTGGACGGAAGAGCGTGTGCGTCTGCAGGCGCAGCTCGGCGTCTGCCGCACCAAGGCCGAAACACAGACGCGCAAAACGGATCTGGTCAAGGAGAAGCTGGTCGAGGTCATGCATTTCTATGAGCAGCGCAATCAGTCGCTGCTGCTGGACATGAATCATCTGCAGGATGCCTATGCGCGCTGCAAGGCGGAGCTGGTTTCGCTAAAGAGCACAGCGATGCCCACATCTCCGCCAGCTGCTGCTGCTTCTCCTGCTGCTCCGGCAGAGGTCACGCCCAGCGCCGTGGAAGCGGCGGCCGTGCAACAATGCAAAACGCTGCTGGAGCAGCTAAAGCAGGAGCATGCCAGGGAGCGATCCGCGCTGGAGGAGCAGCTGCAGACGTGCAACACACGCGCCGGCTCACTGCAGCGCAGCTGCGAGAAGGCCAAGCACGCCCGGGATCGGCTGAAGGCGCGTCTGCGCATGACTTTGCAGTGGGCGCAAAAACTGGAGGCCGGCCAGGCTGAGCTTCGCGAGACATACGATGCAGTGCAGCAGCTCTCGACGCTGCTCAAGCACAAGGAGTCACAGCTGCGCGGCATGCATGTGCGCAACACCGAGGAGCTGGACAAGCTGCGGCACAAGCTCCAGCAAAAAGACGAGACCATACGCAATCTGCTGCGCAGCAAAATGGAGCGACGTCCGGCCGTGGATTAGGAGGAGGAGCAGGAGGAGTAGGAGGAGGGTGCACAATTTGGATTAACAATTAAAAATATATAATTTCAATACAAAATAAAATACATTAATAACTTAAAGACTGTTTTGAAAGCTTTTGAAGCACAGCTATGAACGGCGCCGGCCTGGTTGGTGGTGCGGCTGCTGCTGCAGTTGCTCCATCAGTCGAGCGCGGTGCGGGCGCTGGCACCACCATCGGGCAACGGTGGTTCGCTATCATCGCCGCTGCCCGCACAAACGCCGCACGCCTTGGGCACCGTCTGCTCTATGTACATGTTTATCTTTTCGAGCACCTCGGGGCAAACGGCGCGCATCAGCTGATCGTAGCGTGCGGCGCCCAGTTGGGTCTGGAGATGCTGCAGCTGCCATTTGAGGTATTCGGTTAGTGGTATCTTATAAACGGGATCCTTCAGCACCAGCTGGCGATGCCTGTCGTCGTGGTAGGTCTTTGAATGGAAGTCATCGTATAGCTGCGGCTGGAACTCCTCCAGCTCGTGCTCGTCGTGTATGACCAGCGAGTCGTAATAGCGTGGCGTCGCCTTGTCAGCGCCCTCATCTGTTGCCGCATATTGCTTGTCCATGACCTCGCCGAGCGTCTCCTCCACCAGCTGCAGTATGTGCGGCAGGCGCGCCAGCAGCAGCTCATTATTACCAAATATGGAGGCAAAGGCGAGACAAAAGAGTTTCCGTTTCTCGGCATGTGTGTCGGCGACCAATGGAAACATCTCAATCCATACATCCAATATGCGAGCCAGTGCATCCGTTTGTGGTAGCTCCTGCACCACAGACATGAACACCGACTGGTCGATGAGCAAAGTGCGCGCCAACAGTGTCAGATACCAGCTCATGGTCATGGGATATTCTTGCTTGAGGCACACCTGCTGGAAGACGAACGGCAAAGCGGGTCGCACAAGGCGCAAGCCCATTGTAGCATCCGTCTTGAGGCATGTCTCGAAGATGCGCAGCATGGCTATGATACCCTCTGTGCGTATATCCTCAAAGGAGCGCACACAATACGCCACAAAGCCCTCGCCATAACGACTCAGATAGGCCTAAAATAATAATGCAAATTAGTTATAGCTACAACAAATACATCTGATTGTTTTACATGGGCATCGAGGAGTATGTAGGCGTGTATCAGCTGCAGCACTGTGCGCAGATTCTCCGACGACATCTCAATTATGGGCAACAGGTGATCACAAAGCTGTAGCAGCTCCGGTGTCAACGCCGTCGAGTTGCCAATTACCGCCAGCCACAGCATGATTCCATCCTCGATGAGGTAAACGTGTGAGCGTTGCTGAAAGAGAGAGGAAGTGGAGGAGAGGAGGTTCGTTAATGGCGCCCACCTCGAACTATTGCATATGCATACCTGCAGATCGGTGCTCAGCTCGATGACACTGTAGAGGAAGGGCTTCATGCTCTCGGGCACATCGCGAATGGTGCGCACAAGCTGCTCCAAGGTGCCAATGATGGCACAGCGCAGCATATTATACTCATGCTCTTCGCTCTCGCGCCACAGCAGAGGCAGATAGGCGATGAACTGCAAGGCCTGCGGCTCAATGAACTCGCTCATCTTCTCCACCAGTAGCGTCATGGTGCCCAGGACAACGATTTTGGTGTCGCAGGCGCCTGCCTCGCGAAGCAACAGGAACAGTGCCTCGAACAGGGCAGCAAAATACGGATGAAACGCCTCCGGCATGAACTCAAAATCGTCGATAAGCAGATTCAGGGTGCGCGCTGCAGCCAAACGTATGGGCATATCCTCCTCGGGACGCAGCAGATGCAGGCACGCCTCATAGGCCAGCGGACGGAGCTCGCGTGGCAGCTGCACGCCGACCCAATGCCCGACGAGCCAAATGATGCGACGCCGGAGAATGCGAAAATTGGAGGCCTCCATGCGCAGCTCGGCGAGCAGCTGTGAGGTCAGCCAGGAGCCAAAGTCCAGTTTGTTGAAGAAGTGAAAAGAGGCCTGGCCCACAGCATTATAGATGGCATCCTTCAGCAGTATGGCCTTCAGTTCGGAGCTCTCCGTCAGCTGCAGCTGCTGGGCACGCCGCACGAACTTGAGCACCTCGTTGATCATGACATTCGAGTGTTGGGTAAAGCAGGTGAAGTAGAGCGTCTCGACGCAGGGACGCAGCTCATATTTCCAGGCATCGCCGCCGCCATCATCCTGGCCATAGCTCTCCGGATCCTGTTGCCATTCCGCCAGCTCCTCGGCCGTCAACAGGAAGTAATGTGTTACAATTTTCTCGCACAAATACGTGATACGCTCAACGCTAAAGAATTTGCTCTGCGTTTGCGCCGCCGTCGCGAGCAGCTCATCCTCCAGCGTATTGGCCGACTGATCCTGTGCAATGCTATCGTTGCCGCTCATCATAATGCCCTTGAGCAGATTGATCGCCTGGATGACGAAGGTTCTGAAATTGATGCGCTCGCCGGCATCAAAGATCAGGGCGGTGCCCTCGTGGAACACATAGTGAAAGCTAAACTCCAAGGCCATCGGCACGAAGCGTGCAAAGGACAACGAATGCCGCTCCATAAACTCATTCAGGGTCTTCATCATTTTCAGTATGAAACGCTCCAGATCGTCAACCAGCTGCTGCTGATTGCCACCCGCCTCCTGTGTGCGCAATCTCAGTTCGTAGCGCAGCTCAAGGCACTGGCGCAGCCGCTCGAACAGCTGCTCGATGAAATTCATGTGATCGCTCGACTTGTACGGCTTGCTACCACATCCGTAGACGAGCAGCTTGCGCAGCGAACGCATGGCTATATGGGCGCGCTGAAGGCAACTGTGCGCCGCCGGCTCAGTCTTCTGCAGCTGCAGAAAGCGTGCGGTGAGCGGCGCCCAAATGTTCCAGGCCATGTAGCTGAAGATTTGTGCGGCCAGCTCCTCGAAGGCGCGCTTCTCGGCGAGCAGGCGGCGCGAGGCCAGCGCCTTGATGACATAGTGCAGCACGAGCAGCGTACGTTGCTGCTGTGCAGGCGCCTCACTGCCGGCAGCGCTGCACGACTGCAGCTGCTTCATCAATGTTGGCAACAGTTCCGGCCAGCAGTCGATGCGTGCGATTTTGCTCAGCAGCACCGCCACCTGCAGCGCCACTTGGGGCACATCCTCGGCACTGTAGTGCTGCAGCAGGATGTCGCGGATTTGCTGTTTTTGCTCCGGCGCCAGCTCCTGGCGGGAATTGTGGCGCCAATAGCGTTCGATGCCATTCTTCAGATAAACAGCCGCCATCCAGCGTATCTTGACGGCATCGCTAAGCGTGGCAGCAGCAGCTGCTGCGGCGGCGGCCGCATCGCCGTCGCCCTGCAGCTTCATGCAGAGACGTGCCAATATGGGAAAGAAGCCCGGCTGCTGCTCCCATTCGCTTAGCTGTGCTTCGGCTTTTTGCACAACTTCGTGATTGGGATTGGCGGCACCCTGTAAGGCGGCTGCAACGAGCTGTTCGGCTGAGGCCATTGCACACACACGCACGCAGGCTCAAGCACACGCACACACACGCACCGGTCTCCAAGCAGTGGACAGACGAGTTGGAAGCCACCAAATTGGTGCACAAACTGTCTGATGCTGTTTGCAGCAAAATTGTGAAAATTATTGACGAAAAATTACATCGCCATTCCGGCTGAGGCGCTATTGAATTAGTGATGTTAAGTAAAATATATCGATATCAAAAAATGTATCGATAATCAGTCTGTCATAAATTGCCATGCTTGCTACGTACCAGTCCTAGCCGTAATAAGTAAATTTAAAGAGAGCATCTCATTTGCTTCTAACGATGAGTTTATTATAAATTCGTTTTGGCTTTCATTTACCGAACTAGAAGTGGAGAAAAATAGGTTCAGTATTTTGCCAACTCGTTATATAAGAACTATATCATGCTGATTGATGTTCGCGTCTGATGCGAAAGGAATTTATATTGTGCCAAAATGTAGTACTTAAATCTATTTATATATTATATTTATATATTATATATTGATACAATTTTATTTGACGCATGCATGCTCGTTAGCTGCGTACCATTTTGTCCAATTTATCGCAATTAATTGATATGACAGCATGAAATGCAACTATCGCCAGCCATGCACAGAAGGTTGGCAACGCACGAGCAAAACAGCTGATAGGCTATCTTGGCAACGCGATATCGATACTTGTTGTTGGCAACGTAAACAGAATTTGATATCAGTAAAATTAATAGATAACAGAAATATATGAAAAAAGTTTAGTCACAAGCTGCACAATTGCTTAACCTGAAATATGCTGAAGGCGGTTATTTTAATTGGCGGCCCGCAAAAGGGCACCCGCTTTCGCCCGCTGTCGCTGGATACGCCCAAGCCGCTGTTCCCAGTCGCCGGACGCCCGCTGATAGCTCATCACATCGAAGCCTGCGTCCAGCTGAAGGAGCTGCGGGAGATTCTCATCATTGGCTTTTATCCGCAGACTCAAATGGAGGGCTTTGTGGGCGACATGCAGGCGCTCTACAGCAGTAGCAATATAAACATCAGGTGAGGTTTCTTTGTATACCCTGTAGCCATTGAAAATGTGTAATAAATGGGTATATAAGCTGCGGGCCTTTGCTTGTAACAGGCGACTGTTGGCTTTTTCCAGTCCACAAAGCATGAATGTATATATTCCTGATTAGCACCAATAGTCGAGGTGATGGAGTCATGTTCGTCCGCCTGCCTATATTAATATGTATAAACATAAATATATAAAATTACCGATAGCTTCCTTTGTTTTCTAAAACTGACAAAATATCAGTTTTCAGCCCAGGTATTTTCACGATTTCGATTAATATCGATTATTGTTGGGTTTATTTTTCTTTCCCGGATATTCATAGCTAAAGATGCGAAATGTTAAGCTACCGTTATTTGCTTAATTTCGATAAATATCGATTTTCAGTCAATTTGTTTTGACTTATCTCGTAAATACGAAGACTATAAACTTGGCAATCAGATTTTTGTAGAGCATATCCTGTTCCAAAGTATATTCATATTGAATTTCCGAGCCAATATTTCTTTTGGGCTAGCAGCCGAGGTACAGGGTATCTGCTTGCCGTCTCCCGCCTAGGCTACAGTTTTGTATAGCTGACGTGTTCTTTTTTTTAAGGTATCTGCAGGAGTTCACATCCCTGGGCACCGCCGGCGGCATGTACCACTTTCGCGATCAGATACGCGCCGGCAATCCGCGCGCCTTTTTTGTGCTCAACGGCGATGTTTGCGCCGATTTTCCGCTGGAGGAGCTCCACAAATTTCACATGGAGCGTCCGGCGAGCGCCTTGGTGACGATCATGAGCACGGAGGCGACACGGCAGCAATCGCTGCACTATGGCTGCCTCGTATTCGATCGCGCCAGTGGTGCTGTCTCGCATTATGTGGAGAAGCCGAGCTCCTATGTCTCCACCTACATCAATTGCGGCGTCTATGTGTGCTCCATGGATATATTCACGAAGCTGGCCCAAATCTTCCATGCCAAGTGCGAGGAATACAGTTGCATCAGCTACAGCAATGGCAATGGCAATGGCAAGGAGCAGGGTCACATCAAGTGGGAGCAGGAGGTGCTCACGCCGCTGGCGGGCACCGACAAGCTCTTTGCCATGCCGGTGCCCAATTGGTGGTCACAGCTAAAGACCGCCGGCTCGGCCATCTATGCCAATCGGCATTATCTGGCGCTCTACAAGCGCACCCATCCCGAGCGTCTGGCCAATGTGGGCAACAAGCGTGGCGAAGGCGATGGCAATCTGATATGCACCGTCTATCCGGATGTCTATGTGCATCCCAGTGCCACGGTGCATCACTCGGCGGTGGTGAGTATTTCAACAGCAGCTGTTCTTGCCCTGTACACATAGCCAATGGTTAGAAAACGGTATCCTCCGATCCCATTCAGGTAGATACCAATTTGATTTACATCAACAATCGAGTAGATCTGGCTATGTCAAGCTATTTGTTTGAGAGTATAAGAATATAAAACCTATTTCAATTTATCGATCAATTTCCATAGTTCCTGTGATCGATACATATCTTTTCATGGCCTAGTTCTTTTGTATTTGGAGCTTTAAGATATACAAGTTCGCAACATAAGTTCTTGCATGCCCTACGCATATGTAGCTTACATTAAATTAATGTCGATTTTCAGTTAAACTTCATTTTTGGCATATTTCGTTACTGATAAAAGCTAGATACACCAAATTAGGTATATGGGTCTTCCATAGTATGCAAAGTTCTAGATTGTGCTTTCCTCTTATTATTTACTAGCGGGTATAACCCGGCCTTGCCCGTGGCACGTATGTTATAAAATCAATTATCTCAAACAAATTTGAAATGATTTTAAAAACTGATCGGACGGTAAACAAACAACTTTCATACAAACGTTTTCCGCCAATTTACCACTGTTGCGAGTGGAATTTCCCAATTCGCTGAAATACGTATTCATTAAGTTCTTATGAAGAGCTTTGAAAATAAGTTTGAAGCAAATCGGACACACCTTAAAACTTCGCCGAACAAATCTTTAAATCGCATTCCACTCGAAGAAGTTTGAATTCTGCGAAAAATGTGAAACACGTATCAAATGATTTTTCTTATAGATCTCTGGAAATGAATTTGAGCGCGAAACGTCACCCACCAAATCTTTGACCTCCATTTCCACCAAGGAGGAACGGATTTTCCTAAAAGTGTGAAACATCCCTCAAATAAATTTGAACAAAGATCTTTGAAAATAAGTTTGAGGCTGATCGGATGGTAAACAAAAAAGTTACATACAAACGTTTTTCGCGATTTTTCCACACTTGCGGGTGGAATTTCCCGAAACCCCGTCTTAACGTGCAACTACATCACATAAGGTAGCTACAGTGAAAATTTCAGCTTCCTAGCTCTTACGGTTTGGGCTGTGCGTCGATCACCAATCAGTCAGTCAGTCAGTCAGCCAGTCAGTCAGGACAAACAGTTATATATATAGAAATACATAGATATAGATATCTATCATTTGAAAATCGGGAGCTAGCATTAATCTCAAGTCCTTTCTTATTCCAAACAGCTCGGTCCCAACGTGGCCATTGGTCCTGGCGTTACGATCGGCCCTGGCGTTCGCATACGCGAGTCCATTGTCCTGGAGCAGGCACAGATCAAGGATCACACGCTTATCCTGCACTCGATTGTGGGGCGTGGCTGCAGCATAGGGGCCTGGACGCGAGTCGAGGGCACGCCCAGTGATCCCGATCCAAATAAGCCCTTTGCCAAAATGGAAAATCCGCCGCTGTTCAACAACGAGGGCAAACTGAATCCATCCATTACCATATTGGGTTTGTTTGTTCAATGCAAATAACGAAATATTTATAATTAACATTAATTCCCTTTTTAATCATCCTAAAGGCTGCTTTGTGCAAATACCCGCGGAGAAGATTCTGCTCAACAGTATTGTCCTGCCGCACAAGGAGCTGAGTCGCAGTTTCAAGAATGAAATTATTTTGTAAAAGGACGAACAACGTCCTCGCGTGCTTATTTATATATTTAATTCGTATGCTAAATATCTTTGTATTGTGCAATAATCCTTAAAACTGACGCTAATGCCATTTAAATAATTATTTTTATTCGTTTTACAGCACATTAACAAGATATGCGCCCTATTCAGCGTGCATGTAACGAACTGCATGACATGCTGCATGATACTTTTATTTGAAAATATTTTTATAATCTGCTCACGAGGTGCAAAGGAGAGAGTTCAAATTATAGGGACAGACAGCGTCAATTTTTTTACAAATTTTCTAAAGAACAACATTTGCTTTTTTAATTTAAGTCAAAATAAAGTTCTGAAAAAAGTTAATGTATTGTTTTTAGTTATGATCAATTTATAGAAATAAATAAAAATTGGCAATGATGATTTTGGAAATAGTTCGATATACTTTTTAAAAGGAAATTTACTATAGCCGGCTTTCCATTCAACAGAGCTTTTATTGTTATCGACATTCTGCTACTAACAGTTCTTTCTAGATTTTTATTAATTTTGCAACACTTAAAATTGCAAGCAGTATTAAAGCCAGGCTGTATGACTTGCTGCATGTCAATTGAAGATTATATTCGAGCTGTTGTTTAATTTGTACACGTTCAGAGCTGTATGTCATGCAGCACAGTCGGGCTCCAATGCTGCATGTCATGCGCTGGCGCCCAGGTAGGCAGCTCACTCCAATACTCACGCACACAGGTATTCTACGCTCTTTTGCGCTCGCTCTCCTTCTACTTGACACTCTCTCATGTTGCCTTTCGACCAAAACGCGTCTACGTTCCGCGGTTTTGTCAGTCGGTTGCCGTCGCTTGTTGCTGTTAGAAGGAGAGAGAGAGAGAGGGAGAGAGCGAATTCCATCTCCATAAACGTTAAAATTCGATAAGCAAATACATTCGATAATTGTTTTCAGATTGTTAATATTAAATGTCAATTTGTGGCTTAATTTTATCGCGTTGCAAATACAAATATTGAAAAATGGCTGGCCTGGAATTGGAATTTTACCGCTTGAAAAATACAAACAGGTACGTGGGCAGTTCTGTTGGTAATTGAGCAAGCCGAAGAAGAAGAAGAAGCAGCAACAGCAACACACAAGCACACACACAAAGAGAAATACACTCACGCAACG
This sequence comes from Drosophila borealis, assembly GCA_035045885.1. Lineage (NCBI taxonomy): Eukaryota > Metazoa > Arthropoda > Insecta > Diptera > Drosophilidae > Drosophila > Drosophila borealis. The sequence goes on along the minus strand of JAWNOR010000206.1, from coordinate 3,300,038 downwards.
CTGCTGTACAGGTGTGTTGGCGCGGGGGCTGCGCGAGCGGCTTGGCGCAGGTAACTTCCAGAGCGCAACCAGTGAGAGAGTAAGTGAGCGCGAGAGCAAGTGAGCGCGAGAGCGTGTCATGGCTGAGCGAGCGTAACTGCTTTGTGTGTCGTTGTGTGCGCAGCGTGGGAAACTGCAATAAGCCTAGTGGGGGCGACCCCTCCGCAAGCTGGCGCTGACTACGCCGCTGCTCATTGAGAGTATGTGTGTGTGTGCGAGCGGACTAACTGTTGTTGCTGCTCAAATTTATTTATTTTTTTTTTTCTTTGATTGGAGCTACATTTGTGTGCATGCAAACGCATTCATTCATTAATTGTCAGGTTAGAGCTTACTTTTTGCCTTTGCATACCACAAGGGTTCCGCCGCGTTGCCAACCACCTGTGCACCAGCCTATTGGCAAGCAGACAAATCTAGCCAACTTTGTATATAAATGCTTGTTATTACTCTCATTGTTGTTGCTGTTGTTGTTGTTGTTGTGCGTTTGCGTGCTGGAATCTCGTTTGGCATCAGCCACCAGCTAAGTGGCCCATACACCTGAGCTATGCCAGCGAGCGCTCGTTCTCTCGCTGTCGCGCACTCTTTCTCACCAACACAACTCTCACAGCAAAGGTTTGCTTGCACATATACATATACACAGACACACACATGCACACCTGCAGGCAAGCGCAGCTCACTTACCTTCGTGGCTGCCTGTGGCCCACGAAGTCGATCAGTTGCTGTTTTAACCTGGAGACAGACGCACGCGGCCGTCGCTGAAGCAGCAAGAGAAATACATAAAAAACAAAATACACATACTCTCACACATGCACACAAACACACGCACACCTTTTAGTCCAAAACTAGAAAGAAAACAAAAACAACAGTTAAAAAAAAAATAAAATAAAGACACACACAAAGTGGTAGAAGAAGCAGCCGTAGCAAAGAAGGCGAAAAAAAGTGACTTGTTTTTTGTTTGCATGTATTGCGCCGACGTTGACGTCGGCGTCGCCGTCCGTTTTATACGTGTTGGTATTAAGATCGGCGGCGTCGTGTGTAAAGACACACATACACAAACAGAAACTAACTGCTAGTCAGTGTGACTAGCGAAAGAAGCAGCTGAAGTACACAGAAGACCAGCAGGGCTTTACATATGTATGCACATATTGACAACAACAAAAACAACAACTGCGTTTGTTTCTGTGTGCGCACGTACATAGCTGTATGTATGTATGTACATATGTATGTATGTGTGAAAAAGAAAGTGCAATAAAAAAAAAATTGTGAAAAGCAGCCAACAGCAAAAACAACAACAAAGTGCAATGTGTTAAAAACAAAACAACAAAAACAAAAGAAACTGTTAAAGCTTTGCGCGCCAAGGCAAGCCGAAGGATCAACCTGTTGCTCAAAAAAGAAGCTTTAAGCGCTGGTATTTCTCATTTGTTGCTGTAAGTTGTACAACTATTTGACAAATTTGTGACACACATGCTTATGCCTATAAGTGAGTGTGTGTGTGTGTGTGTGTGTGCAGTGTGAATGAACGAGTGAATGAGCAACAACAAACACAACAACAACATCAAAAATATGAGCAGCTCAAAGACGGTACACGTTAAAGGCAGATGCGCAAACATAACAAAGTGAAAACATATTTACAGTTACACAGACAAGAAATAATAAAAGAGCGCGTACCAACAGCGCAGCAACGTCTCTGTCGACGCCAACACCAAACGTTACAAAGCTCCCAAAGTTAACTGCTGCTGCGCTTTGAGAGACTTGTTTTGTTGTTGTTATTGTTGTTTAGTTTTTGCTTCTGCTTCTGCCTTGAGCTCTTGTGATTTTTATGTTAGCTTTTGACAGGCGCATTTGCACAAAGAATCACAACAACGGCAACCACAACAATTGCTGCACTTGTTGCTGGCGCAACAGAGAGAGAGAGACAGAGAGAGATAGTGCGAGCGAGGGAGAAGGAGAGAAAGAGGAAAAGAAAAAGAGGGAGCGAGAGGGAGAGCGACAACGCAGCATAACTTTGGCAATTGGCATTTCACTTGTATGCAATTTTGTGCGCAATCATAAATTTCCTGTTGGCAAAAAAATGTAACGGCACACGCCAATTTCAATTCCGTTTCAAATTCCAATCTCCATTCCAGCCATTTTGACTGGAACAATGCGAACGCTTGCGTAATGCCTGCAATTAATAAACAACAAGAAGAACAACAACAAAATCAGCAAAAGCAGCTTAAAAGAGACGAGTCAGAGTGCTCTAGGCGAAAGAGCCCGACTAGGAGATACCCAATAACCAGCTTCGAGCTGCCGTTAAATACACTCGAACTAACATACACACAAGCCCACACAATAACTGCGATTCTTCTATCCGCATCGCCATATTGTAGAAAATTTAATGTTGAGTAACTTCGGCGTTTATGGGGCGACCCTTATGCAATTCTCAGGGCTTGCCGATGTAGTTCTATTAATATTGGAACAGGTAGCCAAGTTATTTACACCAAACAGTCTCTTATTTTTGTTTTGATTCCCACTTTTACCAAAATTTAACCAATCTAATGAGTTTTAACGATTTATCTAAACGACTGATTTTAAAGCTCTTCTATATTGGCTAAAATAAAGCGCGAATTGTTGATTCTTTTAATTCATTTCAATTTCAATTGCAATTACCATATTTATATCGTATAAAAGTAACTTTTCCAATCAATAGAATTTGTTAAATGTTATATTCTTATCTTTTGCATCCTATCAAAAGAGTCCTCCGCCCAATGAAGGGATATTTATGGGAAAATATGTAATGATTTATAGAGAAGTTGGCTAACAAACTATTTCTTTTAGCTTTCTTTCTCATCCTTCTGTCTAATGTTTAACCTATTTAAATAAGTACAGGGTATAAAAAAGGTGAGACACTTCTTACTTATTTACCAACTTATTAATTGCATTTGTTGTTGCTTTCGCTGTTGTTGTTTTGCTAAATATATTTCTAATTTATACCAGAGGTATAATTTGGAACTCATTGAGTTTTGGAATAACCGTAACATTGCCGTTCAATTCTGTTGTTTCTTTTTAATGAAGATTTGAATGTTGTTGTTCTTCTTGTTGTTGTTGTTGTAGCTACTTTCTTCCCGTTCTAATTAGCTCGAAAAGAGGCCACAACAACGTGACGACCCGTTATTCATTAATGAGCAACTCGTCGGAAAATAAGATTTATTGTGTGTGTGTGTGTGTCTGGTTGTCACGGCGCGACGCGTCGTCACCTCGAAAACGCTTTTCCATACGTTAATATTTCAGTGAAAACTTCGCAACGCTCTTTAGCACTGGACCTAGGCCTTGGCTTCGGTCAGGCCTCAGTGAGTTTTGAAGTGTGAAACGAAAGGGAAATTCATTTGGGCAACAGCAACAAGTTTATGAAGTGTTACGGCTAGCGGTTTGTTTCGGTTCCAAGCCCGATCTGTACCATAAAACCGACTAAATTAATTGGCTTACTTTAGCTTAATGCTGGCTTTCATGCTGTCATTATTTTTACATCAAAATCAAATCAAGTCATCAAGTCTAAAATGATCATAAATATTTACTCGTGTTTTTCCAATAAGCCTGCAATATATGAGCCATAAATTAAATGAGAATCAACAAAAGAGCATTTTGTTACAAGTGCTTCGAGTAGCTTTAAAAGAAGTTTGCTTTAGATAATAGAGTTGTTGGAGTCTACTAAGTAATTTTTTTTTTTTTTAATAAATGTAAAAGAACATCTTTACATGATCTGCAACTGTTACTGGCAGTAACCTCGTGCCATAGCTTTCCTTCATATCATAATATATAACATCATATAACTCAATGGGAAATTGTATTTTTTAATAAATATTTAGAATTCATGATTCAATATATATCCGATTGGCTTTACCCCAAAACTGGCTTAAAGCCGGAAAATATTTACTAGTTTTGTGCATAATAAACAGTATGTGTACAAACCCATAATAGATATAATTTAGATTGTTCTATAATAAACATTTTATAAGGAATATATTAACATTTCCTGCAACTGTTAGCGACAGTAACAGTAACAGCTTGCAACCGCTGTAAAGCTTAACATTCACATTTTACTTTTTAACATTTTCAACTTTCTCTGCAGTCATAAACACATTTATCTAACTAAAGAATATATAAAATCATTATCAGAACTGCCAATACTTAACCTTTACCATTTCTTAATAGAGCCCATTACATAGGCGCATTTGTAACATATTTCCGTGTTCGTTAGCCCAAAGATCAATCCAGCTTTGTTTTATTTCCCAGTTCAAGACATTAAAAACTGTTATTTTGATAGAACATTTGATTATAGAGTTCTTGAAGCGCCTGGGAATATAAACATTCACACACTTTATGCACCTGCCACATAACGGAAAAAAGCTTAGAGATAAAGATAGGGATATATATTGAATGAAAGAGAGAGCGAAAGCATAAAAAGCGCTCAACATAAATTGCACAAGTCTTCAAAGAGCACGAACACATACACTCATTAACATTACAGCACGTTGAGATGCTTAAAAAAATGGGGGGAAGCAAAAAGATTGACCATTTCCCCAGCACACGAAGCGAAACCTGCAGCAAAAAGAAGAGTGCTTTTATGTTTTGCTTAAACAATATGAGTTATTAGCGAAGTGGGGTCCACTGCAAAGATGCAGAAACATGTAAAAAACACAAATTCAAAAAACAAAAACTTAAAAAAAGAAAGAAACATTTCAGAGCTGAGAAACTGTCGCAAACTGTTTAAAATCGCTTTTGCTTGTCTTAATTACAAAAGCTTGGATGTTTTTTTTCTTTCTTTTTCTTTCGTTTGTGTTTTTTGTATTTTGTATTATTTAAAATTTTAATTACAACAAAAAGTCATCATAAATGCGATTGCAAAAGCCTGCCTGATGACACTCTGTGCGCCTGTGCGCCCCGATTAACCCATGCGCGCCGGCGACCTTTGCCTCTGCAGTTGGTTTAATGTCTGTCAGTCAGTCTGTCAGTCAGTCAGTCGAGCACTGCTTGATGCTGGTCTGTGTTTGGTTTTGCTGTTTTCATTAAAAGTAAAACTTTTCACATTAAAAATGCTCATAAAATTGCACTTTAATTTTTTCGTTGTCGCCAACGTTTCCACATTCGCCTTTTGCTTGACTTTGTCCATTTGTGCGGCTCTGGGCCCTGGTGACTGGCAATCGAGTTAGCTAGCGAGCGAGCAAAATTAAATTTCAAATCGTCGTGCAGGTTAATAATTTCAATTTGACCTCTTTGGACATGCTTTTGAGGCAATTTAAGAGTCTTTGTTCGTTAAATGTCGCTCAAGTCGTCTGATTAGCACATAAAATGGCGAACTGAAAATTGGCAACATCGCTTGACTCAGTTAAATGGCGCTCAAGTCGTCTGATTAGCACATAAAACTGCAGAATGGCAACGCTGTGTTTGTAGGAATCGAAAAGTGGCAACGCTGTTTTCGTAGTAACCAACAGCTGGCCACGTCGCTTAGCTTATATAAAAGCACCTAAATGCATATTTACTGAAAATTGGCAACGTCGCACAGCAAAGTTGTCTCATTAGAAAATTGTCAGCGCTAAATTTGCATACAACTGAAAATTGGCAACGTCGGCTCAACAAATTTCCAACTGGCAACGTCAAATGTTTGCGTTTGCTGCCAATTCGCAGTGCCTGACATTTTCTTTGAATGCATTCGTAATTAGATTTAAATTTTATTGAGCAAAGTTTCCAATATTGTATAAGTTCCGATCACCTTTAACCCCTTCTCTCGCTCTTCTCACCTCTCACACTCTTCCATTTTTTGTTTTTGCAGGTATAACCAATGGGTGTCTAACCAGAGAATGCAGTGCCATCAGCTCCGCAACGACAACAACTGGAATTGATAGCAAATAGAAAGCAACTCGCCCGCTTTAAAGTTATTTGAGCAACGGTCTCTCGATCGATAGAGAAAATTGTTACTTTTTTTGAGAGATCAAAGACAAGAACCTCATCAACATGCAGGTGCCCGAGCACGTCGTCTCCCTATATATAGCCACCTGCGGCCAGAACGGGCCCGGTCTCGGCTCCGATGAGAAGGAAATCATTCTGCTGGTCTATGTTCTGCTGGAAGTGGCCACGGGACAGGTAAGCTATGGGCTCTTCTTCCGTAAATATAAAGCTGCTTACCTGCCACCAAAGGTGACCACACACGCTTCACATGGACGGGGCGAGGTGGGGGGCAGTGACAACTTAAGCGCCGCCTACTGAGCGACGCCATTTTGTAGAGAGCGCGCGCTGTCTGCGCTTAATTAATGAATTTACACACATACAAACGGCAGCACACACACACACACACACTCGCACACAAATTGTAGTTGTATAAGCTGCACTTTCAACTGTGCGCGTTGATTATGTTACAACAACAACAATGACAGCAGCTCGACTTTGATTCGTTTAAAAATAACAAGTACTTAGTGAGCTCAAGTGTGAAGCAATAGACCCAGAAATACCCTGTACTTATGCTTGCTGAAGAAATCCTCAAAAATTGACGCCTTCTATGGGATGGCAGTGACAATCAGATTACAATATCATATATAATAAATCAGCACATATCATTATATATATATTGATATTTGATTTAAGTTACTATATAATATATATAAAATATTATACTACAATATTATCTCTATAAATATAACTGTTTGTCCTGACTGACTGACAGACTGACTGACTGATTGGTGATCAACGCACAGCCCAAACCGTAAGAGCTAGGAAGCTGAAATTTTCACTGTAGCTACCTTATGTGATGTAGGTGCACGTTAAGACGGGGTTTCAGGAAATTCCACCCGCAAGTGTGGAAAAATCGCGAAAAACGTTTGTGTGTAACTTTTTTGTTTACCATCGGATCGGCCTCAAACTTATTTTCAAAGATCTTTGTTCAAATTCATTTGAGGGGTGTTTCACACTTTTAGGAAGATCCTCCTTGTTGGAAATGGAGGTCAAAGATTTGGTGGGTGACGTTTCGCGTTCGAATTCATTTCCAGAGATCTATAAGAAAAATCATTTGAGACGTATTTCACACTTTTCGCAGAATTCAAACTTCTTCGGGGGGAATGCGATTTAAAGATTTTTTGGGCGAAGTTTTAAGTTGTGCCCGATTTGCTTCAAACTTATTTTCAAAGCTCTACATAAGAATGTAATGAATACGTGTTTCAGCGATTTGGGAAATTCCACTCGCAACAGTGGTAAATTGGCGGAAAACGTTCGATCAGTTTCAAAATCATTTCAAATTTGTTTGAGAACATTGGTTTTATAACAAACGTGCCACGGGCAAGGCCGGGTTATACCCGCTAGTATATCATATATTATTTCATGTTACTTGCCAAACGATTGCAAGGCCAATCATTCGTTTCTTCTTATTACTCTGTAAAAACCTTTGCAACGTTTTCTTTAATAACTTTCATGATTATTATGAAATTACTATTAAATTAGCTGCATGCCAAGATAAGATAGTTGAGTGCGTGTGTACTAACTCTCCCAACTATTAGGTATTTCCAATCAGATTTTTGTTTAGAATGTTCCTAAATTGAGCATAAAAAATTGAAAAGAAAAATACATGTAAATTAGAAATAAGTGAGGCCTTCAGAACATTGATAAAGTCGTAAGACTTTGCATTAGCATTGAGCTAGAGGAAAAGGTGTTACTTTATAAATCTGTCTACGCTATTAAATTAACAAGGAATTTGGCATTCGTATAATAAAAAATAAGCTACAGTCTCTGAAATCAATGGGATTACACAGATCCATGGATCGCAGGATGGGGAAATAAATTTGTTTTCAACTAACTTTCGCTACTCATCAAAAACTGTCTTACGCAAGTCTCTAGCTGCCCAGCTAACCCTTTTAATAGCTAAAGGGTATCGAAATGATATACAATTTGAGCCTTTTGATTGCTGCCATTTGCCTGGGCTAGGGAGCATTCCATTGGTCTTTCAATATAATCAGCTTTAGACATATGTGTGAGGGGTAAGGGGTGAGAGGTAAGGGGAGGGCGACGTTCACCCTATCCGGCGACTATATAAATAAAAGTATTGGCCAGACTCGTATTTGCATATTTTGAGTTTGCCAAGCGATTGACACTAATTGTTTGAAAATGGCTAAAACGTCGTCAAACTTATTATATGGTATTGCGAAATCCCTACAAATAACGTCGCATATATACTATATAGACTTGCATTATGACTCTAGCATTCCACGCGTTTATTTACTTTCCTAAAAGCACAAATTTTCCAAGTAATACTCAAGTTTAAGCTCAGCTCTATGTGTGTTAACGGATAGATTTTTTTTTTGCGAAAATACTCGAAATCTGAGACTTGTTGGGTCAATATAACTATATATAGAATACTATAGGGTATTATTCCCGTCCAGGCACTGTAATTTAAAATGTCATTAAAAGGCATGACTTTTCAGCAAGAGGACAAGTCTATATTTAGAAGCATGTGTGTATTACATTAAAAAGGATTTTTATTGGAAAGTATTTTTGCGAGCAGTATGTGGCTCGGGAATCGGTAAATGGTTTTATAATCGATTCATTCCATGCAGTTTTTCATTCAAACCCCTCTCCTTTTATTTTCCTTACATACGCCAAGTTGTACTGAGTAAAAAAAAAGAAAATATTTTCGAAAACTGTTTCATAATCAATTTGTTTTTTTTTTTTTTGATAGTTTAAACTTTGGCATTTCCATTATACTATTTGATTTTGATTTTCCATTTCAGAGTTTCCACAGCTTTTTTTTTTCTCAAATATATTTTTTATTTGCATGCAAAACAAAAACAAACCCCGAGTCTTGGGCAGCGTCTGGTCAATAATTTCAATATACGCAATATTATTTGCAAAATGCTTGACAACGGGCGCATACAAAGTTGTTGCCCGAACGTTACGTGGATACCCTCACCCGCCCATCCCCCGGCCCACTAGTTAGGGAGTGTATTAAAGTGAGCTGCGTGTTTGGCTCATCGTGACGTTGATCCCGCGTGCCATGTCTTATATGCCTCATATGACTTTTCGACTCTATATATGCAACGTTTTTTTTTCAGACAAAGAAAATTACTTGACATTATATATCGATATGTATATATATACTTGTAGTGTGTTTATATGTATACAGAGAAGCGTGTTTCTATAGCTTTAGCTGTATTTACAAGCATTTAGCTGATGCTTGCCTGCCTCGCAATAGGCTTTACGTCCAGATTTGCCAGTCCAAAAATTGTGTTTTTGCGGGAAACACGCAAGATTTTTGTATGAGTGCATCTCCATTTCGATGTAGATGACATTAAGTGCTTTTTAATGGCATTGCCTCTCAGATTTTTAAACATCGCAGATTATCTATAGCCGAGCACAGACAGGGTCTTGAGCCAGGGTCTTTTGGGTTTACATTATTGGCCACGCTTTTGGCCAAATTATGATTAATTTTCTAAATGGTCGCTGGCAAAGCGAATTCAAATTGAAATTTATTTCGACTATATTTAGACTTTCGCAAATCACATGGTTTTCGATTTGGTCTCTGGCCGTTATTATGGTAATCTCTGCGGTGAGTCCCCGGCCAAAAGTTGGGAAAGCAGCCAGCAAAGTTCATTAGATTTCATTAAAATGTGAGTGTGTGTGTGTTTGTGTGTGTTTTTTTGTCGACCATAGTTCGCTAGGTCAAACACGTTTGTAGTCGTCTTTGGCTGGCTTTCGAAATTTATCATCTTTAAGCCTTGCAGGTGCTTCGCATCCCATCCCAAACGGAACAACTCAACCCCATTGTATAAGACTTGCGAAATTATTAAACATATATTTTATTTGTTATATATTATTGTTTTTTATTTATTTATCTTTTTTGCAAAAATATCGAAAAATTTATGCGAACTTTTATCGATTTGTGTAGCACAAGTTTCGGGTCAATTGAAATTTATTGTTGATAAGCAGATGAAAGTTGGCTGCTCCTCAAAGCCGCTTAGAAACCGTTCGAAATTAAGGCAAAAATAAAAAAAAAACTTTCCATAGGCATCATAAAAAATCGTTCCAGACTTCTTTAATGATTATATGTCTGGGTTAATGTACGAAAATTTAATAATAATATATATAAATAAATATATGTATGTATATATATATTTATGGGCTGGACGCATTTGTCGACTGAACGCCCAGATGTCATCCGTTTGATTTGTAGGCTTTTAACAGCAAACGAAAACTGTTAAAATCTCTGAGCAAAACACACTTAAAACGAGTTAAAATTTTTCGATAAGTGCGCTCGACTAGCAGATACTCGGGAATGCCAAATGGGTTTATAGCGTTACCAAATTTTTCGAATAATTTGAATATTTGGTATGCAAATGCTTTGATAGTTAAAAAATGAACAGACTATAAACGCAAGAAATTGGGCTGGTTTTTGGGCTCTATAGAAGTTTTGAGTTTCACTCAAGAAATTAGGAAGATTATCAACTTAATTTTAGGTATGCATGCTATACTGCTAAAAAACTAGCCTTATACAAAATTTGGCACATTTGCTGCTGATAGTTGCTGAGCTCCATGATCGCATCTGGCCTATATACATATAGAAAAACACAACTGAGACTTTGTTGTAGTTGTAGAACTTCCTTTGCATAATACCCCTTTTAAATAATTTAATAAGCACAGGGTATTCTTATACTAAACTAAACGCACTCAGCCGCAACGGCATCGCCATCAAACAGCTCTTAACTGCCCACAGAGGGTTTTAGCTGTAGTCTTAATGGCTTATGAAATAGCTATAAAGAGTATAGAACTGCCGACCATAACCAAAAAATAATAACAATTCAAATTGCTGCAACATACGCTTGTTTATCGGCTGGAAAAAGAGCTGTCAGTGCTGGGCAGCTGACGCATAGTCAATGCCCAAATAGTATGAAAATATAATAATTGGCGGCCCTCTCTGTCTATGTGTCTGGCATTGACATGACTATTTTTTAATATTATTTCTTGATTTCGATATGCAATTAACCTGCCAAATAGAGCGCAGGTTCCACAATTTTGGCTGGGCATATTGTGTTGATTAGAATTCAAATTCGATGAAAGTCATGTTTGCACTCGTTATAAATCAGTTGGTAACTTCCTTATCGCTGGGCTTACAATGTGACAATCGAGTGATATGATGAGTTTGCGTGAGATTGCAGAAACCTAAGTTTCTTAATTGCCGTAAAATTGACTGCAATTCTGACATATGGGCTTAAGAGTCTTCTAATTTAATTGTGGTTGACTTATGATCATTTTTATTTAATTGTTGATTTCCTATTAACTGCCCTTTCAGTTTTTTCATATTTGGTTGTCCATTTAGCTTATTTCTTTAACTCCTCTCCAAAGCTCTGTGAATATTATAAAATATCTAATATATTGTAGCAGATAGATATAAAATCTGTAAAGTTTAGCAAATGCTTATAGCCTATATATCTTAATGCCTAGTCGGTATATTTTGTTCTGTCGATTTGTCTATTTCTAGCAAATTAGCTTTTAAGTCCGTCCTTTTGCAGGCATTACAAATATTAGGTTGGATTTGACTCACCTTTTTAATAGATTAACCTTTAACAAATTATTTCTTTATTTTTTAACTTTGCTAGCTGATCAATTTTTCCCTTTATTAGCTTTATTCGACATCTCAGCTAGCTTTCATAGATATCGAAACACTGCATTCTCAAACATAAAAAATCTGTCATACAAAGTTTGCTGACGTCGTATCTATTGCATGCCCGAAAAATATTTTTGTACCCTGAACCCATTAAAAATAGAGAAAAAGTGCAAAAGTGTGTTAATGTGTGTAACAGGCAGAAGGAAGCATTTCCGACCCCATAAAGTATCTATATTCTTGATCAGCATCAATAGTTGAGCGGATCTAGCCATGTCCTTTTGTCTGTCCGTATGTATAAACGCGTCGATCTTCAAACTACATCTCCAATTAGAGCTAGCGAAGTTCCAACTAGTTCCCACGCGGTATGAACTTTCGAGCTGATCGATGACTTGCCCCGATTCCATAAACGATAAAAATCGATATCGAAATACTGTTCTCTGCTCATCTAACTTAGGTTTTAAAAGCTAGAATCACCGAAGGCTACTTGTCACCTCTAGTATGTTATATATATCTCATAAAAAATTTATTTTCGTAATACCCCCACCCCCCTTCTTAAGCTTGAGTAGAAGAAGGTTCTGGTAATCCCATAGTAGGTCACTCTTAGTTATTTTTCTCAATTTTTAGCTTGACACGAGTGTGAAATCCTTTTCAATTCGTCAAGCTTTTCAGTTGACCTATTCGAGTCTTCTAATCTTCTCTGCTCCTCCAAATATTTCGTTATACTTCCAAGCGTTTTTTTTCATAACGATCTTTTACTTTCAGATGAGATCAGCGCCTGTTAGCTCATCTTAAGCTTAAGCTGCCATTAGTTAAATTTGCTTAAATTGTTGTTGAGTTTATTGAACCCGTTCGGACAGCCAATTGACAGCCCCAAATTGTTGGCTTTCTAAAAAAGAAAAATCTGTCAAGAGTTTCCTTCCGCGCGAAAACTTCCTCTCGTGCGAACGCAGTGCACTCTCTCTCCCTCTCCCCTCTCTTTTTCTCTCTCTCTCTCTTTTTAGCCAGTTTATATGCCAAGTGTTATAAATTTCTTGCAACAGCAAAATTGCGTTGAATTGACAGATACACAACACACACGCTCACACACCAAACACACACACTGCAATAGTAATTGGCATGTTAATTACAGGCTAGTTATGACTCGAATGGCAACAATTAAAGTTAATTAACATTTGTCTGTATCTCTGTTAGAGGGGAAAACACAAAGAGTGCAATTCGCATTGGCTTTGATTTTTGCCCCCTTTTTTTTGTGCCTTTAGCCAAAGCCTGGTCTAAATCGTCAGCCTGATGCCTTATCCAAGTTTCAGCTATAAGAAAATAAAAACAACTTCAAGGCCGGGCCAAGACTTCTTTCTGCATTGACATTCTGTTAATTTCATTGAGTTTTCACTCGAAGCGCGGCACGGGGCACGCGACACAGAACTGGCTCAGTTGGCACGTTTTCATTGATCTAGAAACCGCGGCTCTGTTTATAAGACGTTTAGTCTATTAGGCGCAGATATTCCGGTTTTTATTACCATACATACATATACAAATATATATATATATCTATTTTTTTTTCAATGGGTCAATACGTTGTGTTCTAAATTTTCCACAATTGTAAATGTTTAATATATGACAAAATGCTCCACCTTTCTCGCTCTCGCTCTCTCTCTCTCTCTCTCTCTCTCTCTCTCTCTTTGTCTCTGTTTCTGTCTCTCTGCCCCTCCCTCTGGCTCGTTGCGCATAATTAGCATCGGGCCTAACCCCAGTTGTAACCCCCTTGGTGACGAGAGTGTGAGGAAATCTTTTTTCCTCGCTTTCATTCCATGTTTTTGTTTTTTTTTTCTTGTTGAATTTAACATCAGGCAAACTCATAAATATTTCATACAGCATTTGCGTGCGGAATCCTACGTAGTGTTTCAAAAATAAAGTGTATATACATACATATATATGCCCAGTGGTCTGTATGTAGCCCCCATGCATCGTTATATATTCAAAAGCTATGCAAATCGATGGCATCAGAAGTCAGAAATCAGTAATCCGAAAAAATTCCAAAAACAGTTTACTACATGTTTAGTTTTCGCTGTTTATTTTGCATACCCGACCAGCTACCTGCAGCCACAGGCACAGGCACAGTGACAGTCGATTCTCCATTTCTAATTTCCAATGCCCGATTTCCAATTCCCAATTCCGATTCCGATTCCGATCATACATATCCGCTGACGCAAGCGCCGGACTGTAGGCCCTTTGTCAATGTGGTGCGTCCTTCTTTTTCTTCGTTTTTCTTTTGTAATATGTTAAACAGTTTTTTCTGGCTCTGCTCTTGCACCTTGATTATAATGCCAGGCAACGACTAGGTGAATCACGCAATGCCCCAAGGTGCTCGAATACCAAGTTGGATAGTGCCAGGTGCACTATCTAGCGATAACGTTTAATACTGATATTCATGTTACAGATTGTAGGCACGGTTCGGAGGGGGCTAATCAAATTATAGTAAGTTTTTTATATTTGAATACGCCAGCTTATCTGGCGTAAGTTGGTAGCAAAGTGCTGATTTTTAACACTGTTGCGTTAGGTATTGTATTTTTGTCGCGGATTGTGTAATACATTGAATTAGATATGTCTGGCTCCAGATAGTATCAGATTGTTTAGAAAAATTAAATGGGTCGATTGTTTCTAAATTTTAATAGGTTTGTTTATTTGCTATTTGAAAGCTGTTATTGGATAAATCGTTGTAATAGTATGTTCTGGAATGAAATACGTTTTTGCTCTTGATTTAACTTTATGAAACTTACCCGAGCAGAAGTTAGCGTTTTTTTCCATTTCTTAACTTATAAAGAACTTCGTTCTGTTTAAAGATTATACCCATTGTAATTGTTTATTATTATTGTTATTTACTTTATTTTTCTAACTTTTTGCTTTTCTTTATCTTTCTCAGATCATTGGCACCAAACAAATACTCGTACGCCCTGATGGCTACTTCATTAAGGATCGCACCATATCTAGCTCATCGGACAACTCGAATGCTACAAACAACACAGCCTGCTCGCCGCCTCTAGCCATTGGCTATGCCGGCGATAATAGCTCAAATATTAACAACAATAATAATAATAACAACAACAATACAACGAATAACATCACAAATGCGAGCGGAAGCAGCGGGAATAGTGCCACAAACGGCATCTGCCTCAGCACCTTGGAGAACAGCAGCGAACTCATATTGCCCATCGCCGAGGCTCAAGCTGCTGGCAAGCCGCTCACCGAGGCCATCGAAGAGGTAGGTGGAGGATGAAGGCGAAACAGAAGAGAGGGAATGAAGAAGAAAAGAGGCAAAAAGTTGGTGAAAGGGGGCGAGAATTGCAAAAAAGGCAGAGGAAAGGAGTGAAGGTGCGGAGAGTAAGGGGAGTAAGGCATACAGAACGGTTACGAAGAGGGAGAGAAGAGTGAGTTAAAGAAGGGAGAAAAATAGGAGTATGATGATAGAATAGGGAAGAATGAAAAGACCAAAAAGAAAAGAATGAATAGTAGCGAGTATGTAAAAGGGAGAAAGAATGAATAAGCAAGCGGAGAATAGAAAGAGAGATATGCGCTTGGAGCGGACAAGTAGGAGATAAGGAGAAGAGAAACAGGATAAAATGATTGATAAGCTAGAAGAAAAAGTGCAAAGGAATAGGAGAAAAGTAGAAGAAAAGGTTCGGGGAATTTATATAATTAAAAAGGGATAAAGGGAAGAATTTAAAAATATTGATAGAAGAAAAAATATAAAAAGAAGGCAAGAAAAGAAGAGTGAAACTCGAAGCGGAAGAAAGGTTAAGAATTGAGAGAAGATACTGAAAAGTAAATGCAGAGGTAAGTTATTGGAGAGGAATGGAAAATATGTGGGTCTGAGTGGGATAAAAAAAGTGGGGAGCACATTACCATCCGCTTATCGCGCGTGGGAGTCGCTTCAGATAAGATTAGTCCAAAAGAGATAGAGAGTGAGAAAGGAAGAGAGTGAGCAAGAGAGAGAGAGTGAGAGGGAGAGCTCTATATTTAGTCCATGTGATAATTCCGACTGAGCTGCGGTTCAGCTCTCAACTTGCCACAGCCTTTGGCTCAAGACGGTTTAATTAAGCCATCAATAGATAAGCGAACAAAATTAATTTGTCAATAATTCATGCTGACTGGAATAGTTTGGATGATTCTTCTTGTCGAGTCATTGGGGATTGCATTTTCCCATATAGCAATTTAGCCCTGGCCAGCGCCACTGATTGGGAGCTGTGCTGGGGCGTTCGACCTGGAATCTTATCACAGTCTCTGATAAACAACAGTGCGCTACTTGAGCATTTTGACAAGCCCCTGGCACCCGGCCAGCCCTTTTACGTTGTCATTACGGAAATGTAAGCGCTTTTGGGGTAAATACTTTATGTAGAACCAAGTAGATGTTTCAGATAAAGGTTCTCGCAGTTTGAGAATGAGTTCTGTAAACTTGGGTGCAGTCTGTGTTATAGTTTTGTTTAAATATGTCACGTATATGTGTTATGCATTTAAAAGGAAATTAGGTGTATACACATATCTATATTATCTAAAATGAAAACAGCTAGATATATATATGCCTATCTTCTTGTAATCTAAAAGCTAGGATTCGAATCTATGCTGATTAAATTTGGTGCAGAGACTGCGTTTTGGAATGTTAAAAATCAAAATCTCATATTAGTTCTACAAATTAAAATCACAAAAATGTGGAGCTACACGCTGTAAGTTCGGACAACATCAATTTAGTAAAGATATAAGTATATACTAGGATATATACTATACATGGTTGTTAAGTCTTCAGCAACTCGTGGGGCATGTTTCTCCCCGTGTGCCAGCTGCGATAACGAGGCGAACATTAAATTCGATACTAAACCAATTGAATAAAGTAGATGGCGTGACCTCCGACTAGAAGTCTTAATGAACTCAGTAACTGTAATCTGTGGAGTGTGTGCCTAACTAACCGGGATCATTAAGGTGTTGTTGTACTCTGCACCTGGGTATCATTAATCTACTTTATATAGTGTGTAGACGGCAATGAGCTATGCCAATTAGATGTCATAGCATTCTATTATATAGAAGTGCATCTTTGGCAACTCAAATGCGGCATCAGATCCGTAAGCAACACGTGATGTAATGCCAGCTCAGAGAATAAGCGAGAGACAGACCGATAGAGAGAGAGGGAGGGATAAGGGCGGGAGAAGTAATGGCTATTGTGTGTGTCTGCCTTGGCTGGCATACTAATTTGCTTGGTCAATACACAGATGGCTAATAAATGGCCAGAATGTTGCTACGGCAAATATTTGCCCAGGGTGCAAACCTTTGTGGCCTCTACAAAGGGTTTAGCCAGCTGAGATATGGCAGCTCCATTCAGAGATACGTCAGAGATGCAACTAATGCGACATAAAGCTGCTTGTTATATTTACTCACGATGACATGGCTAAAACTGTAGCTAAACAATTTGTTATTGTTGCTGTTGTTGTTGTTGTTGTTGTTTTTTCCATTTAATTGACAATAATTGCAGCAAGAAAAGCAACAAAAACAGATACTAAACGGGTTTAAACAAACTGCATTTGTAACCTAGAAACGTATGCAAAAAGAATTTACATAAAGCCGAATAATCCCCATAAAACCTTTCGTCAGAGTGAACCATTGAACTTTACTCTCTGACTGTGGATTATTTTCAGCGACATTTCAAATATCAGATGATATCTATAGAAATGTTATTTTTATGAGGTTTTTTTTGGATCGTGTTCTCAACAAATCATTTCTTGAAAGTTTATATTTCTTTTGGAAAAGAGTAGAACATTCCTTCAACCGTCTTGGGTGGAAAATGGGGAAAACTTATATGGGCGAAGGTTCCCTTTTCATTTAAAACGTGTTTCTGAGATTTTGGAAACTCCAAACTTCAGGCAGAAATGGGGCAAAAAGATTTTTAATATAATAAAAAAATACCCAGACCGGAAAATGTCGGGTAATACCTGTTAGTATAATATAATATGTTGTTTCGGGTTAGTTTAAGTGTCACGTATAAAATGTACCCCTCTTATACATATGTGTTCTCTACAGTTCGATGCCTATTTACGCTCTCTATCGCTGCACGATACGGAGATTAAACTGATCACCGATGGGCAGCTGCCGTTGCGCCAGTGCCTGCATCGGGAGGCCAGCGCCAAGGACGTTGAGCTGCCTGCCTATTACAACAGATTCAGCGATCTGCGCAAGGAGTTTCAGCGCTACAAGTCGGGCGATCTGTCGCGTGCCCTGGTGCCCCTGAAGGACATCAAGAAGATGCTGCAGTCACCCGTTTTGCCCATGCCGCAGTCCATTGGTGAAATGCTTAAAGGTGAGTCTGCCTTGTTGCTTCTTTTTCTGTTTCTCTTCGATAACAGTTCCATATCTTTTCTTTGTAGAGCTCAATGCAACGTCTGTGGAAGATAATGATTTCTATATACGCGAATCTCGCGATATGGTCACTGTGATTCAAACATTGCTCCAGGCGGGTGAGTCTTGTTATGCGAAGATTTTCAAGAGTTCTCAAGAGTCAAATACTAAAGAGCAAACCTTTTTCTGTAGGTCATAAATTTGATACAAATGAGCTCGTTAATCTAATACTGGAACCTGGCATTTGGTAAGTGCTGAGAGCGAAAAGCGGAGTTTTCAGGTTAAAGACGGTTAAACTTAGCCTTGGGTGATTAGGGATAAAATAAGGATGTTTTTGGGAATAGAAGTTAATTAATATTGGGCTAATATCAAGCTTAGAATATTGTCTGAGTTGTAATAACCTGAAATAAATTGATTCATTTAAGTCATCCAAGTGATTGGTATCTTCGCACATTTTTGCTCTCAAGATTTCGAGTACATTTCATTCATGAATATTCTTTAAAAAGATACGAATCATTCCAGAATTTAAAATTGACAAAATACTTTTTACATAAATTTGCATACTTGAAATAAGTGTAGATCGGACTCAATTGAAAGTCTTCTTACAACAATTCTTAAAACCGCATTCTCACTTGATTTGAGTACAAAACCTTTGAACATTTCCCTGAATAACTTTATCAAGATACATTGATCTTAAGATTTCGGTGGCCAGACTTAGATTCTATGGTGTTTCAAGGAAACAGACTTTGGACTTTGATTAGAAGGCTAAAGATACAATGAATATTTGAAATCCTATAAATTAGAATTATTTTTTAAAAATTTCAATAAACTTGAAAATATTGCCAAAGTGAAAATTGTTGTGCAAGGAGTTAAGTTAAGAGAAGTAGCAATATTTTTTACTATCTATAAATAATAATTAGCTGATCAACTGTAGAAAAGATTTTCAATTAAATAGAATTTGTAAAGGCAAAACCAATTTATGCGATTGGCTAAAGCCAGAAAAGCTGATAGAATCGAAGAAGAAAACTACTAAAGGTATCATCAAGAAGAAAGATATTACTCATTGATACCAGGTACAATAGACAATGAGTATTATCTAAAGAAAAGGACAGTCAAATATATTGATAAGCCGCGCACTACTTAGAGTCTGAGACTCTTGTTCTTTATTACCTGCCCTCGCTTCGATTCACGACACTCAAACACTCACTCACTCGAGCAATATGACTAACACTCAAACTCAGTTCGAGTCTCAGTTTCAAGCTGAGAGTCTTTCAAGCTGTGAGTAAATTCGGCGCCTTGGCTGCACTCCACCAAATTTGTGTTAAGGTCTGCACTATTTCGACTCCCAACTCAAAAGCCACTCAGATGTACCATAAAATAAAAAACCATAAATAAATGTTACTCAGAACTCAGAACTGTGAGCGATGCGTCGCGACAAAATCGCGGAATGGATCGTGGCTGGAGCGACAAGCGGCTCAGTCAGCGATTGGATCGGTGCGCGATAAGAACTCGTAGACGGTGAACGGAAGATCTTTCAGTATTGAAGTATTGAGAATAGGAAACGCATCGAATTGTGAATCGCCGATGAATTGTGACTATTGTTATCGCCAAAGAAGAGAGAAAGAAAACAAACCCTTGCCTTTGGCTACAATTATAAGTGTGTCACATCCAGAGTGGAAGTTTGCCTAGAAAACTGTGCCCAGACATAGCCAAAAGCAAAAAAAAAAAAACCTATTAAAAATAATTGCAATTAGTCGCCAGGTAAAGCAAATCAGTGCAAAACATTCAGACTGTAAATTTTGATTATTGTTCTTACATTTTGTACGTTTTGTGCAGTCGCTGCTTCTTTTGATTATTCATGTTTTTATTTGTTTGTGTTCTGACGGACTCTGCCTGTGCGAATGTCTGTGTGCTTGTGTGTGTGAAAAGTCAGCAAATAAATGTTTATGTTCTTGAAAAACGAAACGTGACTTGAGACAAGAAACTTAAACGAAAAACAACAACAACAAAAAAAGAACTAAATAACAAGTCCAAAGACGCCCAAGTCTAGCCCCGTTGCATAACTAAGGCGCAGCTTTAGGGTCTAAGCAGGGTCTGGTAAATAGAGCTCTCGGCTCCCCTTACTATTCTACGAAATCGAATGTAATTGTAAACTGAAATCAAATTTTTTTCCTGGAATTTTTCTTTTTTCGCTTTGTCTTACCTCTTTTACAGCTCAATTGACGACGAGGTGGACGGCAATTGCATTGTGCGTGCCCGTGGTCTGCCCTGGCAGAGCAGCGATCAGGATATTGCCAAGTTCTTTCGCGGACTCAACGTAGCCAAGTGAGTAGAAACCGAAAAAAGAGGGTAGAGCGAAGCGATAGCCGAATATTACATACCCTCACAGACATTTGATAGCAAGACTTTATTAATAATAGAACTCAACTATCAAGTAATCCGACCCGGGGCAGCTATACGCAATGGAAGTCTGATAATTTTTCAAATTAATGCTTAACTTTTTGAACTTTGGCTCTGATAATTGTCTAGATATATGTTATCTCTAGATATTTTCAAAAACACAAATAAGAACTTAATTGATGTCCATTCTTGCCAAGGGTCCAATATCAGAATGTTCATCAGCTTCACATAAAAATAATAAATATCCTTTTTAATGGGTTACATGCTTTGTAATAAATTCGTCAGACCCGCTGGGAGGGTATTTAAAATAGATCGACGTAACCCATTGATAAGCTGTGCGCTGGCCCCGCCGCTTATCAAAGTTCAGCGGGTCGGCGGCAGATTATCTGACGCCAGATGAAATTCTTTGCTACATGCCAGATTTTTCTTTATCATATGCTTCTCAACTGCTTGAAATTCTTCTCACTCGACTTCTCTCTGTCTGTTGCTCTCTCTCTCTCTCTCTCTTTCTCTCTCCTGCAGAGGCGGCGTTGCTCTGTGTCTGTCGCTGCTGGGCCGGCGCAACGGTGAGGCATTGATACGCTTTGTTTCCCAGGAGCATCGCGACATGGCGCTGAAACGCCACAAACATCACATTGGCTCTCGCTACATTGAGGTGTATCGCGCCTCGGGCGAGGACTTTCTGGCCATAGCCGGCGGCGCTTCCAACGAGGCGCAGGCGTTCCTCTCCAAGGGCGCCCAGGTGATAATACGCATGCGCGGTCTGCCCTACGATTGTACGCCCAAGCAAGTGGTAAGTGTGGCCGAGCTCTCGAATGCTATGCTCTGAGCAAAAAAGCCGGTTCAAATTCCTCGTATATAGGGTTAGATTTCAGGTAGATTTAAGATTAGATTTCAAGCTTGCGATTAATCTTAAATTGAGTATAAGCTATGCTATGTCAAATGTCAATTGTTTGTTGTAGCTATAAAATTAAGAAAAATTTGCTTGAAGGAAGTATAACATAACATTAACAAGAATTTGCATGCTGCAAATAAGTGAAAAGGTATATTTTATAAGAATTTGCATGCTTGCAAAAGTGCTCTTAATTTGAGTACAATGTTTCTTAGATTGAGAGCAATATCAAGATTTAGAATCTATGAAAATTTGGAATTATTTTTAGATTGATTGATTGATAGATTATTCCGAGTGTACTCATTTTTTATCTCTCTCTCTCTCTCTCTCTCTCTCTCCCTGTTACTTTCCCTGCTGCGCTCTCTGTCTCTCTGTCAATTGCAGCTGGACTTTTTTACCACTGGCGAGGCGCCGTGCCATGTGCTCGATGGCAATGAGGGCGTTCTGTTTGTAAAGAAGCCCGATGGTCGCGCCACGGGCGATGCCTTTGTGCTGTTCGCCAATGAGAGTGATTCGTCGAAGGCGCTGGGACGGCATCGGGAGTCGATTGGCCAACGGTATATTGAGCTGTTTCGGTCGACGACCGCGGAGGTGCAGCAGGTGCTCAATCGATCGATGGACCCGAAGACCTATGAGTCGAACAATCATGGCCAGCCGCCGTTGATAGCACAGTTGCCCACCATGCAGTTGCCGTTGCTGCCGCAGGTGGGTGCCGCCGCTGGCCACGCCCTCAACCCGCTGACAGCTAACGCTAGCCACGCTAACCTGTGCCCCCAACTTACCCATGCCCCACAGCATCTCATCACCTCGGGCACTACCAAGAACTGCATACGGCTGCGCGGCCTGCCCTACGAGGCCATGGTGGAGCATATCTTGCACTTTCTGGACGACTTTGCCAAGCACATCATCTACCAGGGCGTGCATATGGTCATCAATGCCCAGGTGAGCACGAATCCCACCAAATATACCTTCTGCCTTTCACTTAAATCCGTTTCGCTGTCTTTTAGGGCCAGCCCAGCGGAGAGGCCTTCATCCAAATGGACTCCGAGGATTCGGCCCGGCTGTGCGCCCAGCGCAAGCATAATCAGTTCATGGTCTTCGGCAAAAAGTTTCGCTATATTGAGGTCTTTCAGTGCTCCGGCGATGACATGAATCATGTGCTCAATGGCGGGCTCGGCTCGCCAGTGGCACCGCCGCCGCATCCGGGTCATGCGCATTTGGCCGCTGCCGCCGCTGCTGCTGCTGCTGCTGCTGCCGCCGCCGCCGCTGCGGGCAAACAGCCATCGCTGCTCTCTCCGGGTATGTTAGCTCAACCGCCGCCGCCACCCACCGGCGCTCAGGGCATCGGCTCACACTCCCATACACACGCACACTCCCATTCACACACGCATGCGCACGCACACACACATGCCGCTGCCGCGGCCGCAGCTGCTGCAGCTGCCCATCATGCATTGCAAACATCGCCGGTGGCCGCTGCCGCCGCTGCTGCCTCCATGCTGGGCGCCACCTCACATGCACCGCTCACCGCCGGCACGGCCAGCGGTCTAGCCGGCTTTATGAGCGCCTCGCCCACGGCCACCATATCCAGTCACTCTTCCCTGGGCTCACTGTCCAGCAGTGGCCTGGCCCAGGGTGGCCTGTCCGCAGCACACGCCGGCTATGCCTTTAATCTCTCGCTGCCGCCCCTGGCTGGCGGTCATTCGGCAGCCGCCGCCTCCAATCCGGCGCTGCTCGCCCAGCAGCAGGCACAGTTCATAGCGCAGCAGAGTCTGCTCGTTCGCCAACAGGCGGCCGCTGTCGCCGCGGAGCAGCAGCATCATCAGCTCTATGCAAATGCCGCAATGCTGCAGCAGCATCAGCATCAGCTCTATATGCAGCATCCGGGCGCCGCCGCCGCCGCCGCTGCCGCTGCCATGGGCGGCCAGCCGCAATTTGTGCTCATGCAGCGACCCTATCTGCAGCCCTTTCAGCTGGGCTACATGCCCACCGCGGGGGGCTATCAGTTCGCCGGCGCCAGCTCGTCCGCGCCGAGTGCCAGTGCAGCTGGAGCCGGCAATGCCGCTAACAATGCCGCCTTGGCGCTTCAATCACATTCCATGAAGCGCTCCTATGAGAATGCCTTTCAGCATGATCCGACTGGAGCAGCGGCTGCAGCGAGTGCTGCCAAGCGGGCTTTGACCCGAGCGCCAAGCAGCGTTTACTCCTACTATAATCCGGGCATTTAGTGGGGCTCAATCATGATTGATGGCTTGACTTTAAGCATATTCCGACTGTCTATGTCTGTTATCAATCATGGGTGATTGTTGAAACTCCAGCTTTTCAAGCATATTCCCTTTGGGCACTTAGAGCTTTTTGTTTGATCTTTATCAATCACAATAGAATGATGCTAGATGTACTGTCAATGAAACTCCAGCACATTCCAAGTCATTTGGTTTTGTTGTCAATCAAATAGAACGCTTCAAACAAAAGACAATTTTATTTATATTTTATCAATCATGATTGATTGTTCGATTTGTCCATTAATGAAACTCCGACACTTCAAGCACATTCCAAGGCCTTACATATATTTTTTGTTCGTTATCAATCAAGATTGATTGATTGACGCTTATCAAATTGAACCTCGGCTTTTATCAGGCGACAATGTTTGCAATGCATCTTGAGTGGCAAAACATGCAACCCATATATATACCATATCATCTCATCTTGGCAACACACAAACACACACGACCACACACACACACACACACACATACACATACCAGACATTTTGTTAGCGCTTAAATTTGTTTTTTTATTGTAAATTTTTATAGTGAAATTTCGTAGTCGTAAGTCTTTTAAAAATTCAAGCGACAAGTAAACGGAAATACTTTTAAGCATTTTGTCTAAGGTCTAAGCATTGCACACAAACACGCACACATACTGCACACACACACACACACACACACACACACACACACACACACACATACACTTCTCACACCCACCACCCACCACACAAACCCGGGCAAGCTAACAAAAATGTGCAACAAAAAATTGTTTTCGTTTTATCTTGGACTATTCCAAATTGTTTGTAAACTAAAAATTAATGCAGCTGATTCGTAATATTATGAATCTAATCTATATAATACTTAACACTGCTATGTGTATTGTGTATGTGCTTGTGTGTGTGTGTGGGGGTGTGTGGGTGTGTCTGTGTAATGTACTGTAGTGTGTGTGTGTGTGTGTGTGTGATTATGCGAAACGCTACTTCAACAACAGAGGCTAATGTCCTTCAAGCAGCGAGCGTTGGCTGTTTACGCCTGTGTGTGAGAGTGTGTATGAGTGAGTGTGTGCCACGCCCATCAAGTGCAATTTATAAATTAATATTTAAGCATAGGCATACACTCGATACACACACAGACACACACACTCACTGCCTGAAGGGCGTCAGGTGTTGGCTCATGCGTAAAAAAAAAATCTAAACAAATTTAAAGCTAAATCGAAATGTGAAACAACAACAAATCGATATCCCTGCCCCGAAACTGTTAAAAGTTTAGACTAGATTAAAACATATATACCATATATATATATATATACCATAAAATAATAATAATAATGGAAAACAATATCCTAGCTTTTAAGACGTACAACTTGTAAAATTGGTTGGTTACACAAAACATTTTTGATTAATATTTGAACTAAGCACTAGAAAACTTTTCCTGTGTCCACAGCTGCTGCCACAGACGGGGCATTTCGATCTATACGAAAGTGAAAAAGACATTCAAACATCTATCTGTGTACTATCCTATATGTAATCCCGATCTACTATATATCCACATATGCTCATTATGGGTTAGCATAGATCGCAATGTCCGCTGTTGCCAGCTTCTAACACTCAAAACTCATTTATAAATGGAATTTGAATTTGATTTTGGAAACTTTTTTAATGAATGAATACATATATATATATATGTATATAAATATATATATAGCTTATCGTAAATCGTTATATGTATACCATTAGCCGATAAGTGTGCGTAACTGGTGTTAGTCGCAAATTGGAATTCTTATCGATATACTATATCAGCTCTGAATTTACTTTGTGTGTTCTCTGTCATCACTAATTTTAGTTTATAGTCAAAACTCTGAAAACTCTCCCCCCTTTTTATTTCTCCCCCTCTCTGTCTCTGGCTCTATATACTCACTCGTATATACGTCTTTATATATACATAAATATCTCTGGATATCAAGAAGGGATAAGTCCAAATTGCTTTTTATCATTTGTACGTTTCTTAGCGCTTTAGTGTCTACATCTGATCTGATAAAATACATATATGGTTATGGATATTTTTTGGGTTTATGCTCTAAGTATATATCTACAAAATACGATTATATAGTATGTCTGTCATTGTCTTTGGGTTGTGTGTGTTTTGCGGCCACTTAATTACACATTCAATGTGTGTAGAACGCGCTATAATAATCCAGAATCGGTCCGAGCAGAGAGTCGACAAAAAAACTTTTACCGATCCTAACTCCTCTTCTGCGTCTAACAAACAGTTTTGCGCTGCTTCTTGCATTTCTATATATAAATTAAAATGGATACAAATTTAAAGCATGGGAAAGATTTTCATAGCTTAGCATCTAGTTTAAATGTTAGTTAACTTTTAGTTCATACGACAATCGAGTGGTTTCCCATGGGTTTTTGCAATACATACATTTACGATCTATGGCTTCCATAAAAAAAAACTCATAAGCAGCCACTTAAAAACCAATTTTATTAATAACAATTATAATACAAAATACATTTTGATTAACTTAATTAGTTTTTAGCGCACAAAAAAAAAAACAAACAACAAATTTTGATATTTCATAATTTTTTTAATGCTTAGTCTAAAGACAATCGAAACTTTTATTACAAAAATTTTTATACTTCAATAAATATACATATCGCTACATTCTTATCTATAAACAATGCTCGCAATACACATTCTCTCTTTTTCGCCCTCTCTCTGCGATTCTCATGCAACATAACCTCAATCTAAAGTTCTTTCTGTCTATCTCTCTATGTGTGTACTAAATTTTCGGCTATATTTTCTAGAATATCCGCCCTAATGTAGACAAATTTGTAATCTATTTTTAATCGATACATTTAGCTGACAGTCGAAATTGTGTTATTGTTTGCCCTGTCTAGCTGTTCTTTAAGTTCTCCTCTCCCACTTTGTCTTTTCCTTTCACACACTCTGTCCCACTCATCCCTCTCAGCTGAGATATACACATGTATCCGTAACTCTTGGGTTTGGGCTTGGGTCTAGCTTTATACGTATTTTCAGGCACATCCTCTCCGGGCTCTGGTCTCTGGCCGCAGCGGGTGCTTAATTTTTTTGGACGGCGTTACGAGTTGCCACTTGTTAAAATTTTGACTGATTTTTGCAATTGGAAATTCATGGTTTATATTATGTCTCTCTTAATAATATTTTACTGTGTGTGTGAGGGCAACTGCGTAACGTCTTAAGTGAAATGTCGAGTCATAAAACGTAAAATGTAAAACGTAATCCGTAATACCACCTAGCGCTATTTTATAGAAACACGCATCTTGTATGTAACAAAACAAAAAAAGAAAAAGTACAAAAAATGAAGAGCAACGTCGAGCTATCGGCTAATAAACTATCAAGCAATCGATAACTTATCGACTTGCCATCAATTAGCTTTCAATCGATATATTATCGACAAGCAACTGATCGGTAATCGATTAACTATCGATTAGCGTATAAATAAAAATCGATAAATTATCGATAACAATAATGGGTCCTCTGCTGCTTTTGTGTAACTCGTTGAGGAACTGGTTGTGCTCTCCTAGACCTAACTGTAATTGCATATATATGTCACGATAACGATAACGATAACTCGATTCTCTACTCATACGCCGTCGTTGTTGTCAATGGTCCAGCTGTGTGTGTTGTTGGTTTCTTTTTATTTTTTTTTACATTTTTGAAGGCTGGTTGGTGCTTGGATTAAACAAAAACAAAACAAAAAACTGATCGGGATATAAACATGTTCTTAAGTTTACTATGTGCGCAAAATGTATTCATGGTCTCTGGGTAAAGTGGTAAATATATATATATATATATACATATATATATATATACATAAATATATCTATATATGTGCATATATACTGATATTACATACATATCTTCAAAATCAAATTACAATTACTTTATACTACATGTCTACTCTACCATATTTTGCAAATGTCTAAACGGTGAGTGTTTTTGAATACGATTATACTTAACTTGAATTAAAAGTCGAAAAACAAAATAATATTAAACAAAAACTAACATCGAACTAACCCTAACAACAACTACAACAATATTTACTAATCCCAACAAAAAAACTCAAGTCAGTTGCATTCGCATCGCGTCTATTTTCTATCTACCTTTTTGTGTTTGCTTTCTTTTTTTGGAGTCTGCATTTACTTTGGCTTTCTTCACACTAACAATCTATTCTAGTTCAGAAAAAAAATATAGTATACCCAGCCATACTCACAACACTGACTTTCAGATATTTGTTGTTGTACTTTAAGTTTAATTTTTAGCATTTATTTGCAGTTATTAATTTATTTGCTTCTCCTTCTGTAGGTACCACTGTGCTGGGTGCTCATTTTGGTGCACATTTTCCGGCTTATGGCGCGCCGCCGCCGCCGCCGCCGCATACCCCGCTGCTGGCCACGCCGCGAGCTCATCACGCTCACGCCCACGCCCATGCCCATCATCATCATCATCATCATCATGCGTCGGCGTTTTATCCGCCGCCGCTGGTCTACTGGCCGTATCCCAGTCCGCCCGTTTCGCCCACCACCTACTACAGCCAACCGGGCGCCCATTCGCCTTCACAGCATCAGGCAATGGTGAGTAGGCGACAGCTGTTTTTATGCATATCTTTGTACTAACTGATTGACCTGCTGACTGATTGACTGATTTGAGATTTATTTATAGAACAAATTGTTAGAACTAGAAAGCGTAATGTGAGTGCACGCACAATTCCACCCGTAATAATGGAAAATAAGTGAAAACCTATACGGTTAAATGTTTTTGCTGTCGTCTGATCGAGCTTGAATCAATAATATTTTGTATATCTTGAAATTACGTTTGAGAAGTGTTTCGCCATATATTTTTATATATTTTTCGACCCTTGCAATTCCCAATTATTGTATACTATATATGAAACTTTCATTTATAATGTATTTCACAGTATTCGGTTGACTTCTTTCCACCCTCGCCGCTGTCACCACCCAACGCCGGTCTCATACTCACGCCCAGCAAGAATGCCGTGCCCTTTGTGCCACCAAAGCCAACAGTTAGCAGCAACAACAACAGCAGCAGCAGCAATAACAGCACCAACAATAGCAGCAGCAGCAAACTAACAGCCACGACGACTATTACGGCCACCACTGTAGCGGTGCCGCCACCGTCGCAGTCGCCATCTACGCCCGCGCCTATTGTGAATGGCGTTGCAGCTGCTGCGCCTGCTCAGCCTGTGAGGGCGACGTCGCCGCCAATGCTTAGCGTGGACACAAACCACACGCCAAGTGGGACAACGCATGCCTTGAAAACTGGCAACCCGAGCGCTGCGGCAAATGCCACGCCCATTGTGAGCAACTCCTGTGTGGAGCTATATATAACGTAGATACGTTTGCTGCCCCATACCCTCTCTCTTTATTTCTTTCTCACTCTCTCTCTCTCTCTCTCTCTCTCTCTTTCTCCTACTCTCGCTATTTATTGAGAAAGAATTTGTCTTGCCAATCGAAGAAACTTGTTAGTAGTCTAGTTTAGAACCAACTATAGATAAGTCGCTAGCTCAGACGCAAACCACTAGCAATCGCTGCGCGGCGAATTGCGGCTGCCGCACTTAACGACACGAATCTCGCCGCAAACGCCTCTCCCCCTCCCGAAACACTTCTAACAAAACAAGTTAAGAGAGAATTTCATGAATTTTTTATAGAATCGGTTTTAATTAATGCTTTAAGTAGACGCCCAGTGCAAATTGCAAAATCTATTTATTATTGAAATGCTGCATAAAATATATATAACACACACATACATACATATATATATATATATATATTCCAAATATAAACATTAGCAAATTAGCAAAAGAATACAACTACAAATTTATCCCTAGTCAATAGTCAAATTATTTATGCAATTATCTATTTTTAACTGCATGTTAAATGTAATGTCGAAAAACAAAAAAAAAAACAAATATATTGTGCAATTGTCAATGCAGGCAAGTGCATTGCCACAATCAGTCAAACTATGAATAAATGAAAATATTAATTGAGTGTGCGTTAAATGTTAATATAATGTTGCTTTGTTCGGACTAAGCCATCAAATCTTTGTTATTTTACGTACTCGTCAATGTGAAACCAAGAAACCAATTGTCTATTTAAACAAAAAAATAAATCTGTTTTTTTACTTGTTAAGTTTCAGTTCGATAAACAAAAATACGATATTATCAATTGTTTTCAAGTATGCAATTATTAAAATAAATCAATAAACAAAGCAAAACCTAAATAAAACACATTCTAATATTCTCTATGCTTTAATCATTATGTTCCAAATCCTTTATTGAAAATTTCCATTGCCGTGCCTTATACGTCCCAATTGAATTTAAAGCTGGTTGTGGTATTTCCTACTGAAATACCAGGCGATCAGCGTCTGCAGCTGACAGCTCGGATCTTGTTGTTCCATTTCTTTTCACTGTAGGATGCACGCACTTAGAAGAGAGCGAAAATATGTGAGAGTGAAGCTTTTGCGCTCAGAATAAAAGAGCAAAGAAAAAGCAGGCGAACGTGTGAGCATAGCAGAATAATGTTTGGAGCGCTCAGCTGCGCTTTAAGCTTTTTGTACGTACACATCCTAAGCGAAAGAATAGTTATCATGCACATTAAAGTAAGTTGCTTCCGTTGCTGTGCGCCTGGTATTTCGTCTCGATAAATGCGACAGCAGAACAGCATTGAGCAGATAATTAAATTTGGTATTTTCATGCCACTTTTGCCTGCGGTCAAATTATTTCCAATTTAATGCCAAAGTTGTTGATTTTCTACGCGTTGTACCAGGCGAACATAATAAACAGCCGATGGCTTAAGGTCGCTTGTTACGAAGGGCGCAAGCAAACACGCACACATTGGAAGAACGTTTAGAAAGAACAAAAACAAGCACAACACAAGCGTACGCGCTAGCATAACAGAACTTGTGGTAAGCTGCGTTCAGCGCAGCTTTCAGCTCAGCTCTGGTCGCGAATTCACCACATCGCTCAGCGCAGCTTTCACCTCAGCTCACGGTTCTGCGCTGTCAGCTTTCTGGTGTGCGAGCACAGGTAATATGAAAATAAAATCAACTAGCTGTCGTTGCTGTTCCCCTGGTTTTGTGTCTTGAATAATAACGAAATTTATTCTGTCCTTGGCGCAAATACAAAATTCCGCCTGCTTACCTCTGATCTGGCTTGACAATTTAAGCCAATCAAATCCCAGCCGAAAGAGAAACATTAACAAGTTGCTTGATTTATTTGCTTTATTTAAACAACAATTAAAAACTCATTCACAATTAATTTCTATTAATATCTAATTAATGAGCCGACAATTGGACGACATTAAAAATAACAGTTGCAGCGATAAGTGGGCCGTCGTCAGGGCCGTAAATAAACACGTTTGATATATGTATGCAATCTGATTTGATAAATCGTTGAAAAATGGCGTTACAAACGGACGAAAGTCCCACCGACCAGTTAAAAGTATGCACGGTCGTTGTGAACCATCATCCGGTCGCACCGTACCATAAACCACATTTAAAATAGATTAAAAATTTACACCGCGAGGGGGGAGAAAGACTTTTAGTTTTTTTGTTATATTTATTTTTTTGCAGCATCATTTGCTGCACCTGATGACGGGTCCAACGCTCCCCCTCCAGGCTGATGTCCACATGATAATTTATCAATGGCTGCTGTTTTGGACATGCTGCTAACTGATGCTGCTGCTTTTCTTCTACCCGTCCTCCTCTCCCCTGCTGCTGCTTGTGGCGCCTATCAAAAGTGCATTAGGCGTGGTCCTGCGGCGCACCATTTGCGTTGACAAGTTTGTCCTGGCTAAACGAAAAGCGCAAAGAAAACAGTTGGTTAATGCGACAAAAATGCAATGCGAATGTCTGTGTGTGTGTGTGTGTAAGTGTTTGTGTGTGTGACTGTGTGTGGAGGCAGTGGCTAAAGGCTTGTGGTTTAGTGGTTCGAGATTCGAACTTCGCGGGGCTGTTTGGCATTTTTATGGCCGCACACTCGAGTTGGCAGTGCACTTCCGCTAATGCAGCCGGAAATGGCAAATAAATCTCATTTGTAATCGTAAAATATATATTTTAAGAACTTTGAACCAGCAGCGGCCACACACACACATACGCACACTCGCACACACATTCACACAACAATAAAGATGCGCCGCCAAAAGTTGTGAAATAGTTGGAAAAACTTTTCCGTTGCTACTCGAAAGTAAGTCAATAAAAATGCCTCAACAAGCGATGCAACGCGTCCAAAAAGCAAACAACCAAAAAGTACGAAAAATACCAAAAAAAAAAAAGGATATCGCCATATTTTGTAAAGCTTAGCGACTTAGCGACTGTCGCCAACTGCCATCGAGAGGCGCACAAGGACACTTTCCGGCTGGTTTTAAGCCCTGGAAACTTTTATTGATTTAGCGGCATTATTTCATCTTTTATTTTGCTCGCAATAATATTCACTTAAGTGAATACCCATGAATACCATGAATCATTGCATAAATAAATTAGCTTTTTGCTGAAAGTTTGTTACAGGATTTCGGTTAACTGCAGCCTACGAGTGAGCATACATATGGGTAAGTCAGGAGGTGCTTTGGATTAGGGGCAGCAACAACTTAAATAGATAGGCCTTTGGGCAAATATCTTACAATGGGGTTGGGATTTGATGCCGGAAACCTTTTTTATAGCTGACTGCGGTCCTTAAGATGAATTGGAATTGAATAAGGATCAGGCTTAATGGATATGTAATAAGAGTAAATAGTTATAAGAAAGGAAGTGATTGGAAGTCAAGAGGAGCTAGTACGTTAAGCTGGAGAAAACTCTGCTCCTGCAAAGAAGAAAGCTGAATTCTAGTTAGACATAGGATATTTTTTGTATGATCTATTTGCATCCTTACTCATACTTCAATGATTCGGCGGATTCTAGCATTTGATTTAGTCTTCAGTCTCAGCAAACTATGAAACGAAAAAGATTCATTTGTCGCTGATGAGCTTGTGTCTGGAATGAAAAAAGCTAAATAACATTTAATGAAAAAAACAAAATCTCAAAGCCAAGAGTCTTACTAGCCATTGTTGCTTAAAAGTAAGTTGTCTTATTGTCTAATTATTTATATTGTTATAGACAAAAAAAGAAAACAAAGCAAACAAAAAAACAACACAGCTTTCCTTTAGGTCCCTCTTTAAATTTCCCATTTTATTTTTAAAATGCCCAACAATTTTTCTGCTGTGTCGGAGAAAAAGTTCAAACAGCATTTCGACACCTTCACGAATTTTGACCAAATATTTACCCTCAGGATATGCACTCCGGCGACGTGTGTGTGTGTGTGTGTTTGTGCTCGGAGGAGCTGTCGCACACCCCCCTTCCGCTTCCGTCGTGCACATTTCCTCTGCGCCTGATGCCTGGTTGTCTGGCAAAAAGAAAATCAATTTCAGGCACATTACGAGAACACAACCCGAACGGAATTTCAAGTTGATTTTATTATTTACTTGTACTTTGGATTTGTACTTCGTACTCTTGTATTTGTATTTGTATTTTGTGTTTGTATTTGCTGTTTGACAGATTTAGCTGAACGCTCAGACAACACACTCACACACACACACACACACACATCAGACTTTAAAATTGCCCAAGGCTGCGCAAAGGCAGAAGGAGGAACAAAATGACTGCATTGCGTCCTTTTGAGACACATTATAAGCACTGGCTAAGCTGAGGCACTCGCTTCGCTTCCCTCTCTGCAAGTCAAATAAATCGAAATATTAAGAGTGCGGCAGCCAAGTGGGAACTGAAGATTGAGTCCTCAAATAGAGCCGTGTGCGTGTCGTGTTCATTTGGCGTGACACGAACTCAAGGGATTCGCAGGACTCTAATAGTTGTACATTAAGAGTCTAAATAAAACAGAATAATTGATTTTGATTACATTCGAATTTTCTGGCAAGCTTAAACGATCTTATTTCTATTATTCTCAGACGAAAACAAATACTAATGTAATAAGATTTATGTAACGATATCTTAAGCTAGCTTTATTGAAAACATAAATGAGTTTCGCTAAGATAACAGACTAATTCTAAATAGATCGTTAGAACATATGCATTGAAAATCGATAAATTATCGATACATTGTAGATATTATCGATAGTCTGCCGTAGTAGCCAGAGTATTTCGAATTTGGTGTTTCGATAATACAAAATTTATCGTATATCGATTAAAACGGCAAATCAAATAAACTATTGGAATAATCCATTTTTGTTCACAACTCTATGTGCGATTTCCTCATATTGTTCGTTAAGTGTTCACACTTATGTTCATCGTAAACAAATATCGATAAATATATCGATGCTGCTACTTATCTGGTGTTATTTCATGTTTAATTGTTCATATCTTTAGCCATATGCGTATCGTTTATAAGGGGCACGCGCTCATCCTTAGAAGAGTCTGTAAATAGTTCCTGGGGGCTTCTCATTAGGGTGGACCACAGTTGCAATAGCATAACTCAAATTTGGAAAGTTTTTTGTTTTTTTTTTTGCTTTTATCTGATTTAAGCTAAACTACTTTGGGCAATTGATTGCCAAGTGTGTGTGTGTGTGTGTGTGTGCAGAGTGTTTTTTTCTCTCCATCTCGCCACCTCCTCTGATGCCCTCTCGCTCTTTTAGCTGGCGGCGTCTGAGCTGGCGCTTTTTGATGTCTGTCTTCAGTTTTCGAGCCATTTTTTGCACTTTTTTTGCAGCTCTTGTGCGATTTCATTTACTTTGTGTAAAACACACACACACAAAGCCTAAGTAATAGGTGTGTGTGTCTCGTGAGGCAATGAAGTGCATTTGGAGCACACTTGATGCACGTACAGCACGCAGCGCCTTTTTAGATGTATTGTAAATGACTGCAGTGGGCGGCATCGCACTTGGGCACACAGCAAGGGGGCGTAGCGTTGGGTTTGTCGACGCGGTTCGTTAGTTTTGACACACAGACAGGAAGAGGAAGTGGGCGTGTGTGTGGGTGAGTGAGTGTGTGGCGTCTGTTTGATAAGTGGCAGCAATTTTTATGCTGCCATCTGCTGCATCTAGCACTCCTTTCAGCTTAGCCATTTGTTTGCGTGTGTGTGTGTGTGTGTGTGTGTGTATTGTTCCTTAGCCTGAGACTACGACAAGCGGGTATCTTGGCTGATCCTTTGGCAAGAAAAAATAAAATAGAAGAAGCAGAAAACTGTGGCCCCACTAATGAAATTGTTAATTTTTGTTAGCAAAGTCACGTACACGATGTGTTGATGACGCTCGAGTGTGCCACACGCCCCCACTCACACCGCTGACAATTGGCAAGGCGCCGCAAAGCTTGGCCGAGGCAGTGCATCGGGAGATGAGGCTGAAGGTTCGGTGGGTGCTGTGCCTCATGAGCTGCAGCAATTTTGTAGACAATTTGCGAGCGAAACTTAATTTATGTGCAACAGTTTTTCTCACATACATTTTTCTTTTTTTCTGCCGCTAAATCGAAAAGTTTTTGGAGTGCGCGCTGTGATTTTCGCGTGATTTGTGCTGCAATATTTGAGTACAAAAAACAGTTATTTAGTTTACGGGCAACACACACACACACAAACTCACACACACAGGCACACCGCACGTGCATGCAACGACTTGCTCCAAAGTCAAAGCGAAAAAGTCGCATTGCAGCAATTTTTGTGTTACGCTTGCCAACTGCTGCCCTCAGAGGGGGTGGGTGCCGACGGGCGGAAGGGGGGGGGGGGGACTGGGGTGGTTGTTGGGTGCCTAGCCATTAATACCATTTACCTACATCTTGGCCTGTGCTGGCATGCAGCCCAAGCACCCTGCCCCCTGCCGCCAGCCCCCTCGCTATCTCTCACCCTCTCGCTCCTGCCCAAAATTTATATTACGTATACGCCAAAGTGGCTGACTGACTGCATACTCCCTTCCCCTGCCGCTTGTCGCCTGGTGCCTGCTGCCTGCTGCCTAGTCTACCATTTTGCGCCTCGTCGCTTCTTGTGTTTTGTTGCTCTTTGTTGCCATTTGCAAGTTTTGCATTGCATTTTATTCTACTTTATTCACGTTTCTTTTTGCCTTTCTTCGTTTCTTCGGTGTGTGTGTGTGTTTTTTCCTTTGGCCATTGTATTTATGCACAAGTGCAGAACGTGGCTGCAACAAAATGTCTGCGTTGCATGCAACATTTACTTTTTTTTATGGTTTTAATTTTTTTTGTTGCTCTGCAGGTTTATAAATGCTTTGTTCGGCTCTCGTATAGAATTTGCCATTGTTGCGGTTACATAAAATTCAAATGCAATGAAAATTCATTAGAAAACAAAACACATTTTTGCAGTTGCTTACTTTTTGGGGCTGGACGAAGCGATGAACGGGTGGCGATGCTCGAAATCCTGAAAAGGTTTCTGAGACGAAACAGATCTTCGTAAGCAGCGCTATTAATAAAGTGTTAAGCTGATTACTTTCAAGGATTAGAAGGAGTTGTTGAGTCAGGGTTTCATTTCGGCAATAGCCCTAGGTTTACTGAGTAACATTATATAAACAACTGGGATTCGAAACATTGTTGCGAAAAGTAAAGAGTATATAATCTTGTTACTTATTGCCTATAATCCCCGTCAACTAATTACGCCCTAGTCGAGGTTATTTTCATTTTGTTATGACGTTATGGAACGCATAGAAGAAGATCCCAAAAAGTATATATATTCTTGATCAATATTTGTCTGTCTGTTTCTTAGTTTCAAAGCTGTTCGACTTCTATACATATACTTCGTACAATGTCGGTAACGATCAAAGCTGTTCGACTTCTATACATATACTTCGTACAATGTCGGTAACGATCAATCGGCTTACTTTATATCATGAAGTTGCCATGGGCATGGTCGCTCGAATATTAAGTTCGATTATGAAAGTTGTTTGACTTTCAAATATCTTGACTTACTTTGGCACTTAAGAGTTTTATTATGCTCGTTACGTAACTTTGATCCGCATTGGATTACTATATCATATAGCTCTACAGGAAGAAGCGGTCGAAAATTATGATTGTTAACGGGAAAAATTTCTAATTTTAAAGATTCGTCTATTATTCAACATTCTTCCAGCAAAGCTGCGTGCCTGCATATCAAATTAGAGTAATATATCATAAGCTCGTTAATAAAGGGAATTTAGCTATATATTGTTACTTTTATTACTATCCCAATCAATATTATTTTCATTATAATATTATTATTATTTTTTTTATTATTATTATTATTACTATTTTTGAAAGGTATTATTGCATAAAAGAAAATGTTATAAGGGCGGAATTAGCTTGCATTCAAAAAATGTTAATTAGTTTTTATGAAAATCTTTAAGCAAAACTAAATTTCGCAACGAATAACAACTGTCTTATCTAATGTTATGTCTGGATAAACTATGGCTATTAAATGTAACAGCTTCTGAGCGCAGCTCGATTCGCCCTGCTTCCTGCTGCTGGCTACTTGAAAACATCTGCCAAAGATTACACAACATTTTCTCACCTGTTTCACAATCAATTTGCGACCGTCATCAGCCGTAATCTTGGCCAAAAAGATGTGGGTGCGCCACATGGCCAATACGCACACACACACACACACACACGCAACTGCGGCGTATACGTAATCTGTTTAAACACACAATAAATAATGAAAAACTGCGCATATGCGAATAAAGCTAAAAGCGGAATTTGCATATAAAAAGAGCTAAGCAAGAGGGAGAAGCGGGAGCTCAGCAAGCAAACACAACAACGAAAAGCCGTAAGCGTAACATATAATGGCCAACAGTGGCCTAGTGGGCTGACGGAGAGGGGGGTGGTTGATGGGAGGGTCGCTGTTAGCTGCGACTAGCTGGTCACGTTTATTTTAAGGGCTCGAGTGCAGGGGGCGGGTAGGTGTGGCAATCATGAACATGCCATAATGCTTGTGACCGCGACTATTAAATCAACACACGCGCCACCAAATACACACATACACACACACGCACGCACACACACACACACACACACACAAATAGGAGCAGAGCGTGAACGGGAGCATGGGAGTAAAAGAGCGCGCGTGCATATTTCCTATGATTTATTATTATTTCGTGCGGTTTTTCGCTATTATTTAAATTTTAAATAGCTGTAAAGTGCACACACAAGCATACAAACACACACAAACAAACACACATACACACGCCCACTAGAAATTGTATTTGCTGGCTGCCTGATTTTATTGTAGTCCTTGCCAGCGCTTGGCTTTTAAAATCCTGGTTGCCAGTTGTTGTTGCTGTTGTTGTTGGTATCATTATTATTATCGTTGGCATTGTTTGTTGGCATGTTGTTGCATGCCCCGTGGCTGCAGTTACAACTGTTGTTATTGTTATTGTTGTTGTCGATTTCGCAGCGCAGCCATTTTGTGGTAAATAGAGTCGTTTAAATGCATACAAATAGTGCCCGCTCTATGTGTGTGTGTGTGTGTAACGGTATGTTGTATCTTTGTGTGTGCTTGTGGCAAGATTTTATAATAACATTCCATAATGCAACGTTCGCATGTCACTCTGCAACATTAACAAGCCACGAAATTGTTATTTAATTTTTTCGTTGCCTTCTTTTTGGGGCAGCCGGAATTACTATAGTCGACAAAATGGTCACCCTAATGGATATGCCAAAAAAAAAAACAGGTCGAAAATTTACAATGGCCGTAAATAGAGCCAAAATTATTTATTATTATTTATTAACAGAAGCGAGCGTAGGGTTTTGACCTAAATGTGAGCTTTGCGGTGTAAGAAAGAAGCGAATAACTGTTTTCTTTCTCTAGATTCTAACTTTGCTTATGGCTTCGCTTCTTCCTGCATTTAAAAATTTGCGTTACTCAGTCTACTTTTAGTTAAAAAGGTTCTCTCTTTACTTTGTTTTGACTTTACTTCTTAGCACTCACAGGTTTTCTGTGCGCATCGCCTTTTCTTTCTTCGCTTCTCTCTGCGCTTTGCAGTTATTCTCCACTACGCATAGGTTTTCTATCTGTTATGCTTCTCGCTTCAATGGCTTCTCGCATGACAATAGCCTTCGCTGCGTTTCCGTATTCACTTCTCTCTTTGCTAGCAATTGCTACGTTTCTCGCTTAAAATTCAGTTCACTTCTCGCTTCTCGCTGCTGGGTAATATTTATTTAGCAAAACGAGAAGTCTATTGGTGGTCCTAAAAGCCATATAGGAGGAATAAAATTGAAATATTGCCGCAACACCCAAAGCTGTTGGGTCTCACACGAGAGCTGAATGGAGCTCAGAGGGCGGCTCATTACATGTCACGAGTTGTCTGGGGCGCTTAGCGGATTTTGTGACAGGCGAGTGGCAGCAACAGCGCGCTGGCTCGGCCGCCCCTTTGCCCTCTGCGCTCATGTCAAACCAATCACTTGTAATGCGGCTCATGTCGCAAGCTGTGAGCTGTGAGCTGCGGGCTGTGAATCTAACTCGAGCGACATCGATTTTTTATGGCGGAAAGACAAAAGTTATTAGCAGCAAGTGACATTAAGTGACAGCAGGAGCAGCGGCAGCAGCAACAGCAGCTGGCGATGCATGCTTCCGAAATCGTAAGTCGAGGCAGCTGCCACAAGGTGTGGCATAAATGTAATAGTGCCACGCGAAATGAAAGCGCTTTTCATTACGTTTTATATGGACAGAATAATTTATTTTAGATAAGCGCAGCAAATAGCAGACTAGTGTGAGAATAACGAAAAAACATATGACTTAAAAAGGAAGTAAAGAAAAAAGCACTGCAAAAAGTTTAGCAAGAAGCAAATAGAGAAGTCAGTTAAAAGGTGTCCAAAAAATAAGTGACAGATATGGGCTAAAGTATAATTGGCAGAGAGGAAAGTATTACAAGCACAGCGTTAAGCAAAGAGTATTAAAGTATTAAAGTTTCAAGCATTTCTTATGCTCTTTATTAATAGGCAGATATCCTAGCTACTTAAGAAAAGAAGCGAACTATGGAAGGCGACGCAAAATGAAAAGCACATACACTTACAAATTATGAAGCAATTCAGAAATAATAATCATAGCAAAGAAAGTGGGAAGCAAGCATGGGCAGGAAGAAGCGAATCCATGAAGAGAATTACATAAGAAACATGAGAGAATTAAGGCCTAAAAAGAACATAAGCTACCAGAAGCAAAAGTTAAGTGAGAAGAGTAGCAATACCCAAAGCGAGAAGCACGAAAAGAAGTAAGAAGCGTCGTCGACCATGAAGAGCGAGAAGCATATCGAATAAAAATAACTCCCTTTTGCAGACTAGGGAGTGAAAAGCATAGCGAATGGAATAACTTTTGCTTGAAGCTCTCTATTTCTAGTCAACTTATCGTAATAAAAACAAGGTTTCTCGCTGCTCATCAAGCTACATTACAAAACATTACCATCAAGTTTTACGCTTTGCCTCTCTTTACAGCCCACTGGGCTGCGATTAGATTGATTCAGTTTTAGAGAAGTTTCGTGCAGCTGCCCAATAAATGTTACTAAATGTCAACAATGAAATACGCCCCAATGTTGCGTTGTGCTTCGCTGCGCTCTGCTGCGCCATACTTGGCGTATACTTAATAATATTATAATAAATGCGCGGCAGTTGCAGCCCAGCGTTTGGGTCGGCTGCATAAACTGACGTTTTATTTGGCACACAACATTTTAGCTTATTTCCCTCTATGTGTGTGTGTGTGTATGTTTGTGTGCGTGTGTGTGTGCAACTGTGCAGCACCATAACTGGTAACATAACTGGCATTGTGCGCT
Organism: Drosophila borealis; assembly: GCA_035045885.1. Taxonomy (NCBI): domain Eukaryota; kingdom Metazoa; phylum Arthropoda; class Insecta; order Diptera; family Drosophilidae; genus Drosophila; species Drosophila borealis. The sequence goes on along the minus strand of JAWNOR010000206.1, from coordinate 3,259,668 downwards.
GTGGCTGTGGCTGCGGCTCGGTGCCACTCGGTGCAGAACAGCAAATGAAACTGGCTAAAAATGAAAACAAATAGAAATTTATTGCCTGGAATTTATGACAATTTACTTTTGGCCCTCTATGCATCGTCCTCTTTTGGTTTAAGGAACACAAAAAAAAAGCCGAATCGTCCGAGCAAATCTTCATTGGGTTTTTGTATTTTTAGCTATGCATTAAAGTGGCTGTTAGATGGGGAGTATTAAGCAGTTTAAAGCTTTAACGGAGCTTAATTGTATGCGTGGAGCATATTAAAGCTTAAAGCTTGATGCTTAATGCGCTTTCAAAGCTGTAAGCTGGGAATAAAATTATGCGAGCGTGCATTAGCTGAAGCTAACACTTGGGGTTGTAATATAATGGTAGCTTTAAATATGCTTATTAATATTAAAGCTCTTATCTCTTAATCTACTTTTACAGAGCAGCATTTTGGGTTAATGATTTAGCTGTGAGATCAGGTTAAGACTTTAATAGTTAAAGACCTCATCTTTTTCAAAAATGTCCACCAATTTCGCATTCTTCTTCCTTAAAGCTCCTATTTATTTTAAGGTTTTCTTACATTATTTATTTACTGTGATCTTCGACTACTGTTTAGAGCATGTCTTAAAAGCTTGTAAGCGTGTTTTCTATCGAAAGCTTCAACTACAGTTATTAGTATTATTGAAAAAGCTTGATACTTGGCTGCTGCACAACACTGTTTTAGTTCCCCGTTAAAGTTGAGTTTTTAAAACCGTAATTTAGCTCAATTGTTTGCTTATGAAGTCTGACGAATGCTTTTACTGTTTATTTCTGCATCCAATTAAAGCTCTCTTTGTGAATTTAGTTTGATAAACTTTTTAAACGTTTGCTTAAATTTTTTAGCAAAAAAAAAGTTTTGGCCAAGCGCAAACTGCAACCAAGAACAAAAACAATAAAAAGCATTTGTTGGCACATGTTCAAAACAAATTCTAACGCTTTGCTGCTTCTTGCTTTTTATATTTTGCGCAGTGGCTATGTGTGTGTGAGTGTTTGTGTGTGTTTGTATAATTTCTTTTTGTCTTATGCTTTAGCCGTTGGCACTTGCGCCAACTGCCTGACTGCCACACACGCTGCCTGCCACACACAGCGCCCGCCGCTTGCAACACTTAAAATGCATTTTGCTTTTGCTTTTTGGCCCGGCTCTTGGCTCACTCAAGCTGCCAGCGTTGCCCACACAATCTGCCCCCCGGCCCTCACATTTCGGCCTCTTGCTATCTGCCACATCTCTGCATACTTTTCTGCCTCCCTTGCACCATGTGCAACCCCCTGCTCACGCTCTTTGCCAGCGTCTGCTTCTAATTCGATTAAAATGTTGTAAATTATTGCACTCACATGGCCAGCTTTGCATTACTAATGCGAGTGCGAATGTATGTGTGTGTGTGCGAGTGTGTGTGCGACTTGGCAATATTACGTAATGCTTTATTGAATTCGCCATTTCGAGTGCTGCCTGTGAAAATGTGTTTTCAATGAACGTTTTGTGAGTTTTTTTTTGTTTTTCCCTACTTTTTTGTGCAGCATGAAAAATGTCCTCGGCGCGCATAAATCTTGCTATATCCTGGGCCATGTCCTGGCTGCGGCTTGAGTTTGAATTCGAATTGCATAAAAGTCGCCGGCAGAGCAAATGATGTTGCAAAATAAATGCGTAAATGATCGTAACTTGAGAAAAAATGACATTAAGAGCGTTTCTAAGGGGCGGGGCGTTTGGGCTTAGGGGTAGGGGTAAGGGTAGGAGTTCGTTTAAGGGTAGCTGTTATTAGGGCGCTGCGTGTGGCAAAGACAAGCAACTGCATAATGTATGGCCATATATTTAGTCATTTGGCCAACTGACGCATGCCACATGGGGCATATCAAAAATGTTGCTCGCCAGGCAGGTACGCAGGCAACTCTGAAGCCACAGCTGGGAGACAGCAATCAAATGTGGCAATTTAATTTATTGTTTATTTTGGCCAAAAACCAAATGAGGGCAAAGGGCCACAGGCCATCACGTTGCAGGCGGCTTGGCAGCGTGTGGCAGAGTCGTTGGAGCTGCTGCTCCGACCATCAAGAAGCGGCAGAGAAGCGAGAGGTGGAGTGCAGCAGTTGGAGCACGACAAGCTAACGTAATTGGAGACGGGCAGCTGAAGTAGTCAAGGCAAAGGAGGATGGAAAAACTGTTGAAGTGGAGCAGTTGGAGCAATCGCAGGGCAGCTGCTTAGGAAATGCGAACTCAAGAAGGAAAGAGTCTTTGGCACGCCAACGATTCAAGACGCAAGTAAATATAATAAACAGAAAAAAAGAGCTTATTCTTGTTGTTGACCAGATTTTGCTTATATTTGAAACAAGAAAATTGCAATTCGAAAAACCCAAAAATAAATCATTGCTTTGGCAGCTAGATATAGCGGCTCGATCTGGCCAATACCGATATATTATATGACGACAATTTTAAAGCCGAGAGACTAGTTTGCATAGAAACAGGGAAACAGATATGTCTGTATCCATACGGCTTTTAATATAAATTGGGAATATATACAAATATACTATATGTTTATGCATAGCACATTCCTTACTAAATTATATTACCCACTAGAAGGGTTTGAAGAAAAGCAGCTAAGGCTAACAAGGAAGAGGAGCAAAAGTAGAATGCTGGAAAGAGAAGCCTGCGAGGTAGGAGAGAAGTAGAGTCAAAGCAACAGGAAGAGCTATCCAAGACCGAATCAATCGAATTGTGAGATTTGGAGGCAAAGCAGCTGTCCAGAGTTCAAAGGAGCAGCAGGCGGCAAACGGGCAGCAGTTGAAGGAATCGCAGCGGCACAAACGAAGAGCATCAGTTGGTGCCCCAAAACGCTGGTAAATAAATAATATTTGTCTCTGCGAACCCTTCAGTTATGCCCCGGACAAGGCGGTAGGCCTGGGGGCGGGGGCAGGGGGGGGGCAGCTGCTGCTTTTGGCAAACAGACAAAATTGAAATTAATGACTGACTGCGGCTCGTTGTACGCATGTAAATTGTGTGCCCCACGGCACGTCAATGATGCGTGCCTGGGCAAATCAAAGCAAATCACAGGACAAACGCCGACCAACATACCATCCCCACCCCCCAACCCTCTGCCCTTGCGGCACGAACTTACCCAAAGAATGCTGCATGCCTCGACTCGTAGCTCCAGTGTGGGAGCGGCAACGTCTTTATGTGTCCCTCGTGTGGCAAGTAAATTTGCGGCAGAGGCAGCTGATTATTGTTATTATTATTATTATTATTAATATTATTGCCGGATACTCTTCTGTCAGCAGGTGTGGGCGTGTCAGCGGGCGCTCGCCTTTGTGGCCTGCAACAAAGCAACATAAAACGAATTGATTAAATTTATTGCGGAAATTAGTGAAAAAAAAATTTCTCCTGCTGCTGCGGTTGCTGCTTGAAATGCCAATCGACTTAATTAAAAACAAATAAATATGTAATTTTAATTAAAAATCAATCACAACGCTGCTTGCAATTGACATTTCTATGGCGCGCATTTAATTTAAATGCAACCAAATGCGATTAAAACATGCGATTAAGTGCCTTCCGGCAGACGAGGTCCTGCCGCGAATGCAATTGAGTGGAAGATGATTTTACAACACTGGCTCGCAGTCAGGTGAGTGCTTTGATATGGTTTTAATGTTTATCAATTATATCTCTATATAGATTCAACTATATATATCATTTTATTTGAGATAAGAACTTATACAACTCTTTTTTCTGTTAAACTTTTTACATTCTAACTAAAGTTTCAACAAAAAGAAATCTTTTTGACTGTCTGTGTTTCCGTTGCCCGTTTGTAATTCGATCCTTGCATTAAGGCTCCGAGCATGAATCTGATCTTTCATATTTATGAATCTAGGTTTGTTTCAAACTTGGTTGTTACAACTTTTATCGGAAAGGTACAGTTTTTTTAAGGGTGTCCTATCTGTTTATCTTAAGAATTCAAAGTTCCTTCGATTCCTTTCACCAAAAATAGTTTTAGAAGTAGATAATAATGTTAACGTGCGGGGTTTGCATCGGCCTAAAGTAAATCTTAGATTTCCTAGTTTGAACCAGCTTGATTGCAACTGGCTGCAGCCCGCTTTTAGCCAAAGGTTACCTGATTCTTGCGCCCTCGCCATGGCAATCTAGCATGCATAGCCACACATGCAACTGGCCTCAAATGCATTGCATATTTCAGTGGCATTATAAAAGTTGCAGAAATTGCTTATAAAGCGCTGTAAAATGTCATTAATCATTTAATTGTTTTTAGACTTTTGCACCTGGCCAATTTCACAGGCAAAACAAACAACAATAAAAAACGAATACAGAACAGCAACAGCAACTGGCCAAAAGTGTTGTAATAAGTGTGAGTGTGTGCGTCTGAGTGTTTGTGTGTGTGTGCTTGCAGCTGCCATAATTGTATGCGTACACAATATTTATTATTTATGGCAACAACGGGCCGTCTGTACAGGCAGGCAGGCAGTGCAGGACATGTCCTGGCATTGTCCTTGCATCCACTGATAATGCGACGCGTTATAACTTTTAATTTTAATTTAAAATTCAGTTTCGAACAGCAGCCACTCCTTCACCCATTCCTCCGTTGTCCTATCCCTGTCGCTGTTTCCCTTCACCACCTCGTCTGTGTTTATACGCGAAATGAGTTTTAAATTAATGTGATTTCGTTATTTATGAGCAACGCGGCGTATACGCAACTTAAAGCCACAAAACGAAGAGACATTTGGGCCAGAGCGTTGCACAGTTGCGAATTGCACAAACAAATCAGCAACAGGCAAACAAAACACAGCAGCAACAACATCTGCAACACACGCATTACAAATTTAAATGTTGTGCGTTGCACACACACATACACACACTCGCACTCGCACACACACATTTGCGCCTTGCACTCATTAAATATGCAATAAATTTACCCAGAGTGGAATTGACAACCCCCCGCACACACACACACACACACACACACCTGTCTGCCTAACCCTCAACCCCTTTGGGCTCATTTGAAATTCTAATTGTTTTCCAAATTCATCAATCGCTTTTAGGTTCGTAACCTATCCTTTGCCCTCCTCCGCACGCCAGCTACCCTTTCCTGTCTGCAATTGATTTAAATGTATGTCGTTGGGTTTGCTTTGCCTTTGGCTTGATTTTCATTTTGTATTTCCATTGAAATTGATAATAAATTGAAGCTGTCAATAATTTTAATACCATGTGTCTATCACGCTGTAATCCACACGCCTACACCTACCCCCCTTTGCACCACGCACACTATCCAAAAAGTTGATTGTGCCCTGTGATTGATACCTATGATTGATTTTTGTGCTGAATTATTGCAACTTGCGCCACAGTTGACACCATTTTTTGCGAATAAAAAAAAATAATAAAAAATTCAGATTAACAAAAATATTGATTGGCTTTTTTATCTGTGGGATATGGTGAATGTATTTGTTATTTATACATTTTTTCTCCAAGTGTGAAGACCCTTTTTTTGATTTGGGTATCTTTAGCATACATTTCCCTTTCTATTAAACATGGGAGCAACTGTATACCGAATTTTCTAGCTGTAGCTTCTATAGCTAATGAGTCAATATATAAGGAAAATGCAAAGCGAAACATGGATATTTTTCCATTTACTATTAATTATTGAAATTTTCTCAGAAACTATGTATATTTCCAAGCAATTGAAATAAAGCAGAGCAAAATAAATGAGTTCTCTCTCTATTTTATTCACAAATAGGAAACTTCACTTAATGAAAATTCAGGAAAATTGTATTTTAAATAAAATTAGTAAAGTAAAGTAAAGAAAAACTAGAAAATGTTAAAATGGAAAACTACATTCATCCGATAAAAATTTGGCTTAGATTGCTCTGCAATAAATTAATTCCCAATTGAAATGAATCAATTGCAGTTTTTTAACATGCCCTAAAATGTTTCTATTTCAATTTCGATTTCAACGGGCCTTTAAATATTAACATACAGAAAAAATTCGAATATTTTCAGTGCCATAAGTCGCTTAGCTTAATCAGCAATTTTGTAACATACATGTTTGCCAAAACCCGTAGCATAATTTTAGGCATTTGTAGGCATATTTTACGGCGTCATGTCACGCATTGATGGCCCCAACGGATGGGGGCAGCGTTTTGATATGCGTGCCACATGCAGCAGCAGCATCGGGTGGCGGCAGCAGCAGAGGGGGCAGCAACAGCGACCCGTGTACAAGAATGACATGACAGTAAAGTCTCAGGCGACAGAACCTTAATCACAGAGCGAATGGCAAGTGAATACCGGGTGAATAGCGCGTGAATACAATACGAATACAAAATGAATGCTTAACTGCAGTCGCTGCTCCCGCTGCTGCTGCTGCTGCTGCTGCTGCTGATGGACACGCCCCGTCGATAAGGGCCGATAATAAATCAAGCGCCGCTGCCGGACATTTCCGCTTCCGTTGCGCTTTGTCATGTTTAAGGAAAGAGGGTGGGGGTCGGGGTGGGGATTGGGATTCGGGTTGGGGAGTTGTGCTTTGTGCAACTTCAAAAGCAAAGTCAACATTTAGCGGCCCATTTGACGCAATCAATGTTGTTGCCACAGCTGCCCCTTAAACAAGTAAATCAGCGAGCAGCCAAGCAGTGAAATTTGATGAAGTCAACACACACATACACATATACAGACTCGCACGTTCGCGCATTAGCATTTGGTATGTGTGTGTGTGCGTGTGGGGTTCAGTCGTAAAGGCAAAAGCTAAATCTCTTATTTATAATCACTTAGATCGGACTAGCAAATCGCTTGGAATAGCACAAAAAGCGCCTCAATCTCGAAGAACGGCGCACAAAACACACACAGTTTTAATACCCTGTAAATAGCGAATGTGCGAGGGGGCTATGCATGGCGACGTGTGTGTTTCAGGTGGCCAACTGTAAGCCTATACAATGTATAACATTTTTCATAGCCATCAATTGACGAGGTATGCTACCTATTTCCTATTGCCTTAACTTGGGATCTATTAAAGCAACAGCTAGTACATTTGGTATGCAGGTCCTTTTGTATGTTTGATAGATACAATCAATGTTAAAGTTGTAACACTCCTCAATGAATCTTAAGATAATTTCAAATTAAATTTCAGCACAATACCATAAATGGAATTCTGACTAAATGTAATAGATTTGCGCAATTGCTAAGACTTATCTTCAGGTTATGCACCCTATCGAGCACATTTGAGGATGATTTCCCCTTAGCTCTTGTGTGATTTGTGTCAACATGTTACAGGATATCTTACAGCCGAGCGCTTGGTATTTTTATTTAATTTTCCTGGCCTTCAGTAGAGGCTGTTGTGTGTTGTTGCTTTGCCGTGGGCGTGTCCAGGCTTGGGTAGAAAATTATATGGCACTTTAATTTGCGTGCGGCCCGCTTTGTGCCAGGGCGAATTTAATGATGCGTATACGCAACGTTGACCCAGGCGACAGCAGGACGAATGCGCTGCATATCAAATTAATGGAGCTTAAGGGAGCGTGAAAATAAAAAAAAAAGAAACAAGTAGGCGACGCCAGTTGTTGCTGACTTTTGCACAATAATTAAAACCGATGCGGCCCCAAAAAGTATGCAACGTCAGCGTGTAAGAAGAACGCGCAGCACAGGACCTCGTCCTGAAGGGGCAGATAAAAAAAAGTAAAGGCAAATAAATGGCATTAAGCGCTTAACGTTGTCTTCAGAAATGTCTTTGCCACACTTTGCACAACTCGGCTGCAACTTTATGCAATTATGTTAATAACAATGAGAAGAGGTAGCCCCCAGCCCCAGCCCCAGCTTCAGCTGCAGCCCTTAGTTAAGAGAAGGCGGCAGCTAGCTAAAAGAATGTTGCGCAAACTTTTTAGGCGTCTTTATGGCAGACGCCGTTTCGAAGTGGGGCGGCAACATAAAAGTCCGCGCCGTGTGCAGCAATTCGAATTTGAGTTTGGGGTAGTTTGTTTTAGGTCGCTTACACATAATGAAATAATTGCCAGACAGAAAGGCATTTGCGCTGCAAAAACTTTGAGCACATAATTTAATAAGTAAACGCTGCAGCAAACGTTTGTGCAACACACATTCCACAATGCAATGTGGCATGCAGCACAGTGAATATATGTGCATACATACATATATATATATATATTCAATTTTTGCAGCATTTTCACGCGTGCAAATTTTGCACATTTTCTTTGGGCATTTCCTTGGCCGGGCTTAGTCTTAATTGCCGCATAAACTTGGCCTTATTGGCGCAAGTCCGATAAAACTTGAGCTTGTAATGGAGCAGATAGCTAAAGGCTTCCAGATGCCTAATAAATTCCAGAAATTCTGCTGGACAAAGGAGGAAAGGGTGTGGGGAAGGGGCGGCTGGCTGGGCGTCTCAAGTGGGTTTGGTTTACATATGCATTACATGTGTAATTTGTGCTGAGTATGTAACGAAATTAGAACTTTTGCTGCAGCTCAGACCCGGCAAAAACTTGTGAAAATCTCAAGGAAATGAACTGCCAGAAATAGTGTGGGCTGAGGACGTGGGTGGTGTGGATGGGTTTTTCTTCTCGTTGCAGACAGTTAGCAAGTTGAGTCTATGGCGCAGATTAACTTGTAGCAGCGGCAAGAACAAACATGCCATGCACTGCGAGCAAGCAAGAGTGGAAAAGCGTGCGATAGGGTGGAGGGGCGTGTGCCCAAAAATGCAGTTGAAGAAATTGAAAAAGTTTCCTTTTCTTTTTTAGCTGTCTTTTTTTTATCTTTTCTTTTTTGAATGCAAAGTTTATGCGAGTTGTCGGTCTGTCCGACTGTCTGTCTGACAGACTATGGCCCCTGCAAGCTCCGACGGTGTGTGAGTGTGTTCTGTGTGTGCGAGTGTGTGCGAGTGTGTGTGTTCTGTGTGTGGGTGCAGTGAAGCATGCGCTAGCGCAGCTGCAAAAGAGATGTCTAAAAAAGCGCTAAAGTGCAAACACAACACACACTGTGCACACACCGTGCACACACCGCACACACACACACTAGCTGGCATTACATATGTACTTTGCTACAATGCACAAGTGCCACGCCCACTTACAAACATGTGTTGCTCAACGCCTCGTCCTGTAGCTGGCTCTTAAATTACACAAACTTGACTGCTATAAAATTCAAATTAACTCCTCGCTGACGCTGTGTCTGTGCGGGTGTGTGTGTTGACTGGGTGTGTGTGTGTGTGTGTGTGTGTCTTACGCTCTTATATGAAAAATGAAAACAAATCTTAATTAAAAATTATTGTTGACATTTCTTGCGCTTCTCTGCACTTTTGTACCCTTTTCATTTTGGTTTTTCTTATTTTGTTTCTCTTGACTGGTGCCACACGGCGTATGCGTAATTCACATGAGCGCGCAGCCAGACAATTAAAATTGTTGGCACTTTCAACAAGTGTCTGAAATTTTTTTTATGTCTACGAAGAGGATTGTAAATGAAGAAGTTTGATTAACACGTTTCACGGGCTGAGCCTGTTTAAATTTTTTGCTTCTGGAAGCTTAAGAATCGAACAGAAGTTAAAGAAATAATTTGCTGACTTACAAGTCAAGCTGTGTTGTCAGTGAAACTTTTAAGAATGTTGCGAGTGGCATAAAGAGAGGAGAGAAAGAGAGAGATATATAGGGTTGGTTAACGAAGGAAATAGAGTGGGAGCTAACATATTAATCTACTTTAAAACTCAGTTCAGCTCTCAAGAACCTGAGAAAAAATGTGAAAGCAAAAGAGACAGCTGTATAAATTCGTTATCCATAGGCAAATTTAGAGAATTTTGGTAAATAAGAAAAAATATAAAGAAACTTAATATTTAAAGACTTACAAATAGTATTGAATACAAATCGACTACAATTATTAATTATTTATGTAAGTTTTAACATATTCACAATCAGGAATCATTCCAATATAAAGAAACAATCGATAGCTTTCATAGTTCACTTAAATATTTGATCAAACTTGAGTTTCTTTTTAATGAACATGAACTTAATTAATAATTTCCAACGCCAGTCACAACTCACCTCAAGCTGAGCGAAAATTAGTTAAATCTTTTAGTTTATATAACGCTAAGCAGCACATTAACAACAGATTTGATGAGGCGCACGCATTTATCGACTTCATTTTGGGGCCATAACTTGCACACGCAAGCGGCAAAAAGTGTGGCCCGCAGATTTAGGCGCGACCCCTTCCCCGCCCTCCACCCATAGCACACACGTGCCACATTAAGTGGCAAGTTATTGATTTGCTTGAATTGCGACGCTGCGCGCATTGCTCTGCTTAAGCCATGCTTTAATAAATCCGCCCCGCCCCCACCCAGCGCCCACTGACTGACGCCTTTCTCCCCAGGCGGGCAGCCATTTTGTAAAGCTAGAGCTTTAAGCCGTAAGCTGCGAGCAGTGTTGCAAAGTTTTCTGAAAGTTTCATTTTAACTTTGTTACGCAGTTTTTATTTCGTTTTTTTTTGCTGCTGCTGCTGTTCACTTTTTATGCGATATTAAGAACGCTGTTAACCCCTTGTTGCCGGAATGACTACAACGACCTATTTTAAACTCAGTCTAAAGTTTTGCCAGGCACACACGCGCATACACACACACCCGCACACACGCGCACTTGCGGCCTCATTGCATGCAAATAAACATTCAATGTACACTGGCGTAAGTACACTGCAACATGTCGCAGGATAAAGTTTTTTTCTTTGTGTTCTTTTTGGTGCTGTTGCTGCTTTTGTCTCTAGGTTGTGGGGCAAGAGCCCGGCCAACCCACTTTCAATTGGTTTCTATCAGTGCATTTTGATTTTGTTCTTGAACGAGTTGCTCAATTGTTTGGCCATGTTGCAAGTAGTTGCAACTAGTTTACTTTTATTGCATTGTCGTGCGGTTGCAAGTCGCCAAAAAGTATGCTTTTAATTTGCCAAGTTGCATGTGCGGCAGCAGTTGCCAAAAACTTCCAAGTGCCACAAAGAGCAGACCAGAGAGAGAGAGAGAGAGAGCGAGAACTTGCAGCTGATTAGAGCTTCTGGAACTATGCCACTTGCCACACCTGCCGCATGACTAACGCGAGTTTTGTGTGTGTGCCACACTTTACAATTAACAGCTACAGCAGCCAATTAAAACATGGCTAAAAAGCGCTTATCTGGCCAATTAGTGGCAAATCATGCCACAGCTTAGAGCTACCCACACTCCCCTCTCTTGCCCACGCTATAAACTGCTAGTTAAATGTGCTCGCTCGCTTTTTTTTTGTCTTAACTAAAGTTTCGCACGTTGTGCACACATAAAAATTCTGTGGAAACAACAACAATGCGACACTTGTCATAAAAAGCAAGTTATATGGAAAATATTTAAGACGCGCACGCATCGGGCAATTAGTTTTTGCAATTTGAAGTAAAACTAATTAAATTTAATTGCGACCACTTGGCCAAAGGCATTTAACTAAAGAAACTTTACAACAAAAATAAACAAAAAAATTTAATATGGTTATAAAAAATGCTAGAAACAGGGCAACTCTTAAGGCTAATATACCCGGATAGACATATGGCAATTGTATGCCATGAAACTCTTAAAAAGTTTTCAATATGGAATAACATTTGTGATCTATTGTTTTAGAGAGTATTTTATGATTAAAATAGAATATTATGACTATACAAAAACTATACTAGGTTAATATTTTTCTTGACAAAATAAAATTTATAATTGTTTAACGTTTTTCTTTTCGTGGCAGCTACATGATATACTAGTCCGACTTTGATTTATATACTACATAACTAACAAAAGCTCATTTTTCGAGCAATTTTCCTATGGAAATTTGTTTTTTTTTGCATAAAAGATCCAACCGAAAGAAACTGAGAAGCTGGAATCGATAAAAAACAGACCAACACGGCCATATAGACTCGACTCACCTGCCTGATCAAAATAAATACATATGTTTCATAATGGATTTAAAGCTGTTCTCGGCCGTCTGCTACAAGCCTAAGATCATAATCTTTCTATCCGCAGTGTAGATAACAACTTTTTAAAAATAATTACAAACTTAAAACTTACCTGAATTGTTAACAGTGCTCTCCTCTGCATGTCTGTAAAAGACAGAAATTAGATAAACTGTATTAATTTATATAGCTTAAAGAGTCGCATTATTAAATGTTATTACGTGCCCTATCATTTGCATACTATACGTGCATATTTATAAATCTAAAATGCTGATGGCTTTTCGTAGCTGCCACAAAACAAGTTGCAAAATGTGAAAAATGTACAATTTCTGTTGCTGCTGCTGTTGCTGCTTTCCACCTTATTGGCTTTCGAGTGGGCTTAGTTGGAAAAGTTATTCTTTTTATTTTCTGCTGCTACTGCTTCGTCTTGCTATTCAGGAGTCTAACTGTAGCCAAAGCTCGTATAATGCCATGTCATGCCACGCCATAGGCGTTGCGCTGCGACCTTCGCCGAGCCGCTGTCTCTGTGTGTGAGTGTGTAGGTGTGTGTGTGTGTGTGTGTGTGTGAGAAACTGTGCACCTTGCAACGGCAAATGGAAAGAGACAGAGATAGCAAGAGCTAACTAGAGGAGGGCCACATCAAAAGCCCTGAAACCATTCAACGCTCCAACCCGTCGGCTTCCTTCCTGCATAGAAATTGAGCACAAGACAGCGAGGCGAAATTTTTATGCAATTTTGCCACGGCAAATGCCAAGGAAAATTGCGACGACAGCGGCTTAAAATTTAAATCGCTCCACAAATCGAAATTGAAAAACTGTCGGACAAGTAACTCGACCCACTTCCTCACGCTGCGAACGGCCTATCCAATCAATAAGCAACGATTTGCATAATGAAATCTACAATATATTAAAATTGACCTAACTTGCCATATTGCAAAAAGGAAAAAATTCCCTAGATTTATCAAATTTGCATGGCGATATTTGGAATTGTAGCAAGTATTAAGTTTACTAAGTGAAATTTTCCGTTTGCCAATAAGAAAACGATTCTCTTAAGGAGTAACATTATTGACAGAATCTCAAAATGAATTTGTAAAGTTTAAAATGTGTCTATCTATGTATTCTATTTCAGGATCCCACATTCATATTTTGAACTTTTTAAACTTGTTTAATATCTTATTAAATTAAATTTATATTTCTTAAAAATTTCTAGCCAGATTATATATATTGTCGATACGCTTGTCTGCTCAGAAAAAATTTAATAAGCTTGATCAACTGACAGTTAATCAAAACAAATTTACAAAAGTTGGAATATTTCAATATGAATTTCAAACTTTCATTACATAACTAAAACTTAACTAATGTTTACGATGAATAACATTTTGTTCATAATTTAAAGTCTAGATTATGTATATAAAATTAATCGACTAAAGAAATCGTATTTTCTAGAATTCTAGAATATTTTGTAGATTTTTAATATATCTTTTTTAATGTCTTATGGATTCAGATATAGCATATACATTTATGATATTTAAATTGGATTGATTTTCCTTTTCAAAATGGTTTTCAAGGACTAAGCATGAATATAATCAAATTTGTTTGCAACACCCTGCATTCCGTGTTGCCACCCGCACCTCTTTTCAATTGCAGCTGCACCATTTTTTTTTTGGCACTTTGGGACTGTAACCAAATTGATGGCAGCTTCTGCGGGCCGTGTCAATTTTAGCGCATTTTGTTGCTTGATTTGCGCGCGTGGCTCGAATTTTGCATAACAATTGCAAAAGGGCGAAAACGCGGCGCCGCCCTCTTTGGCAGAATTTGGGGGCACAATTGATTTAAATGTTTGCGCACATGTTTTCAGCCAGAAGCGTGCCACAAAAAAAAAATAAAATAGATGAAGGAGAAATAAAAATGGCGCCTCAGCGAGAAAACCCCAAAAGCGCGAACTGTGCACAGAAATTGCAACAAACGAAAAGAATTCATGTAATAATATGCAAAGCGGGCAGCAGGGCAGCGGTGGAGCAAGGGAGGGGGGGTGTCAGGCGACAAGCTGCAGAGGCATCGATGTGTATGCGACTGAAAAGGGCAATTGGGTGGGGGCGTGGCTGCTTGCAATTGTCGCAGCATGTCGCGCTGCGCTGGGCGGGCGTCAACAACATTTTTCCAACTCAATTACCAGGCAGCTGCGACGTGTGCAACATAAAAAGCAAATCTCAAGCGGCAAAGCGGCAACAGAAGCTGCTGCAAATAAACTCAAATATTGACAGGCAGCATTAGATGGGGGAGGAGGGGCGAGAGGTATAGTGTAGGCAAGTGTTGTAGTTTTGGCTACTTTAAGCGGCAGCTAAAGAATTTAAGGCGCGCAGCTCAAGCTGTGCCTGCAGGCATTGTGGCACGTGCAATGTGGCAGCTGCTGCAGCTATTTATATTTGCTTGCCACAAACAGACAGACGGCACGACAGGCAGCACCTACACACACACACACACACACACATACTTACACACAACAACAGCTCACACTAATAAATAAACACGGCAAGTGTCAGTCAGCAGCCGAAGAGATGAGGCAGCCCTTTTCCAGGGATCCGGCTGCAACTGCAAAGTTCTGTCAGTGGCTAATCACTCATATAAATAAACCCTAGCTGAGACTGCTGCCAGGTGTATGTGTGTGTGTGTGTGTGTGCATGTGTCTGAGTGTGTGCATTTTCGCAGGTGACTGCCAACAATGCGGCGCTCATTTGTTGTTGGTTTCTGCTGCTGCATGTTTGGCATATGTAAATTATGCCAGTGCCAAGTCAGCCACTTAACTTACAACCAGCCCCCTCTGGCACATACATTCACCTGCCCCTGCCGCCGCCCCCGCCTCCTCTACAGCCAGTGTTCCCTTTATGCCCTGTGTCAGTCATTCAGCCAGCTTGAAAATTTGCCGCTCACCCATCAACGTCAGCGCGCAGGCAACTTGCACTGTCTGCAGCTCTTGCTGATTGCAAAAGTCAACTTTTTGGCTTCACACTGTCTCTAGCTCTTACAGTCTCTCTGCCTCTCTCTCTCTCTCTCTGTGCCTGTCTCTTTCTCTCGTGTACACACTCATACAATCGTTATCTCTTTCTCGTTTTTTTTGGGCATTGAGTGTTTGCACTTTATATACCCTATACACATAAAGTGCTTCAAAAGGGCTTTATATATATACACAAATTTTAGCTTTACATATCAGAGGATTTTTTAAATGGATTCTTTATTTATCTGAAAGGATCTTTAAAAGCTGAAGTCGGCAAATTCGGCATGCAATTTGGTTTAAAGCAATTGTTGTTGATTGAAGAGTTTTCATATTTTAAAATTTTGCAAACTAAATAAAACTTAAATTTATCGTGTGGATTTTTGATCTGTATAAATTTTAGTATCTAGAAAAGTTATTTACAGAAAATATTGATTTACATGTATAAAGTTTTCATTTTTAAACTATTCTTTGATTTGGAATGGATGGAAAAGATGTATATTTAACTTATATAATTAAAAAAGAGGCGCACTTGAGCACTTTTTATATGTACATCAAACATATTCGAAATATGTTCACATAGCAAAAAGAAAAGCTAAAAGCTTTGCATGATATCTATTGCAGATTATAGAATAGTTTTAACATGCAGAATATTTTACATGGTATCTCATAGTCCATCAGTCCAGCTGCGTGCCTGTATTTGCTGTCGTTGTTGTTGCTGTTTGCTGCTGTTGCTGCACTCGAGTGAGCAAATACTTTATTAAAACTCTGTTTGGGCGCCACCAAGCAAAATGTAAATCATTCATGTGCCACAACAGCAACAGCAGCGGCAGATGTGTGTGGGCGGTGTGGCGAGGTGGGGGGCGTGGCTAATGAGCAGCTCTTGTGCACTTGTTTTAATTTTGGTTTATGGCTCAAGTGTTTGGCTTGAGCTGTAAGCCAAATATATGCCAACTGAAGCAAACAAGCAGGCAAACAAAACAAAACGAAGAGACAACGTGACGTATGCGCAATATTTGCCAAAGGCAAGCAGCGCAAGATGAGAAATGGGATATAGTTGGCTGAAGACTGGTAATTGATATGAGGACTAATAGTATTACGAGCATGTGTAGTCGGTTGTTGTTGTTTGTCAAGACAGAGCACGGCTCGAGGCGGCTACTTGAGTGGTTTTGGCTGGCAAATTGCTTGCATCAGCTGTAAAGTTCGCAGCGCAAAGGACATTGGAGAGGACATTCGCAATGCGACAGGGGTTGCTATGGCTGCACAGTCAAGTATCGACTCGAGTGTTACCTCTTTTTGGCCTTTGCTCTACCGACACCTTGACAAAAACAAACCAAAACAGTTTCGCTGTCAAAAGCAGCTGCTAGCCCCCCTTTTATTGACATCTATAAAATTTGATACTCGCGCCTGTGAATGTGCTATAAAAAGTTTTGAATCACATCATTCGAATGTCAATATTTTTTTTCTTTTGGAATCATTCACTTGACTTCGGCGTCAGTCAATTTGTAGCTTAAAACTTGTAGAGAGAGCTAGACCAGCAGTTACCCCGTACTAATTTGTCAAGGCACAAGTTAAATGTGGTAAATATGATCATAAAATTGTGCTGTTATAAAACTTATCTTTGCAGCATTGATTATCCGTATAATATAGATGTGCATCCAAATTTGCTGACTCTGGCGCGAATACATCCTGATTGCATTGGGTTCATACAGCTGGGATTGGCTAAATGCAGGCCCAACTCTCATTTATACTTTTCACTCTTTGACTACCTTTTTATTGAAAGCATAATAATATAGTTTGTAAATCTCTTTAAAAAACCCCAGCAGATGAACTACACACATAAATATACTATGGGCAAGATAACACAAAACTAGTTCTAATTATTATCTACCAAATTCATGTCTCAAGCTACTAAATTGCCCAACTCTAGCTCTTGATCATCCTGAGTTACCTAGGTTAATTCAGTTAGATCTTTTTTTCCGTCACAAAGGCTCGAACCAGCCACAGCACGCCTTTGTTCGCCATTTTATCATTAACAGGGCATTTAAATATAGACAAAAGACTTCTTATCTATTCATGTTGCCTGACTTGTCCGGTCTGTCTGCCCGTCTGATTGCTCCGTCTAATTTCTGAGTGCCTGTATCTCTGCTATTGAGCTCTATTCCTCTATCGGCTTGTCTATCTGGCTCGCCTGTCTGTCGCGGCACGCCTCCATGCCGCCCGTCGCCCACGCTCAACTTTTATTTTATGCCTTGCAGTCATGTGTCAAACTCTTGATGTCAACTTCTGACATAATATTGACAGCTAAACAAATCCAATTATGCCCAACTCCTGCAGCGAGGCAACACGAACCGAGTACCGAGTCGTCGGCCGACCGAGAGCTGCAGATTGAGAGGGAGATTGAGAGGGAGAGCTTTTCAGCTTCTAACTTTCGGAATATGCTAAATGTTGACCATGTTTGCTTTATGCATAGACATGTGTGTGGGCGTGTGTGTGCGTCTGTGTGTGTGTGTGAGTTTGAGTGTGCGTTCAAGCGCTTTAAACGTTTTCCCACTGCTGACCAGACCAGAAGAGCAACTGCTACGATATTTCAATATTCCGATAGGCTGCGTGCTGATTGTTGTTGTTCTCGTTGTTGTTGTTGCTGTTGTGGCGCCAGTAAATTGCGTAGGTGTGCAATTGAATTATTGCAGTCAATGCACACATTCACACTGCCCCAAACAAACAAACCCCCCAACAACCCGTTCCGCCCCCTCTGACCGACCACCGCTGCCTGCTATCATAAATATGAAATTTTGAGCCTACGTAGTAATGCAGGCGCACAGGCTGCATATTATCCACAGCTTCGCCAGCGTACCCCAATCCCCTCCAGCTGCCACCCTTCACCCAGCTAACGGGGCAGCCTTGGCCAAGCCCACTCGCCCATGTTGCCTGCTGTGCTGGCTCAACTCTCAGGGCTGCGGCAACAACCATTTTACGGTTTATTTTTGGGGCATTGAATGCAAATATTGGCATAAATTTTGGCTGTTGCGGTTGGCAGCAAGTCTCTCCCTCTGTCTGTGTGTGTGCTGCACAGCTTCTGCTTCAGCTTGACTGTGGCCAAATTTCATTTGGCTTTTGCAACACACACACACACACACAGTCGCACACACAATCTGGCATACACACTCTCGCCTGGCTGCATTGTTTGCCATCTGTCAGAATGTACTTGGATTTTCGCTTTTGGATTTTGGATTTTGAATTTGGGAATTTGAAATTTCAACCTCGTTGTCGGCCAGCAAATTGTTGGCACAAGTGCGTTTTGTGTTAACCAATTTGATCAAAAACAACAACAACAAAAAGTTTGACAGAAGCAGAGGTCAAAGGGAGAGTGAACTGGTTCAATGCAGGAAGTCTTAAACGAAGCGAGAGTTTGGAATTATGGGGGGCTTTCCGCCAGGTGGAAAGTAAAGAAGGCAGCTTTATTAATAAGAAAAGTTGATTAAAGTGCGGACACGATATAAGAAAGTTGATGAAAACTTAAAAATAATTGTGCATAAAAGAGCTTAACGCGGAAAAAAGTTAAATTAGAAGACCAGAGACTCTGTAAAACTTCTCCAAGGTAAAAAAATTAGTGAGAAAAAGGTAACAAAGTTGGTTTCATGTTTTCACACTCAAACATCAAGAAAAGTTTATCGGCTACAAACTGATATTTTTGGCGAATTGTAGGCAATGTGGTGGGGCTTGATCCGTGAAGGAGGTCTTCAGTAAGCAGTAATAAGGGCTGACTTAACCTGAGCAAATTCATGAAGCTCATTTTTGAGCCAAATCTATTTATAAATAAATATTCCAAGTGTGTAGTTTAAAACTTTAATAATAGAGACTGCAGGTTTTGGAAAATATCCCTTTGAATTCACGGAGAATTGTCGCAGATATAAAGCTTGTTAGCCTGCAAGCAAGTTAACTTTGTGCCTGTTTAAATTTAAGATTATGTCTCCTTTAGCCAACTTCGTGGACCGCCAAGCTGCTTAAATCTAAAGATGCAACATAAAATATCTCAATGCTAAAGCTGACAATAATTAAAATAATGTAGAACTTTAACTGGCTGTCTCTCTACAGGCCCCTCCCTTCTCTGTTACCTCCCCAGCTGAAGGCCTAGCACGTGCTGGTGATTTATGTGTTTGTTTTTGGTTTCGGCTGCCAAGCGGCACATTTATCAGTCGCAACCAAATGCGAAACAACAAAACGAACAACAAAGAAAGTGACAACAACAACAATAACAACAAATGACAGATCAGCTTTTGAACTCGCACCCAGTCCAACGGAGCCAGGCCCTAAGCTGCCGTCGAGTTTATTTAGGCAGCCGCAACTATTTGAATTTCACTCAGAAAGCACTCAAGAGTTCGCTGCCAATTGGAATTCAATACGCTGGTATTTCGAAACGTTTCGGTTCAAAGTTCAATTAAGTGAACATTTATGTGGGTAGAGAGAGACAGAGAGAGAGAGAGAGAGAGAGTGAGAGGGGGGCAGTCATTGTTAAGCCTTTGATTGCTATTTAGGGCAAACATATAAATTTGCACAGGCCGGGCAACGCCCAAAAGGTTGACCCTTACCCTTTTGGGTGCTGCGCCTGCTGCTGACCCAAATCAATAAATTAAACGCGCTTTTAAAGTTCTTGCCGCAAGTTTTTCCCCTACGCCCGCCTTCTTCTGCCCCTCTTCAAATTTTGGTCGAGCCGTAAATCGTTTGCACGGGAAATTGGCAAAAACATCAAAAAACTTTTGTTGGCCCGCTAACTATGCTACGGCAAATGTTGGCCAGTGCCTTAAACTATGCTAATTTCCGACTTTTGTTGTTGGTTTGTTTTTGTTTCAATGTTGTCCTTGCTTCTACACATGTCCTTGTTGTCCTCAGTCCTAAGCAAACCAATTTGTTGTTTGCCTTTGTGTGTGCGTGCGCCTCGAAAATTCTATTAAAATGGCATAAATTACAAACCTGATTTAGAGCTGAGCGGGTGAGGGTCTGAGGGGGGCGCGACTGTCTACGGAAAAGGGGGGTGGGGCACCCTGGGGTAGGTGACAACGCATTTAAATACATTTTAATTAGCTGCCAAGGCAATTGGCAGCCTCCCCCCAGCCAAGCACTGGCTTGTCGGCTCAATGGTGCTTTTGATTTTCGCCTCAAAGTGTGCTAAAGTTTTTTTTCTCTCTTTCGTTTCCGTTTTCCGTTCATTTTCCGCTTTTCATTTGCACAAAAGCTACTTAGACACGATTTTCTGTGGCCCAACAACAATGCGCATTGAGCAGGCACTGGGCATTGGGCTTTTGGGCCTTGGTAAAATGATGAAAGGCATTCGGCTGTGATGTTTAGTTGCAAAACAATTAAGCTGAAAGCAAAGCTGTGTAGTGAAGTGTGTGGTGGTGGGTGGGTGTATGTGTGTGTGTGTGTGTGGAGGGTGGTGTGTGAGAGATGAGATGAAATGAAATCACATTGAAGAAGATCAGGCAAAAGTTATGCAGCTGAATATAAACGACTTGAAAATGCTCTGTGTCAGGTTTAAGCAAGCGTTCAAACATTTCAAACATACATCAAGATGTATTCAAATAATCAGCGAAGATTTTTGGGCATCAGCTCTTTCCTTATGATGTTTTTATGTGCGTGACTTTAAGCCTATGCAGGCGTGGGCACACTTTATTTTAATTTCCATTTAACTGCCTATGCGTCATGATATATTCAAAACCTTTTAGAGACGTTTAAGAATCTCGTCTAGGCTAGGATTATTGATTGTAGTTAGAATAAATAATACATCAAACTGTTAAGTGAGCAGAAAATCATGAGATTCTTCTAGTCTAGTCTAAGATCTGTTTGAATTATAGACTCAAGCTCTCCTTACAAGATTTAAATTAACATAACTCATCATCAAGCTGTTAATGGGGAGAACCATGGGATAACTCTCGTCTAGTCTAGGATCTATTACAGACTAGGTTATCATTACCCCAAATTTGCAGAGCAGCTATAGAAGGGCAATATTGGATAGAGTTAGTAAAAGCGTTTATACACGCATAAAGTGTCCTATAAGCGCAGCTTAAAAGATGTGCTAAAAATATATGTATGTATTTATACAGTATGCATATGTATAATAAACTGATTTATAGCCAGGTTCTGCCTTTGCCTGATTCTTACATACTTTTGCAGTAGCTTATACAGATATGATATATATATATGGTAAATTTAAAAATGTTAAGCACAGAGAAACTGACATACCAAATATCATGGTTCTAGCTACCTTAATCGTTGAGGTCAATGAGGCTTAAAGGTTTATATACACAAAACACGTTATAGCATTTGAGCCTTGCCTTGTTTCGCACTGCTGCTCAAGTTGAATATGCTTTGCATAGGGTATAGAAAGCGTAAATGTTTCGTCATTGACAAATGTCGAGTGCGTTGGAGCGATGTTAGGACATTAGCATTAATAGTGTGGCATTAATTTCAGGGCGCAATATATGCATACAAATTTATATATATGGCATGCTTTTAGGGGCCCAATTACGGCCACGCACCTCCGTCAAAGTGTGTGAATGGGCTTTAAGGAGCACATAAACACATTACCACATTGCGCATAGAAGGCCCGGCCTGTCAGGCCCTAGGCTCCATTAAATCCACTTGACAACAACTTGAGGTAATGTTTGCATATGCCCGAATCCTAGCTGCAGCCCGCACCGCTCTCAGTTTGCATAAATAATTCATTTGAAAGGACGCTTTTAGGCTCGCAAAACTGTTGTAGACAAAACTGCTTAAATATGCATAATTACCTGAGACATCAGGGCGTAGCCGCGCCCAGTCACCTGCCAGCTGCTGCTCCTCTTCAAGAGACTAGCCAAGTTTGTGGAGTCAAGTCAAGTCAAGCCTGGCCTGATGTGGCCGTGCCGGAAGTGTGTGCTCCAGAGTGTGCGCATCCCGCCCCAAGCACTTGGCATAAATTGTGCCCTCTGTAAAAGTAAACAAGCAGAAATAGCATAAATAACATTAAGAGCCGGGGGAAATGAGTGGAAAAGCACAGATTTTCCTGGCATTTGCACAATTGCCACAAAATTGGCCACATTAAAATAATAAAAATTGTTTACAAAATATTTAACTAATTGCATGTAACGGTTGTGTTTATTTCTATTTTTTTTGTTTCGGCCAATAAAGAGCTGTTGAAATATGCTGCTAATGCGACAAGCGCAGCCAAAGAGTCAACAAAAAGCCAACCAATGCGACACGCAACATTGTCATGAGCCATGTCAGAAATGGCCGCCCAGTGTGGCAAGTGCCCCACAGAGTGTTCTGAAAGTTCCACATTCCGCATCCGCCACATAGCTATAAATATAATTACAATAATAAAGGAAATATTTACAACAATTGAAAATATCTCGACTCAACTGTGGCACTCAGCACGCACGGCCTCAAATTAATAAACTCCAATTGGCAACCCCTCAAACCCGCACATTCTATACCCTCTGCTTTTAGCCCTAGGCTTGCCTGATTGCCGGCGCCGGGGCTTCCTGATGAGCGTGTGAGCTCATAAAGATTTCCTGCCCGCCTGCCTGCCTGCCTGCCTGTAGGCGGTGCGTGCGCCAAAGCGACACATAATGCGCTGGAGAGCTGAATGTTTGACTAGCAGATACCCTATAATATTTGTTTACTACAAATAATTATAATTCATTAATTTTTAGTAACTCAAGATCTTTTGCTCCAACCCAAAAAACAGTTTACCTGGTCCTCTTCCATATAACATCTTTTATTTTCACTATTCTTGTATTATTTATTTTAAAATTTCACGCCTTGCAAGGGGCGTTGGCCCACGAGAATCTACATACCAAATTTTAAAACTCCAGCTTCTATAGCTCCTAGTTTCATAAGCTTAGCTGAGCATCTAAACAACTTTTAGTTAGTTTAAGTGCTTGGCCTGCCAATGCCTGTTAGGCACTCTTAATCTCTTTGGTTCTTTTTGTAGGGTATCTAAATGAGAGGCGTGTCCCTTTGTCACACTTGCCAGCCCTTTTCTGAAGCTAGTTAATATAACTTTTACGTTTAACTGTGACCGTGACTCGCAAGCTGGTATCTGATTACAGTCGCACGCCATAATGTCATCATAAATTGTAGTTAGCCGGGTTAAGGACCAGTTCAGACAGTGGCTTTGATGTGTTCTGTTTCAGCCACTAGCTTTGGGTTGCGGCTCTTTGGGGCACGTTGAAAGCGTGGCGCATAGAGAATTGTGTTTAACAGGCGGCACTTGAGCGAAATGAAATTTATGATTAAACTAAAGCCCTTGCCCCATAGACGCTATACTATATAGTCAAAGGTAAGCTCTGCTCCGGCTATCCAACTGCCCAGGGCCGTATGCTAAAGAGATTTCTGTGTAAGGGGCAAGTTGGAGGGGCATGTTGCACGCGCACAATGGCGGCCGTTTACCGCAGGCCAAAATGCCACACTTAAGTGAATTACAAAAGCAGCTTGCTGAGGCAGCTTGTCGAGCTCTATGCAAGGGGGGGCCAAAAGGGGCATGCGGCACGCGGCATGTGGCACGCGGGCAGAGTCAGCCAGTCAACGCGTTGACAGCCACAACAAGCGGCTTAATCGCATTAGTGCTCCCCGCTTTCCACCACCAGTGCCCAGGCCCGGTCCCAGGCCCTTGAAGTGCCAACGGACGACCGACAACGATATTCCAAGCGGCAAGTGCGAAAACTGATTGTGTGGCGCCACACAGCAGTCACTGGGCGTAGCGCCTCCCGGTAACAGTCAGCACAGGCGCTAAGCTGCGCATTGTGGGCGCCAACAACGGCGACAACAAACGCAAACGCAAACGCCACTATTTATATAAAGAAAAGCTAGTCGAGGGCTCACGAGCAAAAGGGCAGAGATGTTGAAACTACAGCTAGCTGGCAGGACGTCGCTCTGGTGCCAGGTCGCCTGGGCAATTGCTCTGCCGCACAAAAGTTCAAAGGCGGCAGGCGAAATTCACAAAAAAGCAAACGCCAATGCTTCAGTTCCGAATGCGAAGCCAGCAGTTACCCTGTAATTGGATCTAATAGGATCTTGATCATATTCTGTTCCATAGTTTTCTCAATAGCTCTTGAATTGAATTACCTGCTGATTACAAATAATTTCAGACTGTTCAATTTCTTCGAAGTTGACGCTGCAATATTTGTTGGGAGAAAAACGGAAACTTGGAAAAAATAAGGGCTACTTTTATATCTTAACTTTATAAACCGACCAAAGGTTTGTTCAATACATGAGTATCCGCTTTAAAGAGTCTCTTGAGTTTTTTCTTGATACATATTTATAGCTTGTTAGAACTTCTTGATGAATATAATATTTTAATATTATTTTGATCAAGAGTTTAGATAACAAATTTGTTGCATCTGACTGTTATAAAGGCCGAGTTCCTAAGGACTCTACAGGAACTTATAGCTAGTTTTGCTCAACTATCAAGCAAATTTATGCCATAATTTTTATGTTACATTTTACTTCCATCCCTTGCAAACATTTCTATGATTTAATCTCATTTTTGCCCCCCCGTTTTATAGCTACAGGGTATACAAATAAAAAGGTAGTATTTATATTACAGAAAAACGGCATTTTTTTGCAGCAAATAAAAAGAAAAGAAAAGTACCCAAAAAAAAAGCAATTAATCTACGACACAGCGCACAAGGTTTCGGGCACTAAGGACGAGGGCAAGGACAGGCGCAACGGCACAGACACACTAACAGTCGCACAGTCTGGCAACTTTGGTCGTGCTCTCTGCGTATGGAGAGTTAAAAGTGCTTATACCCTGCTTCCTGTCCAGCAAATCCAATAACTTATCTTGATTTTATGGTTATTTCAACAAAGGCCGGAAGTTGTAGGTGCAGCAAAGACGACAGCGCACCCAAAAAAAAAGGCAACATAAGGTGGGTGAAGGCGGCTGACAAGGGGGGGTGGGGTTGCGGGTGGCACTCAAAAACATTGTGTAGTTATCCTGACAACCTTCCTTGACTGCCCCTGCCTACAGTTTGCAGTATGTTTTTGCATTTGACATGCCATTGTGTTTGCCAAAGCGGGCGGGGGGGTGGACTGTTGTGCGGGGCTGGGTGCTGAGCATTCAAGTTTGCTTGTCTGCTGTCCGTTACGGTTGTGTATGTGTGTGTGTGTGCAATTGACATATGGTTTCTTTACAGTTTTCGGTTTCTGTCTGTGTGCGTTGTAAATTTTGGATGAAATATTTTATTTGATATGTCCTACATAGAATTGTATAGTCCTGCCTGACTGCCTGCCACTTGTTTCTATTCCCACAGTTGCTGCAGCTGATGGGCATTTATTGATGCAACTACCCGCAAGTCCCGCAAACGTCCAGCCAGCCAGAAGTCAAGCAGTTTGTAAGCTGACATTATCAAGATTAATTGTGGTTTCCTTTTGAATATATATATATATATATATATATATATTGAAATTATATTTATGCGACAGTTACAAGGCACTTGACCAGGTGTCTCTGTGTGTGTTCGTGTCTGTATTTGCATTTGACATTTATGAGCCGCATAAATCTTGCGACAACAAACAGCATTTTAATGCAACATCAGCTTTTCGACTAATTGATTAACAAGCCGTACCTAACCTCAAACACAAACATAACCACAAACGCACACATAACCTCAATCCCCTGTTGAACTAACGAGCCGTGTAAAGGGCGCAATTTAACAGCTTCTTATCAACAACAAAAATAAAGAGAAAAAAGAATTTCAATTAATATTTAAATTTTAATAATCAAATCATGTTGCAGCAATTACCAGAAAAAATATGCAAAAAAAGCGCGCCCCAAGCAAAGCTTCAAACACAGTCGAGCAAAATTCAGAGAGACGCCATCAAAAGTTTAGCCAGATAATTTTTTGACGCACCCGCAGGAAAACAGCTGCCAAGTGCAGAGAGAGAGAGAGAAATAGAAAGAAAAACGTATAGACGGAAAGTGTGGAAAGTGCCGGGGCAGATGGCACAGACAATGATAATGATATTTTCCTTGTTGCTAACACCAGCAGGGGTGCTCAAAATTTATGCAGCAGTGGTATTTTTTTTTTTTTGCCATTACATATTCATTAAATTGCAGCATGCGGGGCGCAGCCAATCTCGGTGGAGTCGCCGAAACGCTCTCTATAGGCAGCTAAAGTCAAGTATCAATGGCATCTCGCTCTCGCTCTTCTCTCGGAGGCAGGTATCTAGTTTCATCTAATTGGTAATCATTGTAGACAGCAGCATCCGCGTCGGCATTAGAAATCACATAGCAAAGTTGAAAACGAGCTCAAAACTCGTTTGTTCGAAAGTAAGGCAAGTCGAAATTGAGGCAATGACGCAATTTAACATTCGCTCAATGCTTGAAATCATTGCAAATATATATATATATATATATATGTATATACGTTTGGAAGAAACTCAAATGGAATGACATCAGTGTTCTATAAGACTGAAATATTTTGGTTTGTAAATGCGCATTGCATCATGCGAAGAAAATGCGGTGTCATTGGAATATCAAAGTTTGGCCAAATTTCTTGTCAAATAAATGATATAATCGTCAAGAAAATCAACAGAGAAGAAGCTCAACAAAATCAAATAACATAAATACTATTTTCAAGTGTGCGCAAACATGTATTTAGCGGTAAATAAAACAAAATCAATGTTGTGAAACGTTTGAAGTGTTATAGTTTTCACATGTGTTGTAAGCCAATTAAACTGTAAAGGGTTTAGAAATATGGCAAGGTAGCACGCTCACAAAAGTAGTTAAATGCTTGAAACGTATAAAAGCAGTGAACACTATATACTTACTCTTATACTTTATGTAACTAATTTATTAATAAAACAAAATCAATGTTGCAAAACTTAAAAAATGTAATGAGTACTGAAAGTGTGTTGTAGACAATGTAAAATGGGGGTAACGACATAATTTCGCTCGACATATCACTGCGTGATTTCTGTCGTTTTCAAATTTGACATTTCCGTGCGGAGATATGTCACTTGTATGTCACTTGTAAGACGAGATAATCTCGTCATGATCAACAGCGGAGCTATATCGTCTCAAACGTCATATCTCCGTGGGGGTATGTCCTTTTCAAACGTCATATCTTCGCGGGGGTATGTCCTTTTCAAACGTCATAGCTCCGCGCGCAAGATCCCATTTTCATTAGGCCCCGCTCAAAGAGTGTTGTTCAATTTTAAAACTGTTATACGAAATGTAATTAATTTATTAGTAACTGCAATTTTCTTTGCCTGAGAGAATTTTAAATGCATTTATAACTTGACAACAGTTATGTCAGAATCGAAACGAGGTGAACACTTGTGCGCTACAACTTTTTTGATCTAGTCGCATATGTTATTCCATGTTCCATTATAATAGTTATTCGTTTAAACAGCTGCAGCTAAACACGAGTCTTATAATAATATTGTGAATGAAAAAGCATAGAGAGGTGGTCTATTTGCATAAATCACTCGCTATGAGAGACTCTAGAAGTTACAGTTAAAAACTGGGTATATTGAAACCGAGCTAACAATTCCAACCTGGCAACAACCATTTAACGCCACAGTTTATGAAATAAACAAATAATCAAAATAAATGTGAAAACGCAACAAAATTAAATTGCCTTTATATTTTTATTGCTTTTTTTATTTGGTGTTTTTTTTTTTTGTGGTGTTTATCAAAAGCAATTTGCAGCTGCTGCTGTGAAGTGTCAATAAATTCTAATAAAATGCAATTAAAGCGCTCGCAGCGGCTTTTTAATAGCCGTTTTATGTGGCCGCAGGACACAATGACAAAGGGATTATAAACAAACGGTGCAAAAACCGCATATGTAACATGCGGGACCATCATATTATAGAAATATAAATCAAGGCAAAACTGATGAAGCATATTTTGTATGCAGTTTTATTTGCTTTAAGCAATTGAAGACTATTAAAAAATAAAATACATAAAAAGTTTGCGTCCTTTTAAATGATTTTAATAAATGTATAAATATTTGCGCATTTTCCGTGCGACAAAAGTCAATTGTAAATTATGCTAATTTATAATTATGTCTATCAAAATATCATTTTGATAGGCACAAATAATATATTAATAATATATCTTATTATGGCAGTTATACTATGTGTAAATCTGGCCAGCAAATATGTAAATATCTTTTTTAAAATACGCACGTCAATTGTTTGCACAACAAAACTGTAAAAAGTCAATTTAAAATGCCGCTGCGATATATTTAAATATATAAATATGCAAATAAAATGATGAGAGGTGTGAAAAAATAAAGCAAAAAAATAATGTTGATCATATATAAAAAATAAATCATAAAATGCATGTGATTTAAATGGTTGTTGATGAAATTGTCGCGCTAATTTGTTTGCGGCCAGCAAGTAAAATAAAAAATATAGACTAAAAACAAGTGAGAGTCAGTCAAGTGAACGACCAGGAGATGCCCTAGGTATAAAGCTCAATGTAATTAAAATCCACTCTCTACTAGTTTTAGGTATTGTTTCCGTTTCCTTAATATTACTGAACGACTAAGATGTAGCTAGCTAACTAGATGTAATATAGAGGTTAACTAAATATAAACGTGTTCTTGATGACTCTTTTAATAACATTTGAACTTGCCTTATACCCATCTAGACTTATAGATACTTAAATAGTTCTTATAAAAGCCAGTTCGACTTTTTAATAATACAGCCTTTCACAAAATATTCTCTTCTCTTTTATGGAAGATCTGTAATCTGTTAAATTTCTGTTCCCTTTTAAACAACTCAGTGTTTATAGGGTATTTAAAAACTATGCGCACATACTAGAGCAGTTCCTATATATAGCAAATCGATAGTATAATAATACAGCATTTCACAAATAATATTTGCTCTCTAATGGACCATCTGTAACATAGCTTTGCACTTTTGAATAATTTAATATTAACAGGGTATTTAAGTACTGCAACATATGAGCACATTTTTATGGTACAACAGTGGAAATAGCAATTGAATTGGCGGAAAGGGTGGAAGCGCAAATGTCGGAAGTGCACGCAAAATGGCCGCAATTAAACAATCAGCACAACAATTACAAAATGTTGACAATGTTGTGCGATCCGTGCGTGTGCGTGTGTGTGTGTTGCCGTGTACTCGTGCATGTGTGCGTGCGCGTGTGTGGTTTAAATAATGGCCAAGGCAAGTAGATAACGCTGACAATGTTAGCAGCAAGTTTGTGGCATTAATTTATTGTAACCGAATGCACAATAAACTGCAAGTGCAATTGTGGAATTTATGAGGCACAAAGCCAAACAATATTCCAATTAGTTGCAAGTTACAACTTGCCACATAATTGTGGAGAAGGGGAAAGGGAGGATGGGTAGATAGCGTAGCACGGCGCAGCGGAACGCAACGCACTGTCAACAGCTAGAAAACTCATCTTAAGATTAACGAAATATTTGCAGAGTGCCCAAAGGCTGCTCCAGATGAGGTACACTTGGAGAAAATTGTTATTTAAATGCCGTTTTCCACATTATTTACATTTAAGAAACAAGACGTTCTTGAATATTCGTAAAATAAGCATGTGGTATTAGTAAAAAGTAAGTTTAATATGATAAAAAGAATTTGTTTAAAGAAAAGTGTAAAATATTCTCATTTAAGTAAATAACGCCTTAGTTTTAGTCTCGAATTTGAGTCTTGGACTTAAAAATGTGGGTATGAAAACGTATAAAATGTTTTTGAAGTTTTCTCAGCTTTAGAAACTCGGAGTTAAAGTCATATATTCCATAAATTTAGTAAAATAGAATTTGTGACTTAAATAAGATCTTTGAATTGTGGTTTTGACAATAGAGTACAAAATTCTTCATGTTTTTTCTGAGTGGAGGTGCCTGTCCTGGGGTTTGCCGTTGGAGGGTTTGAGGGGTAGCTCTTGAAATGATTGATATGTTAATATGCAGCATGTAGCGCGCAGCAGCAGCTTCTCAGCAGAGCTACTGCTGCTGCTGCTGCTGCTTCTCCTGGCATTTGCATATAGACATCATATGCAAATATGTGCCGCAATCTAAAGGATGTGCCTCAAAAAGTATCTGCGAATTTGCGAATTTGTGTACGCAGTGTGTGTCTACCCCATGTTTGTGTGTGTGTGTGTGTGTGAATATGTCTGTCTGTTTTTTTAATGTATGCATGTGCAAGATGGCGTCGCTCACACGCTATTTACTTCATTGCAGCTTGTCTCATTTTCCATATTTCATTTTTCATTTTTCAAGCTTTTCACAGAAGCTTCTTCTTTTCCTCGCTCTCTAAATTGCTTTATTAGACGCGTCGCCGCTGTCAGAAAGTTGTTCAAAAGCATGTATATATGTATACATGCATATAGCTCTAGCTAAACGCCTAACGAGCAGCAGCAGTGGCCGGGGGGCGTGTCGCCGCCTCTGCCAGTTTCTATGCTGCTCCGGCTGACATGTGACTGTGCGACTGTGTGACTAACTGAATAACTGTCTAACTGACGGGCTTGTCAAAGGCAGGTGAAGTCCTTGTTGTTGTCCTGCGACGACGACAGTTTGACAAACGAATAGCAGCAACAACAAAATGTAGCCGCTGCCTTTTGTTATTGTGATTTGCGCTGATTTGTTGCCCAGGCGCTGCGTCATGTGCCTTGTTTTTTCCGGCGTACAGGTCTTTGGGTCAGCAGGCAGCGCCGCAGAGCGAAGAGGTGGGGTCGTGGTGGTGGGGGGGAGGGGGTAGGCTCTGGTCGGGGGCACACACAAAAAACTTGCCACACACACACAAGTGAAGGCGCCCTGGCGGCATTTCCTTTTTATGTTTGTGATGTCCATGTCCTGCCATATGTCCTTTGTATCAATGCGGCACATAACCTATTTGTGTGCATGTGTGTGTGTGTGTGTGTGTGTGTGTTTTGATTATAACGTTTTGGATGTTGCCGCTGTGCTTTTGACTGCTATTTTCCTCCTTTTTTTTGTGCTGCTCCCTAAGCTGATTTACGTGGATTTTATGTGCATTTTTTGTCTGCACAAATGGGCGTATGAGTGATATTTTTTCCTGTTTTCCCTTTTTTGGTAGTTCTTTGGGTCTCTTCTCTGCTTTTTGTACAGTGTTTAGTTGCTGGCAACAGTTGATTGATTGATTGAACGTTTTGATAAGTGCTGTCAGTGGGTTAGCTACGTTTTTTATTGACTTGTCTGTGGTTGAGTTTTTAGATCACATCTATCCACACACTCGACAGGCTTCGTTTCATTTGTTGTTGGATCTATTGTGAAACCTAAAGCGTAATCCACAATAAATTGCTGCAGAGCTGAGTACTTGTGTGTATCTGTCAGCTTGTACCATAGGTCAAACATAATTGACCACAAGCCAAGGCAAATGTTACAAAGCAAAACTAAATGACTTTTGGTACAATTTAATCCCAATCAGTAAGCGAGCTCTTCATTGTAAAATATTAGAACTCAGCATGTGAAATTTTAAATGGGTTCATTTCAATCAAAGGGTTGTCTAACATTTTATATTTTGGCTTAAGAACTGGCTTATAAGTTCTTAGAATCTGATATGAAAATTATTTTTGTAAAGGTTTCCAAAATATAATATCCAATCGAAGGCTCGAAATGTTTTGTGCTGCTGAAACAATTTAATGTAGTACTCGAGACATCACTTAAGATTTTTCTCGACAGAGTTTCTCAACTTTTATACAACACGTTCATTTTGATTAAAATAATTATCAAGCCGCTAAATTACTTTTAATGTTATGCAATACCTCAAGTTTGCCCACTAAATGATTTTTGACTCTATTTTTGTTTAAAATAGACTCATGTGTGACTCGACTGTTTAAAATTATAAAATAATTTTTGAATTTCAGGAAAGTTTGTCAAGCTCCTTTTGAGTTGAGTTCCTGTTCGAAAAAGCTTTAAGAATTTCATAATATTAATTAAGATGGCTTGTTTTTCTATGGTTCATTTAAAAGGGAGCGCATTACAATAGGTTAATAAGCGTTAAGCTGAGCAGCTGCAATCGACAATTGAGACATTGTCTCAGCCCACCTCCCACTTGAGCCGCATACTCGAAGCCAATAGGCACACACACACACACACATAGACGAAGAGTACATACGGCGTATTACTTGCACTCGGACTTGCTGGCCAAGTGGTGGCAGGCTGCCTGCACTTAAGTAAGCTGCACGAGTGCCTGTTCGACGTCCACAAGATTTGCGAGCTAGGCAACGCTTGCAGACTCCACTCGAAACGGATTTCCTTGTTATGCAGCGAGAAGCGAGGGGCCGAAGGAGGCTATGCTTTGCTAGAGAGAGAGAGGGAGTAAGAAGCTGAGAGAGTGAGAGCCAACTCTTGGGCATAAACTTGTACGCAAAAGTTTCATTCATGCACTTGATAGCACCTAATGCAGTCAAGGATTGAAATTGAAACGGGCGCTGGTAGCCAGGGGGGTGTCTGTGTGTGGGTGGGTGTGGGTGGGGCGGGGCTGTTTGCTGAAGCTGCGCAATTAGCACGCATCGATAGACACGCGCGTGCACTCGACACCAGCGAACGAAACAAAAGCGAGCAATCCAAGCAAAATGCTAATTAAGTGGATGAACAAAAGCTTAAAGAAGCAGCTCCCTTGGCCCTGCCTGCCACACATGCCGCACAGTTGCCAGTTGCCACATGCCACACATGGCGTTGAACAGCGTCGCCAAACAGTCATATATCATAGTCAGGTCCAACTGTGCCCCAAAAAAAAGAAAGAAAAAAATTGTATTTATATATACGAAAGCGCAAAAAAATTAAGTATACGCCGTCGGGCAGCTGCTTGTCGTGCGACCATTACAAATGAGAAATTTTGCAGCACTGGTTGATTTTCTGGTGTTTTTACCAACACGCATGCCACAACTTTTGGCACAATTAATGTATGCAGAATTTGTTTAATTGACGACTCGCATGCCATAACTTATACACCACACACTCACACACTCACACACACATACACACTCACACACATAAAACCTCAACTTTTGGGTAGAGTGGGGAGAGAAGTAGGCTGCTGGTAACAAGTGCTTGTTAATTGCATTGCGCTTGGAATGCTTGAAATGACTTGGCCTGTTGGTTTTTAATACCTCTTGACCTCTGTGTGTGTTGGGTATGACAGACATAAAGGGATCTAATCGGACAAACTCTCTCTTAAGCCTAAAACTAGGTAAATATACGAAATTGAGTTGAAAAATTTGATATGTGGGCTCTTGTGTTCTTTATTAAAAGAAAGCACTTCAGCAACATTTTGTATACTACTGTAACTATTCGATAAAACTAATTTGGATACATAATTTCTATATTTGATAAGGAGTGTTATAAAATATTATAAATAAAAACTTTGATCAATTTATGTGAATTTTTTATAATTTTCTATAGTTTCTATAAATTACATATATATTTCTTTAATATGTCAACGCGCAAACCAGTTAAGGAATTACTGTAATATTGGATTCATATATTTTTATAGAACTTTGCAACATAAGCATGTCACCTACAAAACATTTGATCGAAATTGTAAAAGTTTTTCATCTCTCTATAAATAACCTGTTAAACATTTATATATACATTTATATATGAGCTACATGTGCAATAATCTTTATCTATCTTTATTTACATATTTAAATCTACAAGTTTCTCCTTTTCTATACAAAAACTATCAACTGTCTACAGGATATCTTCTAGTCGTTTCAATTGGTTATTAGTTTTGTCTGTGCACTCTGCAGTTGGCAGACATTAAACTTTCTGGCTGCATGCACTTGGCCAAAAGGCACTGGGCAAACGTCTCCCCTTTGGGCCGCTAAGCGAATTGCAAGCTCAAGTTAAAGTTTTTGTCGCCAGCGCGTGTTGCTGCGGGGTATACAAAAAAAAAGAAGAAAAACCAACTAGGAAATGAAAAAGAAGAGCAAAGTTTTTACGGCTTAGCCATTTCATGCTCATAAGCATAACTTTGCAATTTTGAGAATTCTGGAAATTTCGGAATTTGCACGCAAAAGTAAAGCTTGAAGCGGAGCAGAGCGAGAAAATATCAGAGGGCTGCTTGGCAAATAATTTGTTGTTGGCTCGAAACTAACTTGGCTTAAAGGCTTTTTGCAGCTGGCAAACAACTTTGGCTTACAATCAATTATGAGGGCGGTAGGGTGGAGTGAGAATGGGTGTGGCAGCGGTATTGTTAACCTGTCCGACACACATTTAAATGCAATTTAATGCAATTTATGGCCTGTTGCCAGGCTTTATAATGCGTTTGCAATGCATCGGCTCAAGCGGCCCCAGAACAACAGCCCTTATTAAAAGCGGAAACAATGCGCACTTCCGCCTCAATTGTGCGACTGCCTGCTAGTGTGTGTGTGTGCGCGCGTGTGTGTGTGCTACCATAGGACACGCAAATGAGTACTGAAATATTGTGCATGCATTATTATTCATGTTGTTGGCCGCGCTGATAAAAAACAACAACAACAACAACCAGTCGAACAACAACTACAACAGAAAAACTTAACAATTTATAGCGCACTCCTGCCCCCAACTACAGCCACGCCCCATTTTGGCTTTGTCCATAGACAAGCGAGTATGGGCGAAAACCACTTGGCCGCATTTAAATTACCAGCCATAAATAAACAGCGTTCAATTAATGTGGCCAAAGAAAACGGCTTGTAGTTGTGCCCTGAGCCTTAGCCGCGTTGCGTATACGCAACGTGCTCCACGGAAAGAAAAGCTAAAAGGGTAGGAGTAGTAATAGGCCAGAAAAAGCACTAGAGTTGGCCATATTATCATAAGCAGCCACATCAGCAATAAACCGAGAAAAACACAATGCTTGTTCAGTATGAAGAAAAATTAAGTTAAAGTAATATACGCCAAGGGATGCCCTCTCAATCTATTAATCTAACTTTGACGCTTTCTAGCTCGGTCTTTCTCTGTCCCTCTATCTCTTGCTCGTATTTAACTTTTATTAACTTTTATGTATTAGTTAAGCACAGAGCTCAGTCTATATTATAAAACTATGATATAATCTGAATATGGAAAGTAATGAAAGTTTCTAAACGAGAAAAATTTGTCCTCGATAGAGAAAGGGGATACAATTTGCACGAAAGATAATAAAAAGCCAAAAGTGCGATCTTTAAATATAAAACTGTTCGGACTGACTGATTGATTGATTGATGAATTGATTGATTGACTGATAATCAATGAAAAACTGCTTGGAAAATTGGTGGAAACCAATTCATTCAGTCAGATTCGAGCTTAAATTCAAATAAGCTTGTGAACATCTTTTGAAGAAAACGTCAAATTTTTATATAAGTTGGAAAGTTGTTTGCGTACAGAGTATAAATGGGCAACATATTCCCTTACTTTTAAGACAGTGATATATGTTCATATTCATAGCATATACAGAAAGACTTACCTCATTCACAAGGCCTAGCATATCGGCGATAAACTGCGTCGTCAGCTCAAAAGGATCTGCAAAAGAAATAATAGCAAAGAAATATGACGTTAAATATTTGGTTTGGTAATGGGTTCAGCAGAAAACATTAAATCTATATCTAACTCCTTCCCATCCTCTCTTACTGTCAAAGTTCAGTTTGGTTTTTGCTTCAAATCAACATAAGAATCACATTTATCAAAATGCGAGTCAGAACTTTAAATATAGAGAAAAACAAAAGGGTGGAAAATTGTTGAAGAGCAAGCCAAACGCCCCTGTTTTAAAGGCACGCCCACTTGTAAGAGACAAAACTAAAACTGAAACGTTATCAAAACGTCTCTCAAAGGAAGCATTTTAGACGGCATTTTGCGTTCTGATTTAGCTGAAATAGCGCATTTTCCTGTGGATTTTTCTTTGGATTTCCTTCGCCCTTTTGCCTAGTTGAGTGGGTTCAAGCAATGCGCAGGGATCAAAGTGCTGTTTAAGCAGGCGTTCTAAGCTCATTTGACCATTTTTAATGTCGTTTTAAAGACAACAAACTGACACAAAAAGGATGCGCCCCCAAGTTAGACACACACTCGTATATACACTTACACACACACAAACAGTTGGGAAAACTAGTCGTTCGATTTTGTGTTTGGGTTTTTGGGGGCAACCAAATATGCTGTCATCACGATTATCCTTAACGTCGTATGGCTGCCAATGCCAGTTGTTTCCTGTTCCGTTATAGCAGGCACACACACACTCACACACACTTACACAACCGCACACATACATGATGCTACGGATGTGTAAGAATTTTGTAAAACGAGCCAGGGCCCAGCCGAGCGGCGAGTGAAAGAGATGCAGCTGCCTCTGGATAGAGACTGCTGCGAGGCTGGCAAAAGCCAAAAGGCAGCTCAGCAGTCAACTACAGGCTGACCTGCCAGCCAGCCCCTCTCTTCCTCCACTCGCCCTCTCAGTCTTTAGTCGTTGACAAAATGTGCGTTTGTCTTTCTCTCGTTCAAGCAAAAAAAAGGGGTTTCATTGGATTGCGCTCCCATCTATTACCTACTTTTCGCCCCAGCCGCTTCTACATTCGCTTTGTTGTCTGCTAATTTCGGTATTTTTTTCTGTTCTCATTGTTATTCGTATTTTCTGTGCTGCTGCTTCTTCTTATTTTTGCTCACTTGCCGAACTTTTGCCTTTTTGTTTCATGCATAATATTTCTTTCATTTCATTTCAGTTCACTTTTCAGTTTTTTTCTTTTGGTTTGCAAATTGAAATTTAAAATTTATGCAAACTGTGCTGTCAACCCCAAAAGGGTTCTCGTGATGGTGCAGGAAATGGTTATTGCCACACACACACGCGCATACACACACTCGCAGTCCGATTTCAACATGAACTTTGTTGTCATTTAATGGTGTTGGTAATTGTCTGTCTCTGTGTGTGTGTGTGTGTGTGTGTGTGTGTGTGTGTGTGTGTGTGCAACAGAAATTAATCGAAATTAAAGTTTCTTCACAGGCTGTGAACATTTTTTATGACATACTTTGTGGCGGCGCAGCGCTAACAAGCCACGCCCAGCCGACACGCAGTGTGTTAAGGCGTTGGCGGGTTGGCGGGTTGGCGGCTGGCTCGAGTTGGGCCGGGGGCAGGCTTATCTAAAATCCTGGCACGCTATTCAAGTCCACAGCTCAGTGACCAGCCGAGCCATTCAGCGGCTTAATCACAGCACAGCACGCAGCCACGCCCACGGCAGCAGCAGCAGCGGCAGCAGCACATGTGTGAAAGCAGCAAAAGGCCGCGGCTTGCTAGGTTTGCTGTTGGTGGCATGGTGCGGCAGGTGGTGCTGGTGATGGTGGGGGACGTAGGTTTACTTCAGCGTCGCCGCGTGCAATTAATTAAAAACAAACAAATTTCAGAAATGCACGACAGAATCACACCCCGCGCCCAAAAGCTGTCAATGAACAATGCGGCAGCGGAGGGCAGGGTGGCGTGGCAGGACATGGCGCAGCTCAGCCAAACAGGACACTGGCCGGCGCAGAGCACAGTCTGCAGACAGGAGCAGCAGTCGCCAGGCAGGCGACAGGCGACAAAAGTTGCTGCTCTAAGCGTTTTTTAATGCAGCGCAGCGCACAGATTTTTCGCCAGGACATGCCGGAGAGCGGCCTCTCCATCTCCGTCTGCCCGCCGCCTCTCTCTGGCGCTCTCTCTGGTGTCCTGTCTCTGGTAATTTCGTTTTATTATTTTGCAGTTTTCTGTGTCGCTACTCGACGCTGTGTGCTCTACTTTGTAAATATTAAATTATGAACAAAAAAACAAACCAAAAAGGAAAGGCACAAAAAAACGTCCCCAAAGGCTGGCGAGCATTTATTTTTTTGTCCTTTTTCGTTGGCCCACTGTCAACGGCAGCTGCAGCCAGCACAAGCAAAAAAGGCGCCCAAAGAAATCAGATAACTGTTATGGTTATGGCCATAATAACTGCAGTCCAGGTGAGACTGCAGGATTCGTGTCCGCAGCTGCAGTAATCTTTTGCCTTCGGGCCGCTTAGGCGTCAGCCGCAGCTGCATATGCTGCGTATACGTAACGCGCATTACGTATACGCAATGTGCACCATTTCAACTGGCAGAGCTGCGGCCTGTGCCATTTACTTTAACAATTACGTGACATTCTCCAGCAGCTAGTTCTCTGTTTCTCCCAGCCTCACTCTCTCACACGCGCTCCAGCTAGCTTTCGCACACATTTGCCATTTCGCAATTCACATTCGCGCAGCATGTGCAGCAAATGACCAAAATGAAGGCTGAACCTACAACTACAACTACGTTGCACAAAATGAATCCTA
Source organism: Drosophila borealis (assembly GCA_035045885.1). NCBI lineage: Eukaryota > Metazoa > Arthropoda > Insecta > Diptera > Drosophilidae > Drosophila > Drosophila borealis. The sequence continues at coordinate 3,221,472 of JAWNOR010000206.1, read as the reverse complement.
TATTTTCTCCATATCAAAACGGGTTTGGGTCAAAATACAGTACATTCATCTTGAATAGTTGATATCACAAGATTTACAATATCTTATAAATAAATCAAAAAATCAATAGAAAGGTCGCTTTGCTCAATTATTTATATTATATTGAATAAATTAAAATTCGACGTTTGTAAATAATTTACCATACAACATTCCTAACAACAATTTTCCACTCGTATTTCGGTTGTGTATGTGAATTTGTATAAAGTTGGGTATTTTGTTTTATGTGCTTTGAGAACTGCCTCGTATTCAAATTCAAAGGGATGAATATAACTGCATTCAACTTCAGCTAACTAAGCTTTCTAAAACTCCCTAAAAATTCCATCAAATTGTGTGTATTTATACCAAAAATTTCGCTCAGTGTGGCACAACATGATATGCCACTGATGGTCATCGAGCTAACTGCTTTAAGTGTGTCGCAAGTTTTCCGACTGTGTGACTGTGGCTATGACTCCGCCCGGTTTGACAGTAATACAGCGCAAAAAAAATGTGTACAAACCAAAAAAAAAAAAAAAAAGAGAAAATTAAAATTGAAAACGACAAAAAGTTGCGACCGCATCCGGAACAGGCCGCGACTGTTGGCCCCGTCTCTGGGCCTGGTTTCTCCTGCTGCCTCCTGCCTCGTGCCGCCTGCTGCTGTCGTTTGTCCTTTGTCGCATGCAATAAGTGCTAGTTGAGTGGCGGCACTTGAAAGCAGAGCCACACCAAGTACACACATGCACACACACACACACATACACACACACGCACATACATCGGCACACACTGCTGCTACTGCTGCTTATTCAATTGGCCAGCTGCATGTGTTTCTGGCGGCGCTTCGGATTACAGTTTTTGGCCCCGTTGGTGTCGGTGTCGTTTGTCGGTCTGGCGACCTGACGCCGCCATTTCCGTTCACCCAGCACGGAAGTGGCAACGAGTTAACCCCTGCCCCCCTTTTTCCAGCTAGCAACGTATAACCCCTCTACAGCTGTTGGCATTTCGTGCGGATTTGCTGCGGCCATTGCATACAAAATGTGTTGCATACATTTGTGCGCTTTGCAGAAGCAAAATCGTCGAAAGAAAAAAAAATTAAAGAAAAACTCACTTAGAGGCCGAGCGCAATGGCAATCAAAATGGAAATAAAAACAACAGCAAACACACACATATACACACACAAACACATATTAACAGTGCAAATGTCGGGACAACCATATTTTTTTGTTTTTGTATAATAAAAAAAAGAAGTAACAAACTGCGACAACAATGAGCCACATCAGTCGCAAAGGTTCTATTTAAAAGTCGGAAATTTCAGTGGGTGGAAACCTAAATAAAGCAGGTAAATTTGAAAGAAAGAAGGAATTTGTCAAGAAGAAACTTTGCTATATTTTATTTCTCTCACATAAGAAAAGCTTTTGTTAAGGGGTAGTAACTGCTCTTAAAAACATTTATTAATTTAAAGAAATTAGCAACGGCTTAAACGAACTAATCATGAATAAAGAGAGTCTTTGATTCTCGGCAGCCAACGCAGAAAATTTGAACAAGGCTTTAAGCCCAGCTTAAGATTTGCTGCTACTGCTGCTGTAAAATCTCTTTCAGATAAAAGTATATTATAAGCTTTAAGCCAACAATATCTCAGAGAGAGCACAACTTTGGTGAGTTTTAAGTACAGCTTTAAGTTGCAAATTGTAAAAACTAAATAATCGTTGCACGTTTCAGAAGCGATGTCTAGTGTGGACTATAGTTTTTATAACGAAACAATTTTCGTTTAAAGGTAAAGTCTTCTTAGTCTTCTCTAAGTGGAAAGCTTCTGAGTGGATAAATATTCAAAACCTTTCTATACCAATTGAAAACATTTTTGGTTTTAATTTAAGACTTTGAACAGAAGTGATTAATTTTTCGATTTATTTCATAATAACCCAATATGTACTGAGTGATGGTGGAACATTAATTTGTATAACTAAATATAAACATATAACATATATCTAACCACAACCTGCTTAGCTTTTGCGACCCACTGTGCCTAGGAGCACATTTGCGGCCTATACTAGACATACATGTGTATATATAACTGCCAAGCAATAACAAATGTAATGTCCTTTAGTGGCATTAAGCCATTCTACTCTGCCCGCCTCTTTCCTGCTCACTCTATCTCTCTCTCTCTCTCTCTCTCTGTCCGTCAACCTGTCTCTGTCTGCTGTTTGGTTCCGCCGCGAACTGCCGCCATTTGCCATTGGTGTTTCCGTTTCTGCTTTGGGTTTTTGCCGTTGCCCGTTTTTAACGGGTCGACTAACTTGGCCATTTAAGCACATTTGTCGTCATTGTCCTGGCCCGACCAGCGGCTGACAGTGTGCTAATTAGAAGTCCTTGTTGCTTGTGGCCACAACAAAACAGACGCCGGTCAAATATGCAGGCAGAAAACAATGAAAACTACTTTGGGCCAAAGTCGGGACGTGTGTGGAAGACGCGACGTGAGGCCAAAAACTGTGCCTTTGCTTTGTTTGGCCCTTTTGTCTTGAATGCTATAAAATGCATGGCACAGCACAGCTGTGCTGTCCCTTGCTGTGTGCCGCGTTTTACTTTGTTCAATTATTTTCAGGCTTTAACAACACTGACCGCGCCTCTTTATTAAACCGTGGGCGTGGCCCAGTTAAGAAATTTTATCAGCCAAAAATAAAGAGTTAGCCTTTTATGGCTTAAAACCGCAGGAAGAACCAAAAATAAAAAGCAAGATATAAATAATTGCCTTGCTTGCTCAGCTGTAAAAGGAAGCTCGGGGAAAGGGATGGGTAAGAGTGTGTGTGTGTGCGTGCGTGTGTGTGTGGCATATAAACTGCTTAATGTGGCTGGCATTGTCTTCCAGTGCAACGCACATTAGTTTTCGGGCCAGCCCAAAAGCCCAGGCTGGCAACCGCAAGCATTGCTGCTTGTTTATCATGAGCTGCTTCTTCTTGCTACCCGCTGGTAAATGTAATTTACCATGAGAAAACAGAAAATTTGTTTATTATGAGAATGCAGCGAGGCGTAGATAAGCAACTGCCAAGCGACCAGTTGAGAGATAGTTGAAAGAGAGAGGGACAGAGAGAAGGAGGAGAGAAAGAGTTGACCACGCCCAGCCGCCTGCCTGACCATGTTAATTGCTGTGGCTGTTGCTCAGTTGCCAACAAAATAAATGCTTGTAAATTATTGTCAGCTGTGGAATTTTGAGCCAAGTTTTTGCAGATAGTATCTAGTATCTAGTATCTGGCATCTCGTATCTAATATCTGTTGTGATTGCAAATTACGCGTGCAACTGCATCTCAGAATATATATACGTTTTTCTACAAGGAAATGAATGAAATGAATGTATATGCAAAAAGGCAATTCTTCTTCTTCAGTGGCAAGCCCTAAGCTCCCCATGCCGCCTGTGAGTAATTGCGACCCATAAATAATGTGTCTGCTCTGACGCCCTGTCACTGCGGGGCGGCTAAGCGGACGGGTGGGGTAGATGGGGGGTCGTCGTCGAGAGCAAGGGGCATGCAACACAAGGACTTGCAACGTTGCCAGCAATTTCTTTTGATAACTCAATGCGTCGTTTATGCGCTTTGTTTGCCTCGCGCTCAAGCGGAAATGCACAAGGCGAGTTAGGTGGGGCTATTGGATGGAGGAAGGGTAGAGGGAGGGAGGGAGTGGCCAACAGCGGGGTTTCAGTTTAATATGTACACGATTTGAAATATGCACGAACAACACTTTTATTGCCACTTAAAAGCTGAGCTATTTAAATGGCATTAAAGCCGACAGCGACTACGTGAGCTGCCATTAACTTAATGCCTAATTTGTATGGATTTCAGGAATTTCAAAGAACTTATTAAACGAAAAGTGGTTGCTGGTGCTGGTCTGCGGCTTAGCTGGAATAGCTTTCCTTTTCGATTTGGGTCTCACATTTAAATAGGGTTCGGCTTCTTGCTGGCGCTTGAAAACGCATGACCAAGCTTCAAAGTTTGTGGTACGTTTTGACAAACGTTTTAAGAAAATACTTTCTTAGAAATCAAAACAGTTTTGAGGCAGACTTTGATTTCATTTAGCAGTTCCTTTTAAATCGATTGTAAACTTACAGAAAAGCAATTCTAGATTTGGCCACTGTACTATACTTTCTAGGGCAGGAATCAAAAATCTCGCTCAAGGAGGATAATATTATGAATAACCTCGAACTTGAAGATTTTGCTCAACTCTCATGCGAGCTCGTTTTCAAAGTACGTTGTGTAGTTAGCATTAAATAATATTAACACAACTTAACATTAAATTTACATAAACTAACGTTAGCTAACTTCTTTAACTGTTGAAGATTCTCTAAGATACAAAAATTATGTCAAGTATCAGATCTAATCATAAGATAGGCCAATATTGTCTATTAATACAAAGCATACTCAAAATCATAAAAGGCACATATCTCTACTTTATGCGCTTTTTTTAAATCTTTATAAACTGTTATATTGATTTCTATTACAAACTCCTGCGCTCTTTCAAGCACAACTTGTGCACAGAATTTTTTGGTGCTGTTTCTGATGTAGATAAATTGACTTTTTAGTTTTTCATTTGCATAAATCTGAAAATTTCAACATATTTATAAATAATGGCGCCATATTTCAAATTATATATGCATATATATATCTCTGTCTAGCTCATATTTTACATCAGCTAAATCACAAGAAATATAAGATAAAAATAAAGTAAAGAATTGCTCTAAGCGAAAGGCTCCTGAAGTTGCACAAGTGCGTGGAAGGGGAGCAAAGTTCACAGGATGAGTCAGTTTCTGTCAGGCACATGACACACACACACAGACACACACACACAGACACACACACACATACGCACACACAAGCTAGTGTCACGCTCTTGAGTTGTTGCTGCTGCGTTGTTAATTTCATTCATTATTTATGGTTTACCTCGTCGAAAACGCATTGGCGCTGTTGGGCACCAACTGGCATTGCAGCCGCTTTTACACACGCCTCCCCCTCGCTGGCACTCTGCCTGTTATTCTCTCTATCTCTCTCGCATGCACACTCTCTGTCTCTTCCTCTCTCACTCGTTCAGTTACACTTTTAATTAACAAACGCACGAAAATGCTATTTTACATGAGACATGTCACAGCGCAGAGAACTGGAGTTGGGTTAAGTGGCATACGCTGTCTGCCCAGCTACATGTCTGTGTGTGCGTGCGTGCGTGTCTGTGTGTGAGTGCATTGCATGAGCGCACTAATTTACAAGGCACACACACATACACACACAAGCACACGCATGCCACACCAGTCGCATTTCATATGCAGCCATCGCCGCAACTCCACTTCGCGTTGCGTATACGCCAGGTTAACCTGTGCATTAAAGCGCTACATATTACGTATACGCCGGCTGAGCCGGCGCAACATTTCTTAAAGCTACTTTTTCCAGCAAACGAAGGCAGAGTGTAAATTAGAATATTATTGCGTCAGAGCTGATTTAAATTTATGAGAATATTTATAATTTCGGAGAGACTTAATTGTCAGTAAAATCTAAATTAACAAAGAAAACAATTAGCAATAAAACTAAGAAGAAAAAAAGGAATTGGAACTTCGCCAAGTTCCAGCATTAAACTATTTTAATAATTATTTAAAATTTAATTAAGAGATTTGTAAAACTTTTTACTCGTTTTTAGAAGTGAAAATTGCCACGCCCACTTCGGCTGCTGCTACTACACTAGAAGCAGAGTATTGTACAGTCGGGGTATACCGATTGTAACAAATTGTACTTGCCTGAAGCCTACTTTCTGGCACTTTGGCTGACGCATTGTTTTGTGCTTTTGCCATTTGGTGGTCTAGAAAATTTTTGGGCCTGCTGCAATTAAAAGCGCGCATTAATCAACAGGCTGCGCTGCGGAAATTGCGATTGGCGAGTGCCTAGTGGCAAACCAACCTCTTCTCCCGTTCCATCTAAATAGTGTGGAGCTTCATTTAGGGGCAGATCTCGCCGCACTTTCCGCTACCCTGCGAGGCGCTGACTTTAATTTATTTAGACCAAATACAACGCAAGCGAAAAATGGCAAACGACAGAAATTTATCTCTCGCACGCCTTGTCGCATAAATTATGTCGAAGAGGCAAAAACGCCAACGCACCAGCCCCTCTAACTAACAACCCCTGGCCTGGCTAGCATAGTGGCACAGTCAGCGGCGTTGGGCGAAATTAATGAAAGCGACGCAGCGGCAAGAGATGCCGAAGCAGCGCAAAACAAAGAACCAAAGACATTTAAAATGAACTAAAATCAAATGAAATGTTGCGAGCGGGGGTGGTAAACGGTAAGTCGTACGGCGTTGCGCCTAATGACAACCACAAAATGAAGCAGCTGGCAGCGGAAACGGAAATGAAAGCAATGCGCAATGCAGAATGAAAAACGGCCGAAAGACAGCGACGAATGACAACGAATGATGCCGGGCGAATGACAACAACGCCACGAACGATGTTGCATGCAACAAATCAGAAGCGTTGCGCGTCCCACAGCAAATGTTGCATGGCAAATGCGATTGTCAAGCAATGACCTCATTAGAGGAGCTGGCGTGAAGAGCGTCACACACACACACACACAGAGAGAGACACAGACAGGCGAAACAGGAGACAAAAAGGATGTGGCAACTTCTCATGCTGCACGCAGCAACCGCAAGCAATTAAAGAATGCTTGTGGCAGGGCAGAGATGGGGGCGTGTTGACTAAAGCGCTGGCCTGCAGGCGAGCTGTCAACATGCATACAGCGTCATATACGTCAAGCGTCTGACATGAGACGCAGGGGCAACAACAGCAGCGGGAGCAGGAGCTTCTAATAAGGGAGATATAATCAGTGATACCCTGTAATTATGTTGGTCAACAATTATGGATAGCATTTCGTCGAGCAAAGGTTAGTAACTATATTAAATGCAAACAGCCTAGTTTATTGAATATATATATTTAATTGTTATTTCTTAATCCAAAGTTAATTACTATATCATATTTTTTCAGTCTAAATAGTTAAATATATACAATATATGTATATATATAATTAATTACGTTGGTCAACTTCAAAGCAAAACAGTTCGTCGAGCATAAATTTACATATATATTATGTGCTTGGTAAATTAAATTTATATTTTAATATAATTAATAATATATATTAAATGTATATACTGGTATTTATATTAATATATAATATTTTTTGAATATCTCCAAATATAAACAAAAATTTAATTTTAATTTTAATTATTTTTTATCACTTATCATTAAAAAATTTGCAAAAAAAAATATATACATTATATATATATATGTTAGAATACTTACCATAATTTCAGACTCCAGCACATATAAAAATCGACTTTCATTGTAGTCTCTGTAATAAAAGAAACCAATATAAATCATTATATCAATATATACAATTTCGATTATAGTATGGCTCGCTTTTAAGCATACAAAGCAACTTTAATCCTAATTAAATATATACAAACATGCACATATCAATTTTTCTAGGCTCAGCTTTTGTAGTCTCCAAGCTCCTTGAGAAGGGCTCCTTAAGGACATATTTAATGCACACATATAATAAATCAAAGCATTTCTAAAAGTCTGCAAGTTCTGGATCTTTAGGAGGTAAAGTAAGCAAATATTGGTATGTATGATCTTTAAGAGCAAGATCTAATAAATTGTGTATGTGAGTTCTGTTAATATTTATAAACATTACAGATACTTGCTTCAAATTAAGGACAATTCGAATAAGATACATAAATTAATGATATATTACAGACGGCTATCACTATGTATTCGAGCCTCCTATCAATTTCAGTACTTTAGACTTTATTACAGGGTATTCTTAAGCATAGTTTCTTTTGATAACGCTTTAAGGCTCACAAAAACTGACAGCTCTGGGACAATGACATTGTGCTTTAAAGGCAACTTCAGCTTGCCCACTTTCAGCTGTCACACGCAGCTCTCCACCAGCTGTCGACCGCAATCATAAAGACACCCACACACACACACACAGTCGCACTTAGAGAGTTCAGGATTGAAGACGAACTGGAAGCCTTCATATAAGTTACTCTAAGCTTCTAAGCTGGCTTAGCCTCGGCGTTGAGTAACCAAGCAAATTACGTCGCATTTAAGTTTCATAATATGCTTAAAATTAAAACTCAAAAACTTTACCATCTACTTCTCTCCCATTTTTTGTTGCTGTAGGATTTAAAGGTAATGTTTTCTTTGGGCATTGTTCGAAACTACAAAACGAAACACCTGCCAGACAAAAGACAAAGGGAACGCGGTGCGGGCATGAGCGGGTTGGGCGGGTTTGAGGGGAAGAGCACACAAAAAACACAAAACAGTTGGACCATGAAAACAGTAACTAAAAGGAACAGCAGACGTCACAGCACTAAGCAAGTTGTCTCCGTCTCGAGTCTCGACTCTCCCATTCCCAGTCTCATTCTCATTCATTCGCTGTCTCTATCCCCCCTGTCTCCCAATATGTGTCGGTGTGTGTGTGTGTGTCAAGACAATGGACTGCGACAAGTGCGGAGTCTATAAAAACTACATGCATTGAGCGCGGGGGCGAGCGAACTACTACAAAAACTACAACTTGCAAATGCGCAGCGCTAACAGTGGGGCTCAGTACCAGACGAGACGGGTCGACGACAACAATACAAAAGGAAAACTTGTAAAAGGACTGCATTAAGAACTGATGGAACAGTATATGCCCCGTGTCAAGTATAATTCCCTAGACATTCTACAAAGACTACTTCAAAGTTTTAAATATATTTTACTTTAAGTATGCTTCCAATATTTATTTTTATAAGGTATACAAGAGTTCGCATCCCAAATTTTTTTTACTTAGCATTTATAGACTCTGAGTTCTGTGAGATGAGTATAATGATATATAATATTTTACTGATTCTTGGTATCTTAACAAAGATAGAAAATGTAACTCCCTGAAAGATACTTGAGTGTATATTTTAAGTTTTCAGGCACTTTTTACTATAGCACATCAGTTCCTTGAGGTTAGTGGGTCAGAAAATGCCCTCATGCTTTCCCTCTTTGCAATCAAAATTATTTTCGAATAGTCTGTAAGACCCCATATCCCAAATATTAAGTTAGCGCTTTTTAGAGTTCCCGAGATCGTTGAGGTCTTTGCGAAAGAAAATTGATTCCTAGCAATTTCTATTAGAACTTCATTATGGAAGAGCGTGTAAATTTATTTAACACGCAAGACAAAACATATTCCTACAAGAAATATTTAAGCCCACATATCAAATTTTCTAGCACTAGCCTCTATGGCAACCAAGTTCCTTTAGGTCAAAGTGCTCTGCAGAGTCTAACACTGCCTCCCCACAAAAATTGTCAACTTACAGGGTATGCAAAACCGCATGCCCAACATAAAAACTACAACCGCACAACTACAATGAAAGTTTTGGCTGGTTGTATCGCTCGACATGCACTTGGGCGCATTTGTGTTGGACTGCAGGAGCAGCAGGAGCCGAGCGCAAAGACAGACACAAGGAGCAGAGCAGGAGCTGCAGGAGCTGAAGGAGCTGTCGCATTGTCTATGCGGCGAGTTGTTAAGCACAGCGTTGCATTTTGTACTTGCAACAACAGCAGCAGCAGCAGCAGCAACAGCAGCGGCAAGACAATAACCCGCACCCAGCTGCATGTGTCTGGTTTGAAATGTTTGTTGCGGCGGGTGTGTGTGTGTGTGTGTGCATGTGTGTGTTGTTGTTGTGTCTTCTTTTGTTGCAGCATAGAAAAAAGCGAGCGACAGCTGTTGCAAATTTCTTTTGCCACAAAATTTGCAATGCGAAGCGGCGTGAAGTAAACGAAATATGAACTGAATTATTGACTTTCTGTGTAGCCCAAAGCTGTGCGGCTTTGGCAAGCGGGAAAATTCGAATTGCTCGAGCAGCTAATTGACTTGTTGCCCCTGCAACGGGACATTATTAAACAGTTGGCGCCGCAAGGCAACAAATGTTAATTGCCCTGAACTTTGAACTTGTTGAGCTGTCAGGAAATTCGTGAGATTTTCACCAGGGGAGATCGGGTTGGGGCAACAAAGCCTCCAGCTGACAGGCACTTTGAAAATTGTGCCACCCGCGGCGCCAGGAAATCAGTTAAGAAAATAAAAGAGCTAGCGAAAAGGTAAATAGCGAAGGGAAGGTATCACAGAATCAGAGAAAACGACTTTCTAAATTCTAGCAGACCCAGCATTAAATTCACATTGTTTTGTTTTCTTAATATTCTGGAATAATGATAAAACTATGAAACAAATGCTAGGATTAAGAATTTGTTTGTTTGAAAAAATCACAAAACGTTGTTAATTTAAGTAAAACAGTTCTATGATCGAACTGTGTTATCAAGTACTGCATCTGGAAATTCGAATCAGAAAAAATGTTTGTGAAAAAATATCTTTTGAGATTAAGAATTTTAAAAGGTTTTCTCGATTTAAACTAAGTGCACAATTCTCCCAATAGAATCTCAACATTTCTATGGTTAAGTAATGCATTACAGACTTTTCCTCTGTGAATTTGGAGCTTAAATAAAGTTCGAGGCTTAACAATTTTGTGCTTAGTTTAAGAAGTTTAAAGCCCAGCTAAATTTTGACTAATTTCTCTGGGTGAACTTGTAGAAAAGGGATAGGAAAAAGCATTTTCACAATCAAAACTTTAATTTTGAAACGTTTGAAGATTAATTTTGAAGATTTACAGCAGCAAAACAAATTATGCGGCAGCTGATATAAATCATTAAGCGAGTAATATGTGGATGAGGTTGGGTTGGGTTGGGGCACGAACCCCGTGATAACCCAGTGCTTGCAACACACATGCGACCACATGCGGCGCTTGGGTCACTTAAAAATTATGACAAGCGGCAGGCGAGCCAAAAACTACAAAAGAGACAGGCAGAAGGAGAGAGAGAGGTAGAGAGAGATAGAGAGGGAGAGAGGAGAGGTAACATGACTGGCATTGTAGTTGGTTATGCATGCAACACAGAAAAACCTTGCAACTGGCAGCTGGCAGGCAGCCCAGAGGCAAGCTAAGTGGGTGGTACAGGGGGGTAGTCATTGGGGGAAGAGAGGGGCCAGGTAGGTCAGGCAGCTAAACGGGTTTTTGCCACGGCCTACGCCAATTGGCAAAGGCAAACAAAACGTAACGCGAGGCCAAAAACAAGCAGCCACCTTGGCACCGCTTTCAGATGAGGCTCTGGTCAAGGGGAGTTTGGGGGGAGGGGTGCTTGGCTGAGAGGGCGTGGCACGGCGCAGCTAACACAAAATTTTGTTGGCAAGCGGCAAACGCTGCGCCAAGCCAAACGGAACTTTTGACTCGTTAAAGCCTATTGGCGCAGCTGGAGAGGCGGCATGGCAAGGGAAACGAGGCGGGCAGGATTTGAAAACAAGAGAAAAGCAGCTCACAGCTCAGCTTTAGCTTTTATTTGCAACAAACAAACAAACAAACAAATCAAAGACATAAAATTATATGTATATATACCACATAATACGCTGGCTGCTTGAAAAGAGAGAAAAAATGGCAGAGAGCGAGTGTGAGGAGAGAAAAATGACAGAAAAAGTGAGTAAGAGGGAGAGAGAAGGAAGATGCTTACAGCATCTACCTGTAACGCCAGCCACGCCCGCCCACCAACAAATATTTTGCAATATTAATTTTCCGATGTTGGGGCTCATAAATTTCTGCCAAAAGAGAAAAATAAAACTTTTTACTCGAGTTTTTCTTTGCAGGCGCAAAATATGCAAAGGACGCAGAAAAGTAGGCAACACGCGAGTAAAAACGCCAAAATAATGCCAAGTAATGGGGAGAATCAAGCAAATTTATCAGAATATATCAGAAAAAAATTATAAGCTTTGAAGCTAAGCATGCCCAGACTGTTAAATACTCTGTAAAGAGTATGAAGCAGAAACAGGATATCAATAACAATATATAATAATAAATAAATATCAATAAATAATAAACTATAAATAAATAAATTTAAAAAATATATTATTATCTAATGAGAATTAATACTTAATAACTAATAATATTAAATAATATATATTAATTCAGTTAAATTATTTATAATTTAAAATATCTTTTAAAAAATGAATAAAATTAATTATTGAGTGAACAAACTCATAAGAGAAATAAAGTTATTTCTATACTCTTTGATCTTAGCTCTTAAGAAGAGTGTCAAAAAGGTCGGGTATATAACACTTTGCTGGATATAGAGATGTATACAGGATAAAATTGCTAGAATTTCGCTAAAAGAAAGGAACAGACCTTAGAAAACCCGATATACCTCTTGTCTATTCGAGATAGGGCATATTCAAATAAACAAAAAATATTTTGGTGGCCAGGGACTGGCTTGCAGGGGCTGTGGGATTTTTTGCTTTTTTTTTATAAGCTGTCAAATAAAATTGCGCATAAAATTTTAATGCGTATAAAATGATTTAATTTGCTGGACTTCGCTTAAAGAGGGGCGTGGCAGCTCTGTGGGGCGCGTATGAGTGTGTGTTTGTGTTAGCAAGAGGCGTGGTCGTAGGCGCTGACTAAACATAAGAAAAATGAAAGCGACGCTGGCGACGGCCGCGGGTAATTACTTTGATGAAAAATGGCAGTAACAGTGATTAAGCAGAGTGAGAGGAACAGAGGGAGAGAAAGAGAAGAGGGAAAGAGAGCGCAGGGCAGAGGGAGTCTGCTACAATATAGTTGATTACACATACGCCATGTGGTGCCAGGCAGGAAATTAAGCTGGTCAAAACGGAAGCAGCCAGGCAGGGCAACGTATGTGTAGAAAATGTGCGCATGTGAGAGTGTGTGTGAGTGTGTGTGTGTGAGTGTCTTGCGGCCTAATGATGTCAGCCATGTTTGCAGCGAACACGCAGTTGACGCATTAGTTGTAATTGCGGCGGCAGGCGCCTTAAATGCCCCCCAAAAGGAAAGTAAACGAATTTTAAAGCAGCAAAAAGCAACAGCAAAACTTGCCCCAAGGCATGCCAGAAAAAAAAGCTTGTTTCAAGGCGTCCTTTGTGTATTTTTAAGTAAATATCGACAAAATATGCCAGGCACATTAAGCAGAAGGACCTTGCCGACAGACAGACATGAAAAATCTAGCAAAAAGCAGCTTGCCACAAAAAAGCGCTGGAGAGAAATTGCATTGGCGATGGGCAGCAACTGCAACTGCAACGGCAACAGCAACAACAATGACAATAAATTGCAACAAAAATGAGCAATGAGTAATTCATATTGTAAGCTGCTGCTGCAACGCCTGGACATGCCCCAGCTCCTTACTCGAGCAATTCAACGCAACATCAATCTTCAAACTAGCTGGGGAACGAGCAGAGGCATGTTGCCACGAAGCATGGGGCATGGGGCAGGCACGGGGTGTGGGGCGCATGCTTACTGGTGCCGCAGCGTCTGCCACAATTTGGGCGAACGTGGCTTTTATGTGGCTGCTGGGAATACGAATCGACAACAGCAACGTGGCAACGCTGCGCCTCAGATTGCGGCACTGTGGCAACTACTACTACGTGAGCTGCGACGCGCTGCGCTGTGCTGTGCTGCGCCTCGCGTTTGTAATATGCTTGTAAATGCAATAAATTTTGTTAGCTACGCTTCGCAAAACTTTCAACGTTCGGACACAAAGTCAGACAGCAAACGACTGAGCAACAGAAAGAGAGGGAGAGCAAGAGAGAGAGAGAGACTGAAAGACAGACGGAACACATCAGCAAGGACCATAAAACGCGTTTTTGATTTGCTAAATTTATGTGGCCACATTAAATCCAAAAGACAGCAACAGGCACATTATTTTAGCAGCAACTGTAAACGGGGCAGCAGGCGACAGGTGTCACGCATTTTGATATGCTCAAATGCTCGACGAGATATATGCTTAAAGCCAACAAGCTTTGACACAATTTGAAATGTTTTTAAAGCCCGTTTTGAATCAACAATTCAAACACTTTTGAATACTAATTTTATTCAAATTTTAAAAACACTTTCTTATCATTCCAATGCCGATTTTAAGCCATGTTGAAATCATTTTCTAACACATTTCCTTTAGTCATTAAGGAACCCCTTTCCACCATATAAGTTTTCGGATGTTGTACACGAGTTTTTAGCCCTTTTAAACTCTTGAGTACATTTCAAGCATGTCCACGGACCGACGGGCAGGCAGAGAGACGGACGAACCGACAGACAGACGGACATGGCTAAATCGACTGGGCTATCGATGCTGATCAAGAATAAATATATTCTTTATAGGGTGGGAGATGCTTGCTTCTGCCTGTTACATACATACATACAGCATAAAAACCTTACACCCTTTTTACCCTGATGCGACTTCTGCAAAATCCAACATATTCAACATTGTACCGAAAAACAAACCACAAAAAACATTTTAGAGATCCAGCAACAAAAACTTTAATTAAATAACCCTCAATTTATCCGTAAACTCTGATTAAATCATTTATGAAACCCATTTTAGACCATTTTTAAGCCCAAGCCCATTGCCAAAATCTTGGTATATATATTTTTAACTCACCTAAAATAAAATGTTGCACGATCATTTAAAGAAATAGCAAAAAGTGCTATCCAAAATCCACAAAATATATGTTTAATTCTAAAAGACTTATCAGAACAATATAAATTCAATAGATTTAAATAAAAGCAGGGCGTGCTTACACTGAGTTAAAAAAATGTGATACATAATGGAAGCAGAAATGCGCGGCATATTAAAGCGTCGCCCACGCTGACAACTCTGACAAGCTGTTGCTGCTTGTCGCCGCTTGTTGCCACATTCGCGTGTGGCATTTGAACTGTGAGCCAATTTGCAATGAGGGGGCAAGGAGCGCGGTATTGGGTAGGTGTAAACTATGGGCTTATCGTCATCATAGCTCATGCCTCATAGTCTAATAGTCTCATAGTCTCATTCTCTATTGTCTGTTTATGTTTTGTTTGCTCTCGCGGCGCTCTGTTCGGTTGTTTTGTTTTTGTCTTTATTTGTTTACAGCCAGTTTTTATGTATCGCGAATTGCGTATTCGCATATGCGAAAGCGTACGCCAAACATGTGGGCACCGCCTGCATAGTATGAGTATGAGATACAATGTGTATCTATGTATCTACGGCAACGTGTATCTTTCGGTTAGAGTACACTGACGTAATGCCTATGAAAATAGACGCGCACCGCAATTCGCTGGCAAACAGCATTTTAGATATTGTATTTGCCGCATTTTCAAGCAGTCAATGGAGTGCTGAATTTTAAGTGGGCTTCTTTAAAGCCCTAAACTATGCTACAAATAGCACAGAATGGCGCACATTAATATTTATCTGTGCAGAAGAGCTTACCAGAAATGTAAATACAGCTGTGTATTTTATCTTTAAAGCATGTTGGGTGTGACAAGAATTCAGAGAAAGGATTTGTTTATGTAATGAAAATAAAGCATCATCAATTTATTCTAGCATTCAGTTTTGATCAACGGAATTTATAAATACAAAGCATTCCACGCTATAATCATATATTAAAACGTTTACGAATGCAAGACAAAGAAGTAGTGATAACTCGGCTACTAATAATCACTTTGATTTAACATTCAGTTGTGGCAACAGAATTTACAAAGAGTACATAGCTAAAGGTCTGAACCTAAATATATATATAGGTAAATAAAACATTTATGAATGCAAAGCAAAGAGGAATAGATAAACGAAGTAGATAATGCAATATGGTAAGTTTCCCTTTTAAGCAATAGACTTTATAAAGATCACATCGGCAAGGTTTAATCAAATTTAAAGCTATTTAGCTGGGTAAAACGTTAAGGATACAAGACAAAAGGGATAAACAGATGAAAAGTATGCTATAAAAAGCATATGCGAAAATGAGCATAAGCCTAGGCACGATAACTTCGAGCTCCATAAAACGTTTAAGAAAGTGACACAAAGAGGAATGCAGTAAATAAGAGAAAGCAGTAATAAAGAGAAACAGAAAGAGAAAGAGAAACAAAGAGGAGCTTATGCAGTTTATGGGACTGAAGTAGTACAAATATAATTAAAGAAAATTAACCTTAAGCCAGTAAATATTTATTAACTTTCGCTCTTTATTTTTCTTGATTTGTCGTTAGGTTTATTTGAGATCCACCCGAACATTGATCCAATTCTCAATATAAAGACACACTGACAGCATTATAAATCAATTGTAAGCTACGGGCAGAGCACAGAGGCACAGAGTATCATATACATACACAATATATCAAAGCTAATCCCCGAAACATATCGAAACAATTCAAACAATTGAACTTCTATCAATTCCCCAGTTTCGGTTGTCAATTAAATTGCACACAGTGAAGCGCACAAATTGCATTTATCTAAACTAAAGTGGAGAAAACTATGGCAACGCATGTTATTTATGTGCCGAGGCGGACGATTGAAAGGGAGACAGAGAAAGAGAGAGAGAGAGAGAAACTTTTACCAAAAATCATGGAAAAATTGTTGATATTTCAATATTTTATTAGCCATAGCATTTGGCAACAATAAATTGCAGCAGTTGCGATGCGGCCAAAAGAAAACAAGGACAATAAATAAATACTTTGTATAAATACATAAAAATATATCTATGCACATATATACAGATGCATATACAGTTACAGTTACAATAGCAACAGTTACAGATACAAATAAGAATACAGTTACAGTCGCAAAACAAGCAACATGAATGGCACAATAAATAAATCGGAACAGCGTTTAAAAACAAATCCAAACGAAAGACAATAACAACAACGAGAACAAATCCAACGACTATTCCAATCGCAAAAACACACAAAAAAAATATAAGTCAGAGAAAAAAAGCACGCGCATAAAAAGCGAAATAAAATTTGCATTTTTTGTTGTTTCTTTTTTTTTCAAGCGTCATATCAGCAGCTACAACAACAACAAACTATTGTATATTTATATAGAATATATATATATATATGTATATAGAGAGAGTAAAGCGCAAAGTCAAAGTCGCTGCGAAATGTTATCGAAATGTTATTGAACACGAAACATCATCGGCGATAAAGACGCGAGGGACACAGCTGCGGGGGCGGGTTGCGGGGGCGCTGACCCCGCCTCCTGTTGCGAAGATGCGGCTTGTTTTCTTACTTATGCGCATATATTAACTGGAATATACAATATACCCAAGTGCAAGCCATATACATATATGTATTTATCAACAATTTAATTGTGTATAGATTCTGGATGATGCGCTTTAAGTAGGGGCATTTTAGTTATGTGAGAGCAAGGGAATAAGTTCAACTTCTATATTTTAGTAGAGTTTACTTTGTTTTACACTCAATCTATTTTAATCAGAACAGCACATAACTGTTGGATTTATGTATGTATATGTATGTATGTATGTAATATAAGACTGATTGTATGTAATATAAGACTGATTGATTGATTAATGGACACAAAATCAATTCCTAAGTCAAAAGTGAAGAGCTACTGAGCTGCATTTTTCTCAGCCTCTTGACTCAGACATGATTTTCAAAAACTCATTTGTGAACTGTGATACTTCTAAAATTATCCAAAGTTTTAGAGAGAAATTACTTCACGTTGAGATCGAGTGAAGGGTGATTGCGATATTTGTACCCTTGTATAAGTTATTTAAATTTTGTCATGTAATATGTAACGCATAGAAAAAGACATCTTCGACCCCATTAAGTATACACATTATAGATAAGCATTAACAGTCGAGTTGATATAGCCATGCCCGTCCATCTGTCCGTCTATCCATCTATCTGTCTGTCAGTTTGTATGCGAACTAGGCTCTCAGTTTTAAAGCTTTCGTCTTGAAACTTTGCATATGATCGTCTTTCTGATGCAGGCAGTACATATGTCGACACCGGCCGAATCGGACCACTATATCTTATAGCTGCCATAGGAACTATCAGTAGAAAAGTAGGTTCTGATATACAAACCAAATTCGGGCTTATTAGTTCCACTTTGATCCTCACATATATACAAAATCTAAACGGACCGCTTATATGGCTGCTATAGGAAAGATTGGTCGAATAATAGGTTCTTATATGGCAAAATATTCTGCTTTCAAATAATATTTTGATCAAACTCAGAGCTTCACTATTCTCACGCATCTGCAAAAGGAAATGTCTACAAGGGTATTAAATCTTCGTCGTGCCGGAAATATCCTTACTTGGCGATACAAATTTATGTTAAACGGATTTTAATTAGGAAATAAAAACACATGGCACGTACAAAGCCAGGTAATATCTGCGATTAATATATAAATCTTGTAATAAGTTATTAGATATATTCTTTTTCTGAGCTATTGTTTCTGATGACACTTGACGGCGTTAGATTAAAATAGGAATAATAATGTAATAAATATAATAAAATAATTACAAGTCGGTTCATTCTTTTTATGAACAAACCATAAAAATTGTTGCCCAAGTTATTGTTTTTTTGTGAGAAACTTTCCCACTTACAAGCAATCTCTTATATTTTTATTCAATGCTGCCCGAAATTTGGATAGGGCAGTTATCTTATCATTAAATTGGCGTATTCAAGTCAAAACCGGGCATGTCGAATCAATTTGTCATTTTATGCGAAAGAAGCATACCTATATAAAGATCTTTTTCTTCTTTTTATATACAAATATATATATTTATCATATAATTAACCTACTTGCCATAAACGCAAGAGTATTTAATTGTTCACACTTGAGAGCATTTTTTCCTTAGCTTTTTTTCGGTTCTTCTTTTTTATTTGTCTTTGTCTACAAACTTCGTTTGCGATTTGCCACTTGGCTGAGGCGCGTTAACATTTATTTTTACTGTTTGCCTGGCTTTTTATACGCTTTTAATCAGATACAAAGTGAACTTTTTCTACTTTTTTTTTTATTATTTTCTTCTTCTGCATAAGTAAATACACAGAGAGAAATACAAATACAAATACTACAAAATGTATGTATTTTCAATGCCAGCTGCCGTTGTCAACGTTGCGTATGAGCAACGCATTCTGACTCATGCGATCTCTTTTTTATCTGCCAGCCAACTCGGTCTCTCCCGCTCTCACGCTCTCTCTCTCCCTCTCTCTCCTTCTCGCTCTCTCTTCACTTGCGGCTGTGCACATCACAAATCATTTTTATGGCGCTGCTCTTTCATTTGGCTTTTAAATTTTCGTGCCCATTTGATTAAAACACCCCTCCCCCTCCTCTCTCCGCACATCCCTCCACTCCACGCCCACCAACTCCCTTTATCCATCGATTATCTCTTTTCTTTTATATCTCTTGCCCTGTCTTCGCTTCGCATTTCCATTTCCTTATCGTCGTATCAATAAATTAATTCGAAAACTTTGCCGCTTCCATGCCGATTGAGTCACCCTGCCCCCCCCCCCCCTCCCACCCTTCATTCCTTCTACAACAGCCCTACGCACCCCTCGCATACCACAGCCCCGTTTGTTCTACTTCTTCTCGTACTTTTTTTTTTTTAATTTTTCGTGCAAATTTCTTTCATTTTTCTTCACTCGCTTTTTTATGCTTTTTGCGCTCCTCATTCGACTCGTATCTTGTATCTGTAAGTTTGCCGAGTAATTTGTGCCTCTTCTTCTCTCTTTTTTTTGGAGGGAGGTGGGGGGGGGGGGGTTATCAATCGACAACGACAAGCGGAGTGCGGCAGTCGTGCGCCCCCTTCAAAGCCCACTATTTAGCCACGCCTCTGACTCTCTGTCCCTCTGTCGCGTCTCTCGCCATTTTGGCTATTGAATTGGTTTTCGTGCTCATGCATTTTATATGAAATTGTCTGCATGTCTGGCACTGACTTGTTTTTTTTTTATTTGTTTTTTGGGTGCACTGCCACGCCCCCAGCCATGGCAAACCGCCCCCACTTAATGGCACCGAAAATGGTCGAGCAACTGCCTTACAAAATGTTTGGCGCTGCAATTAGTGGACAACATTCGTTAACCAACACTGGCATAGGCAATGCAGGTATCTAGAGCTAACTGCGCCGCTTATCTTTATTGCAACAGGACTCTGGGTTGAGGGGTTGGGGTTTGCGTTAGGGGTCGCTCACAAAATGTGGGTGCCACAAAAAGTAACGTTAGAGAACATGTTGCATAAAATTGTAGCAAAAGGTTCGTCTTTTTTTTTTTTTTTGTTCGTTTTTTATGCTCTTTTTTTTCTTTCTTTCAACCATTTGAAGTAGAATTTTAATCCATGGTTTTTTAATGCGGGCGATAAACTTTTACTACAATTGTCGACAACCTAACTGTACTTGGCTGTTAGTGTGTGTGTGTGAGTGTGTGTGCGAGTTGGCAGACAACTCTGGTTAGCTCGCTCGACTGGCTCGTTCAGGTGCTACAGTTTAATTATGTGACGTCGTCGTCGTCGACGTTTTCGCTTAATGTTTTAATTAAATGTTTTATTAGCACGCTTCTGGGGCACGCCCCGTATGTGTGTGCATGTGTGTGTGTGTGTATTTGTGTTAACGTGCCCCCTTTTTGTGTTGCCTCTATGGGTAGCTGCCTGTTAAACTGCAAACAAGCAGCGACTTTTATGTTGATTTGAAAGCGCATTTGATAGTTTAATTGGTTTTGGGAATTAGGATTTATATATACACTAACTAGTTATATTTAGAAGCTTAAGTGTGTGTAGAACATTTTCAGAGATTCCAAAATGCCGAAAAAAAGGTACCAGATCATAAAAACTCTGCTTGAGTAAAAATGGATTTATTTTGCATAACATATTAGTTGAGCATCTTAATCAATCATGACTAATGGAAAAAATATGCTATAAAGATCTGTAATATGTGTGCTTTTATGGGCATTTGAAAAAACCTCTAAAAAGCTGAGTAAAGCTCTTATTATTTCTTATATTATTATTTTTGAAGAGACTAAAGTATAGCGAATCTAACTTAATTAATAACACTGACTTAACCAACACTGCACAAAGCCTAACAATCGACTGGGATTGTAACTAGGATTCTGGTTCTTCAGTTGCCTGAAATACTGGGTCACTTGGTCTACCAAGAACTGATATTCTACTGAACCTCATTTAGTTCATACTCAAGTGCGTATTTAATGTTAGCTACTATCGTATTTTTCTTAGCCTTCAGCCGAGAATAATCTGAGTTTCTACTGAATATACTCGTTATAATTCTCAAGAATCGTCGTAATCTCTTTTAAAAAAAATAATTGGAATTTCTTAAAATTTGAGTTAAAAGCAATTAAAAAGTTTTTGCATAATATTTTCAGTTTTAACTACCGTAAAATGGGACAATGAACAGAAATTGTCTATTCCCTTATTAGTTCTCAGATTTTGAACTCAGCTTCCAAATTCAAACGATTTTAATGGGTTTTAATTCTCAACTTGCAAATAATGCAGATTTCTGTAAACCTTTTTTTTTTCCAGAAATTAATTCAATCAAAATTATATTCAAAAATAAAATTTTAATGTAATATTTTTTGAATTTCTAAATAATTACATGGTTTATTTTATAAAATATATTCGATGTTCTATATTTGTTCTTTTTCAGAGATGTTTAAATATAGAATTACATTCTAGACGTCTTGAGCACATGAAAATTACGTTTGTATTTTTCAGTCAATTTGAAGATTATGAATGAATCAATCATATCATTGTTATATTTGTCTATTTTTAATGTAATTTTCGAACTAATCTAGAATCAAAGAGTGCATGGCATGCAAAAGACTAAGCTTTTATAGTGTACTGGATAATAATAATATTTAGCATAATTAAATGAATGATTATAGGGGATTTTCAGTTGTCGTCCCAATTATATTATACATATTTTTTCTAAATCTTAGCTTAGCTTCTGGCTTACCTATTTGAAGCATGTGTTGTCAGCTCCGTTTGTACGTTTTGTTGTGGGCTTTTCTTATTGCTTTTAACTGTTTATAAATGGAGTATAGAGAGGGTACATCGGAAGTCTTGCGGGCTTTGTTTTCTGGCCCCATTCATGCGTGTTGCAAGTCTTTTATCTGGCATCATTTTGCATTCTTTTTCATCGGGTTTAAAGGATGAGCCAGTGTTGCAAGAGGGTGTGTGTATGTGTGTTAAGATGGCTGCTGCTGGCTTGGGCCATGTTGTGTGTTTGCTGCGGCCAACAAATCAACATCCGGTTAGCTGATACGACGCACAGCAGCCAGGCACAAACATTGCACATATGAAATTTATACTGTGCCCGCTCTTGCTCGCTCGCTGGCTCTTGCCCACTCTTTCTCTTCGTCGCTCTCACTCTCGCCCTCTCTGTCTTTCTCCCTCTCCCTCTCGTTGTCTGGGCAAGTTAACAGGCCGGCGGCGGCCGCATTTGATAACTGTAGCTGCTAACTGCTAGCTGAAGCCGCGTGTCTGTGTGTGTGTTGTTGTGTGTGTGAGTTGTCTGGCCGGCCTGCTGCTGTTTGTTGTCTCTCTTCATATTTGAGTGTGCGTGTGTGTGTGCGTGTGCGTCTGGCGATAGTCAAGTTTATTTTATTTTTATTTTTTTTGCACAAGCAACGCGTTAGCTTTATTTTGGCGTCTTTGTGTTTTTTTTTCTTTATTGCTACGAATGTTCACTTAGGCACTTTTGAACACTGCTTTGTCTTTGTTGCTTAACACTGTCTAACTAACTGTATATGTGTGTGTATGTATGTCTATGGCATTCTATGACATTTGAAACGCAGTTAAGTATGAGCCGGCAGCTTTAGACGACCGGCACAGACGAGACGCGCAGCACGAATGAATGAAGTTGGCGAACCAACGACATGGCATAGCATACAGCAGCCTCTGTCGCTGTCGATGCGAGCAGTAGCAGTAACAGCAGCAGCAGCAGCAGCAGCGGCAGCGGCGTCGGCGACGGCGGCGTCCGAATGACAAGACACGACGCGGCACGAGTAAACGAGCACGTTTGGCGCTCTCTCACGCGCTCTCGCTCACGCGTGTAGGTCGTCTAGAGGCCGTTGGGGCTGCCATCTGTTTGCCTTGTTTCTCTGTAGGCAACATTGCGCTCTCACGCTAGCAAAAATTACTTTGCTCTTGCCGTTTAACTGCAAATCAAAGTCGAGGTCGTTGTACGAATGAAAGAATGTCGGCATGTGCTTGTTGTTGTAGCGGTTACAGGCGCGCTGCTCGCGTCGCTGCTGCTGTCGCTGCCGGCGTAGCTGCCGATGCCGCTGCCGATACCTCTGCTGCTGCTTTGATGTTTAATGCTTGCTGCGATCCGCCATTGTTGTTGTAACTGTGCCTGCCTCATGCAGTTCTGCTGCATTATGCTGCTTTTGTCTGTTGGTGTGTGTGCTTTCTCTCTCTCTCTCTCTTTCTCTATATATGTGTATGTGTGATTGTATGCTCGGCATGCCTTAACTTGACTTTCTTTTGAATAATGTTGCTTCATGCTTTCGCAGTCTTGTTCTTCATCTGCCTCCGTCCGTCCGTCCGTCCGCCCGTCCGTTCGCTCGTTCGTACGCCTCTCTGTCTCTCTGTTCGTCGACTGTCTGTGCATTTGTCTGCTAGGCAAAAATGCTGTTACTTTTTATGTGCACTCTCTCACTCTGCCTCACACCCTTCCCCACCCCATTCAGATGTTCCCAACCAGCCAGGCACTCCTTTTGGAATTTTGCTAGACGTTTTTTTTTGCTAACTTATTTTTTTACTTCTTTTTTAATACATTTTCGGCTAACGGTTTGCGGGCTGTTGTTTTTTTTTTTTTGGTTTGTTTGTGCGCCGCTTTCGCGCGTTTGTAATAAAAACTCGTTATAAGTAGAAATTCTTTAGCTCATTTTTTTTGCGCTCTTTTTAGCTCTCATGTTTTTATTTCTATTTTTGTTCTTGGACTCACCTGCGACCCTTCCCCTCTCTTGGTCTTGGCACACTCATCTATTTCCATTTTTTAAGCACTCTTTGCGGCCACTTTTCTTTATTATGATACCCCCCCCCCCCCCCCCCTTCTTGCGTGCTGCTGTTCCATGACAAATGTGAGAACCGCTTTTGGCTAAAAAACTGCGCTGAGGCGGTGGCTTAGAAGTTTGCTCGACTGGTTAACGCCCCCCACACACCAACACACCAACACACACACACAGTCACCTTAGAGGTAAGCAACCACCCTTCCCCTCCATTCCTCCCGCACACCAGCCCGCAAGAGCCCACCAGCAAGTCAATTATTAGGCCAGTTGGCAAGCTAATTTGCTTATCAGCAAATGCAATTGCGCGAAAAGCGCCCCCATGGGGGTCAAAGGGGGAGAGGGGACCGTAAAATGCGCGCCAAATAAAATTGTCATTTTGCAACAGCCGCTGATAAGAGCGTCTCCCCTCTAACCACACTCTCCTCTAACACCATTTCACACACACACACACTCTCTCTTCCTCTCCACATACACACACACACACACAGGCTATTTCTCTATCTTTTTCATTTTGCAAAAAAAAAACTTTAAATTAGTTTCGACTTGCCAAAAAAAAAAGTGCAAATCATTCTCGTGCAGAATGGGGGAAAAGGGTTCAAAACTGGATGCGAAATATTCATCCAAATCGTAGCTCCCAGTTCCAGTCGAACTATTTAACACCATTTATCGTTCGATGCAAACAATAGGCAGAAAGTAAAGGGGTACAGCATGATTAGGCACAAAAAATGGAATAATAATAAAATAAATAATAGTCGCTTGTGGTCTTTGACCTTTTAGCGGATATTACGAAAAGAGTGTGCCTGGTTCCAGAAATTCGCCTTGGACAGCGTAAGCATAAAAGACGATCAAGTATTACTCTTAATCGTGAATATTATGCAAAGTAGTTCATAAGAGTGTTATTTTAGCTAAAACTTCAGATGAAACAAATTTTTTAATAATGGATTATTGATAAAGGGAGCTCTCTTATAGAAACCTTATTAATTCCAAACATTTTTGATTTTTGGCTAAGGCTTGAGTCGAAAACATTTCATAGAAGTTTCTGAAACTTCATTTAAGTTTGATTTTACCAAATTTTGAAGAATCTCGATCATATTTTTGGTAAGTAAAAGAAGAAGAGAATTTTCTTCACATATTAGAAGAAGCAGGACAGTAAGCCGGACTTGTAGCAAGTTAGTTCAAACCCGGAACTTTAAATTTATTTTGGCTATGCGAACCAACTCTAGAAGCGAACTAATTACCTGAAGAGTTGAACCCAATTTTAAAGCTATATCAATGACAATTTGTGGATCACTATATGAAGTATATATGTATATTAAAAAGCAGACCGGACTTGAACCGAGTTATTATTTTATCATGAACAAACTCTAGAAGCGAACCACTAGCCGGGAGAAAGGAACCTAATTTTCAAGCTATGAGATATACTTATATATTTATAGAAGTAAGTCTCATTTAGTTCTTAAGTGAAGAGGAGTTCTGGCAACTTTAGATCGAATGTTTACTAACCTTAATAATAGTTTCATATGTTTCTAAATCCTGTCACGGAACTGTTTCTCTGACACATGTCATATGAAATTCCTATAAACCCCATGCATATAACATTATTCCCGTTTCCTATTGCCCAAAAAATCAAGTTTCAATCATTCGATTCGCGGCGCCCATTCACGGTCGCATAGCGGTAACATATCATAACAAAACAGAAACAGATCATGTTGAATGGAAATATATCGTATTCGTAATGCTCACCTGTCGGGGGCCATCCATATGAAGTGTATTACATGCAGGAATTTCCAACGATTGCAGTTTCATTACTTTTATGTTTTTGTTGTTTTCCAGTCTATCATTTCGTTATATATTTTGTTTATATGGCAAAACGACGCGACGTTAATGTGGAAAATGGATTTACGGCGAATTGATAACAAGACCTCGCGTTACACGGCTTGTGAGGAGTCATATACATACATAAGTACATAGGTTCTATATATGTATGTATTTATGCATACATATTTGTATATAGTATTTAGTAATATTGATTTAATTTCTGTTCACTCGCCTCGAAATTTTGCTGATCACCAAAAATTTGAAAATTTCTTTTGTCAACTTTTTGCGCTGAGTTGGCAACACTTGAGAAACGTCTAACTGTGTGTGTGCGTGTTTGTACCGTTAGATGTGGCGTGCAGTGTGCGTATGCGCAACGTTTCGCAATAAAAACGTAACGCAGAACTGCCCAGCTGTCGACCGTTGCGGCTGAGCGGCCAAACTCGACTGCTAGGAAAGTGCGACAGCGTCTGCGACTGTGGCTGCCTCTGCTACTGCTACTGCTACTGCTGCGGCTGCTGCTGACTCTGCTGCGTTGAACTGGTTGAACTGCACTTGTCGCCGCTGGGCAACCGCAGCTGGCGAATGTTGCGTTTCGACTGAATGCCAACTAGTCGGGGACTTGCCCAACGAGAACTGCTGTGTGCAAGCAAAAGCAGCGACGCAGCAGCGACGTCCGCCCAACAGCTGGTGAAGGTGAAGGTGGGCCGCAGCGCAGACAAACGAACAACCGTGACGCCAATCAATGAGAGCGAGAGAGAGCACAGTGCTGCGTCGGCGCGCTGCTGCTACTGCTGCAGCAGTGCCAAGTGGCGAGGCCGAGCATTGGGCGCCAGACGATGACGACGATGGCGACGACGTCGACGTACCGTTGAGTGCATTGGCATAGTAAACTTTGCACGAGGCGCCGACGTCGCCTGCAGTTACTAAGTTACAAGCAGTGCGCGCGCGAGACAAGGAGAAAGAGAGAGAGATAGATAGAGAAATAGAGAGAGGGAGTGAAAAAGAGAGAGAGAGAGAGTGCCAGACGAACTCTCATTTGCATTGTAGTTGTAAACGAATGCCGTTAGATGCGCCGCACTTGACGCTCGTTGCTCATCAACAAGTCAGCGACTGCGACGGCGACGACGACGTCGACTGCGACGTTAACGTCAGTTACAACAAAGGAATTCCCCCAAAATTGGCAGCGTTGCCTCCAACTTTGGGACTATTACTGCGGCCAGCGCAACCAGCGGCACATAAATCATATGTTAAATGAACAGCAAATAATTAAAAATATTTTAAAAATACAAAAAATATATAGTATATATACAGAAACCCAGACGAAGAGCGCAAAAGAGAGGCCACTTGTGAGTGAGCGCAGCGTCGGCAGCGGCGTCGGCTGGCGCCATCAGCGGAAGTAAACGGAAAGCTTCAATTTAGCCGGCATTTTGCAGTGCATCCGTTCGGCTGAGCAGCGACCGAGGCGACGCAACCCAGCTCCTTTGGGGGTGGTCACTTCAAAGAGCGCGAAGAGCGCACAGGACTTAAGAGCGCGTCAAGGCGACGCTCTTCACTGGGCACGTGGGGCAGGTCAGGAACGCGAGCTGACGTTGCGACGCGTTCGCCATGCGGCGCTCAGCGTGCGACAGACAGCAGACAGGCAGGCAGCATAACGAACAGCAGCAGTTGCCGACAGGAGCAGCGCCCCGCTCTCTTAGTCTCCCGCTCACGCACTCTTTGTTGTACTAGCCTTATTAGATTTATCGTGTTTTAGCGCTTAAGCAGATGCCTGCGCTACCCGCTGGCCGCGCTGCCTGCGCTGCCGCTGACCATAAAGTGGAACTGGGCACATTTTATGACTGCTGCTGTCGCTGCCGCCGTCGTCGCCGCCACTGCTGCTGCGGGCTCTTTTCTCATCATTATTTGCGCCCCGAATTTTGTGCTCTTCTTTTTTTTTGTTTTATTTTTATTTTATTATTTTTTGTTTGTTTCCTTAGTCCTGCTGCAGTTTATGTTCGGCGCTGACTTTTCATTATTATTATTAGCACATCTTGAGCTGAACAGCTACTTAACGGTAGCTATGCAAGTGTGTGTGTGTGTGTGCAATTGGCATGCAAATATTTAATTAGCCAGGCGAATGTGGCTGCTTCAAGCTGTTGCCACACTTGACGCTTGATTAATTCAAGCCCCTTTCAGCAGGGCCTGCGAATTTCATCTGTTTCTGGCTACTTTAATTTTAGTGGCAACGCCAGACAACAACAATTAAATTAGAAGCCAATTTCGAGTGTTGCCCAACTTTGTCTGACTGCAAAATTGTTATTAAATTTGCCAACAAAATAAAAGCACAAACTGAACGCACACACACAATTACACACACTCGTGTGTGTAAATGACACCCACACACACCCACACACACACACATTGATAGCTTTTGTGTCGCCTTTTAACCGCGCACAATTTTCATATGCCAAATTTGCAAAATATTCGATATGCACGAAAATATGCAAACAAAAATTTACACTGCACGCAAATCTTTTCAACTTTATCAAGTAGAATGTTGTGGAGGATTTTTTACAAATTTATGCCAAACTAAAGATTGTTCTCCAATTATCTAGATAAAACTTTAATTTTAATTTGTTAGGCATATAGAAAATACCACACCAAACTATAGGATTTTCTTTTAACAGATCCTGAGTTTTCAGAGATTTAAGGGTTTAATCTCAGAGTATATTTTTAAGCTCTAATAAGGTTTGAGAGGCAATATGGTTGCATCTCAGGACCTAGTTGAGCTACAGTAGGCATATAGGAAATCCTATACAAAATATCCTAACTGTACCTCTAATAGATCCTGAGTTAAAACAGTTCGTAGGGTTCAATCTCAGGATATAATAGAGCTACAGTTACCAAATTTGGTATACGGTTTTCTACATGCCTTACATTTAAAATATTTGTATCAAGTTTCGGTTGGAGCAAAAACAAAACCAAAGAACCGATTTAAATGTAAAAATAAAAATATCGTGTAATTAAATTTGTACCTAAGGACGGGCAAAAGCTGCTTTAAAAATAAAATTAACACAAATATATTTAATTGAAGTTCATGATTTGTTTTAAATTTTGTCTTAGTGATTTTGTTAAAGTTTGCCTGATTGTTCAGATGAAGTATACTGCTCCATATATGTTATAAATAAAAAATAAAAATAATTATAAAAATTAAAATCTTATTTATTACACCCTTTTCAGAGCTTTTGACGTGACTTTCTGATTTATATTTATTTTTCAAACTAGACATTTTTCTGTCTGTAGGTGTAAATGTGTGCATCATCGTATCTGTGCTCGTGTATTTGTACATTAGATTGGCGATTTTGCCAAACAGCATTTTAGGTATTTTGTCGCTAAATTGAGTTCCGGTTTAATGTTGGCTTTTGTGTAGGTTTTTTGGCCAGCAGCACGCAGATTTCTGTGCTGCATTTTGTTGTTTATTTTATGGACAACGAAATTTGTATTGCCAATGGATATAGATATAGCTTGAATACTTTTTGGTATATAAGAACACATTTTATATAGGATTTTATATATATATGCCCTCTAATAGATCCTGAACTTAAGCCCTAAGATCTGTGGAATCTCAGGATCTATATGAGCTAGTCAAATTTATGTCTATAAAGAATGTATTACCGCCCAGATCGAATTGTTTCTATACATAAACCAATCAAACTTGGGAACTTATAAAGCTAGAGACAACAATCTTGGTATGTGGCAATTTATCTAAAATAATATAATTTTTTGCAGTAACAGCTTAATTCATTCAAATGCAAAAATCAATATTATATTAAAGATATAACTATTAAATTTGTTTAACTTTTTGTTTAAGCACAAAAACCAACTTTATACTTCATTTCCTAGAAACACTTCATTCTAAGGAGAGTGCAATAAGTAGATGCATATTGCATTCAAACAATTCGAAATGAATTGTAAATGTGTCCGATTTGCTTTTACAGGGTATATGCCAATCAATTAGACTCTTGGAGAACATTTCTGTTGTACTTGTTTATGTTAATATTCGGGCATATTTGCGCTGAGCGCGCGCCGGAAAATTGCTCGCAATTAAACCAAAAATTATGTTGCCAAAATTGAAAGCAGCGACAGCCCGCAACGCCGCGAGTAACAAGAAGTTGGCAGCAATTAGCAATGAAATATAAATTATTTACAATTTTTGGCAACGCCATTACCACAAAGCCGAGCAATTGCCGGGCGCAAATAAATTACAACAACAGCAGCAGAAACAGAAACAGCAACAGAAACAGAAGAAAAAAAACGGAAGAAAAAACGGGGGCAAAAATATTGAAAAATATTTTGTATTTATTTGTGTATGGGGCATAAAATATTTCATTTGCAACTAATGGCGGCAACATGGCGCAACGGCCACCAGAGCCTAAATTAAACATTAAAACGATGCTAATCAGACGATCCCCTGGCAATATTCTATGCTAAAAACTATACTAAAAGCCTGCATTAAAGTTATGCGGCGCGGCCATTAGATGTGCAAAATATGCGCAAAATATTCAAATGTATTCTAAATAAATATGAGCATTTTATAGTATAACCGGGCAAAAATGCACAAAAAGATATGCGACAACAAAAATACCGAATGCAAACAAAACAGCAAAGCTAATAAGAATGCTGGAGATGCAAGTCGTAGACTGTGAGATACCCTGTAAAGTACATAGATTCAATATACTTGGAAAGATATCCGCCAACAAAAATATTACCAAATCTAATAAGAATGTTTATCCTGCAAGTCGACGACCGAGAGATACCTTGCACAATATATAAATTCTATGGAAACACTGGGAAACATTCTTCGATTAGTTACAGCAAATACATAACTACATATAACTATACCCAAGAAGGATTTATAAAAGTGGCTGAGTTACTAATAAATACAAAGTTTGCGGGCTCTGTCACTTAATGATTCTGAGTTAATATCACATATCATCCGATCTTTGGGATATTTTAAATATAGCTATATAGCTGCTTGAATAAACGTAGAGTAAATTTCATAGTGTTATTTTTATTAATATCTTTGTTATAGCACTTGATGCTGGTTATAACACAACCCAAATTAGGTGTATGTAACTCCTATAGCTTCTGAGTTCTTTTAGGGGTTACCAAGATATAAAAAATAGTAGCGTGTCACATAAGGTAACTTCACTGAACATTTCAGTCCATCAGTCATTCAGTCAGTCAGTCAGTCAGTCAAGACAAACAGTAGCGCTTACGTATTGGCCTGTGCCTTGATCACCAATCAGTCATTCAGTCCATCAGTCTATCAGTCATTCAGTTCATCAGTCATTCAGTCCATCAGTCATTCAGTCAGTCAGTCAGTCAGTCTGTCAAGACAAACAGTTTTAAATATTGAGGTAATAAGTTATGTTAGTATAATTTTATATCCCTTGCATATGTTTTGCCTATCAAATGTCGCTTTACCTCAACTCTCTTTCACAGCTTAGTCTGAAACCAAACCATACATTTTCCGCTTATACAGGGTATCCAAAAGTATCATTCGAAGCGTTCGTTGTCGCGCGACACGCACTCGTAATATTCAAATGGATTAACTTTGATCAGATGCAAATGAGGAGCAGAAAGGGAGGGTTGATGGAGAGGGGGGAGGGGGCTGCGCCCAGGGACGCGGCTGGGGCACAAATTGAGCTAATTGCACACTAGATATACAATGAGAGGGAGAGTGATGCAGCGAAGGGGCAGGGTTAAGGGGGGCTTAGTATAGCTGGGGAGGGGGCGGCAAAGGGACACGCACATTAATAGCCGCATTAGCATAAAGTGCGCTGGCATTGTCAGCCTCTCCGAGGACCAGCAACAGAGTGACAATCGCCAGCTCACTTTCCAACCGCCCTCCACCCCACCCCCTAAACAGCCAAGTCCCCCTCAGTTAACTGGTAAAAACCCCAAATTGCAATATCAGACATTTAGTCCGGAGCAGGACCCAATCTGACAGTATTCAGTTGATTGACATGACCATTCACTCAATGCTCAACGCATGTTCACAAATTGACTTCAATTATGCACACGATGGGGTTAAAAGGGGGTTATTCCAGCGGGAGGCGGGGTAGTGGTTGGTAGTTGAAGAGCTTACAAGTGCTTGGAAATGTTTATAGTTGAGTTAGTCCTCAGAGCCCTATCAGATATCATATATGCATTTACTTTTTGTGTGGCTGCTTTTTTCAGCTTTTACTTTATTGTCAGATTAACCAAATACTCGAATCCTTGAGCTAGCAGTTTCCCACGCTAAACTAGAAACTCCTATTACATTATGTTGAAATACATTTTAATTAAGATTTGTCTTCTTGGTCCCACATTGCGAACAACTAATTCATTTTCCAAGCTTTATTATAAGTATTAACAATTTCTTATATCTTCTGCAAAGAAGAAACGTTTCAAGAGATGTCTAAGATAAAACTGGGCTAGATCGCACCACTGTATTATAGCGGCCATAGGAACTAACTTATGTGAAAAACGTATTTTTTTTTTGAGTATATTTTTACCAAACTAATCAATACGGGAAGCTTTAAGCATATATCGGGAGTCGAGAGAACAGGAAGGAACAGGGAACGCTTGAAAATAAGATTTTTGTTTGAAATACTATTTACTTTCTTTCTTTTGTTTTTTTACAAAGCTCAGCAAAATCTTTTTAGAGCCCTATTACTATGTTATATAATATGTATATGTACTTTCGCAAATACGTTAGACCAGTGAAGCTCGTAAGCGCTGAGTTTAAAGAAAATAGTTGGAAAACACAATATTTTGACAAACATAAACTTTTTCATCATGACAAATTGAAGATGTTAATATCATATGTAAGCAGCGTACTTTAACTAATAAATTCCGGGCTAATCTTATTAAAAAACGAGAAAGTAAAGATATCTTCGGCACGCCGAATATTTACTACCCTTTTAGACATTTGCCTTATGGTATTTCATATTTGAATATTTGGCATACAAACCTATTCGACGCATCGTTCCTTTGTAATTTATATGATATAGTAGCCCGATCCGGCCTGTTCAGAAATATGTACAGACGGACCTATGCAAAGTTTCAGTAGGAAAGCTCGACTGTTGACGCTGATCTAGAATATATATATATTATTAAGTTAGCGATGTCTCCTTCTATGCGATACACAGTTCATGACAAAACTATAATACCCTCTACAAGAGTATCCTCAGCAACTTTTCGACAGTTCCTTATAGTTTTTGCCAATATTTTTGATAGTATTAAATCTTTTTGAAATCCCTTACCTATATCCACTCGCACTCCAACTCACTTCTTAGCTCGGCTTTACTTTCACTTATGCTTTCAAATAATTCAATTAATTAAAAACTTTAAAGTAGCTGCCAAACTTTAATTAACAATGCCATATTTGGCTTGATTTAATTAAATCCTTGCTTGTCGGAATCGAATTAGTTGAGACTCACTTTCGAGGATGTTTGGAAATAAATACTGCGTGTGGCTTTTTGGCTAAAACACAATGCCAAAGTGTTGACTTAATGACAGAGCAGTTGGCCGCAAAGCCAATGTCAAGTGTCAAATGGGGGCTGACAGGTGTCATACGCAACTTTCTGACTGTTCCGGCTGACTGCGGGACTCCGGGAGGCGGCAGACATTTGAAGCTAATTGAAAAGCGTTGCACGCCGTGCAACTTGACGTATACTTAATCTTCAGACAAACAGACAGCGGGGGTGCGTGTGTGTGAGTGTGTGTGTGGGTGTGTGTGTGTGTGTGTGTTTAGTTCTCCTGTTGGCCTGTGTACTTCAATGTCGGGCAGCACATCAAATGGGTTAACAGGCAACCACAAAAAACTTGACACACTGAAAAGCGCTGAAGATTCAATGCAAATATAAACAAATCAGGCGAGGGAGGCGGGCATGGACTGTGGTGTGGGAGGGGGGGAGGGGAGAGGACAGACGGGTTGACAAACTCAGCACAAAGTTTTGAAGAGAGGTAGGAGAAGTGGAGGGGGGACGGTTTGTATGCACACACTGCGAGAAAAAAGCTGTTGCTAACTCTAAGCTGATTGGCTTGGAAAGTACAGTGAAAGCTCGCTAAGTAAATAAGAAGAGTATGCGGAAAAGTATATGTTATTAATTATTTAAGATGTTCTCAGAAAACATTTCAGCTTGACTGTATTCTATTATCAGATATATAACTATGTATTCGATATTAAATGGTATCAGTTTCATATTTTAATTTATTCATATTTTGATCTTCATTTATTTTTTCCGTGAATAATTAATTAATCTGTTCTCAGAGTACAGTTTAGCTTGAATGTGCTCTTTTTGATATATATGTATGTATATATTGATATACATATATTCGATATTAATAATAAAACTATAAACTTTCAAATATGGTTCCAATCAACTGATTATTCTTGGTTTTTCGGTTTTTTTTATATTTTCAATAATAAATTAATTGAATGCAGAATATAAATGGAAAAATTTGTATACTTAAATTAAGTGTGAGCGTTTTTAATTTAAGTTAAACTATTTCTAAGGTTAAATTCAGTGTTTGAGTCTTTTATATTGGATTATTTTGTGATTAAAAATGTCGGAAAATAAGACTTTTTTGCTTACTACAGTTTTCTAGTTTACCTAAAAAACATATTTTTTTAACAAACTCAGCATTTACGATCTTCATTATTCTCACTTATCTGTAAAAACTTAAGGCAAATGTCTGCAAGGGTATTAAATCTTCGGCGAACCGAAGACGTTAAGTCGTTCACCTAAAACAGTTTTCAATATAAAATTTTCTTCGCG
Organism: Drosophila borealis; assembly: GCA_035045885.1. Classification (NCBI taxonomy): domain Eukaryota; kingdom Metazoa; phylum Arthropoda; class Insecta; order Diptera; family Drosophilidae; genus Drosophila; species Drosophila borealis. The sequence continues at coordinate 3,186,956 of JAWNOR010000206.1, read as the reverse complement.
ATTAAATAAGAGCTAGCTTCGCAAATTAAAACATTTTATAAAATTGCATTTATTGAATATCGAATCTCGTGGCTTTTTTCTCACAGTGCATTTGCTCTGGCCCTAGTTTAGCTGCTGCCTCTGCTGCCCGCTTGGCCCGTTGTTGCTTTAAAAAACGCTGCAGATCAGCAGAAAATGTTTAGTTGCCGCCAGCTGGCAGCATCCAAAACATATGGAAATTACATTTACACAGCAACAACAACAACAGCAACAACTGTGAGAGAAAAACAACAATAGGAAAAGAAAAGCGCCCAAAAATATTCGTTGCAGCATTTTTTGGGTAAAGTTTTCGTAGGCATTTTCTGTGGGGTTTTTTAGAAAATGAAAACTTGCAACAACAACAACAGCAGCAGCAACAGGAGCAATATCATGGGTGGGGTAGGGGGAAGGGGGGCGCTGTTGGGAGGGGTTCGTGTTGTAGCTTGTTGCCTGAGCTCTGTGCTAGCCACACAAGTGCGGCCAGAAAAGCACTTAATCATCTTAAACCGTTGTTTGCACGGCTTGCCGCAGACGTGGCTGCCACAAGCGCACACACACGCGAACACACACACACACACACACAAACACACTTGCGGCACACTTTAGTGCTGCACGTGTTTTCATATGCTGCGTCGCACGCAAAAATAAAAACAGGCAAAAACTAAACCGAATAAAAAAGGATACACAAAATGCGGCACAGCAGCTGCTGCCACGCCCACAATTCGACCAGCTGCGCAGCTAACTAAACACAGGCAACTATCTAACCAGGTGGCAACCCCACACATCCCCTTAACCGCACTTCATGCAGCTTCCAGAAGCTAAACCGCATTTAGCGCGCGTTTAGTGGTCGCCATTTTGTGCCCTGCCTCCCTCAACCTGCCACGCCCACACGGCCGCCCGCAGATTTATGCAATGAAAATATGCCACTGTCTAAAGTTTCAGTTGCCACTCAGCCGCATAGCCACGCCCACACGCCCTGCCGCCCATGCAAACAGCCAGTGCTGCCATCGTGTTTTTTTTGTGTTTTCTTTTTGTTAATTAAAAAATTTCACTTGCTTATATGCAAATCAATTACCTGCAAGACCCCAAAGCAGAAGGAGGGGAGGGGGGGTGCGGTTGCTAGAGGGCGCCGCGGGGAACCTTATGTGTGTGCGGTTCAGGATTCTTTCGCTGGCATCTGCGACCCGGCTGCCAGAGAGCCTGCAGCACTTGGAGGCATGCCGAAAGCAATAAGCGACACACGGTTCAGGTTTTGGCTGCTTAGTGTGAGTGTGAGTGTGTGCGTGTAGGTGTATGTGCATCTGAAACTGCGGCAAGTGTTGCCTAACAAGTTTCCAAAATCTAATGAGTGGAAAACATAGCTAGAAGAAATCCTACGTAAGAATAAAAATGCCCTTAACAGAGCGAGAAGTTGGTGGAATTGGGTGCAGAGTAATATGAGCTAGTAATAAATTCAAATTAGTTTAAGAATCAATTCAAAAGTGAACACACTACAAAATTTATAATATTAATCAAATAAAGAATAATAACAAAAAAATAACACACAACAAAATCTTTTATTAATAAAGAAAAATATATATATAGGAAATTTTCAATATAAATTAAATAGTTAAAATACTATGTAATTTAAATATCTAATAAAAAAATTAATAAAATAAAGAAAAAAATATCCCAGTTCAAGGTCTATAGTCTAAGGCAGCAAAGAATGACTAGATTAAGGCAAGCTATCAATTCAATATTAAAATAGTTAGCATACTACATAATTTAAATATCCATTAAAAAAAATAAATGAAACAAATAAATGAAGTAAGAAAAATGTGTATAAAATATATTCAATATATAATTCATATATCTAATAAAATAATAAATATTAAATTTTAAATGCTGGTTTTGGCGACCTTTAAATTTAATAAACATTTATTTAGCTGGCTCGAGGTCCGGTGCTTTATTAAATACAACAAGAAACACAAAATTATTTAAATTTGTGTTTTCCGATGTATTTCGGCTGCCCATAAAACAAATTAATTTCAACAATTAATATTGGAAAATATTTATAAATGAAAAAAGTTTATTCCAGAAATTAAAAGGAAGTTAAGTTTGATGAACTTAACATTTAATACAAAATACAACTTTTTTTAAATAAAATCTAAATGTTTTATATTTAAAAAGAACACAAGCCAAAAATCGTTACAGTTTCAGCTGCTTTGATCGATTTGTATGCCAAGTAAAAAACCACAACAATTCAATAAAATTTATGAAACTCATTTCTTCTGATGATGTGTGATAAACTCTGTGCGGGGCACGTTTGCTTGTGCCCCGAAGCAACAGTTGCATTTTTGCGGCATGTTCTGGGGGGAAGGGGGCAACTCGCAAGTTGGCCCCGGCAACTGATGCCTGGGAAATACTTTTGCATATTTGTTTTGAAAAGAACAGCGAGAAAAGTTGCCGCAGCCCTTTGAATTTTGAACCCGCCCGAGTTGACGGGGGCCAAACGAAATAAAAGCAAGTGAAGCGATGGCTCGACTGCTAGATACTCTCTATAAAGAAAGAGTAGGAAGTCTTAACAGACGAGTTCGAGTAAGTAATAAAAATGAGATTAAGTGTGCCTAATGGGATTGATGTCTTTCTTAAGCCTATTATTCACATATAATCAAATTAAATAGATTTTCAACTTTGAGAAAGGTTTTAAGACGCCACGCATCCTTCCGACAGCAGGGTATTAAAACACAAAACTTATGCCGCGTTGAGGCTGTGTCGCATTTTAGCAGCGGAAAAAAACAACTAAAAGTCAAATAAACAATTCAACTGAACGCTGTCAACGGCTGCAGCAGCAGAAGGAGCTGCGACGAGTGGGCTAAGAAGCAGCAGCAGCAGCAGGTTGAGTGTGGCAACAACAAGAAGAAGCAGCTGCGGCAGCGGCAGCGGCAGCGGCAGCCGTCAGCAAAGGAGCCAGCATCATCATCGCTCATAATACAAGCAGCAGCAGCTGAAGGCAAGGACGACAAGTAGCTGGCAAGTAGCAGAAGGAGTCGCGGACCAAGGAGCTGTTGCTGAGGCGGCAGGCGGGAGCAGGCGGAGCAGCCAGCCCAAGACCTAAGGCTGTGGCAGGAGCAGGAGGAGCTGCTGGCCCAGGATCTGTTGCTGAGGCAGAAGCAGAAGCTGTGTGCCATAGTTTCATATTTCGCTGGCTTTTGCATGTTTTATTTATTGTTGAGCGCTGCTCGGGCCAAAGGTTACAACTCTTGACTTTAATTGTTAACAAGTGACGGCTCTGAGCTTAAATTATTGAATGCCAAATGCGGAAGTTCCCATTGTTGTTGCTGTCGCGTCGCTGTCGCTGCTCTGCTTTGGCCTGTTGTCCATGAAAAATGTTGCGCATCATATTTCAAAAATTTTAGACGCATATTTTCTGCTTCAGGAAAGGCAAAAACAACTGAAGTTTGATATATGAAAGAATGTTGCAAGCGTGAGTGCGGCGCGTGCTGCGTGTCTTGATTAAAGCGCAACATTTTGTGGCATTAGGGCTGCAAATGAGGTCAGTAACACACACACACACGCACACACACACACGCACACACACGCGCGCATAAAAGGCAGCTGACTTGATGGCCCTGCAGCTAATAGATGCCGCAGGTGTGGCATGCATATTTGAGATGGACAGAGAGTGGGAGCGAGGGCGAGCCAAAAGCAGAAGATGCCACCTAACAACAACAACAACAGCAACAACAACAACAACAAAGAACTGACAACAGGCCTAACATCATTAGTCTTCATCACCTGCTGTGTCTGAGGACATGTGCGGGGCCTACGCTGCGTATACGTAACATGCGATATTTCATGACAACTGGCAATAGGACTCACAGCTACAGCAACTGAGATAGACAGAGACACAGCGAGAGACAGGCAGAGAGAGAGAGAGAGAGAGGGGGAGAGAGGGAGAAAGAGAGTGGGAGAGGGAAAGCGAGCTGCCAGGATTCTGGCAACCTGAGATACTCAGCCCGTGAGAGGACACCTTCGAGCACTCAAACAAAACTCAAAGCAAGCAAGTCAAGCTACCTTTGGCATGGCTGCGCGACTAGCAGTTACCCTGTAATAAATACCTTTTGACTATACGCAAAAATGCGTTTCCATTTATAAGCGAGGGTCGATTAAATAGGGGCAGAAACCTGGCCCCAGTTCAAGGTCTAAAGTGCTAGACTATAAAGATTGAGTAGATTAAGACAAGCCATAAAATATATAGAAAAGTACATAAAATGACTTGAGTTTATTAGAAAACAAGACAATAACGTAAGGATCGGTAGGTAGAGTAGAGTAAATTGCAATCGCTATCAGAATGTCAGAATTTCATGAAGACAATTTCGTTCAACTTTCTGTAGTAACACATTTAGGTAACGTGGTATATACTTAAATTCAACAAAAGGCAATGTTTAGCATAGCCGTAAATTCCACTTCTTACATGCCTCAGCTCAACAGCAAACTAGCCCATACGCTCGCTGGCTGTTTGCCAGGGTATTAGAAAAGGTGAAAAAGTGAAAAAGTTTGCCTTCAATTAACTTTGATGTGTTGAAATTCAGCCGCAGGCTTGAAAATAATTAATTGCTGTTGTTGTGTGTGTTTTGTGTGAATGTCTGCTCGTGTGTGTGTGTGTGTGTGTGTGTGCGATTGTTGTTGCACGAGAAATAAATAAAAATTGTGTTGAGTCTTCACACTTGACGCTGTCGTCTGACTTTGTTGTCAAGTGCGGCGCATTGTGTTGCGAAATTGTGTGGCAGTTGCAAGAGTTAAATTTAAACCAGCTGCCAACTTTGGCCAATGAATCATGAATAGCCAGGACATGGCCAACACACACAGGACTCGGGACACGATATCAATGCAAATTGCAAGTGGACAAGTGGCCAACGTGGCCAACGTGGCGCTGCTGCCCAATTGACGGGCACTTCAAGCGCCCGACTGCCCAAGGGGGGCAGGGCGGAAGGGTGCCAAGGGGGGGGGGGGGGGGGGGGGGGGTGGGATGCACCCAGTGTCCAAGTGCACATTTGAAATTCAATGAATTTTTACCCAGCGACAGCGGCCAAAGTTTTGCGGCTTAGATGAATAACAGCTGGGCGAGACGTGCAACGGGGCGCACCTGCAGCATGTCAATTGGCCAGCGTCAAGCTAGCGTCATGCCACTTGCCGCTTGCCACTTGCCACATGCCACATGTGCCATCACAGCTTTGCCACACAGCTTTGCCGCACAGCTTGCATTATAAATGATTCGGTCAGGCAAATTGCCACAAACTGTTTGCAGTTTAAGTTGAATTCAATTTCCGTCAAGTCCCTGGCTCTGACGAATGTCCTTAAAGTCTGCCATAAATTGCAAAACGTCAAGACTCAGTAAATTGCCGCTAATTATCCTGAGTGCTAAAGGATTTCCACTGCAGCAGTCGCGCGAGAAATCTGCAGACCAAAAAAAATGGTCTGCACACCAACAACTTTCATACCCTGTTCACAGAGTGTAAGAGCGAGTATATTTGGTTTTATGCCACGTTCTAGAGAGTCTGGAAACTTGCTATACATATACTCCATATAAGACAGAGTATTTATATGGTAGGGCCTCGCCCATTAGACAAACTATATGTATGTATATGTAATGTATATATGCATATGTATATATGTTTATGTATATATGTTTATGTACATATTTATATGTGTATATATATTAAACATAGGCTCAAGTATGCGTAGAGCCAGGATCACGAACCGCGCTCCTTTGCCGAAAATTGGTTCGAACCTTCGTCAACATCCCTTTTTTGGGTTTCTAGTCAAAATTTCAAAGCTACAGCTTTGCCTTATCTGAAAAAGTCTTTTGCAACGTGAACAGCGTATTGCGCAGTCGTTAACACTCGACTGCAACATTCCTGCTTGTTATATTTTATATTATTTGCGCATTAAACATGTAAATGATTCATGCGAGCCACTTTTCGTATTTATGGCTGCATTTCAAAATGAGATAAAATTCAAAAGTAGAAAAAAAGAACGACTAACGGATGCCCTACACAAGAAAATGGCATGCAGCTCAAAGCTTCAAATCGCTGGAATACTTCCAAGCTGCGTTTCGACGCTGCGAAAACTTGCCGAACATAAATATACCCTGTAAGAAGCATTAAATTATCCGGCTCACATTTATAAGCAGCTGCCTAAATGAATTCAAAACTCCTTTCATAAGTGCTAGAGTGTTTGAACTGAAAACACCCTGTATTAAGATGTATTTTAACATACATTCGGGTGGGTCATATACATGTGCCTAGATTTGATAAAAGCTCTGTTCCTTGGCTTCAATCTGTAAAGTAATTATATATATTCTGCTAGATGACACCCTGAGCAATATTTTGAATATCACAAATGTGCTTTGGCTTAATAATAATCGAGCAAAACCATAAGCTAAATTTTTATAATATTTACAGTTTCCTTTTTGCTCATGTTGAAAGCAGGCACTAAAAAGTTTGAATTTTACAGGGTATATGAAAACCTGCACATCAAATTCTGGCAAATGCAGCGCTGATTGATTCTCTTCTACTCTTTAACAAGCTCAGCGTTCCTAACACCCTGTTAAAAATCTTTAACACGTTTACAGGGTATTTGAGAATTGAACAAAGGGCAGCTTCATTAAAGCCAAGCATTTACTTCAACTCACAATTTCCACTTCAGTTACATGCGAATCTTGTCTTTAATTTTGCAAAGCATTTCATGAATTTTGCAGGCCATTTTGTAGGCCAATAAGCAAAGTGGCCAAGAGTCACGTGTGTCTGTGCGAAGAAGCTTTGATAATGCCCTCGGGGAATTGACAGCTCAACGGGCCAGGAAACAAGCAGGCAGAACATTGCGTATACGCAATAAACAATTAGCAGAAGCTAGCAAAATGCAACAATTTGACATGCCTCGAGAAGGCAGTGAGAGAAGAGCCCGGGTCCGTCGAGATTCCTCGAGGAGCTCAAACAAATCGAAATTAATTTGATTTGCAAAGACCGAAAACTTGCCGCTTGGCCAACGTTGCGTATGTGCAATTGGCCCCAAACAGCTTGTCAAGCTGAACAATTAATAAATCAACTTTGATCCCAAGTTTCTTTCTGGTACTTAATTTTGCATCTATTTGCTGTCATTCACATGGACAAACAGAGCGAGAGAGAGAGAGAGAGCTGGAGAGTAGGCGAGCGGGACAAGCAAAACAATTGCCAAAAATCAACAACTGGCCGTGTAGTACCCTGTCGTACGCCCTTTAAAGCCGAACCCCCCGACTCTACCTCTTTTTTTTGTGGGGTTACTTGAGCTATGCAAAGACAGCAGCAACAGGAAATTCAATTAGGAAATCAACGCAAAAAGGCAGCTGGGGAGCTGTCTAAAATACAAGTAGCTGTTAGATCGTATACCCTGTAAAATTACAAGATGCCAGAGTCTATACTTTTCTTTGCTGGCTTGCATCGCTTTTATTCTATTGCTGTTTGTTTAACACTGACTCTTTGTGGCAATATTGTTTCTCTCTCTCTCTCGCTCTCTCTTCCACTCTCATATCCTTTCTATCTATCCCCCTCTCTTTCCCACTCCCTCTCATTCTGTATTACGCAGTTTCTAGCCATTTCGTTGATTACTCAAAAACACCTACTATTGGCTGTGTAACATTTACTCTATCTCCCTGTCTCTCTCTTTCTATCGACCTTTTTCTGTTTCTCGCCCTCTCTGTCTCTCATTAGTAGTAGTTTCTTTCTAACGCTTTCTTCCTCAGTAACTCTCCCATTTTCTCTGCATATTTATTTTATCTTCTACATCTATTTTACTATCCTTCGTGAAAAAGGGAGCTCAATAATTTTGTGTCTTATTCTTTTTTCTTTCTCTCTCATTCTCACACTCTCTCTTCTCAGAATGCCTTTCTATTTTGTCGCACTCTTTTCTTCTCTGTCTCCTTCTCGTTTTCTCTCTTTTCTTCCCGTCACTCTTTGTCGCACACTCTCTTTCTCTCGCTCTTTGTTTTACCTTCTTTCTTAGCCCACTTTCTCACGCACATTTCAATCTTTAATTTTTCACCGCAACTCTTTCGCATACATCTGGCAACGCCACAAGTAACAAAGCTCGTTAGTATCGATACCTTAAGCAATGGTAACTGACTATTGTGCAGCTAGAGCTAACTACAGGGTAACTGCAAGTCGTGCGTACTCAATTAGATGCTATTGTTGTTGTCAATCATGCGAGACACGCGCAAACACACACGCACACACACACACATGGACACAAATCATTGTGGCTATTTTTGGACATAAGACGCAAGACAAAATAACAGTTAGGTCCAAACAGTTGTTAAGCGGCGTTCCGTCAGGTAAATGAACTAAAAGTGCGAAACGGTGCGAGGCAACAACAACAAAAACAACAGCATGAACAACCAAAGTAAAGCAAAGCATAGCAAAGCGAGCGATCGCTGAGCAGAATTATATTGCCACAATTTCAAACGAAAGACAGCGAAAGAGAGACAGCGTGAGAGAGGGAGAGGGAGAGGGAGAGCGCGAGCGAGTCAGCAGCCAAGGGCCACATTTCAATGCGCTTGCAGTCAACGGCGACGTCGATGTCGACGTCTACGTCAGCGTCGGCTCATTCATACGAACAGCGGCAGCAGCAGCAGCCGTTGAACAGCTGAGCGCCAGCGATTATGCAATTCTAGAACGGTAAAAAGCGCTGCTCATGCTGGACGCCGTCCAGCTGACGACGCCGACGGCGACGTCGACTGCATCGTTTGGCTGGCCAAGCGGCACAAAAACCCAAAAAAACGAAAAATAAAATAAATAAATATGCATGAAAAAAAAAATTGCCTGCAACTTAAAGTGTTAAGTGGCACGCCTCGACGCTGGCAATTTGGCCGCAGAGCAACAAGCAGAATATACAGTGAAGCTCCGCAAAGTTCGACACAATTACAAGTCAACTAAAGCTAATAAAATATATAAGTAATGTATATCATATATTTCAAATATCGGCTCTAAGATAATCATAAATTAAAAAATAATAATAATTTCTTGGTGGAAAAACTAGGTGAGCGAATTTCCGGACCCAAACCCCGTTACACACTTTTCGCAAAATGTAGCCTCTGGGTGTCAATATTTTGATAAGCGGAGTTTCGTCTCATCGTCTTAAAATTACTCTCAATGCTGTATATAATAAATTCCACTGCCAAGTGTGGAAAGTTTACGGAAAATGTGATTTGGTGTTTGTGTCAATCCACAATGTTCGTTGTGGTTGAAGGGGTATGGAAAAGGCAGGAAATATAACTAGACAAAACCGAGAAAGTCAGCACTAAATTATTAAAATTCTGTAAAGTTCAATTGAAGCGTTCGTCTTAGGCTGGTTGCACTGCATCCAGATAGAAGTTACATGTGCATTCACTTCCTCAATGGCTGGTGGTTTGTCTAGTTTGCCGGCTGCCGCCGCAGTTGCCGCCGCAGTTGCCGCCGCAGTTGCCACTGCTGTTGCTGCCGCGCTGGCTGCACAACAAAGTCGCAAGTCTGCGAGTCGCCGACTCTTTCGACTTGAATTTCGGAATGCGGAGAAAGTAGGCCGCGATCGTCTGACTCTGCCTCTGCCTCTGCCGCTGCCTGTGCCTCCAAGACTGTCTAACGCTGGCGTCGGCGGCGGCGTTCTGCCAGTGACCGCTTGTCGCGTGCAACATTCCGCATGTTGCAACAACAGCAGCAACAGCAGCAGCAGCCGCAGCATTGAACAGTTAGACGACGCTGCAGTTCCGTTTGCTTCCAAGCGGATTTTTGAGCCACTAATTGGTCTCAATATGTCTGGCAACGGATCGGCTGTGATCATCATCATCATTCTCATCATCATCATCATCATTATCTACAGAGATCATCATGATGTTCGCCAGCGACGGCCTCAGCGCAAGGTTGTTGCACGCTGCAAGCGGCTATTAGTGCAACATTGTTGCAGCGCCCCTTTAATGCTGTCTGGCCAGGCCAGTACACTCAGAGAAACCCGAGCTACTCATTTCTAGTATAAATTAATAAATTAATGCTGAAGTCATTGAAAATTAAACTTCATTTGTTGGGAAATCATAAAGAAAACCGCTTGAGATAAGCCCACTTAAAAAAAGCAAAAAACTTGCTTAAAGAAAGTATATTTCTCAGCGTTAGTTCAGTCTCTTGTTTTTAGAAATTTTGGGTTTCTAAAAAACCATGAAAATTTTAGTTTAAGAGATTTTAATGAATTTATAAGCCTAAAGTAAGCGTAAGATACTTCCCAAAACTTTACTTTACTTTATTAAACTTCTTGGATTGAGTACTGTAGGACTAAAGAACTTGCCTGCTTAAAATAAGCGTAAGGCAATTCTTAATTTAAGTACAAAATTTCGTATTAAAGGCTTTTTATTATAAAAAGGAATTAGTTTAAAAAAACCCAAAATATTTATTTATTTAAGTATAATATTTCATATTCAAGACTTCAAGAATTTCAAAGATCAAAACCAAACTTTTTTATTTGGCAAGGCGCTTGCCTGCGAAGCGAAGAATATTAATAAATTTTAAACAAAATTTCCTTTAAATTGTATTAGAGTTAATTAGGGCTTGGAACAAATTGTGAGCATAACACTGAAAAGAAATTGGCTCGCTTAAAATAGGCGTAAAATATATCTTAATCTACGTGCTAAACTTCTTATTGAAGACAGCTATTTTTTAAAAATCTGTAAATAGCCCAAAAAATGGTACTTTGATCTGAAGGTAATGTTTTAACTGCATGTAGGTAAGCGAAGTAAACACCTGGATTTTCTGCGCGTGTAGCGTTATGTGGGTCTGAGATTGAAGCTGAAGTTGCTTTTGGCCACCTTTCATTTGCTTTGTTTGTGCATTTGTTGTTGTAATGAGTCGCCTACTGATCGTAATGTTGCATTAGAAAGCAGCAGCTGTGAACACAGACAACACTCGCATCAGACAAACTCATAAATGTTCAATACACAGCAAAAAATCTACAGCAATTGCTTCATCAGCTGAGCTTTGGTTCTTAACTGATTAAAGATAAATGTATTAGAAGAGAGTTAAAAGCAGAAGAAAAACAAAAGAAAACTTTGGATTTACGCAAATATTTTACAGGAATTCCATAAAAATATATTTTCTTTCCTGTTTTACAAATACAAACAAAAATGGGGATTTTTCTGTTCAATTGTAGAGCACGTCAAACTCTCTTTAAAAGTATCTCAGAGCCATACTATACGTAATACACATACTTTAGATACTTTAACTATTCTAGTACACATATATGAACCGGTATATTTTAGACCCTAGACTTTAGACCCTTAAGTGAATGCATTTGGCTAAGATAGTTAAACAAGTTTAGCTACGGTGATTCCCCCCATTGAGGACTATTAATTAGTTCATAGTATAGTTACAGATATAGCCTAGTTCATTTATCATTTTGTCGCTAATTTTCCAAGCTTAAAAATGTCTTCACGTTAATATAAATTCACAAAAATTCGACAAAAGTTGTCTGCAAACTTTTCGTATACGTCTCCCCACTCAATATATGCTACATTGCAAATGAATATCAAATTTCCATAGCGAAGCATAATTTGTACTTTTTATATTATTCAAATTTTTTTGATTTTCCCCTCCAGTTCCTATAAATACACATGTTTGCATATAATTTGTGCAGTTGTTTTGTTGTTTTTGTCAACTTAATATTGAAAAAATGAAAACAAATACAAAAAAAATATTTGCGCAGCATTTTGCCAATGAAAACAAACATACGTTGAGTTTAATAACAAATAGCAGATGCCCTTATCAATAGTAGTGGAAATTTAAGAACTTTAACTTAAGCTGAGGCAAGGAAACACTTTCTTTAGGGTTTATACAGCTTAACAGTTTAGGAAAATAGTAGGAAATATAGCTCAGATTGTTGTTTAAATATAAAGGAAGTCAATAAAATAAAAGGATTTGGTTTATTTGAAAAACTGTGAAAAATGAATTCTTGTAAGCATCGAACCGGGGGTCTCCCATTTCTGAACGCTTTTTCGCTCAGCTCTACACATTTCGCCAGCCGATCCTGTTATGCGAAAGAGAGAGGTAAAGAGAGTGAGAATAGAGAGGTCGTGAGCATTGAAGCTGTGATTAAAACAATTAAAAGTTACAAAATAAATAAAATAACTAACTGTTAACTAACTGACAAAGCGCCTGATATAGTCAAAATGCTCTATAAGAGCTCCATAAATGTATAAATACTTGAAACTTGAAAACGACGCCAATTCTGAAAGCCCAAGTACGTTTGTATCTACGATTGTAGGCAGCTTGTATCTGCATACACACACACACACTCACACACACACATGTGTGTATGCGTACATACAAACAGCAACAAAAGCTCGCAAACGCCACCTTAACAGCCGCCCCTGCTCGCCGCTTACACACCCGCTGCGCCGCATAAACAACAAAGCAGCAGCAGCTGCTGCGTAGAAAAATGCGAGAGAGAAACCCAACACTGTGTAAACCGCAAGCACCGCCGCGCCCCTCCTTGCACCATGCCAAAAGAGATAGAAACGGACAACAACAACAAAAAAGTACTTAAAGTTTTCAACTACTTAACGAGCGTGTGCGTGTGTGTGAGTAAACCAATTATACAAATATAGAGATTGCGTTACAATTCGTTGTTGCTTTTAATTCTCTTTGTGTAATAATCATAAATATTTCTTGGTATAAGAAACATTTACGGCATTTCCATTCAACCGGAAGTTCATTTACCTTTCGGCACCGGCGCCGTCGAAGAGATCAGCCACAAAAGAGACTATCAAAATGTACGCTTTACAAATGGCCAAGATCTCTTAGCTGACATACGCTCTGCCGTTCTCTTAAGCTCTCTGCACGACGACCACAAAACGAACTTGACACACTGACGCAGTTTTTTTTTTATGCCAGTGCAGCTTGATCGGCGGGCGGGGCAGGCGGCGGACGCCACGCTCTGCTGGCGTGCAATGTGTAAGTGTGTGTATGTGCACATAAGCCGCTCTCTGTAACTGTTAAGCAAATATTTACGCTGCGCTTTCTGTTTGCCATTTGATTTATTTGCCGTTTGCACTTGAATTCTTTATTTCTCAGCGTCTGTGGCGACTCGGACGTCGACTGCGACGCCAGCTGCAGCGTTGGCTGCTGCTGCTTCTGCTGTCGCTCTTTACATTTAACTCGTTTAACTGCACTTGTCTGCCCGTCGCTGTGCCTGTTGTTGTTTTTGTTGTTATTGCGAAAGCTGTTGGAAATTACAGTTAACGTTAGACGCCTTCTGCCGTTAAGTAGCCTGGCTTAGCTGTGTCTACCCCTCCCTCTTACTGTCTCTCTCTCGCTGTCTCCCTCTCTCTCACTCTTTCACTAGCAGCTTGGCCTTTTTTGCCGCATGATCTAAAAATAGACGCTTGCCTTATTGGAACGCAGCTTAAGCTGCGCTCCGTCTACACAGAGGCCAAGCCTCGAGTGACGTCAGCCAGCAAAAAGACAAAAACAAAAAACTGTTAATTAGCCAATCTTCAAGTGTTGGTTAAAGTTCAGATTTCGAGAGCAGCTGTAGGTAGATCACAAGCAGCTTCTTATATGGAGATTTTTATTTAGATCTGATTTTAATCATGTTTCTGACATCAGATATAAGCTATTAGTTATGAGCAATAGAAAATTATTGATAGCAGATGGAAGATAGAAAATAGGATATGTATAGAGAGGAGAACAAATATAGACGACAATTAAAGAACCCATATTATGCGATACAAGATAGAATATATAAGATACAACTGAAGAACAAGAGAGAGAAGAAAAAAACATATAAAGACCAATAGTAAAAGATGGAATATATGAGATAAAAGTGAAGAACAAGATGCAGAAAAAAAATATATATATTAAAATCAAAGAATACAATATACATATAAAAGAAAAAAAATAAAAGAAACATCTGAAGAACAAGAGACAGATAAATATAAAAATTAAATTATAATAATAACTAAAATTATATATTATGTGATATAAGACAGAATATATATGATGAAGAGGAAGAAAAAGTGACAGAAAATATTATATAAATAGTAAAAATAGAAGACCGAATATATAGATAAAACTGAAGAACAAAAGACAGAAAATAATAATCAAAAATTAAAATATATATATATAAATTAATAGACAGAATATTTAGATAGGGAGGAAGAACAATAGACATAAATTATAATATAAAAATGAAAAAAATGTATAAAATAAAAATCATATATAAAATATATAAAAGGAGATAAAAGTCAAAGTTATTATACACAATGTTTTAAATATGAGCTAAGATATGAAATTAAAGATAAAAGACAAAAGATAATAGATATGTACATTAAATGCAATGTGTAAGTTCTAAATTTTAAGAAAAATGTAACAAGATATAGGGTACAATTTTAGTAAAAACCAGATGGCAAGAAAAATGTCAGATGGAATAATAAAAGCTAGAAAGAGGAAATGGAATATGTAAGATGGAAGACTTAGGATTTTGAGGAAAAACTAAATATTAGAAAATATAACCAAAAACCTACAGAGGTCGTCTATATTATCTTTAAAAGTTTTTCTTTACATTTTTTAGTTTTCTATCAAAAATATTCGTTTCCTTCTTCTAGCTCTCTATTCTATCTTTAACTTTCAAGAATTTACAGGCTTAGATAGTCTATATAGCTTTCTTCTCTAAATATATATATATTTATTTTTTTTTTTACATTATAATAAATGTAGTGAATTTTAAAAGTTAAAAGAATGTTATCTATAATTATTTTACATTGAATCCTTTACCCATTTGGCGCTTCTCGATAAACCCGACTCTATTAAAGCTTTAAGTTCATCATGAATCCAATCGCTTTGAATGCCAATATCTGTTCCCCACCCAAAATAGCCGTAAACCACGCTTTAAGCACCCGCCTTATAAACAGCGGCCGCGCACAAAGACCCAACAATGCGTAAGAAAAAACGTTACCCGAAAACAAAAACTCATCGTGAAAAACTTTTCAGCATAATTCACAATTTTTTAATGACAACATTTTACCACAGCATACTTTTTGGCTCAAGCCGGTTGAAAATAAAGGGAACAAAATATACCCCGATGTTTAACCATAACTTCTGCCCTATCTTTGCGCACTGCTACCCACGGGCAGCCACCCCCCCCCCCCTCTCCACATTGCCTCCCGCACTTTGTACCCATGCCCCCGCGACCGCATTGTTGTGTTAATTAAATGTCAGACGTGAGAAAATTGGCGCCATATTGGATTTTATCTGACTGAGCTGCGGTTCCAGGACAACAGCTCACACCCACACATCTACACACACACACACACGCACACACACACACACTCATATGCTTTGCATACGCATGCATGTGGCTGCAGCTAGCCCCCATTGACTCACCCCCTCTCCCAGCCCTGTTCAATCCTCTTTGCTCAGCTGCCGCTGCTTATCTGTCTTTTGGCTTTTGGCAAATTAATGAGCCACCTTCTGCCGCTGCAGCTGCCACCCCCCTCTGTTCCGCACCCATCGATACCCTGTAACCTTTGAACATGATATGGAAATTCTTAGCAAACAACGCAGCACAAGTTTATCTTTTATTTTTCGACAGCACCTGCTGTTTTTCAAAATCGATAAATATCGATTGTTGGCCTAGTTTCTTGCAGCATATCTCTGAGTTTTTAGCAGCATTTGGTGTCTCTAAATAAGCTTAGGACGTTTACGCATGCCGTTTGTAAATTATCGATTTTTATCCGGCTAACGCCTACGTTTTTTGGCATAACCTGCAAATTTGACGAATTAGAAGCGCACAATTTGCTATTTAAGTGCTCGGATTTAAAAGGCAACGAAAACTTAGCAACTCTTCGATTACACGCTCAATTTGTTTAATATCGAAAAATATCGTTTGAGATTTTAGAAGATAGAGATGCCAAATTATTTACGTGTGCATATATTGGTAAAGAAAACACAAGTCCAGAACTTTAAACTTAACGAATATGCCATTTGATATAAAAATGTAAAAATATGTTCAACTAGCACCCAATTTGAGAAGCAAAGTGAGCACTTTTGGTATATGCATATATCTAATTAGAATCATATAAAGATCGGACAGCAAACGTAAAACTTATATAAGAATAAAGTGTTCTGATATGTGAAGTGGAGGGCGGAAAAAGCGTGAAAGCATGAACAGCGGCATTTGCAGCGTACATGTTACGACAGCTCTTACAGGGTATCTGCTCGTTGAGTACACTCAACAGTCGAGCCCTGTTCGTTCTTTGCTGCGCTTTTTGTCGTGTTTCGCATGCGCCTTTTGCGAACCAACTTATAAGTAAAACATGTAATTTCAATTTTGTGGCTTTTTGCAATTGTTGTTGTTGTTGTTGTTGTTCTGTGGCACATCGGGTATGCAGGACAGGTTTTTTTGATTTTTTTTTGAAGGGTGCCGGATTGCGGCGGGACGGCAGCTGATTTGTGGAGACCGGCAACGTCGACAGTCAAAATTGAAGTTGATAATAATGCAGTGCGATTTCTTTTTGCGGCGGCCCGCCTCATGATGTAAGCAGCAGCAGGGCAACGGGGCAGCAGCGGCGGCTTGACAAGCCCGACCAGGAGAGAGAGAGAGAGAGAGGTGGCAAGTGGGGGGGTGGGTGGTGTTGGCGCGCGCGCGCGTTGGTGGCCTGCAGTTCATATGTCAAATTTTTGGCACATGTCCAAAATAAAAATACATGAGGCCCAAACGAAGCGAAGAACAACAAAAAACCCAAAAACCCCCCCCAAAAAAAAAAGGAACTGGGCGGCAGACTCGTAAAGTCAACAAGGGCTGGGGTATGACATATGGGGGTTGGGCACTGCGAGGGGGGGTAGCTGTTCAGGTCGTCAGTCAGCAGTTCTTGGTTGAGTGTTGGAAAACGGGCAACGGGCAACGGCAGCGGCAGCGGCAGCGGCGGCACTTAGCCAAACAGCAGCAGCGGCAGACCCCGAAAAGCCGAAAGGCGCGCAGCGACAAGCAGTCAGTTCACGTCCCCCTCCCCCCCCCCCCCCTGCCATGTCCGTTGGTGATGCAACGGAAGCGGATGTTCGTATTTGCACTTTTGCATTTTCGCTAAATGCGCAATTTTGTTATGCGCCACTGGCTAACGGGCCACGCCCATCCACAACCAAAAACGGACGCCCACTCGACAAGGCTTCGTTTTTTTGTTTTTCATTTAAGACACTTGGCATATGCGGCGTATGTGTAATGTCTGCTTTGGCAGCTGGTTTACTTGTTTTGCTTTTGTTTTTGGCTTTTTTTTTCGGCAAAGCAAGCATTTTTCTAATTACTTGAAAGCCACCCAAAAAGCCAGTGATAGAACGTTAGAATGATGACATGACCGGGCGACTCATAACTTTGAAGATGATGCAAGTCTTTAGGCTAATGAAGGAGCGGGGCGGGGAGGGGGCGGAGCTTGACTTGAGGCTGAGACTGAGACGGAGACAAAGCCAAAAGTTTGCCATAATCAAATTGCATTTTGTGGCTGTTGCAGCTGCAATCAGCACGGCAAAAGGCAGAGAAAAGGGGCATAGAATATGCCAAAATGATTTTTGATGAGATGAGCACGACTAGCAAATACCCAGTAAAGGGGCTTAGGCTGATGTCACAGCAGCAACAACTGATTAATATAAACAATTGCATCAAACATTTTGGCACTTAGACATTTGGTATTCAATTTAATTTTAGAACGACGTATACATACCCTGTAAATTTTGTTAGTGCCAAAATTCTAGCTGAAGCACTTAAATGCACAACAAAATTAAGTACAAACTTAGGCATTAACTAATAAATTATTAAATTCTTACCAAGAACGACTCGTAGACCACCCTGCTTTACCTTGGGAAAATCTGTCAAAAATTCAAAACCCCTGTTAATTAATGTCTATTAAATCTAAATATATATTAATACAATCATTTAAATATAATAAATTATTCAATTCATTTAAATAACGCCTCGTTTATACCCTGTAAATACGTTTTAACTATAAAAACCCTATCAAAAATTTAAAAAATATTTTACGTTCAAATATGTGACGACTAGTGCATACCCTGTTTTCTTATATATATTTATTGCATACATATTTTCGAATATCAATGCAAAGCACATCCTACTCAAAACCTGGGACACCCATTAACGTTTGGCTTGCACAGTAGATACCTTAGCAATATTTTACATACATATGCTGACAATATGCATATATTGAAACAGAAAAATATTTGGCTTTACTTTTGCATACATACCAGAATTTGCCGGGCTAAAGCAAGGTTTTCTGTTGCCTGGTAATAATTTATGTTTCCCCAGGCTCGACTAGTAAATATCCTGTAAAATTAAAATAAAAGGTAGGAGAGTAATTTATGTTAATAAAATTTTAGATATAAAGTATTTCTCTTTTTCATCATATAATTTATTTTTTCAATCAAAAGTTAATTTGATATTTGACAAAAATAAATAAAGCCTGCTAAGCCCAGTTTTTGCGAAAGCTAGGATTTTGTCTGACAAACTAGCCTATTTGAGGCATTTTAATTTTTACAGGGTATTACAAAAACGAAGGCTGCTCACAACAATTTCAGCACGCCCCAAAAATAACCAAAAACTATATAAGAAAAATGACAACAACAACACCACAAAAAAAATTTGTTGGGCAGCTGGAAGCAAATTTAAAATGAAATACAAACGTTCTGGCTGAATGGCTTGACATGGACTTAAACCGGAAACGGAAACGTAAACATTACTTTCAATATGGCAAAGTGGCTGCGACGAGAGAGCGACAGAGAGAGGGAGATAGGGAGATAGAGAGAGCGGCCTGTGCAATGGGCGTATGAAAGCCGCAGCCCATGTCCTGTGCACAGTTCCAATGGCATCGTAGGCCAATGCCCATGTCCTGTCAGGCCTCAAAACGCAAACTGCATACCAAATGCGTGTGTGTCGCAAAAAGCCCAAAAACTGCCACTGACAAGGGGCGGAATGGAGCGGAGGGGTGCGGGGTGCGGTGAGTGGGGAGTGGTGGCTGGCCAGTTGGGCAATCTTTTTGCTGGACATTACAATAAATCTAAAATAAATATACAACGAGGAGCAGGAGCGGCAGCAATGATGAGAATGGGCTGCCACACAAACACACACACACACACACAGAAATAAAAAACAATTTTTACGATGTGGCAAAACGAAAATGACTTTTGCAAGTTTTTGGTTCGTTTTCCCATTTTGATTCCCCTTTTTTGCGACTCATTTCCTTCGGCTTGGACTTTGGCTTCGCAAAATTAGGTGCAAAATGAGCACACAAAATAAATTTTCAATTGCAACGCCCCAAAAAAAAACACAAAACAAAATACATCAACAGCAGCAACAACAATAGGAAGAAAGCACAATAATAATGGGCAGCCGGACCCGGGCGAGGCAAGTCAAGTGCCGGCCGCTCAACACATCAAGAAATTCGGCCGAGAACAAAATATGAACTTAAAGCTAAAGCAACACGAATTTTAAATACTCTTTTTACGAAAAAAGAGACTAAATACGAAAAGGAAAAACAGAATTAATAGAAAGAAATAGGGCATTGGAAAGAAAAGCTTTTACTCTCAGGAAAGATAAATCGAAAATAATCGAAAAAAAAATATTATCATAATAAACATTTTTTTTAATATATTAATTATTTACCTCTGTCTTAAGTCTAAAGTAAAATTAGTTAGTTGCAATTAAAATTAATAGGAATAGAAAGCTTTTAGTGAGAGTTACTATTATATCGGAAACAAACTATTGCTTAAATATTTGAATCAAATTTGAACCATTTAGTTCACTGAACCTTATTTAAAACACTTTTGTGTGCACTTATCCAGTTTTAGAAATGTTTTGAGACAGCATTAAGATTATGATAAACCAGTTTCACACAGCTTTCAGCCTATGCTGAACCAATGTTAAAGCTGGTCCTGAACTAAATCTTAAATATCTCAGATTGATCAATTTTTTATTCTATTTTAAGGCACATATACAACAGCTTTGAGTCACTTTTGAAAAAGTCTTAAATCAGATTATAAACACTTTAAAACTTTTATTCTTTTAAATCTTTAATTATTTTGAATATATTATTATTATTATATATTAATAGTTAATCACATTATATTATATAAAACAGTCTTATGCCTTAATTACATTAAATATTAGTTGTATTCAAATGTTTTAAGCTTTTCTCAGGTAAAGCAGTCTCGAAAGAAATGTTCGGCTGCGAAGCACGCTTTGTAACACTTGAAAGAGTATAAAGCGAGGTTTTAAAGACGCATCAAACTTTTCTTAAAGTAATTTTATTTTAAGCAGTTTTAAACTTGTGCTTGAGAAACTTTTTAACCTAAATAAGCTTAGCTCTTTCGCACGCTCGTACAAACAAAATCGCATCAACATATTTGAAAAAAGTTTGAGGCATTGAATTTGAGTTTAATTTGAAGCCAATTGGAATACCATGCACCCTTTGCTCATATTAAGCGTATATAAGCGAAGCTGTGGACAATTTTCCTGACGGTTCAAACGGCCTGACTAAGTGTTTGGGGTTGATTTTTATTTATTGTAGGGTATGCAAATCAACAGACCCAAAAGGTTTACCGGTCGCGTTTTACTTTTTTACTTCGTTTTTGTTTATGCGCATTTTATGGCCTTTGTTTTATGAGCGACGATCTTAAAGTGGCAGCTACTTAAAGGCGGATGATTTAAAAGAGAGAGAGAGAGAGAGAGAGAGAGAGAAAGAGAGAGAGAGAAATGGGGGAAGAAAGAGACTGGGAGAGAGAAAAGGATGGTTGCGTTTAAGCCAAACGTTTAATATGCATAATTGTTTAGTATGCTAGGCTAGTCGCCAGGCCAAATCTCAAATAAGCTACAGCCGAAGCACCTAAGCACACACACACACACGCACACATATACATGCACAGACACACACACATGCCCATACGCACACGCACAGACACACACAAGCAGCGCAGCCAACTTTATGTTGGCCCACACAAAATTTATGTCTGCTTAGTGCAATGTGCGTGCAGTGTGTGTGTGTATATTGCGGGTGTGTTAGCTGTGTGTGTGTGTGTGTGTGTGTGTGCGTGTGTGTGTATAGGTGCTCATGGCTGTGCTGTGTGTGCGTGCCTGCTGCAGACTTTCAGAATTTGCTGTGTAAATGCGTTAATCTCTAGTCTTGGCATCAAATAACCTGAAACCTGGTAACAAAACAATTAAAACAATATGCAATTTTGATATGTTTATTTGTTGCCAGTGCCTCACACACACACACACACACGCACACACACTCACACGTTTACAGACTCCTCTGCCCCAAGCAGCTAGATGACTTGAGGTCGCATCCTTTGGGTGCAGCAGCAGCGGCAACTGCAGCTGCAGTAATTGCATTTAGTTCAGGATTTCAACTTGGTTTTTGGAGCCAACAAAATGGGTGTGTGTGTGTGTGTATGCGTGTGTGTGAGCTGGAGTGTGCTGTTTGCTATTGTTGCCTGTGAGTGTGTATGTATCTGTGGTGTGCATTGTGACATAATGTTTAGCTCAGTCGGCAAATGCTTTCCATAAGCAATGCGTCTAGTTTGAGCAAGGCTCCAAATCTTTCTCTTTCTCTCACTCTCCCCCCTCCATCCCTCTATCTCCCTCTCTCTCTCTCTTTGTGCATGTGCCTAGCGATTCTATTTGTTCTTATACATTTTGTCTTCGACTTGACTGCCAGCAATTGCCTTTTGTCTCAAGCTAATTGCGACACTGAGAAAAAAATTGGCAATAAACTTTTAGAAAAAGTTCTTATTTAAATTTTGTTATGTCCTGAAATAAAGTTCAAATCAATCTAAGATTTATATTAAGATAGCAAACTCTGAAAATTATCCATAGGTAAAAATACTTATTACAAGTATCTGCAGGCTTAAAATAAGCATAGGCCCATTATTAATCGAATTTCATTCTAAGATTGGTTTCTATATTTTAGAACAAGTAACTGCTTAAAATAAGCATACAATTATTATCAATTTAAGTGCAACATATGTTAGATTGAGTTCCATGCTTTAGACATGCATTTAGAAATTTCAGGCATAAAAAAAATCTAAAGCAAGGAATTAAGTTTTTAGTTTTAGAAAATCTCAAAAATTTGCGTGCTTAGAAAAGCGTAAAGAGTTCTTAAATTAAGTAAGATACTATTAAAAAATAAGAAAGCTCTACACCGTTTAAAAAAATTGGTCGCTGATTTAGGTGCTTGCTTTTGTCTGAGTGTACTAGGCCAACAAATTTGTTTCAAATATTGTTGCTATTAAATACAATTTGCAGAAAACCGCCAAACAAATGCAGCATAAGCCTTTTTTGTTGTCCCCTAACCCAGCCCCCTGGCCACGCCCACAACAATCAATTGTCAGCAAATTGAGCTGCATAAGCTGCCACGCCCATGCGCCCACACTGGCCAACACACACACACACGCACACACACACACACACAAAATAGCTGCACGACTGCAGCAATTGCAATTTTCGGTCAATTTTCCACATAATTTTTGCGGTCAATTGTGCGCCACGCCCACTGCAGCCTCTTTATGCGATTAACTTTTTGAACTGCAGCCCTGCAGGCAACAAAAGTCAACGCACCATTCGCTGTTTGGTTAATTTGCGGCTGCTGCTGTTCTTGTGGCCAATGCGTCAAAGGAAACAAATTTTTGTTCTTTCGTAATTTTGTTTTTATTTTATTTCTGTTTGTCTTGTTGCCGCCGCCTGTCGCTGGTTGCAGGCCGAAGCCCGAATTGTCGCAAGACTTGATTAAAATTCTTGGGCTTACTTCCCCGTGGCAAGGGGCCGCTGGGCAATGCGCCTAAAAGTCAACTAAACATTAGCACAGCATGCGCTGTGGCCAGACTGGCATTAAAAAAGGTAGTCTCGACTAAAAGCTGGTAGACCATTTTATGGCCTTCTTTTGAAGTGGCCGCAAGAAGCGAACAGATAAGCTACAAGCGCTATAAAATGCTTGCCGTGATTCTTTTTGTCACTTCCCACTTTTTAGTTTACATCTCATTTCGCTTCTCCAATTGCTTCTCTGTCTTCTTTTGCCTACCCAAAGGTCACTCTTAACTGTCTAGTCAACTTCTTGTTCTGCTCCGTGGTTAGCTTCTCCATCTTGTCCATCCTCTTAAGCTTATCCCAACGGTAGCCGCATTTGCTTCCCAGCAATGTGCCATTTATTAATTAGCATCTCTTGTTTGCTATTAACTTTACTTCTTGCATTGCTTCTCACTGTTTGCTTCTCACTTTTCTCACGTTTCTACCACACTTTAATATTTGCCTTCCTTTAAAATTTGCTTCTCACTCCAATCAGTACTTTGCGTATTACTTTGCTTATCAGTTTGCTTCTCTCCTTGCTTCTCTCTTTCTTTCTCACATTTCTTCCCACTCCAATTTATACTTTGCCTGATAATTTGCTTATCACGTTCCTTATCTCTTAGCTTCTCACTTTGCTTCTCTTTTTGCTTTTCTCTTTCTTCTCTGTTCAAATTTCTACTTTTTTATTTTCTTAGCTTCTTTCTTTACTTCTGACCTTATTGATTACTGTTGTTGCAGATGCGTTTCTTACGTTTCTGACTTTTCTTATCCCTTTTCATTGGCCTTCTCAAAACATGGTTTTGTTTTCTACAAACTGCTCTAGAATTTGCTGCAGCTTTGGTTATGATTTAGAGGGTATCTGTGAGTGGTGTCACGGGATTTGTTTAAAGTTCGACCAAAGCTGTTTGGTTATGTGGCGCTACGCTTGTTGGCAATTTAACAAACATATCCGCATTAAGGTTAAAAACTTTTAATTGTTTGCTTGTTGTGACAGGCAAACACACACACACACACACACATAAACAAAACACTGTGGGTCACAGCTGCCGCCTTCTTGGCGGCTTTTCACAGTTTGGCCCTGGCCCGAAAAAGGGCGCACTAATTAAAATTCGCGCGCAATTCGCGTTGGTCAACCAGCAACGACAACAACAACAACAGAAGAAAAACTTTAGCACAAATGTCATTTCTTTTTGGACTGTTTTCCCGTGCTGTAGCGTCTGGGGCAGGGTCAGAGTTCGGGCACGCCGCTTTACAGTTAGGGCACTTGTATGCTGTGCAAATGCCCAACAGCGTTTTTCGGCCATTTTACGTACTTGGCTTGTTATTAATTTTGCCATTTTGTCCTTTTATTTTTGGTGTTTTTCTTTTGTCTTCGCCTTTATTTTGTGGTTGTTGTTGTATTTTTCCTGCTTTTGTTTGCCGCTTGAAAGCGGAGTTAAAAATGGAACTGGCTCCACTCAACTGGACTTGTATGTCACTTGTGCGAATCCTTTGACTACGCTTCCAGTTGTTGTTCTTGTTGTTGTTGTTGTTGTTGCTGTTGTTGCAGCACATTCTAATGAAGTTTACCCACAGCAATTGTTTAGCAAACGTGCCTTGGCCTGCGTTAAAGCGATTTTTTGTCAACGCGCGCACAAAAGTCGACTACGTTTTAGAAATGGGTGGGATCGGGTTAGGATGTGGTGAACATTGTCATACCCTTGATACAAAAAAAAGGACAAAGGGTTGCAATCAGGTCAAAGTTAATTAAAGAACTTATTGACTTCTTACATTAAACAGAATCAAAGTTTCAAAGATCGAATTTTTACAGTTTATTAATATATAGATATTTTTGTATACATTTTTAGACAAGGTAAAAATTATATCTACTGTGAAAAGTGAAACTTTCTAGCTCCTACGTTTTCAGTCAGCAAGTCTGTCAGTCAATCAGTCCGTCACTTAATATCAGTCAACTTTGTCAGTCAGTCAATAATTCAGTCGGTCAATCATAAAGTCAGTTAGTGAACTTGCCAGTCAGTCAGCAAGTCAATCAGTCAGGAAGTCAGTCAGTCAATCCGTTAGTTGGTTAATCAGTCAGTCAATCGACCAGTAGATCAGTCAATCAGTGTGTCAATCAGATTTATTGTCCACAACCGTAAAGTTCGCAATCATGGCACCAAACAAGTCAATCAGAAAGTCATTCGGTCAGTCAATCAGTCAGTCAATCAGTCAGTCAATCAATCAGTCAGTAAATTAGTCAAGGGGTGAATCAATCAGTTAATCAAACAGTCAGCCAAATTTATATGCTCTTCAACGACAACAAAGGTGTAAATCATTACGACAAACGAGTCAATCTGTAAGTCATTGCGATAGTCGGTCAGTCAATCAGTCAGTCTGACAATCGGATTGTTATAGATTGAACGCTATACTCTTCCGCAATCTCAGATTTCTCAAACATAGTACTAAACGATTTTATATTTCATTGTTGCGATATCCAATGGTTCAATACTTATAACAGGGCAACTTTCAGTCCAATAAACTCCACCAGATTATTGTTATATGTTTGCTCGTGTTGTTGGTGTGCATGTCAGTTGGTTTTTCAGTTTGTTTCTTGTTGTCGTAAGCGTTTTTTGTCATGTTCCTGTGCGCAAAGGATCTACTCGCTGCTCGGCCGTGGCTCGAATTTAATAGAATTTAAAGCTGCCAGCTGGGCGAGACGAAGAGGGGGAGGGGGGCGGGTGGTTTGGGCGACACATTCTGCCAACTTGGCCGTAAAAATAGTGAATTTAGTTTCTGGTTGTCGTTCGGCTGCTTTATGTGCGACAATAAACATGAGCACAGACATAAATGTGTTTTATTTATATTTCACTCGTATTTCGCTTCCATTTCTCTTTTCTAAAACAAGCGAGAGAAAAAAAGAAAGATTCTTGGAACGAAAAAAAAAGAAATTATATTGTCTACATGGGCAAGAGTTGAGTATAGAAACATTACGTAAACACAACAAACCCAATAAAGTGTAAGTAACGACAATGGCCACAATGAGAGGGGTTAAATGGCTGGGGCTGACAAGCGGGGAGAAGGGGGAAGGGCGAAGAGGGAAAGGGGAGGGGCGCAAAACTTCAGTGAAAATGTACACAAAATATTGGCAGCTTGTTTAAGCTTTTTGGCCAATTTTGCGCATTTGTTTTGCAGCGGGCAAAGAAATTGCTTGTTGCGGTTAAGATTGTTCAGCGGTGAGGGAGGGAGGGTTTGGAAGGGAGGGAGCGGTGCTGGTGCTGCAATAAGGGGGTTTGTTTTGGTAAGCATGGTATTAGCACAAAGTTTCATTTATTAAAAAGTTTGTCACGCGGCCACTTTTCAAATGACTGGGCAATTTTTCACGTGACAATTCGCTAGCTGCCCTTCCTATCGGTCTCTATCTATCTCTCTCCCTCACATGCTAGCTCTCTGTTGCGGATCAGCTGTCTCTGTCTCTTATGGAGTTGGCAATTAGCAAGCAGTTTGCTGTTGACTTTTCAGCACAATTTGTCTTGGCGCGCCTGCAAGTAGGCAACAAGCCGCAAAACTTCATAAATGGCTTGTATGACAGAGAGAGATAGATAGAGAGAGAGAGGAAGAGAGAAAGAGATAGACAGAGAGAGAATAAGAAACCACACTAGAGAGCTTTAAATTGCTTTGCAAATGTTCGCATTTCGTATTTCGCATTTGGCCCAAAAGCAAACCCCTAGCCAAACAGCCACCCCCCCTCCCCCTGCAAGTATCCACCTCTATAGCATGGTTTGTGGCGTCGCATCGTCACGCACGATTTATCATAATTTTTGTTGTATGCCACTTTAACAGCAGCAACAGCAGCAGCAGCATCAGTTGCGCCACCAACGGCAGCAGCAGCCGCGCACAATGCGGCGTATGAGCGATATTTGTTATTTATGCAAATGAAGTCTGTTGTCCTCTGCATATTTCATATCGAAAACTGCCTCGCGCTGACTTTAAAACGTATGTAAGCAAGGTTCATAAACAATAAAAAAGAATATGAAAAAAATATGAGCAGGCAATAATATTGATACCCTAGAAAAGGGCTTAATGATATGAAAAGCTTTAAAATAAAATAAATATAAATAATTTTGCAAAAAAATGGTATGAATTGGCAAAGCTCAGGCTTAAACGAAACGAATTAAATAAATATTCTTGTGGCCTGGAAAATCTTCAAAGAAAATTAATTAAAAGCAAAGAAGAGGTGGACTTAAAAAACATAATTTAGAGCTGCTCGAATAGCTAACTTTAAGCACATAAAAACTTTTCCTTCCTAGAAGGAGCTTGGCGGAGTCTTAAGTTTCTTTTATGCCCATTAAAATTACAACTAGTAAGAATATGTTGTATACAGTTGATTTTAATAATATAAAAAGAAGTTTTTAAAACTCTAGACGTATTTTACAGGAGACTCGCGGACTAACATATTCGTTCAATTTAGATTTAGATAACATTTTTCTAATAACACTTGTATAGGCGTATTTTAAAGTTGAAATGATTTGAGCCCACGAGTTCTACAGTATGGGTTAAATTAGTATACCAGTTGACAAATACTCTATTAGAGACACATATATTTGCAATTTAAATTAATTAATTGATGCAAAACGATTATTTTTCTTTAAAAAATAATTTGAATTGAAGAACAAGCAATACACAATTATAAAAAGCTTTTTATAATTCTAGACGTACTTGTCACGCATTTTATAGGGTATCTCTAAGGCACACAGACTCATTTATTCGATCAATTTTGTTAGGCAGCCAATTTAAAGACAAATGCAATAAATTTGCACAATTTTAACAAGAAAAAGGTTTAGTTAACATTTTTCTATTAAAATGTATATACTCTTTGCTCTTGCTCTACAGTTAGGGTAAAATAAGTATACCACTTCTCGAATACTCTATTTAAAGCACACATATTTGCAATTTACAATTTTTGATTAATCTTTAAAAAATAATTTCAATTCAAAAAACTGCAATTAAACATTTTTTTTAAAAACTCTAGATGTACATAACACGAGTTTTACAGGGTATCTCAGGCCCCTCATCTTATCTATTTGTTTTTTTAGGCAGCCAATCAAAAGGCAAATGCGATAAATTTGCACGAGCGAAAAATGCATTTCCAAAGAAGGACCCTCGACCGTTGAGCGTTAACTGTTAAGAGGGTCGAGGTTTGGGGTTCGAGGTTCGAGGGTCGTGCAACGGTAAAACTCGAACTGTGAACTGTTGGCCAGTTTATGGGGCAGGCGAAACAACAACTGAAACTTTGTATGTTGTTTGCTTGTTGCTTTGTTTTTTTTTTTTGTTGTGTTTTTTTGAGTTTTTTTGGTTTATATTCTGCCTTCTTGTTTGCGCGTCTTTTTAGTTATGTGCTGCAGATGCACTAAAACTGGCAAAGCAAAACACGAAACGAATGGTGAAAAGCCTTGCTACTTGCCGCTAAATTTTGCGCCTCTACGTGCGACATGCGCCACGCAAATGGCCCAAGAACAACAACAACAACAACAACTGCAGCAACTGTTGCAACAACAACTGCTGCATGCAAAAATGTTTCGGCGTATCTGCAGCGCTAAGTGGGTCGCCAGCAGGACACAACGCAGCCGTTTGCAGTTGCAGGCAAAAAAAAAACCCCGAACACGAACACGAAGTCTCAGCCCTCTGGCTCAGGCCCAGGCCCAGGCCCAGGCCCAGTTCTAGTCCCAGTCACGTTAACCGGGCCCAATCAGCCGTTAAGATGCGACTCTTGCGTTGTCCATTAGCCAAGAAAAAGAAAAAATACAATAAAAATAAAGCAAGCGTGCTTTAGTCGACTAGCAGGTACCCTGTGTTCAGGTTAGCTGCCTCGACAAACATTCCAGCTGCCATACACAGAAGCACACACGCACGCTTCGTCTTCCCTTAGCCATAGTTTATAATAAATGAGTTCCTGAATAACTTCGACGCTTATTGTCCGATCTTTTTGTAATTCTCAGTGCATCAAAACCCAAGACTGTCACACGATAAATGGATAACAGTGAAAGGTATTCAAAAAATGATATATGCAGGATCTGTGTTTAATCTACGTCAACTTCCATAGAACCTGACCAAACCGACTCGACTATTGTTGGTTACTCTATGGAGTCCATCTGCCTGCTATGCCCTTCTTGGCCATTATCAAGGGGCAATGGAAAAAATTGGGAAAATCTGTTTTTGACTTTTTCTGCGACAGCTGCTTTGTCTGTTTCTACTGCCACAGTTGCAGCTAGCCCTGCCATTGCCCCGCTTGCACACTTGTTTCAGGTTTTTTTTACTCCTTTTGCTTCTTTATCAGTTATTGCCCCAACTTCTTCTGCCCCAATTTGACTTACAGCTTCTCTTGGTGCTGCCCTTGCTGCCAGCACTTTCTTTCCTTCATCTACTCCTCTGACTGCTACTGCTGTTCCACTCTGTTCTATTGATTGTTTTCCCGCTTTTCGTGATCTGCTAGCTTAAGTTGTTAGTTAGCTGGTTAGTTAGGTAACTAGCCTCTAGGCTACCGCTTGATCTTTAACTGCTGCTTCGGCTTTAAGCCGTTCCTAATTCAGCCCCTCCTTTGCTGTATCTACTTTTTTCACTGCTTCTACTGCTTTTGCTTTTACTGATCTGTGAGCTGCAATTGTGCTTCGTGCCTGACCTCCTTTAGGATATCCTAAGCCCCAACTGCTCCAGCTTCAAGTCCTTTCCCAACCCCAATCTCAATCCTGTTCCAATCCCCTCTCCCACTTCCACTCTTGCTCTAACTCTGCTCTAACTCTCCTACCTGCTCCAACTCGCACACCTGATCCAAATCCCTTACCTGCTGCCACTCCACCTACTTTCGTAGCTCCAGCAGCTACCGCACTCACTGCTCCTTCTCTTCGACTCTTTTGAAAGTATAGCTTCATTAGCTTCTATATTCCTTCTGCTCATGCGGACTTTATCAAAATCTTCTACTCTTTCATCCCATCTGCCTGCTCCTGATGCTCTTGCTCCTTTTACATCAAACTTCTTCTATTTCCACTGATCATTTTGACAGCTCATATTCCAATTCCTTTACCTGCTGCCAATCTTCCTACTCCCTTACCACCGACAGTTACTACACTCCCTGCTGCTTGCTTATCTTTGATTTCACTTCGACCTATGGCTTCATTAGCTTCTTTAGCTTGGTTCTTTCTGCTGCTCTTGCTGACTTCAACAAAATCTCCTGTTGCTCCTGCTGCACCTTACATTCCAAATCCTTCTTGAGTCCCGCGCTTTTTTCTCTTCACCCTCCTGTTGTTGAATCTCCTGAATCTTCGGCTCCTTCTGCTGCTGCCGCCATATTCCTCCCACTTCAAGTCATTTGCAACCTTGCTCTGCCTGCTCCGACAACTTCTCCTGTTGCTTCTGCTGTCTTCTTCTGGTACTCCTGCTCACCTACTGCTGCTGTTGCCCCGCCTTCCTGCACCTACAACTCCTAATGTTGTTGCTGCGCTTACTTTTTGCTAGCGCCACATTTTGAGGCACTTGCCGCAACGATTTATCAAGCGAGACGAAGGCGCAGCGCCGCGCAAATTGATTATGCTAATTTCGCTGTTGTTGTTGCCGTTCTACTCGTAGTATTTTGACCGCACCTCAGCTACCCTTTCCTCCAGCCCCCATTAGCCACATTAATGACTGTCATTATGTAATGACAGCGACAAGCGACGCGTCCTTGCAGCGCGCAAAGTCCCCCTTTCCCCTCTTTTCTGTTGCTTCTAGCCCGCCGAAACATTAAATTTGCATACTGAAGTCTGGACAAGTTGCGACAGGTCGGGGACAAGTCGGAGACAAGTCCTGAAATTGTCAGTTCAGTTCGGTTCAATTGCTGTTTCGGCTTGTCACACAACTCGCTGACAGTTTTACAGTCACAAATCGCGACGGCCCGTCAATTGTTTGCTTTTGCCTAGACCAGCACAAACAGACAAACAGCCAAAGCAGACAGCCAGAAAGACGGACGGACAGACAGCGGTTGGGTTGGGGTAGTGGATGGACACACAGACAGTCAAAGATGATGACAGCCCGCATTTTGGTTTAATTCTTTTTACCAGAGCTAAACGGGCGGGGACCACGCCCAGCGACCATCAAACAGCTGCTTTCAACAACAAATAAAACAATTGGCAAAAAGGCCCAAAAGAAAATAAAAGGAAGCGTACATAAATAAGTAAAATCTGAGCGAAGCGGCTAAGCCGCACAATGAGTGCCCTATAATGTATTATGAAGAACCCAAAATAAAGAAAGCTGTGGTTCTACCACGGTTCGTATCAATAAATCAGATTTTTTACGTGCAGCAACCCAAGTTTTGATTGCGACTCTTCTTCAACACATTTTTGGCAATTTTCAATTGAAATTAAATTAATTTAAATTCAACATATCATGGCCAACAATAAATTTGTTTATTTATCTTAATGTTCATTGAATTAAAATTTTAGAACATTATATAGAAAACTTCCAGCAATGTTGTCTCAAAGATCAAAATGTATATATTTAAATTACTGAATTAAAATTAAAACAAATTTTTATTTTATTTTTAATTTAAATAAAATTTAATAAATTTACAATTTAAATTAAATTTATTTCAATTTGTAATATAATAATTAAAATTTTATGTTATTTAATTAATTTATAAATTTAATTTTCATTTTATCCATTTTTAATTTTGTATATTCATTTAGTTGGTTTTATATATTTTATGATTTGAGTTGCTTTAAGACGTTGCATATTACACGACAAGCTAATAAAACCCACCATAAGAGTATTGAGAGGGGGTGCGAGTGTATATGGAGGCCGCCCCAAAAATTTGGTCTGGGCAAATTAAAAATTGTTGCACAAATATAAAAATCGCGCAAATTTTCTTTATTTTAATTTTAGTTTTTGTTGTTGTATATTTTACATGTCGCTTCTGGTTTTGCTGTTATATTTTGAATGTTGCATGCAACAAAAAATGTTGTCAACTTTTATTACAATTCCGTTTGTTGTTGTTGTTGCCGCGTTGACACTTAATTGATGGTGGCAAGCCGTGATTGGTGCCATCGCGCGCTTAGCGCGTTTAGCCAAACGGCGTGTTGGCAGCGGGGGCGAGGTAGTTATTGAGAGGGGGGGGGGGGAGGTTGGCTGGTGGGAAATTGCAGTTAGCTGCAGCGCTATCAAATGAAATTGACGCGAAAATCGTTTTGCCAATTGGAGTTTTAGTTTTGGTCATTAAATTCAGGCCAAAAGCAAAGAGATAAACTCGTAAAATAATTTCTTTTCACACCCTGTACACATTGAAATTGGCCAATATTGGGTATAATGGTTATGTGCGAATGTATGTAGCTGACAAAAGTAGACACGAAAAAGAAAAAATAGTCTGGGTCGATTCAGTCGGCCTCGAAAACTACAAGAGCCAGAGACTTCACATTTCAAATATTTATTCCCGCACTTAAGATCGATATTTATCGATATGCTGGAAATGGTAGGAGGCTGTGCTGCCACATCTATATAAACTATTCAAGAAAAAAGATCCCAAATAAAAAGTATTGAGCTAACATAATTCCAGTAATATCCAAAGAACAAAGTCTCAAGTCTCAGCATAAATATTTATCGATATGCTGAAAATTGTAGGAGAATCACCTAATACAGAATACAGATTAAGAATATTTCACTCTTTGGATACCTCGCATTTCAAAAGATAACGCTTTAGTATGTACAAACATTTGGTTGCTGATCAGATTATAAGCACCGAAGTTATTCAAGAACTTATTTACCGCAGCAGGGTGTAAGTTTGTGTTTTTTATCTGTGTATATATGTTTGTATAGAAAGAATTCCGAATATTTGTAACAGGTATCTCCTAGTCGAGCACTGCCGAGTGGCGCACTCTTACTAGCTTTTTTGTCGTGGAGTAATACCATATTTTCCGTTTCTTTTTCAGCACAATTAAAAATGCAGTTGTTTTGCCTTGTTTTGCTTTTTTTAAATTTTTTTAATGACAAGTGTAAGAAGACAATGCAGGCAGTATTTTGCCTAAAGAAATTTATATTGTTGCAGCTGCTTTGCAGTCGAAGTTCTTGGTAAAACTCCAATATATAAAATCTGAACTAAGCTAAGACAAAAATGTATGACAGTTTATTGAAAAAGACAGAAAGACAGACTAATAAATAAATAATAATAATCTAATTATTGGTTTAAAGAGAATTATGAATCGGTTACGATAAGCTGATAAGCTTAAGAGATTGGAAATTAGATAATAGTTAAGACCCGTTGCTGAACCAGTTAAAGAAAATAAGTACAAAATAAGCTAACGCTTAGTTCTGAACCGGCTATGTATTGAATAAGAGCTAGTTGGGCAATGAGTTCTGAACCTGTTACGAATCGGCTATATATATCGATGCTGGGCTGAGCTTAACGTATTATGAATTGGGCATAAATCGTTCACGAAACGGTTGAGAATCGGTTCTGAAGCATTCATAAACTGTGAAGCGGTTACAAATGAGATTGAAGCTATAGTGAAACTGTTATAAGTCCGTTCTGAACCAGCAATGATACGCTTTGGAATCAGTTATGAATCGGTAATTAGCTGGTTCTACAATAAATGAATCAGCTGAAAAGAACTAGTACTTGAAGCGCTTATGATTCGTTTATGAAGTATTTATAAAGAAACTTCTTGAACTTAGTTAAAGAAATGTATATCAACATAGTCTCAAATACTTAGATAACCTTTCAATCACTTCCAGAGCATAAAATATGCCCCAAAACAGAATCGACAACGCAACAGTAGCCCATCTAGCAGCTAGAACTTAACTGAAAGTACAACATTTATTTCACATGTAATTCTATCCATACAAATCGCACACAGCACTCGATTAAGCCCAGAGCTGAACAATGCACATTACGCATACGCAATGTAAGCCCAGTTGAGTAAAAGCAGGAAATCTTATTTAAAGCCAGAGTTCAGGTGATTCGCTCCGACAAAATGAAACGAAAAGAAATCGTAAATCAATGTATGCGTGACCAGATACGATAGGGTGGCAGCTCGGTTGCCACGGCTGCCACGGCATGGTCGGGTCTGGTCTGGCCTGGCCTGGTCGGGCCTGGACTCGCATTTCCGGTTACGCCTTTTAAATTATGTTATCATTGAGCGAAATGCAATTAAGCGCCGATAGCCTACGGTGTGTCAATCAACGGCAAATAAAGGCTGGCAGCAAGGCACGGCCCTCAATGTTTAAGCAGATAATAAAACAGAGCGGGCCCGGGCCCGGGCCGAAGCTCAGCCTGGGGAGAGATGCAAGCCGACACGACCAGGCCCAGGCCCAAGTGCAGAGTTATCATTTTGCGGTAACCAGCGACAAGCATACAGAGTCGCACACACTCACACACACTTAACATATCACTAACAGGCAGGCAGGCGGGCAGGAGGCAATCCTGCAATCCTGCAATCCTCAGCCGCCCCGGAGTGCGCAAATTGACTTTTGCCTGTGCCAATGCAGTTGCCGTTGTCATTTCCTGGATTGCACATGGCGAGGCGACACATGGCGACAACTTGCAAGACAGCAGCAACAGCGGCAGCAGCAGCAGCAGTAGCAGCAGCGGCAGGGGCGGGGGCATGCCACACGCCTCACACGCACTCGACTGTAACGTGATAATTTGTCTGACTTGTCGCACACTCGCTTTCACGTCTCACTCAACAAACTGACGATGTCTCCGCTTGTCGCTCATTGTGGCTTTTGGCCGAGATTGCCAGGCAGTCGGCGGCGGCGGCGGCGGCGGCTTACAGTTTTCTCTGTGGCAGGCACGCCCCTCCCCACGCCGTCGCCTTTGCCACCTCCTGCACATATCGTTGACATGCCACGTTCGTCTTCTGCTTCTTCTCGTGCTCGTTCTTTGCTGCCATTTCCATTCAGCAAATCTGTCACCTGAGTAACAATTATAGCTGCTGGCATTTTAAGTGTGTGTCTGTGTGTGTGTGTGTGTGTTTGTGTGCGTATCTGTGTGCGAGCTCTTCGTTAACTGCAACACTTGATAGCACTAACTACAGGCAGCTGTCTGCGTGCGTACGTGTGTGTGAGTGTGTGTCTCTGTGTGTGTGTGTGTGTGTGTGGGCACTCGAATCAATCAGCTCGCAGCGTCAAGTTGAAAAGTCAGTTGACTTTCAATTGCAATTTTTGCCATAAATGAAATTTTCTATTTTATACACTTAAAAAGAGTATTATCAATTAGTCACGAAGTGTGTAACGCCAGAAGAAAACGTAAGGAATAAATGTTGCTGGTCTGTATGAAGATCAGAGTTTATATAGTTAAGGAAGTCTTTCTTCCTCTGTGCAAAAACAAAGCCTCTCAATTTCTTTCTAAGCTTTCATATTGATGCGTCTTTCTGTTGTGCCCGTTTGCAGATATTAAACGGATCGAAACACTATATTGCGGACATAGAAATATTCTGCGCAAGGTGAAGTTCTGTTATAAACAACTTCTCGGCTCATTCTAATTCAAACAACAAAACTTGTCAACATGCGGCTACTATATCATACAGCTCTATAGGAAGAATCGGTAGAATAAGTTTTTATATTTTTTTTTTCAGACATCTTGATTAAATTCTTAAAAAGTCGGTCAGTGTGCGGTTAATATATATATACCATTTGTAGAGTATTTAAACTTCGGTGTGCCACAGATAGTCCTTCTGACTTATTTTTTAATAAATATTTTCCTGATTCTGTCCCCCCTTTTTACTTCTCCCAACCCCACTCTCTCTCTCTCTCTGTCTCGCTTCCGCCTCGCTCTTTTCCTCTCTCTCTCTATCTCTCTCTCTCTCTTTATCGCCCTCTATTTTAATCCCTCCCTTTAACGTTTCCCCTCAGCAGTTTAACTTGAATACAAATTACATGATGAGCACAACACAATTTTCCAGCAACCTAACAGACAGAAATATTTAACCTAAAGCAAACCGAAGCTTAAATACCCTTGCCAGGCCCTAAAACTGCAATGAAGCTTTTAATTCAATAATTCGATACGAGATTATAGAATAGATTTGAGTTTGAATTTGTTTGGGGAGAAGAAGAATATATATACACCTATTAAGGTCCTATGATGTCTCAGCCAAGGAGTTGAGCATGGCTAAATCAACTCAGACCATTATGCTGATCGAGAATATATAACATATAAATGATTTTGAAACAACCCAAGCAAAGGGCTATATAAACCACGAGAACTTGTTTGAACGTAGAGAAAATATAGAGAAGTCAACAGGCTGGAGGGCGCAGGGCAGCATGTTGCCAGGGAAAGAGCAAGAGAAAGGGAAGGAGAGTGTGACAGAGCGAGAGAGCTAGCATAGATCGTATAGCCATAAATCAATTGGTTTTAATGCCTGGTTGGGCACAACAGCAAATCTGAAACCTGAGTACAAAACCACAAGCCAAAACGCGTTTTCGATCATAAATTATGATGTGACGATGGTCAGAAGGCGGATGCTGGTGGCAAGCGGCAAGTGGCAAGTGGCAAGTGGCGCCTAGCTGAAGGCAACACCTCTTGCAACGAGCCGCAGCCAGCCACTGGCCAGAAAACCTAATTAAGCCAGGACGCAAAGCGCACAACCGGAAGTGATGGGGGTTTTCTGGATGGGGCGCCGCCCCATTGTGCCTGGCGCCAGGAAGCGCTCAAGTGTGGCAACAATGGTTAATGCTTAAGTAATTACAATGCCTCGACGATTAACTATGCAGGGCAACAGGAGCGGCTGGCAGCCGGGCTAATGAAGCTGCGCCAACAGGACACAGCGTGCAGCTAATTATCACACATGCAACGTTGAGCTGTCGCTAGCCGCATGCCACTTGCCGCATGCCACAGTCAAACTAGCCACCATCCGCCACACAAATTGTGGACGCATTTTATGAAAATTTATGTTATGAGCTCATCGATGAATGGCACTTGTTTAGCTGATTGATTGGTGCGCTGCGTGTGGCACATGCTCGAGCTTGTTGCCACAGCTCTGGCTGACAGAGCGCGTCCAAGGACTTTTGTGGCGCAGACTTTGTGACGCGACTCGCTGCCCTCAAAGTGTTTGGCCCATTATTTGTGGCATGCACAACGCACTTCAGACATTTTTATGCTTTATGCCACAGTCAGAGGCGCGACCAAATGTTATTGTTATACCCTGTACCCAATGGCAATAGCTGAGAAGGGTTATAAGCATCTTCTTCTTGGTAAAAAAGTTTTAATACGACATCGATAGACAGCCGCTGATACAAAATTGATAAAAATCGATTTTTTGCACTTGTTTTTTAATCTCGCACTTAGATTTTAAGAGCTAGGCACACTGAATTTATATAAATGGAGCAAATTTACTTTAAGTTATCGATAACATCAAGAATTTGCCCAAAATCGATAACTATCGGTAATTAGCACCTCCAATTTGACGTTCTCCTTTAATCAATGTCCTCTAATCAAGATCAGATCAAGAATATAGGCATATACCATGGGCAGCTCTTATTAATTTTAAATAATCGTTCATCTAAATTTTCACAATATCGATAACTATCGATAACATGGTATCTTAAATTTGATATGTAAATTCTACTTTAGCAATTTAAATCAGAATATGACCATAGATCGTGGTCAAAACAAATTCATTTTAAATTATCGATAACTTCAGCCATTTCTTTCGATAATAGAGAATTCATTTTTACGCTTCTCCTGTAGTAATCGAGATCAGATCAAGAATATGGGCAGATCAAATTGATTGTAAATTATAGACAACTTTAACCATTTTCGCAAAATCAATTACTATCGATTTTCAAGTAAGGTTTTCGCGCTTATCTCAAATGTGATACAATATTTAAGTCCAATTACTTTCAGACATATCGGACTATATATGTATATAGAATATATTATATATTATATAAAAGAATGAAATTTCTTTCAAGTTTAAAAATATGTTTAGAAGATTGTTGCAGCAGCTTGTTGCTAAGCGCAGGGTATCTTCTAGTTTTTCACTCTCGCCTGGCCCACTCCAATTGTTGTTGTTGGTGTTTTTGCTGGTTTGGTAGCTTGGCCAACGCATAAGCCACTTAAGTTTTTGTGGCACACGCGCCTGGAGCCACCATTTAGCGCCCCGGCAAAGTTTTGGGCGTCATCGATGCCAGCGACGCTGCCAAAACGCATTGGCAGCGGCGCGGCGCGTCTTTCTTAGAGGGGTAACGAGGGAGAGATGGAGGGTTTGGGCATTGCATAGCTTAAGGCAAAAGTCTTCTCTTCTTGCGTCTTGGCCATGGCACATAAATTGCCGGACTGTAAAGCGGCTTAAACGAATTGCCGCTCTGCCGCAGCAACAACTTGGCAGCTCGCACTTGCAACAGACCCGCCAAAACTTGCCAACCCCCTCCCCCTCCCTCGTGCTTGTTGTTGTTCTGTCGCAAGTTTTGCACAATATATAAATAGTTTGCTTGGTTTTAAAGTTTACTCATCTTCTCTGTTTTTGGCTCCGTTAACCCGCTGCTTGCAACCATTATCGAGCGCATTGCCGCAAAGTATGCATTGCAACTTGCAACTTGCCACTTGCTGCTTGCTACTTGCAACTTTTTGATAGTTTTGGCTAGTTCGTTTTTGGGCAAAATTAACAAAGGAATTTCATTGGCAAATTAGATTTTTGGCGCATTGCATTCAAGTTATTTTAACCAACAGCAAATTTTATAGACTAACTAACTAACTGAAGCAACCCTCGCTGGCCGGCAGACCCTATTTATTACGAGTTTTCTCTAACTATTGAGACAGCACTTGCAGCTGGAGCAGCTAGGAGCTTTGCCTAAACTAATTGACTATTTGTTAAGAATTTAACTCCTTTATAAATATAACTTATAACGAAAATAAACGAAAGAGTATAACTTTTTTATGCTGATTCTGATTTATACTTAATTTATTAATAAGAATTGATTTCAAGTTAAATTAAGAGATTCAAGATTAGCAATTGCAAATTCCAGAGGTTTTTTATTTAAAAAGAAAATTATTTTCATACCCTTGTAGAGGGTATTATAATTTTGTCATGAATGTGAAACATATAAAAGAAGGCATCCCCGACCTCATAAAGTATATATATTCTAGATCAGCATCAGCAAAGGTCAGCGTTGATATAGCCTAGTCCTTCTATTCTTCCCTATGTCCGAGTGTCCATCCATCAGTCTATCTGTCAGTCCGTTTTTATGCGTTTCTTGCCTCTCAATTTAAGAGCTGTCGTCTTGAAACTTTGCAATGGTTCGTCTTTCTGTTGCAGGCAGTAAATATGTTTAAGCCGGCCGGATCGAACCACTATATCATATAGCTGCCATAAAAACGATCTGTCGAAAAGTATGTTCTTATATGGAAAACTTATTTGTTTATCAGGATATCTTGAACAAACTCGGCATTTAATAGTTTTACTAGGTTTCTCATATATTTACCAATCTCATTTACATCGGACAACTATATAATAAAACTGACATAGAAACGATAGGTCGAAAATTAAGTACTTATATGAACAACCTTTTTGTCCAAACTCGGCTTTTATAAGTTTCGCTGTCCTCCCTGCACATACACAAAATCTTATCTTATCTTATCATCGGACCACTATATTATATAGCTGCCATAGAAACTATCGGTCGAAAAGAAGGTTCTGGTATGGAAAACTTATTTGTTTATCAAGATATCTTGAACAAACTCGGCATTTATTAGTTTTACTAGGCTCTTACTAGTTTTACTGTCCTCCCTGCACATACACAAAATCTTATCTTATCTTATCATCGGACCACTATATAATATAGCTGCCATAGAAACTATCAGTCGAAAAGAAGGTTCTGGTATGAAAACCAAAATCTTATCGACATTGGACTACTTTATCATATAGATGCCGTAGGAAAGATCGAAATCGTAAGTTCTTATATTGCAAAATATTCTGTTTTCAAAGATATTTATATTAAACTAAGCATTTACGAACTGCACTTTTTTCATATATCTGCAAAAGGGAAATGTTTACAAGGGTAATAAATATTCGGCGTGCTTACTTTCTAGTTTTATTTAAAATAAATACAGAATTAACTCATGCATAAAAACTCAACAAATATTTAAAAAAATATGACAGCCTTTAGAAACCTAATTTTTCTATCATTAGACACTTGTTTTATTGTTAAAAAAAGTTTAAGTATAAGAACTTGGGATCCTATTTTTTACGTTAAAAGAATTACAACATACTATTTTGTTCATTTTGTTATTTAATAAAATGTCATAAACATTATAATGTATGCAAGCTAAATTTGTATTTAGTTTTAGCATTGAATTTGTCAAATCGAAAATTAAATTAAGAATCTTTTTAAATGTCGAGTGCCATATGCATCAATCTATTTAAATTAAGAAAGGAACAAAATGTGAAATATTTACTTGACTAAAAAAAAGAAAATATATGTTTTTCAATTTCTTTATTTATTTTTTCTTTGCAATAAAACAGAAAACAAGTCGCGGCAGTTTTCAAATCAAGGCTATGGACAACTCTATTGATTTATTTTTTGCAAAATAAATATTTCTGGTAAGAGCCAATGCGGCAACATTTTGCCACTCAATGCCGAATGTGGCGCATGCCACCGACTGTAGCAAGCGAGTGTTGATGCATTTAAAACATGCCGCTTGCGCTTTTGACAAATCTGACATGGCGACAAAGCGTCGCCTTGATGATGCACCACCGCCCCTTTCCTGGCTGCAGGCTGCAGGCTGCAGGCAGCAGCAAATGGCATGCTTTTAGCATATTTTACATGCCAATCTCTTGGCTGGCGTTGCGGGGCATGGCGCGGCGTTGCGTGGCAGTGGCAAGGCAGAGAAGTTGCAATGACTGCATTTATGCACAAGTTGTAAGTAAAAGTTTTCGCACGCAAAACGCAGCTCGTAAAGTAAACACACTCGACAACTAACTTTTGCCCGAAGGGCGCGCGCTGAAAACTTGGGGGGTGAGGGACTGTGCGGGGCTAGGGGTAAGTAGGGGCGGTAGCTTATAGTTGGCCACACGGCCGTCTTTTGGCGCTCGGCTTGCGCTCAATTTGCGCATTTTTTGCGCGCAATTACTCAGCGCGACTTAAAGTGCAGCGTGCTACGTCTTTTGGGCGCTGGCAGGGTTCCACCACCGTCCAATGTGGCACGTTGCAAGTTGCTGTGGCTGTTGCTGCTGCTGCTGCCCCCTGGCACTGAGTTGGCTTCTTTGAGCTGCTGACTGGGCCACCCGTAAGCCGTCTAAAAGGTGCAAAGTAACTGCCCTAAGCCGCTTGTCGTGGCTGCCACCCAGGCAGCCCCTGACCACGCCCCTGCCACAATCAGTCTTTAAAAGCCAAAGCCAAAAAAATATTGAAAAAAATGTGTCTTAGAAGTCAGGAAGATTAAATACCCTTGCGGACATATATTCGTATCGAGGTAGAAGACATTTGCTTTCATAGAGCTTACTGTTCGACCGATCGTAACTATACCTATATGCTATAGCCTTCTGATATTATTAAGATTTTGCTATGATATATATGATAAAGATCATATATTTGATACATATGATATGTATGATACAGTCTGTTATAAAGGATGGTGAAAATGATAAATGCAAAGTTGGATCGAGATATCTTCAGAAACAAAAAAGGTTATTAAACCTTCTTCCTTCTGACATCTTAAGCAATTTACAGGCAGGATCACAGCAGTGTCAATGCTTCTGTTAAAATCAAATCGCACAACCCGGCACTCCATTATGCTATCCATTTGGCCATAGTGTCTACGCTCCAGGGACCGATCCATTGACGCAGTTCAATCCAACCTCGACTGAGTGGACGCATGTTGATAAAGTTGTGGACATATCTAAGAAGCATAAAGTACTTAACAACTTCAATAGATATGAGATATAGTGGTTTGATCCCGCTCCGATCGACAAATGTACTGCAAGCTACAGATTTATGACAAATTCAATAATGATGTCGGACGCTGCTGTCTATATCAGGCCAGCACGTCGTCCCGATCAGCTAAAATGTATCTACAAACATATATACTTAATGTTGTCTCCTTTAGAGCGATAAAAACTAAATACCCATTGCTGGAACCTGAAAAAGTTGTTGACACTGGCTTGGCGTGAATAACGTGCATATTGTCGTTGTTGCTTTGACTTGGCTCACATTGCGTATGCGTAATTCTGAGACCTTGTCTCTGGGCCTGTCGCCATCTCTGTCTCTCGCTTTGTCTTGACTTTCATTGAGTGGCTTTTAATTGGCTGCCAGCGCTTAACCCTTGCCACATAAATCTTACTCACACATG
The DNA here is from genome assembly GCA_035045885.1 of Drosophila borealis. Classification (NCBI taxonomy): domain Eukaryota; kingdom Metazoa; phylum Arthropoda; class Insecta; order Diptera; family Drosophilidae; genus Drosophila; species Drosophila borealis. Next base: position 3,144,781 of record JAWNOR010000206.1, on the reverse strand, counting down.
CCACACACGCACACACACACACATACTGACACACACACGGTCATGTTCCTGCCTCTGGCCAAACGCTAGTCAAATCGCCTTTTAATCTGCCGCATATGCTCGAGCATCAACTGACCAGAGGGTTTAATTCTGACACCCACATCGGACGGGCAGTTTTTCTCCTTTCTTCTTTAGCTAGCACAAAAGCCAGAGAGAGAGGGGGGGGGGGGGGGGTACAGAAGAAGAGTGTGAAAGAGAACGTAGCAAGTTTTGTTCAAAGTTTTGTCCGCAAGTTTGCCGCGTTAATAGATTCAACTGAAGGGTTGTGCATGTGGCTCCGTCTACTCGTCTAATTGAGCACAGTTTAAATGTTCATTTCGGAAATCTCTGAAAACTTATATCAAGCAGAAATATTGCTTTTATTTAGTGCAATTTTACTGCTCTCAAAAAGTTTGCAAGTGCGTAAATCTTTAAAATTTTCGATAGTTATTTAAAACTAATTCTTATTTAATAAAGAGAATTCTTATTTTTTTTGAAAACTTTAAATGAATTAGAAAAATATTATTTAGAATTATATTCACAAATTGTAGGAAAAAATGAAGGGAACGTTTAGCCGAAAGTCTAAACATATAAGAGCTGCCTGTTAATCGCTTAAGAATACGGCTCAAAAAGGAATTAAAAATGACTCCTTAAAAGAGAGTTGAGTTTTAAATCTAAGCGCTTAAAATTTTTAAATAATGCTCCTACGGAAGTTTGGGCCGGAAATTTGTGTGGTTTTTAATTTCTTCTTTGACTAGATTACTCTCTACTCAAGTATTCTTTGTACGTTATTCTTAAACGAGTAAACGGGGCGCTTGCGTTAGTGATTTAGACTCCCTCCCCAAGATTTAAAAGTTATCTTGCTTGAGTTTAAAGTAATAAAACTATATTATTATACATTTTTTCTAGTTGGCCCGATATTCTTAAACGTTTCACTGCGCTGAGTAGAAAACCAATGCAATCGATAAGCATTTTGACTTCCTCCCCAAGTTTTCAAAGTTGTCTTGCTTGCGTGAAACGTGCCAAAAGTATTTTATCTCTATTTCTTTTTTGCCTCATATTCCTAAACGTTTTACTGGCTGCGAGGCTCTTTTATAAAGCATTTTGAATTCCTTCCCTAGTTTTCAACGTTATCTTTCTTGCGTGAAACGCGCCAAAAGTATTTTATTTCTATTTCTACTTTGCGCCATATTCTTAAACGTGTTTCTGGCTGCGCTGGTTATGAAACCAGTGCTACCGATAAACTAAGCGAGGCTCTTGACTTTCCTAATTTCAACATTTTCAACATTTACTTCTTTTTAACTTGACGCTAAACTCCTTCTGACATCTAAAGCGATTTTCAGGCAGGATCAAAGCACTGTCAATGCCGCTGTCAATATCAACTCGCACAGACCGGCACTCCATTATGCTATCCATTTGGCCATAAGGTCTACGCTTCATGGACCGATCCATTGACGCACTTCATTCCAGTCAATGACAAATGACAGCTGGCCAATGGGGCGATGGGGCGATGGGAAACGGGGGAATGGGTGTCATAAGAAGCAGCATTACAGGCGACATATTGCAATATTGAAAGGAGGGGGCGAGCAGCGTGTTTGGGGGGGGGCTGGGTTAAATTTATGCGCTTGTTTGTTCAAAGTAGCGCACGGCAATTTCAATGGGGCGCCGCAATTGCCCGAGTATGGGGCGTAAGGACAACTATTCATTTATCGTCTTATTTATGGGCGCATTTAAGAGACGACAAAGCGGCCAATGGCCAACCGCCTGTCAAGAGCGGTATAACCAACAGTTTACAGTAGGATGGCAATTGGCCACTGCGTCCTGTGTGTGTGTGTGTGTGTGTACGGCATCGTACTGTCTTCTCTGCTCGCTAATGGATTGCGGCACACAAATCTTTAAAATTACCCGGTAAAACTTTGAAATTAGACGTGGACGCAGCCAGCGACACAGGCCAACTGGCGTCAGTCTAGCCCAAAAGTCTTGGCTAATTTGTAGTTTCATATTTGATCAAAGGCCAACAAAATACGAGAAGAAATGCTGCGGGCAAATTGTATTTAGGTTACCCTATAAATTGGTGGTTATAAAATATATATACCCATATATCTGACTCGAAGGTACTTTGTAAATTGCAGTACAAGTTAATACTGATACAATATAATATAATAGTATATATAATATAAGAATGCAAAAGTAAATAAAAATGTTAAATACATACAACCATAAATGAAATTAAATTCTCCAAAGCTCTAGAGCTAGAGAGTTGATATAACAGAAATTTTAACTTATATACGAAATCATTCATATATAAGACTGTTACAGATGCTGTCTTAATTGAATGCCACCTTTTATACAAACATCTCCATTTACAGGGCATAGGAAAACGAGTTGCTATTACGAACTGATTGCCCAAGTTGCAAGTTGCGGCCAAAAATTTGCAGCACATGTCGCTGGCAATTTGCTATCTACAAAATTGTTTGTGTCTACATACATACTTAAAGTTGCAGCCCAAAACACTAATTGAAGGCCGCACATAAGGCAATCAAATTCATTGCAAAGTGGGCGTGGCAGCACGTAATGCGCTTGACAATAGCCCAAAAAAAGTAAAAAGCAGTTGAAAGATAAAAGCAGAAAAGTATTATTGGCGAGATGCTTGGCAGTAACATCAGGCATGGAGCAGAGTATATAGATATCGATTTAAATATCTCTCTATATGTATATATATATATATATATATATATACAAATACGTATAGAGTTTATGCGCCGAAGATCCGGACAGATCGGGGCTCAGACTCCATTGGCTGACAGGCTATGGGACTTTGTCGAGAGCTCGCACCAAATCGCAAAATCCCAGGCATGTGAGCGCCTAAAAAACGGCTGCGAATAAGTAAAGCAAAGTCCGCACACACGCACACACACCAGTCACACACACACATACACACACACACAGTCGCACAGCCATTGAGCTCACATGGCAAATGTAACGTAAAACGTAAAATATTCCTGAATGCAATTCCCATGCATACCAACACACACACTCTTACACACTCACACACACACTTACACTCGCACACACATGCACAGTTTTGTGGAAAAAGTCAAACTACAGCATTGCGGATGTTCAGGACATTCAACTGCACTTTGACCCATATTCCATTCCATTTTGTTGCAAATAGCTGCAGCTGCGGACGCACTGCACAAAAACGACCAGCACCAACAGAAACAACAAAAACAACACAACAACAATTACAACAACAACAACGTCGCCCAAGGCCTGAACATGGCCAACAACCACCAGCTGCTGGCATCGACTCTAGACTCTAGACTCGGGCAGCCCAAACAGCCAGTAAATCGTTTAGCTGCCGGGCTCACGATTTGGTTTGTGAGAACGCACCACACCCCCCCCCCCCCTCTCCCCTCCTCTCACTACACTCCCTGCTGCTATCCCTTTAGTGTGCATTGTAAACGGCAAATATCTTCTTTCAGCTTTTCGCATGATCTGGCCACACTGCGCTGATAGGCCAGTTTAGCGCAACACACATTCAAAAATATTTCTGTCACATTGCAATCGCCTCTCCGGGCACAAACTACATTTTTGGTGGCCCACCTCTTCCGTTCATTTAATAATTTTTGGGTAACATCTTTTTTTGTTGTTAGCTTAAGCCAAAAGAACACATATCATTTGATTTATGTTGCTTTTTGGGTCCTCGATTAGATTGTTAAATACCTAGAAAAACATATTATCAAAATATTTTTGGAAAACCTTGTTGAGAATTTTAGCACATTCTACATGTCAAATAAAAATATATCTTATGGTGCCAAATACTGCAAAGCTGTCATAAGACTGGGCGAGAGAAGCGAAGCACGCAGGAAGACAAAGCGCGCAGGGCGTAGTTGCTTGTTGGATTTTGACAGGGGGAACCCATCAGGAAGCAAAGCTATATATTTACAATAAGAGAGAAGCGAAGCGAAAATCAAACTAGCAAATAAAGTAAGAACGCAGAAAGAAAAGTTAAAGCAAGAAGAGAGTCGAGAGGCAGGTTAAGAAGCAAAGCGAGAAGCACAGCAAGCAGAAATTAATAAGTAATGCAATATGAGATGCAATTTGAGAAGCAAAGTGAAAAGCAAAATTAAAAACGAAGCAGGAAGAAAGTTGAAAAGCAAGTAAAGAAGCAAAGCAAGCAGCAAAGCGAGAAGTAAAGCGATAAGCAAAGCGAAAAGCAAAGTGATAAGTAAAGCAAGAAGCAAAGTGAAAAGCAAAGCAAAAAACAAAGCAAGAAGAAAGTCGAGAAGCAAGTTGAAAACCAATGCGAGGAGCAAAGTGAGAAGCAAAGCGAGAAGCAAAGCAATAAGTAATGCAAGAAGCAATATGAGAAGCAAAGCGAGAAGAAAACTGAGAAGTAAACTGAGAAGCAAAGTGAAAAGCGAAAAGAAAAACGGCAAGCACAGCGAGAGTTGAAGAAAGAAGTAAAGCAAGAAGTTCAACCAAATAAATGAGAAAATCTAACTAAAAGAAGTAAACCATTAGAGAAGTGAACAGAGAAGTAAAACAAATAGGTGAAGCCGAAGTCAAAGAGATTCAAAGCAAGATGCCTTGTTAGAAGAGAAGTGAGAAGTGAAACTTGTATCTTTTTATATTAATAGTGATTCTTGAGCTTCAACTACTTTCACTAATACCGTACGCAAATCGTATGTCAAATTAGTTCTGCTTCAACTCTTCAAGCATCGATGTCTCCAGTTAGCTATGTCAATCAACAATTCAGGGTAAACGCAATTCCTAAAGGACACATCGAACCAACTCAATCATATTTCATCAAACAAAGGGCCAAAACGACAAAATGGACGGCAATAAAAATAAACAGCAAAAAATACAACAAGGAAAAAAGCCAAATGTTACAAAACGTGGCTGCTGTTTTTGGCCAGTTCTAAAGCCCATTTAAAAGCGTTTGGGGAGTGGTCAGACAATTTGGCCAGGCCAGCTGCAAAAACCCAAGGCACAGGTGTGGGCCGCATCCGCAATGCAAGGTAATAAACCAAAAATACGTCAACAACAAAACCACAAAACCAAAAAACACACACAACCGCACAAGCACACACACACACATACGCAGAGAGGGACAGACACACATGTGTGTGAGGGTGTGTGTGTGTGGCAGGTAAACGAGGTAATTTTAATTATGGCCACAATGGAGCCACCCTCAAAATGATGGCCAAATGCCTGACGCGCGCTACTTGGTTCATCAGCATGCCGCCGGCGTGTGGCAGCAGCAGCAGCAGCAGACATTGCCACAGTTACAAACGGGGCGAGATTTATACTCTCTTAGCGGGTATTACAAGCTTGCCAAGTTATATGCAACGCATAGAAGCAGACATATGCGGTATATAGCTATATATCAATTCTGATCTGTGCGCAAAGTAGTCTCTCACTTCAGTATCGTCTCAAAAGCTTACAAAGTTATGTCCTGCTGTTGCAGGCTCTAAAAGGCACGATTAGTCGATCATTCAGTTAGTGTAGTTAGTTATTCAAGATATCTTGACCACGCTCAGCATTAATTATTATTCTTATTATAGATTTTACTCAACTCCCTGCACATATGAATATAGCTGACGTTTTCAAACTCAGCATTCACAAGCTTCTCCCAGTCATTAAGCCAAATGTCCAGAAGAGTATTAGCCCTTCTTTCAAGTTTTATTTCATTTGTTGGTAATGTTAACGGTAAAGCTATCGACATCGGATTGGCCTCCCAGTCGCTCGTTATGGATGCGCGCCAATTGCTCTGGTTGGTCTGCAGCAGACGCAACGCTTTGCCTCTTAGCCAAATTACATAAATTAGTCGCGAGTTCTTTTCTGCTTTACTTCTTTTTTTTGTATATTTTTTGGTTTGTTCTTGTTTTTGGTCTAAATCAAAGCGCTACGAAAATTTAATGGACTCCTGTGTAAAGTTTGTGTTCAAAAGAAACGCACCCAAAAAATAGAAATAAAAGCCAGGACAGACAACAACAAATGAAACGAAACGTCGAATACGTGATATTTAGGCGAAATAAAAAAAATGCATAACAACTATAATCCAGTAGTCGACTAGGCGATACCCTGTAGGCAGGTTATTAATGGAATTGAGCTTTATTAAGCTACAATTATATTTTGGGGTGTTTTTATAAATTAATAGATGTACTATTAAATATACCTAAAGCGTATAGGCCAAGCTTTACCTAAAACCCGTTGGCTGTAGTTCCTTTTATATTCGAATAAAGTTCGGACATTGTATTCGCACCAAGTTATAAAAGACATTTCTACGAAAAATTATAGCTACACTATTTGAGTTCAATTCTTAATATGATTTTATTAATCAGAATGTTTTAAATCAGCTTAAATATTTTTTTAATACTTTTAAATAAAGTGTGAAAAAAATATAAAATCCTAATACAATTTTTTAAGGCTATAGAACATTTGGTTTTATTGCCTTAGAATTTGTCAAAGCTTTTCTCCTCTATTTTCCTCCGCCTATTATAATATAAAATGTATCCCAAATTGGATTCTTAGGATTTTAAATCAGCTCAAAATAATTTGTTTTTAAAATATACATTTAGAAAACAAATGAGAGAAATGTTGTTCAATTTTAAAGCAATTTTTTTAATAACATTTTGTTTAATTGCCTCGGAAATTGTCAAAGCTTTGCTCCTCTCAGAATCATTATAAAAAAATGTACCCGAACTATCCCATTGTTATTTTTTGTAATCAACATAAAATAAAATTTCCGCTAAGAATTAAACCTTAGCTTCAACTGACTGTTACATAGATAGGCATAGGCTCTTAACACCCAGTTGTATATATTTGTGGTCTACAGGGTAGGAACGAAAAAAAACCTGGTTTTGGTACATTACTGATTTCATTAGAGGCCATGGAACATCGAATGAGTGGGGTTGTCAATGGGGTGTGTGTGGGTTTATTTTATGTTTTTTTTTCTATTGCTGAAGGGTAGCTTTGCTTTGGTTTGTTTGGGTTTTGGCTGCTTTTTCGGCGGTGCACCACTGCGTATACGTAATGTTGCATTTTTAGTGCTCGTCGCAGTCGTCCTGTTACTCGTTGTCTGCGGCTCTTGTTGTACATTTCTGCTGCAGTTTGGGAATTGCTTTGCCCCAGTCCAGAGGCGACCCAACGTAAAGCCTCGCCCCTGGTTTTGTGCATTTTTGCGCATACCTTTGGCAGTTTTTGGCAAAGTCAAAGGTCTGCGCGCGCCTCCCCCTTTGAACCGCCCTGGGCCACTCTGACCGCTTTCTTGTTGCGTTTCTTTTGCGGTCATAAAATGTAGCCGGGGCCCCAAAACGAAATATGGGCCCAGGTCTCGCACATTGCACATCGAAAGAGGTAATTTAATTTATGATGCAGTAAAATTGAAAATCCTCCCGGGCATTGCACACACACACACAAGCCGAAGGGGAGGAGATGGAGACAGAGGGAGAGCGAGAGCGAGAGGGTGAGGGAGAGGGAGAGGGAAAGCTACAGAATTGGAACTCTGCTTTTGGTGACATGCTGCGTGTCTGTGTGTCCAACGGCCATGGCTGAGCCTGGCACCAGGTAGGCCCGGCCAGGCTGACAGTTACAGATGCACAACTTGTTGGCCAGCTTAGTGAGATGAGCCAAGTTATGCATGCGAACGCGTGCCACAGCCGTTTTGATGAGCTGCAAAATGCACTGCGCGAAATTCGGTGGAGTTCATTAAATGATCAAAAGCTACCTGCTGATGGCAGAGTTTGATAAGCAGAACTTATATAAGGCTTGGTAGACATTATGTACCAATTTTGCCAGCTAGCATTTAATAAGTAAAAGGTGAAAAGGATCATGTACCAATTTTAGTAGCCTCGGCTTTTGGTACTCTTCAGATCCTTTGTTTCTTTAAGCCAGATATTGTGGGTGCAGTGTGGGGCACAATAAGTCTGGTAAGATCTGAGGCTTATTGTTACCTTAAATCCTATGCCATGAGGATATTTTTTGGAATGCAATGTACCTTCTTGTTAAATTTCTTAGCTTGTCAACTAACATCAACATTAACAGGAGGTTAAGAAAAACTGGCCCTGTTAATATGAAGTAAGTTATCAATTTTTGTGTTTTGCTGGTTAAATTGAACTTCTAGTTGACTAACAGGCATCAAATAAGATCGGTTAAGGGCCTTTTCCAAATACGACAGAGCAGACGCTCCAGAGTCCACCAACAGCCCACATGATGATCCACAGCCTTATGCAAAGAGGCCGTTTTTATTTACTCATTTATTTATTAATGGTCGACAAAAACGAGTGTCTTCCTAATTATTCAATTCATCACATTATGCTGTCCGCAATAAAGCCTGACGAGCCAATAAGCTTATTATTTTGTTGTGAAAATTTATGATATTTGTTATTCAATACAATAAATGTTACAAAAAATATGAGAAATGCTTAACAATTAAAAGAAAACAGGGCCTAGAACAGACTGGATTGTTTTTTAAATAAAAGGCCTATAGTATTATAGAAAACAGGACGCAAAACACACACGAAATGTAGACTCAAATATCATTTGAGAGAAATGGATATAAAAGTATTTATAAATGAAGGAAAGACCGCGTAATAAGATTAAGAAACAATATAAATTTGTGTGTCTGTTAAGAAATTCCAAGTTTAATTTAAACAATTTTTAATAACACCTATGGAAATAGTCAAAGTTGAATTTCTCGCAGTGCACATTTTGTCAACGCACGAGCAGGCATCGTGGCAGCAACTGGCAGCAACAATAAGAGCAACAGCAGCGGAAGGAGCTGCATGTCTACGTAAAATAGCGACATATAGGCACTATATATATATATATATATATATATATATAGTATATATATATGCATATATAGAGTAGCTACCGAAAAACTGATAACACACTGGTGAGCCGCATGGGCTGGACTCGAGCCGAGGTCCTTTATGTTGTTGCTGTTGTTGTTGTTGTTGTTGCAGCGTCTGCAAGTTGCACACGGCGACGCTTGGCCCATGGCTTTGCATATTAAATATGCAACAGCCGCACGCGCTCAGCGCCGCAGACCAGCCCCTCGCCGCCAGCCCCTTATTGTGCACCGTTCCACGCAGCTCAGCCACAACAAGACCCATAAAGCACCTGGAAATGGCTGCCACAACAAGAGCAACAAAAATGCGCCTATCGCAGCCGCTGCACAAGGCATCCAAAAGAATTTACGAGCTGGCAACGTCGGGCAGAACAAGAGTCGCGCAGGTGCAGCGGGGTGCGGCGTGTGCCGGGCCTGAACTGTGTTGCAGCAGTCGCAGATATGACGTGCATCCAATCATTTTAACGCAAATAAACCACAACAGATGGCGCTGCGTGCGCCTTGTAAGTTGACGCACGAATGCGCCCCAAATGCCAAATGCGAAACGAGTAAGCCCTGCGCCAGTCGAGACTATACGAGACTAGCAGATACCCTGTAGCCTCTAGCTGTAGCTGGTAGCATTGGCTTCACAGTAGGCAAAATATGGTGCCATATAACTATGGTAATTATTATGCGATTGTCGAGAAGTTTTAAAGATGTCTTCCTTTTTTTTTTAGATTTATTCAGAGTTTAAACGTAATCAAAGAAAATATATTCCTAATGAATGTGAGCTAAAGCACAAACCCAATGCTAAATAATGAGCCTTTAGCTCCTATACTGTCCAGGATCTGCTCTATAAAACATAGCTGTAAACCGATATTTATCGATTTTTGAGACATATGAATTTTTATCGACAAGGGGATAATACTGATTTGATTATATTTCAGATGAGCTTCAAATAAAGCAGAAAATTTATATTAATGCAAATTGGGCAAAAAGGGGGCTGATATTGAAAAGAATTCTAACTAGGCACTTTTAATTTTCGAGGTGAGCCCAAATTAAACGAAGCTGTAAGTCGATATTAATCGATACTGGGTTATGAAAAACTACTTCATAAGTAAGTACTGGTAATTAAAAACGGGCATTTCAATTTTGAAGTCTATATATACGGTCTGTAAGATGAGCCCGACAGACAGACGGACGTCGGCCTGAACAGGAATATATAATGTTGATGCCATCAGAGATGCCCATACATACTCCCTGTTACATACTCTGCCACAACTGGAATATAACTCGACTTTTAAACAGTGCAGGGTATTAAGAGGTAGGAGCCACACAAAAGCTGACAACTGAAAAAAAGGACCTGCAACCAGGACGCAGCTCAGCTTGCGGCACAAAAATGGATGCGTGCGTACCGCGTGGCAGCTTATCACAACTACAACAACAACAACAACAACACGAACAACAACAACGTGGCCGTAAGATGGTCTGGTTTATGCATGCTGCCTGGACCTGCGGTCACTTGTGGCATGCCACGCCACCAGTTTACTTTTGTTTGCGCTGCGGCCCCATCGCTGGCAATTGGAATTTTTGTCGCATTTACCCAAAGTGCAACGGGACACGCGGCGCCGGCAACAGCAGCAGCAGCAGCAGCGGCAGCAGCAGCGGCAGCTTGTGGCCAATGTGCTGCAGATAAATCTCATGAAATAATTACACGTGTTACAGTAAATGCTGTTAAATTGCCAGGGCACAGATCGGCCCGCAACCCGCCCCCGCTCCCACCCGCCACGTGCGCTGTTGTCCATGTTAAATGCATTCATGAATGAGTGGACTGCATAAGTGCCACAAGAGCCGCAGCAGCAGCAGCAGCGCAGCAGCAGCGGCAGCGGCAACCACGCAATGAAAACGACTTGGCTAAGAGAGAGCCGCGCAACGACTGCGAGTGTTTCAATTTGCACAACACACACACACACACACTCGCACACACACACTACAGAAGGAAAGACGGAGCGAGCGGGTGTGGCAAGCCGCAGGACTTATGTATATGCCCAATTGGGGAAAATGATTTTGTGCCACTGCGGCAAAAGAAATAAAATACAAAATTACAAGCAACAAATGAAAAGAAAATAAAAATTAAAAAAAAAATTATAATAATACAAATGCATAAAAAGATGAGTGCATGACTAATGGTTACCCTGTAATACACATGAAAAATAATTTAATTAATAAATCAAGAGACAGGCAGGCGAAAAAAACATGACCCGCGCTCAGCTCTGAATGGAATCCCAACCTAACCTACACCTCTAATGGCTCTAAAACTGTAGTTTTTTATAACTATGACTAGGCCAGTGACTTTCTAGCTGTGACTGTTGAACCTTATCAGAAAACTATGCCCTCTTATTTGTAAATAAAAGTGTTCTTAATAAAACTTTAACTTTAGCTGCTGCTCCAAAACCATGTCCCGGATCTTTCATATTCAAACTGTTGTCTAAAACTGTGCCTACTGAGACTACGAGACTGCGACACTGAAACTGTTTTTTAATACAGTGAACTGAAAAACTGTTTTTCGAAAACTAGATAGTAAAACTGTACTTTTCAAACTGTATTTCTTAATTTACACCTAAGCGTTCACATTAAAAGTGTGACTCTGAAACTGTGCCAGCTTATCTGTGATTCTAAAACTGTCACATTCAGACCCAGACGTCCAAACTGTGCTTCTAAAACTCTGACTCCAAGACACTTCATTTAATTAAACTATTCCTTACAGTTTCTTAAACTTACACCCAAGCGTTCACGTTTAAATTTTTTCATCTAAAATTGGTTTTGGCAAGCTTTGGATCTAAAACTGTCGCCGTCAAACTTATAATTTTATCTGAACACTGTTCTTCTAAAGCTGTGTCACTTTAGCTGAACCTTTCAAACTGTGTTTCTGGAAATTTGAACTAAGATTCTTACAATCGAAACGCGACTTCTTTGACTGTGACTCTCAAACTGTTTGTCTCTAGCTGACACTCTAAAACGGTGTCATAGATAAAGTATGCATAGAGCAAACATAGGCATATAGTATGTACCGAGTTTAAATTCTCTAGCTTTGACAGCGTCTGATTACAGGGTATTTAAAGAGGCACATAAAGTATGCGCTTATCCTAGTATATAGCCGGCCCATATAATAAATGCGCGTATTTCGTGTGCTTTAAAATAAATTGAAAATCAACTGCGGGCAACGAGACGCGTCGCGTCGCTTCGCGTCGCTCATTAGCGGTCGACGGCGGGCAAAAGTGTTGCCTGCTTTTTGGCGCAAGTCAATAAAAGCCATTAAAAATTTTAACAGCTGCATTTTCGAGGCACATTTCTGGCATACCACCAGCAGCAACACCAAAAATATAATAATAAAATGCCATTACATTGAACAACACGTGACGGCATAGACATGCCGAACATATTTATCAGCAGCCTGTTTATATATATATATAAAGGCCATTTATGAAAGTTGTTGCACAATAATTTTACAATTTCTTTTTATCAAATTGCGTGTGCATGGCTGAGCATATAGCATATACATATATATGAAAATAAAAATCAGCTCAATTAGGCAATGAGAAGCTTTATAACAAATTTCCGCACACTAGCTCTTATAGAGCTCGAGTTACTTGTGGGGTATAGTAGCTAAAACTTAATTTAATTAGGCAAAATAATGCCCAAGTTTTCTGAATCGAACAGAGTCTTACAGAGTCTTTTCTTACTCAGAGCCCGAGTTGATTAGGTTCGTAAAAACTTTGTCCTTACTAAGTACTAATTCTATGGCCTAAAACCTGATTTTGATAGCGTGTTTGATTGTTTCTCATTGAATGCTCTATAAATCAAAGTCTTTATATTATATAGATAAGTGAGTTCAAATTTTCAGCAAATACTAAAGCGCACTTTAACGACCAGCAGGCGGCCTCAAAAAAGAACTAAATAAAGAAAGAAAAGCAAAGTTGAGAGAAAAAAAAAGAGTATGAGAGTAGGCAAATCTAGTGGTTCATAATTTATAACGCAATCACGTGCCGCACTCGCTGCCCCTTGCCGTCGCCGTTTGGGCCAAGGCAAAGGCGCCAAAAATATGAATACATATATGAATAGAGAGCGACTAAATAATTTGGAAATGATTTACAATATTGCCAGGCAGCAGGCACCGGGCACCAGTCGCTGGGCAAGGCGCAAAAGGGCTGCGACTTGTCGGCGTTGTTCATAAATCTAACGCCATGACGAAAAGATGCACTGCCCTGTCGAGCGTCGGGAGGAGACCAGAAATTACAGGCTAGCCATGATGCATGACCGTCAGGCAGAGCTCCGGAGTCCTTGACTAAATTCATCATACATAAAAAGTGTATGCCCCGCGGCGCTAATTCATTTATAGTATATCGCCAGTTGAGCCTAATCTAGCGGCAGAAATGATCACAGACCCATCCACAGCATATGACGCGTTGCTTCTGCCACTGCTACTGCTACTGCTACTGCTACTGCTACTGTTGCTGCTACGGCTGCTGCGATAATTGCAATGGCTGCCATTTCAATTTGCACGCTGCCAGGCGGCTTTGATAGATGGCGCCCACCCGTTGTCCCTAGTCCGTTGTTGTCAAACATTTCGCGCCTTGGCCATTTGTCTCTTTTTTGCTGTTGTTGTTGTTGTTGTTGTCGTGAGACTGTTACACTTACAGCCTGGTTGAGTCGCTTTGACATGCAGTTTAGTAACCATGTTAAAGCACTTATAACTTATAACTTAAATAGACTCCCGGGTTCATATCATAGCTAAGAGTGAAGATTTTCAAACGTTTTTTACGTGGGTTAATTTGTGCATGCTTCTTTGCTTTGAACTATTGATCTTTTCTGATGGTTCAACTCAGTTGCTCAGTTGTATGTGAAAACTCAGAACGTGTTACAAAGATTTAAAAAAAATGTAATTTATTTTCGAAAGAAGGTTTTTGCAGGTCTGCAAACCAAACCTAAAGACTGGGCATTGGCTTGAGCAGTAAACCAGATCACATACAACTTTGGATTTGAATTCGAATTTAGAATCTCTTAGTAACCAGGGATAATTTAAATGTAAGATCGAATCGATTGATGCTGTTCATATAACAATATTGATATTTAAAATAATATAGTTTTTGCTGTCCATATTTTAGAAATACATTGAGAATCCTATTTAAGTAACAATATTGATGTTCAAAATAATACATTAAGAAATCGATTTCCCAACCCAAACCGTATTCGAATTCGAATTTCGAACTTTTAAGTAACCCGGCATATTTTAAAAGATATATCGAACGTTATACCTATTCAAATAACAATATTGACGTTTTAATATATATGTATATTTGAAATTTGAAATTTTTGTCATAGACTTAAGAGCATTAAAAATTCGTATTACTTTAGTTGTTCAACACTCTTTCTTGTTGTTTTGCTTGGCAATGCGGCGCCTTAATTAAAAAGCTGCACGCCGTTTTGCAGCACTCAGTGCAGTTGGATCAGTTGGTCATAGAAGGGGTTACGGGTCGAAAAATGGGGGCTTTGCTGGTGCGAATACCGGCAGTAGTTGTATTTATGACTTGGCACGCAGCGCGCAGGCATGATTTACAGTTTATTGAGAGAAACAAAGCGAGCGCCAAGAATTAGCCGCAATGGCTCATCAATCATTTGCTGCAGCGGGGAAAGGGTGGCGGGGAGCGGGGTGAGAACAGGACGAGGCCGTCGTCGTCGTGGCCCACCTTTTTAGCTGTAATCCTTTTTGGGGCAACGGCACTTGGGCACTTATGACTCGACTGGCTTTATGGCCATATTATGCTTAATAAAGCTGCCTTTTTCGTTGTTGTTGCCTTTTTTCTCTCTGTTCGTTTTTTTTTTCCTTTTTTTTTTATCTATGCATCGGTTCAGAGTTTTATCTGCGAGTCGCGTCATAATGGAGCACAGCCATTGAGCAGGCGCCCTGCTCTGCTCTGCTCTGCTCCTGGAGCCGACCGCGTGATTTATGTGATTACTTCAATGCGGCGGCGTTGCGCCAAAAAAAAATAGCAAAAAAAAAAAGAAACAAACAAACGTCCAAAGAAAAACAGAGCAAGAAACATAAAAGTATCACGCATAGAGAGAGGCCCATAGAAAAGCCATTGAGCCATCGTCCAAAATTTAAGTACATAATAATAAACTGGGCGGCGGCGGCCATAAAATGGACATTGACTGCAAACATTTTGCGGTCGAAAATTGTCGTCTGTCAGCAGTTGAGAAATAAATATGCATTTATGCATAAATATTTTTGTTGCCTCAATTTGCAATTAACACTTGTGCCAGGCGACATATTCGCACGCTCTCTAAAAGCTATCTCTCTCTCTCTTTCTTTCTTTCTTACTTTCTCTATTATTTCATTCTCTATATTTTGCAATACGTTTGTTTGTACTATTTATGTACCAGTAAAGGGCTCTTAATTCAGAATTATTTCTCCCAATCGTTCTCTCTCTAGCTCTATATGTATCTCTATCTTTATCTCTATCTCAATCTATATCTAACTCCCCTCAATTTTTCGCTGCGTCTCTGTTTTTTTAGTACCATAGAATTCTTAAAATAATAAATTGTCTCTCTCCCCTTTCTCTCTCTTTCTGTCTGACCCTCTCTCTCCCTCGATCAAACTCTTTTTCAATCTTTGAAAATCGTTCTCTCCTTCTCATCGTGTCTCTTTCTCTCTCAACGTTTTCCTACCTCGCTATCAATGTTTTCTTCCACAAAACTTATCCCAATTCTTCTAAAGTCACTCTTACTCTCTCTCCCTCTCTTTCATTTTCCATTCTTCATCCTAAATCCCACTCTTTTCCTCTCAACGTTTCTCTCCCCCAACGTTTCTCTGCCTGTCAGTGTTTTTCTTCCATTCTCTTTTCTCCTAACGCCTCTCTTACTCTCTCTATCTCTCTCTATCTATCTGTCATTCCCTCATTCAATATTCTTCTTCTCATCATTTATCTTTCCCTCTCCCTCCCTCTTAGTTTCTCCCACTCCATCCCTCAACCAATGCCTTTTCTCCAAACGTTTTCACTGTCTCTCTTTCTCAACGTCTCTAGAGGGAGTGAAACTCGATCTCAAAATTGTTCTCACTTTCTGCATATATTTTTCGTAACATAAATGTATTTATTATGCGTGGAACCGGACCCAACGACGAGGCACTAGTTCCAGCCATGAACCGAACCACTTAAATAATGATCTGAATTTGCAGATATGATTAATATTAGTTTATGATCGATCAGAAAGGGGATTTTTATATTAGAAGAACAGTTTTCAAATATTTCCTTTGGTTTTTCCAGCGCCCAACCTAACTGTTATTTAATCAATGCTTAGGCTGGGCTCATCCAATTTACAGTTGACAGATTTGCCGTGCACATTGAGTCGCCGCTAGGTGGCGCTTTGGCTGGCATAAACATTTATTCGCTTTGTATTATTTGGAGCGTATTAAATGCCAGTTTGTTGAATGTAATTTAATATTTATAATATGCACACAATATGCTGCCATTATGTTTGCATGATCTGTCAATCTAGCCAATTGCCAAGGCACGCCCAACGCCAACTCAAAAAACAAAGAAAAGAAGGCAGTCGGAAAAATTGAGAAAAACAAGAAAAGCGACCAAAGCGCAAAGTGCTGCTATCTATTTATATCGCTTTTGGCTTTTGCCAGGCGGGCGCTAAAAAGAAACGCTGAAAACTACTAACGAACGACACCTGGAGGCGCCTCCAGCTGCGGGACCCGCACCTGGCTTGTGGCACTAGCGTGTGCCGCCTTTTTCGCTTCTTGTTGTTTGCATTTGTTGTCCATTTCTTTATTTTTGTTTTGTTTTTAGTTTTTTTTTTTGGTTTTTTGTTTCAGTGTTGCGATACATTCACCGAAATTGTTGTTGCTGCTGTTGCACGAATGTTGTAAATCAAAAAGTAGGCGAGTCACACGAAGGCTCCTGCTCCTGCTGCTGCTGCTGCTGCTCGCTCAGGTTAAGGCACAGGATTCCAGCTGCAGTTGCGGCGGCACAGGCACGGGCTCAGGCTCGCAGCGCCTATTTGACTGGCAGGCCGAGCGGATAACGCTGGCAATTATCGCGCTTGTGCTGCACGAACAGCGGAAGCGGCAGAGGCGCCATCATGTTACTTCCACCCGCCCCTCCCCCTCCAACTAGCACCCCGCCAGCCAAGCAGCACCCCCAAAAAAAATGAAACCAAGCGAGCGAGCCTAGTGCTGCCTTTTGTTTGCTGGCATCTTTTTGTGCGCTGCAATTGTTAACAACAACAAAATAGAAAGGAGCAGCAAGAGTTGACTTCCCTATGCCGAAGTTGAAATACCCTTGCAGAGCTAAGATAGAATTATGATGTTAAAATTAAGATCTTAGACACACTATTTCATATTTATTTATGTGGGAATGCATAATGAAAGTAAAAGAGTTTTAATGCTTGAACTCAATTTATATAAATCAAGCATTAACGATATAGTAGTTCGATCCCAATCATTGCAATTAAGTTATCTTTGATTATTTTAAACAATTCTTTGCAATATAATTCAGTTGAGATTTCTGCTTATAAATAAATTGGATTTGTTTGTTTTAATGTCAACTGAGCTTTGCCAACTTCTTCTCTTTCTCTCCTGTCTATGGCAGCTTTATTATAAGATAGTTTAAGTAAGCAAAATATTGCTGAAGTGCTTGAAATATTATATATACTGTTGACTATAGACCAGACCTCGATTAGCCCTTCAACTAAAAATTGAAAAGCTCGCCAAGCAAACAACATTGTACTCTATATATAATACTCTATCTATAATATTTAGCTGCACGAATGTGATAAGATTTTGTAGATATTTTCTTTGAAAGCGTTACATCCTATGTCTCACATTTATCATGCCCGCTGTATTGCTATTGTTTGTGGCTGTAGTTTGTCCCAAAATATGGCCCAAACACCAGCCCCCGCCCCTCCCCACAGCCCCTGTCCCAGGCCACGCTGTAGCTAGGCAGTCAGTCAGTCATTGAAGTCATTTATTGCCACCAATGTTGCACGTTGTTTTTGCCGAACAACTGTACTAAGTTTTGTGCGCTGCTGGCCGCTTTTTTGCTTAAAGTGTGTTTGTGTGTGTGTGTGATGTGTGTTTGTCTGTGTGTGTTGATAGCGCCTGGCCGAGAGTCCTGACCGTTTCGTGTGCAGGATGTGTTTGCAATTTGTGGACACGCCGACCGTCATTTGATTGCTATTGTTGTTGTTGTTGTTGTTGTTGTTGTTGTTGCCGTTGTCGCCGCTGCCATTGTCGATTTTCTCTGCATTTTATATATTATATTGTTGTAAAGTTTTTATGTTGATTTCAGTCTCTTTTTTAATTATATGCGAATGGCATATGAAAAAGCTTTGAATAAACAACCGCTTTTTGCAGCGAAATGAAGTGGTTGCCAACGTGTTTGCCCCCCAATTTAAGAGCGCCCTGACCTGAGCTGCAAGATTGTTAGCCCCCCCCCCCCCCTAAAATCCAAAGTTTTTTACCCATATTCTATTAGACAGCGGCCGACCGCCCCGTTGATAAGCCAACTGTTTGTTTTCTTAGCACCACGCGATAGTTAACGTGCTGGTATCTCGTGCTGATTTTTTGTTTTCCTTTTTTTTTTTTATAATATCATGACATCCATAAAATGTTCCAAGGCAAACATGCCACCAAGCACACACTTAGACACATATGTGGGCCATTTTCCCACTGACATTTGAGGCGCGAGGTCTCATGAGACAATCAAAATTAAACGATTTTCGGCGTTGACATGCAAGACGCCAAAACAGCAAAACCATGCAAATGTGTTCCGAAAAACTTCCAAAAATCGCAAATTATGCCATCATTTGCTTTAGCAAAGATTTGAACCCGCCGTTAAGCCGTTACATCAACATAGCCTTGCCAGATGCGACAAAAATATTTATTGCTGGCTAAATATTACTGGCTGGCAACGCAGCATAGCTATTATTTTATTGGCAGCACGTTAAATAACAAAGTGGCAGCCCTGTTAAATGAACGCAATTTTACATGACATATCAAATTTTATGAGATGCTTTTTTTATAAATAAAACGCGTTATACAATAGCACGGCTACAACTATATGCAGTAACCTTTATAATTAAATACACAAAAATGGTTTTTCTTACTTACAGTCTTCTGCGCCTGAGTTATGACTTGCATCGCTTTGTCTTTGCTTTACTTAACACAATTCAGACAAATTTCAGACGATTGTCAACTACACAAATATACAGTAACTATGAAGCCCGGACACATTGTACTTTTGGTGTTATTAAATTTAATACACTTTGTCTTTAACTTTATTCGACTTTACCGCTACAAGATGGAAACTAATAACGTCAAGAAAAATGACGGCCTGGGATGCTAAGCAGATACTCCAGCCGTCAAATAAAATTAAATTTTTTGTAGCCCTGGCGAAGGGAACAGCTGTTCAAAACTGGTGGCACACGCTATTTTGTTTTGAAAACATTTGTAAATGGAGTGCGTAAGTTGTGCAAGTATCACAGATAAATACAAGTGCAGCAAGTGCTTAGCACCGTAGTAAGTAGTTTGAATAAGATATTGCGCTTGTTATTAATAATTGCCGTTGCAGCTGCTCTGTAAATTGCTACAAGGAACACAAAACGCAGACACAGTGTATGGAAATTATAGCAGTGAAGCAAGCAACGCACCCTGCCAAAAATGTGACCGAAGAGGAGCCCACAATATATGCACCTTTTAGCACGGAGGATACTGTGCCGCTTGACCGGCTGGAGCAATTGAGTAAAGTTCTTGGTTTCATTTACGTATTTCATTATTGTAATGGATGTGCTTGCAGAGAACTTTGAACCATTGCGGCAACTGCTCCATAATCCACATCTGCGTGCGCTGCTTCAGCAAATCGATGTAGCGTATAATGCAAACCTGGCTATGACCGCTGCCATGCAGGAGCCGCTTTTCGTGGAATTCGCCAATGCTTGTCTGCAGGTGGTGGAGCCCATGTCAGAGGCGGAGCGTGCAGAGCTGGAGCTGTGCAGTTGAAAATTAGTGCATATTGTGGCTTGTTACAGGTGTCTGTTGTGCCCACGTGTCATGCATGTATTTAAAATTATGCCTTAATATGTGTAGTTAAATTTCAGAAAACGTGTATGTTGACACTTTAATTTATGTACGCGCATCGTGTATTATTAAACACATTTATTATATAGTAAAAACTAAGCAAATAGACAAATATATACTTTTTTATAATCTACTGTTTGGCATTTTCGGCCGCACGCCTGACTTTGGCCCAGTTGTCATCGTCGTCAAATAGATCATCGAAATCATTATAGAAATCAGCATGTACATGTTTATCATTTGTGGGTGCGGGCAAATGATCCATCATCATGCCTGTAGCGCTTCCCGACTTAAATTATTTGTATAATAAATATCACTTAATAGTTTTTTCATTCTGCAATGTGTACACCAATTCCTTTTCTATGCTCACCTCTTCCATGTCCATAAAGCCGGCGCCCTCCGAAAACATCTCATCAACAGCGAGCGATGGTTTCATATTTAAATCCATTTTGTTTTGAGCTGTTTTAATTTTTTTTTTATTAAAAACTCTCCCTATAATTGTTTACGCTTTGTGGTGTGACACTGACCAGCGTTGCCAGCTTGGTGTCAGTGCTGCATCTGTTAATGTCATAAAAGTCTGGCAGCACTGTGCAAAACAGCTGTGCGTTTTCCGGCTTTTGTTGAAAAAATGGTCCGCGTTGGCTTACAAATCTCTGCTACGCTAGAGAATATAGAAAAATTGGAAACTCATTCCGATTATGCGTTTTTCTTAAAGCTAACCTGCAGCAATTGCGGCGAAACATCGGAAAAATGGCATGATATCACCGAATCGGAACGTGTGCAGCAGGATTCTCGCAATGCGGCGGGCTTTAATTTCTATATGAAATGCAAAATGTGCGCACGGGAAAACAGCATTGATGTCGTGGAAAAGTCGAACGGTGAGTGGATATTCCAATTAGTAAACGTTTACTAACATTTTGCCTCGGTTACAGTGCCTTATACCGCTGAAGATACGGGCAAATTCAAGACAATTGTGGTTTTTGACTGCCGCGGCGTGGAACCTGTCGAGTTTTCACCTCGGTCGGGATGGAAGGTGCTTTCCTCGGAAAATGGTCAGGCGTTTGAGGATGTGGATCTATCCGAAGACGATTGGGTGGAGTACGATCAGAAAAACAACAACTCGGTGGGCGTTTACGAATTTGCATCTAAATTTATAAAACTCAAAAAGTAAAATCCAATTTTAGATTTTCTTTTTCATGTTAAACTGGACTCATCAATAAAGCATTCGTTAAAAAATAGAAAATTCTTTTTGATTTGAGAAGCATTTTTTTTGCAGATTTACTTTTCACATAGAAATTTAAGCGTACGTGAGGTCTAATAAATATAGTATATAAAATATAGATAATTTAATATTTAGTCATTTAATGTTAGGCTGAGGCGCTTTAAGACACTGTGTATTATGTTATGCAAAAATATATATAGTATACATATTTCTATATATATATATATTCCATTTAGCGATATCGTATAGTAATTATCAGACATACATATGTACGTATTATACAATTATAAAATATATAACTATAGTTACGTAGCATAAAGGAATAAACACAACGCCACTGGTGAATAGAGATAAAGATCTAATCCCTAAAGTTTTAAATTAAATTAATGAATGCGTCAGTAAGATTACATTTTTAGATTAAATCAAACAGAGAGCAAATTGTTACCTAAACGTTAGGATCTACAAATTTAAATTCTTGTCTTCCTCTTAATGACATTTATCGGCCACAATGGGAAAGCGTACGACGCGTATCTCATTGCCATAGTCGCAGACCACTGAGTCGCAGGCGAGCATCATGAACTTGGGGCACAGCTGCAAATTGGCAAAGTCCAGCTTGACCTCGCGCGCCGGCTGACCAGTGCGCACATCCCACACAATGAGCGAACCTAAAAGTCAAAACACGAATTAGCATAAATAATAAATACTTTTGGCATTTTCCTACCCATCTTGCTGGTGACCAGCAGGGATGGCGTCAGCATTAACAAGCTCGAATAGGCATTCGAGATTTTGATGGTGGTGAGCAGATTGCCCTGAAAACGTTCCCACACGCAGATGCGCTCATCGGTGCCCAGCGAGATGACATAGCTGGGCGCACAGGCCAGGCAACTGACGGCCCCGTCATGCGCTTGTATATTGTACATGCAGGCGCCCGTAAATAGATCCCAGACACACAGCAGCCCATCCTGCGAGCCAGAGCCGCCAGTGCCGGGCTGCCAGCGATCGACGAACAGGCAGGTCACAGGACCACAATGCCCGTGTAGGGTGTACTCCACATCTGATTTGTTCAGGCAATACACCTGAAAGCATAGAAGAGCCATTTAGTCCAGCTTTCTATTTTATGTACTCTAACGCACCTTTAGCGTATGATCCTGGCTGCCCGTGAAGACCATGTCATTGACCACCTGCATGCAGGTAATTGGCTGCTGGTGTGCCAAACGCACACCCTCCAGCGTTATCTTCATTTCCTCCTTGGTGGTCTTCTGTGCCGCATCTTGTTGACGCTGCTGTTGCTGCATCATCAGCCCGATGCTGCCCGTGGAACCGGTGCGCACGTGTGCTGTAAAGCACATGAAATATTAAAAAATGACTAATGCTAAATATTTATCATTTGTGGAGTCTGCTTTATACAATTCCTGACAAAGTTGTTATACACTCCATGGGCATAAAAATAACGGCTACTGTTACATTAACATTGCAATTGCTTAACAGCACTTCAAAATCTGCTCTAGATTAACAGCGCTAGGAGTTACCTATTTGGTTAACAGTGTGCTTCATTTACAACCCGATAACTGACAGACTAGATTAACAGCGATAGCAAAGCTTAGCTTTGATTTATCGATTGCTGCTCTATTAATGTAAACATTAGGCGGGCTTTTAAGTGTTCAAACTTACTGCGTCTGTAGGCGGACGTAAATCCCCAATCGATCTGCTTGCCCTTGTAGTACGTTTCCAGGCGATAGAAATCCAAACGTCCATTCAGGCGCGCCACAATAACACGGTCCCCGTTCAAATGAATGTGCGTAATGCCCTGATTACGCTTGGCATCCTCCTGATAGGCACACTTGAGCACACCGGCGGGCACCTCCCACAGCTCGACACGACCATTGGCACAACCGACGGCAATGAGATTATCAAAGTAGTCCAAACACCAGACCGGCGATGTGGGCAGCTTGCGCAACAGCGTCTGCCCATCCTGACGTGGATGCGCTATTTGCATATCGCTGCGTCCAATGTTGGCCAATTGCTGGCCGGTGCGGCTATCCCAGACGCGTATCTGACCCTTGAGGCAGCAGCTAATTATGTAGTTCCCATCGCTGGCCAAACACTCGATGCGATGCTTGTGGCCGGCTATTTTAGTGGGCACACCCTCCAGTATGTGTTCGGTTTGCTTGTAGGGTGCCTCCGATTCGTGCCAGCTGGAACGCCATTCGGCATAGTTGCGCGTGCAGATGCAGCGATAGAAGACAACCATCGTATAGCAGAGCACAAAGATGCTGATGCAGCACAGCAAAATGGCAAAGAAGATCTCCATGGGACTCTTGGGCACTAACGGCGTGCCGCCAGCCATGACCATGGGCGATTCCCGACGTGCATCGTCATCATTGAAGTCCAGAGGATCCAAAGCGGCAGCCAAAGCTTTCCATTGAAAATTTTGCTGCAGCTGCTCCTGCGGATTGCGCAAGACCGTGGCCAGCTCCGGGGATATGGCATGCGTCAGCCGTATCGTGGGCAGGAGCGTCACATATTGTCCGCTCAGCGAGACATTGTACTGCTTCATAATGGTCGACCAGTGGAAGTTGGACAGAAAATAGTTAAGCTCAAAGTTGGGATAACGCAGACGCATCATCTCCGCCTCCGTCTCATTGATATCGTGCAACGGCTGCTCTGTTGTGGGGGTCACATAGCTGGCAGTGCTGCCCAGCCGCTCGCCCGTCGGCTTGAAGCCCTTGAGGAAGCTGCTGACGGCGCCGCGAGTCGCTTGCAAATGACGCTGCAGCTCGTAGGCGGTGCTCATGGTGCCGTTGCTCTGCATGCTGAACAGCTGCTCCAAGCAGCCCGAGTTGTACAGAATGGAGCAGATCCATACGATCATCCAGATCATGAAGGCGCGCTGAAAGAAACGTGTACGCGCCCAGAAATTCACAATCTTAATGCGTTTGGGTATGCGCGCCTCCTGTCCCACATGCGCGGCATGTCCGTTGACCAGTTGGGCACGATCGCCAGCATCCGCAAAGCAAAGCTTGGGATGCGATTGGGAGCGCTGGAAAGTGCCGGGAACAAAGGGCAACATAGGCGACGGTGCAGCGCCAAAGAAACGGAAATCCTGTCGACTCAACGAACCGGCGCCAGCCTGTCCATTGCCCAGCGTACAGCTAAGCATCATCTTGGGCAAATGCTTGGCCTCCGTGGTATATTCCGCACGCTTGATATTCATGGCCAGTATGGTGGAGAACAGCAGCATTTGCAGCATAAAGTCCGAGAGCAAGCCGACAATGGCAAACACGCAAAACTCCTGGATAACCGGCACAAAGGTGGCCAGTCCAATGGTCAAGATGGTGATCTCCGTGAGCAACGTCTTGGATATGTGCCAGCCCTCCTTGCTCAAGGCCTGCGCCACGCGTATTTTTACATCGAATGTCTCATCCATGGACACCACGCTCTTGGTTATGACTAGGCTATTCTCCAGGCCCACCAATATGACCAGATACGGGAATATATCCTTCGACTGCAGCGATATGGTTAGCCCGAAGAAGAAGCACAAGCCGAGCGACATGGCCAGGCTGCCCAACGTGGTCAGCACGCTGCAAAGCGCCAGCAGCACACGCGAGCGGAACACATCGATCTTGCGCACCGAGAAGTACACATAGGCAAAGACCAAAACGAATGCCACGGATAGCGGTAGAAATTCCCAGATTTTCAACTCGCCCGGATAGAAGATGTACGTTATGGTCGACGGCTCCACATCGGCTGTGGCCGGCGCTGGGCTCAGTGGCGGATAAAAGCTCAACAGTTTCTCCTTCAGCGTTTCCAAATACTCCGGATCATTTTTGTTCAGGATCAGCGTCATGGCGTACTGTATAATGCGGGAGCGAGCACGCAAGGGATATCGTTTGAATCCAGTATCCTGCATGGGCAGTCCG
This sequence comes from Drosophila borealis, assembly GCA_035045885.1. Classification (NCBI taxonomy): domain Eukaryota; kingdom Metazoa; phylum Arthropoda; class Insecta; order Diptera; family Drosophilidae; genus Drosophila; species Drosophila borealis. Next base: position 3,119,642 of record JAWNOR010000206.1, on the reverse strand, counting down.
AATAACATTTCCGCCGTCGACACTTTCGATTTTTGCAAATTCTGTAAAGAAAAACAAAACAAACGATCTGAGTTTTTATGCGCCATAGATAATGATATATAGATAATTGATCGACCGGTTGCCTCTTATCTTTGGAGTGCCCCTAGCTGTACTTTGGATCTGTAACGATTACTAAACTTTAAATAATGAGGGCCGAGACGTGTGACTCATATTGATTGGTAATGAATAAGTGTTGAGAGGGGGGGATCGATCAATGTTACATGATTAATCAACTTTTTTTAGTCTCTAATCAACACTCTTTTTAAAATCCGAAAAACTTAAAAACCTCTTCAAGAAGCACTTTTCGGATTTCTTGTTAATTTCATAAACTAACAACTACCAAAATTTTCCGCCTAATTAAACACTATTTGAAGGATCCAAGATAATCATTGATGGTTTCCTTTTAATTTTTGTTAAATTTAAATCATATTTCTGACTTATCTAACACTTACCAGCACTGTTTCCCACTTACATATTTCCATAAAATTCGAATCAGCCCATAGTATAGTCAGGCACTCTTAACTCTGACGGTATTTGTTATTATTTTCACGAGGCTTTCATTATCTTATTCATTCTTAACAATTTTGGCTAAAGGCTTGTATTGTTTTGCTTATCATTTCCATTGTAAATATATTTCCATTGACTTATATACTTCTTATCTGATTATTTTTAGAATGCCTCAAAGAATAGCTTCCTTGTTTGCAAATCAATTCACAGCTTTTATCGGCGGGGGAAACTTAATAAAAGTGTATATAAATTGTATATACTCGGGAATTTTCTACAATTGTCTCAAGTTCAAGAGCCTAGGTTTTAAAAAGAAAACATAATATTTTCGAATCAAATTTCACGCTACTGAATAATTGCCAAAACAGTAATTTTATGACTCAGTTTCACAGAGCTAAGGTACTCGATAGATAAGTATCTATATATAAACAAAGACGCATACACTCATACTTGCACACACAAACACACACACACACACGCATATCGGCAGGTGAGTCTCGACTGTGTATACCTTTTCATTAGCACAATCAACAAGTTAGAGTATAGTTGGATTATCGAGAAGAACAAACAAAGAATATCAAATGTATGCACCGTTTAAAATCTAGACTTTGAAAGCATTATGCATAATACCCATTGATACGATACGAACACACATAGGCAAACACACAGTCGCTCATTCATAAATATTTACACATGCGAAATTATTGCAATGCGTTTAGCAAACCCTAATCAGGTTTTCATATGCAGTCAAGCCAAGAGTTTAAATATGTGAGCGTGTGGCTTCCTACAGTATAGGTTCTTAAAGTTTTAAAAATATCGATAATGTTGTTCTTTAATATAATTAAGAATTGTATTTTTTTTTACCTGAACAGTAAGTTACCTTTAACATGCATGTTAGATTAACATTGTTTGACTCGTGCTTAACATGCATGTCAACTTAACATTATGTTCTCTATAACATTGCAAATATATGTTAATTGGGTAACGGATATGTCCGTTGGGAAATGTCATAAAAAATGTCTTATCGTGTGTCTATTCAAAAATGCCTTAACACGAGGATTGATAGACAACAAGAGATGATAACATGTCATGCAAAGACGACATGAAAATGTTGTCAAAGATGTTCAGCGAGATGCCATCAAGTAAACTGAGTAGTTTTCAATAATAAGTAATTACGCTTAACATGCATGTTACGTTAACATGAACTTTTAATGGGGTGGGCAGGCTGACATATATAAAATTTTAACAGTCACTTTTTGAGCTGTTTATGGCTCATTTTAAACCATGTGGGAATCAATGCCACCTAATCAAAAGTTGACTACCATTTTAAGATATACTTTAGCCATAATGTTCTCTGATAAGGCGTTCAGTTTAAACTACCCAAGTGCCTTTTAGCTAATTAAATGTGTTACAGTCAAAGTGCAGTCCAGATTTTATGGATATAACGTGTGCTTGGGTAAATACAATTAACTGCCACAGAGCAAGATGAAATCCATTAGCTGCACACACACACACACACGCACACACTTAAAGCACTTGAAAGGTGTACAATTTTCGCACTTACATGATACTGAAAGATTGTATTTAGTATATTGGTATCTCTGGTAAAATTCTGTGCATTCTGTGCCCATAGATTCGCTGGCGATAACAATAGGCAGCCATATTCCGGAAAGATCTGATCCAATTGACCCTGGGCGCCGCGCTTCACATTGTCGACATGCAGACAGTTTTGCTCCAGTGTGCGCTGACTGTAAGGGAATTTGATTCAATTAAAGGCAATGTCATATGTGAATATATAAATGTAGCTACATATATATAAGTATATATACATATGTGCCTATATATATCGTGCCTACTTACTTCTCGCTGCTCTGATGATTGCGCACAATTTCAAGCAATTTAAAAACTTCATGAAGCGGCGCTCGAAACGCATCCATTAGCTGCATCTCATCGGTCCAGGGCAAAACGCTCGCCCGCAGCGTTATCTGTTGCACGTAGAGCGCCGGACTGCTCTGCGCCCAGGGCATGCTGCCACCCCCGCCGCCCCCGCCACTCCCACTGTTGCTGCTGCCGCCGCTGCTGCTGCTGCTGCTGCTACTGCTGCTGCCATTGAATGCTGATGCAGTGGCTCCACTTTGATTATATGCGGCTGTTGTTGCATCCGTTTCGCCAAAGAGAGGCGTGTAGCGTCCCTCGTAGGGCAGCACAATTTTGGTGGGTATGGTGCCAGGTAACGGTATGTTGATCAGTGGATAGCTAGACAAAGGAGACGGAGAGGCAGAGAGACAGAGAGAGTTAGAAAGAGATGGAGTGTGTGTGTGCGAAAGAGGACGCATTAACTTTTAATTGGGCTATTAAGTAAATTTAGTTAATTCACCTATTTTGTAAGCATGCACGTGCTTGACTCCATTATGACCCATAGCTTTTAAATTGTTAAAAAATGCTATCAAATATATATCTACGACCCTATTTAGAGATTGAATATAATATAAATTATTAATATATACAATAATAGTCATAATAAGTCCTTGCTAACTAGTCTTAAAATTGATTTCAGGCTCATCTTTGGTTTTCTATGTGATTTATAAAATTTGTATTTTAATATTTTTTTTTTCTTTTTTTTTACTAATGCTTATTGTATTGAATCAAAAATAGCATACATTTCTATTACAACACAGTTGGCTTAGGTGATATTTCGCCAAGCCTGGTTGGGTCCTCGGGCTTTATTATTATTTTTTTTTTGTTTTCTAATATCTAATTTTTTTTCTTATTCCTGTTCCTGACAATTGTGACATTCCATTTGATATTCCAATTGAAAATCATATTGCGCTCAATTCAAATTGGCATTCATACCTCCGTTCATATTCCAATTGGCCTTTTATTTCATTGTTGTCTCTGCCTATTCTTGATTATATTTTTACTCATGTTCTTATTCCCGTTTCAACTAGTTTTTAATTCTATTTTAATTCCTGTTTTCATTTCAACATCTTTATCCTTCTACTGAGTATCCTTGACTGAGTATCGCAGTAGGCTGTTCGTCAGCAAACTGAGTTTAGGGATCGAACACCTGTGCGAACAAGACATATTCACCTTTAGATCTTCAAATCTAATTACAGGGTAACAGCTGGTCAAGCACCACTCAGGTAATTCATTTAAACGCATTGTTGTTGCTGCTGTTAGCGTTCATTAATTTTGTCATCTGACGCGTGCGTCCCAAACGATTTCCCGAGACATCTATAATCAATACACATGTATGCGTGTATGTATGTGTGTATGTGTGAGCGCATTTGATTTATCAACGCTTCGGTTTAGTGCTCAACATTTTATACATTCAAGGTTAGCGGGCCACAGCGACAACAACAAAAGCTGGAAGCGAGGCGCGACCGAGCCCAACATTTGAAAGGTGAAACATTTTCTGCTGCCAACTGATAAGAGATTAGGCAATACAACCAAAAAAAAAAAATATATATAATAAACATTAGGCATTACACCCCTGATAAGGCAGACTCAAGGACTGGTTGGCAACTGAAACGGAATGGGGGCTTCATTAAGTTTTGAAAAGGTGAGAGTAAAGAGAATGAAGAAATTGACCGTTTTAAGAAGAAAATGAGCTTCATAACATGCATGTCAACTTAACATGCATGTTAACTTGAAATGAGTTAATATCTAGGATTATGTGCAATTGTTTAACATTGACTTTAAGTTTGCATTAAGCGAAAATTTATATGTATAGAGAAAGAGATTGACGCTTAAAAGAGATATTTATTGCTTATTAACCACCTGTTTATAGTTATCTTCAACTCTTGCGGGAAGCAACGCTATCTTATCATTAGGTGGCCACCATTTCATAATAGATTTTAGCCAGCTATATATAAAATACTGTATTATAGATAAAGCTTTAAAGAACTCGGAAGTTATGTCGTCCTTTTAAATCTTAAGTTGCAGTTAACTTAACGAGTTTAAAATCTAATAAAGTCGTACAGCCTCTTACAAGCTGTTACCAATGCGATTGAAAAAAGGAAATGCTCGACAAATAATTGTGTATTTTGCGGTTTCCCGTTTAACGCTTATTCATGGGCTTCCTACGAAACGCCTTCTCTATAAGGCCGCATGGAATACTATCTATACCAATTCGGGCATAAATGGAACAAATGCCGCATGTGTTGGTAGAACACATATTAAGAATGTATATAGAAATGTGTGTGTGTGTGTGTATGTCCGAGCGTATTATTAAGTTATTCAATAATTTCAATTATCTATCGGACACTTTGCCGCAACCTGAGTATTTCGGGGGCAGTCTGGGGTCTAGACATTGTTTATTTATTTGTTCATCGTTTAAAATTGATAAAAATCTTTTGTGCGCGTGGCTCAGCGCAAAATCGGACAAATGTTCGTGTATATATAGACAGATGTACATATATAATTGAAATGTTTTGCATGAGCTAAAAATAAAAGTAATTTTGATAGATTGAAGAAACGTGCGTTAGTTGGAATGAATCGAATTGCAGTCCACATTTGAATCTATATATTTGATTGTACCTTTTAAAATCAATCGATTTTATAACAATTAAACACACAATATGCATGAATATTTGTGCATTAGCGGCATTGCATGTCCGGCTTATCAGGCACACTTTACGAGGCGCAAATTCATATTATGTATTCATTTAAACATGTATATAACATACATGCTATATAGAATGACTCGATTGACGCATGCTCTATGGGTTCAATAATTTGTGCTGATAATAAATATTATTATCTAACTGCAAGCCACGCTAATTTTCAATCAGAATTTTTCTTCAGGGTATTCTCAGTATCTGTTAACTTTGTCAAGTGCTTTCAATAAGCTGGAAGAAGAAGAAGCCAAAGAAGATATCGAAGAAATTTCCTATAATCCAATTTTTATGTAAAAAACAAATTTTGTATAGCCCTGAATGCATTTACGAGAGTATTTTACCTCATGCACCTGAAAAATGCTCATATAAATAATATTCTATGTGTTTCGGCGTTTCTAAAGTTCATTTTTTTTTTTTTTAATTTCCTAAAGTGTTAAATCGACTTTATAGTATACTTTTTTTACGATAGAGCAGCGCTGAGTCACGTTGATCAGAATTGCGATAAAAATGAATGTGTATTAGACATGCAAATTCCCACCAGGGTTGTTCATCCTGCAGGACAGTGGGAATGAATACAAACGTCACGCACATATATTTTGCATATACATATATGTATGCATGTGTGCGTCTGTGTATACGTATGCATGTATTGGCCTAACGATTCGTGCAAATAAACAACTCGCCAAATTTCTGACTTCTATATATATGTGGTTATGGACAATTCCCAGAATTCGCTAAGCGATTACCGCAACTAAACCGAAGGGTATTTAAAATACGGGAAGAAATGACAACGTTGACCGATTAGGAGATACCCTGTATGCCAGACTTGTATTACCGAAACGTAGATCATCCTTTGTCCAACTTTTGAGTATGTCTCTCTTAAATATGTCTAAATATTATTTCTCTAATTGATCGGTTTTTATCGATATTTAATTCGCTTACGATATGCACACCTGGGTCCTTGCTTCTTACTGAAAGTGTCGAACTTTTATAAATTAAAAACTAATACAAAAAAAAATACGACAGGAAATAAATAATTATTGATCCTCAGAACATAAAATCAAATTTAAAGTCAAATTTTATCTGAGGTAATAATCGATATCAGCTCAAAGAACAGAACCGAAAATTGATCGACTTTACGGTAGAAAGGACGAGTTATCGATCATTTAAAATAATACACGAAAGGCTGCATATTAAATATGATGCCCTCGTCTCTATATGCCCTTAGATCAATGCCATCTACTCTACTTGTTACATACATTTGCACAGCTATGTATATTAGAAACTTCTATTCAATTTTAACTTACAGGGTATATAAAGAAAATAAACTTACCACGAAAGCAAAATCGCCATTAGAGCAATGCTGGAGGCGCATGTTGGATAGCTGGATAGAAATAAGCCGTGCTTGTAGTAAAAATGCGAAACCGAAGCCGGCAGGCCGGATGAAGTGGACGCCGTTGTTGAGGCGGCTATGGTGGCCGTCGCTGGTGAATTGATTTTAAGCTTTGGCGATTTACCGTTGCCATTTGCAGTCAGTGGCTGCGACGCGGACGCAGCAGCCGCAGCCGCAGCCGTCTTGGCAGAGCCATCTGTTGCGGCTGCCATGCCGCCTTCCTATACACAGCCTCACAAACACGCACACAGATAACGAGAGAAAGAGAGCGCGCGCGACCGGAATTTACAGCAGAGGTAAACACACAAGCAGAGAGATATTGGAGTGAGAGCGAGCGAGTGTGGTGAACTTTAAGCGTTGGTTCTAAACGTAAACTTTGAGTTTTGGCTTTTTAAACTTTTCAATGCCAAAAATTACGCAATTTCGCGTATGCAACGCATCATTTGCGTAGGCGACGCGTTCACGCTTGTCGCAGCAGCAGCAGCAACGGCAGCAGCGGCATCTATATTATTTATTAATAGCGTTAATTTTGGCTTTGCCGCTGCTGTCGCTTTGATTTTCACTTGAATTATAATATCGACACATTTTTGCATTCTGCTGTCTATTGATTTTTCTTTTTCTTGCGCTTCATTCGCACCTTTTGGCCCCAGTTTGTTGTTGTTAATTAATTGACATTTTCGCGCATCTTCACTGGCCGCGCGCATACACATACACATACGCACACAGATACACGTTTACATTTGGACGCGCTGCTCGCACATTCAATCTATATGCATATGAGTCGTCTATTTATTATTGTGGCTGTTGCGTATTGTTATCAAATTATCACTCAATAAAATCACACAAAAAATGGCTTTTCAGCATGTATATTGCGAATTGTCATTGGCTCAGCACTTTTCGTTCTAGCTTGCTTTTCCTTTCTGCCCTTTCTGGTATTTTTTTTTTGCACGGCTAAGACGCATAAAGTTTTACTGCGCGCTTTTTGTGTCTGGCCCGATGTTGTTAACTTTTAGTAAATTTTTGGGTTGCACTTTATAGTATTTGTATATATGTATATATTTATTGTAGTTTATTAATTTTATTATTATATTAAACACGTTTTTCCTAGCGGCAGGCGCATAAGCTTGTTCGTTACTCACGGCACGATAACTTTGAAAGAACAACATTAAACAGCTGAGCATGCTTAACAGCTAAGCGGCTGTGGGCACCCAAAACTATATAACATGTGCTCAAATGCTATTAACAGCAGCACTCAAATATCGATATATTTTGATTTTAACAGCAGCTATATATATTGCTATTAGGGCGGTTGTAATTTTAAAAGTTTTATTTTGGTTCTGTATGTTTAAGTTGGATTATTCATTTATTTATTTGGTTTTTGAGCGCTTATGTTTAAAAATGTACACATTATTGTATGCTTTTGATTTTACACCAAAATTAAATGTAAAATAGTCATATAATTGAACAAGAACCTTTCGAACTGTTTCATTAGTTTGAAGTATTACCTCAATGAGCATAAATCTTTTTTAGCCTTATTTTGAATATTATGTACACTATATAATTCGCAACAGGACTATGGAACTAGCTACAAAATGTTACGGGCTCTAAAAGAAACCATACCTAAGTGTGGCTATCTCAACCAAATTGTGTAATAAATTGACGGTTATAATAGACATAGACATAGCCTGTTCTCAATATTCGCGCTATACTAGTCAATCTTTGTCGTCGGCATCGTATACTCTCCCGTCATCGCCTCCGTTGTAACATACTCCTGCTGTGGCGGCAGCTGATGATACAGCACATGCTCCGAGCCCGGCGGCGTATACGCATCACGACCCCCAGCAGCATTATTGTGTATGCCGTTCTCATTGCAGCGACTCTTCCCGGAGCCGAACAGCAAAACTGTTCCTTTGCTGAGCAGCGGACACAGCAGCGCCTGATGGCAACAGGCGAACAGTCTGTAGTTTTGACCCTGAAACGGATCCGACAGGGCCGCGCACAGCATATGATCCAGATTGATGCCCGTCAACTGCAAAGGATATGAAAAGAGAATATTAGTTTACAAGTATTACCCGCTTTTTTTCGGATCAAGTTATTGTCGAACTAAAGCTCTGCCCATTCTGACTAGTTTCCCTATTCCATTTTTCAACGATAATTTTAAGCAATTCGAACAAATGAAAAGATAAAAGTTGCAGTTTTCATTTAGATTTCATTTCGATTGTAAAACAAAAAATGTTCCCAACAAATGTTTTGCTCCATTTTTGCAGCCACAAAAGGCAACTACTGCGCTAACTCTTACCGTTCGAGCTGTGCATTCATCATCAATCAGGCAGTCAGTCAGTCAGTCAGTCAGTCAGTCAGTCAGTCAATCAAGCATTTGTATACCCATAGAGTGTACTTGCAAGCTGTCACTTACGATGGATAGCGGCGAGAGCAGCACAAAATGATAGAAGAGCATGAAGGCCGTGCCGATTTTGACCCACTTAAAGTCACCCAGGTCCTCGATTGTGTAGGCGCCTAGAAGTAGACTCGATTGATTAGAGATAAATGCAACGAATTCAAGGCTAAATACCACTTCTCAGGATGTAAATGGGTATAATGTAGAGCAGCGCATGCTGTATCCAATAGGTGGCCTGCTCGAAGGGGTAGGTACGTCCCTCGACCTCGGGAAACACAAAGGCCAGAAATGGTCCATTCAAATTGCTCATCTGTATGCGAAACAAGGCCGTCGTTGTCTTTGTGGGCTTGGCAGCCAGCAAATAAATCTGGATGGAAACGAAATGCCCTTAGTTAATACCCTTGCAGACATGAAGCAGATCTTACCTGCAGACACGTTTGCACATGGCAAGGATTCAGTGCAAATATCATGGACCCTCCGGCCAGCTTGAAACCCATCTCGATGCCAAAGACGAAGGACATGCTGATGAGCAGGAAAAGCCGCATCGGACTGTGCGATTTCTGTATCTCATGTGCCGGGGGCAATCGCATGGGCGCCAAACGCTTCCAGTTCCCGTGCATGATATAGATGAACAAGGCGGAGAGCAGCGCCGTTTCGGTCCATCGGCGTCGATCGGTCATGTAGTTAATGCACTCGGGTCCCGTGGTGCGTGGTATCTCATCCGTAATGCCGCCCACAGCCCAATCCCACTCCATATTGGCTGCCTGTTCCTTTTACCCTTGGACCTCGACTTCGACTTTACAGCGCCTCAAGGAACTACATTATACAAATGGAATCCTGTATTAAAACCTTGGCTACAACCCCCGAATACTTGGCTCTGCCGTTAAATATTAACCGCATTGCGTGTTGCTAACAGCCCGAAATAAAAATTGTTTTCAAATTGTTTGTATGGCGTTTAAAGAAATTGCTTGCCGCATGCCAACCTTTCCGCTTCCGCCCAAACAAAGATCAATAATCTACATAAACGACCTGATGTTATCGAAACAAAAAGACAGACCCAAGCCCAAGGAAAACAAACACAAAATTAAATTTATAAATTTGCAAGAATATGAATAAATCTTGGTAAAACATGAAAGTTAGAGTACATTTTTTAGATTTAAAAGTCTATAAGAAGGAGTTATTTGGATCTAAATTCTGTTTTCCCTAATTTCTTACTACCACAGTTTCCTGTTTACGGTTCGAACCAGCGCTTTTCCTTGGGTTTAGCTGCATGGACCTACCTTTCCTTAACTACGAACCCTTGTTCCAAATATAAACCGATCAATTTAATTGATTGTATTATATATTATTAACAAAGTTAGAAGAAGTTTATAGATTCTGTATGATGGCCCTAGGCTTGCCCATATTTAAAAGGCTTATAAACAACCTTTTAAAGAGTATACAAAATACGGCATTAACATATGATTTTGTTTGTTTTTCGGTTGTTTTTGTTTTCCGTTTTTGTTTCTCTTTTCTTCCGGAAATCGCGAAACGCTGCGAAGCAAGGGGCAGAAGCGTTAAAGCCGAACAGGTGTATCCCACATCGAAATAGTCACCTGCCCCCAATTACCCAACCCCCAGCGTTACCCCTCACCAGCCCCATCCATTATGCCCTCATTTTTGTTGGCGGACTGTCAAGTGAGAAGGCATAGCATGTGGGCGTGGCATGTGCATTGTGTGGGCCACTTGTTTAATTTGTTGTTAGAGCAGAAAATAGAAAAACAGTCGGGATTGCCCAAACAGTCAAATATTTTAAATCAGTGTATACTTTGGTGTCTAGATCTCGATATTTATCGTATTCATGGAAAAGGGCAACTATTGAAGATTGGAGACAAGCTTGGTCTGCGCGAAAATCTACGTTTTTAATTTGAAACCTCCAGCTTTTTATACTTCTCGAGAGTGACAATGGAAGACATGCGGACAAACGGACATGACTAGATCTACAGGGCTATAGATACTGACTAAGAATATATGTATGTACTATACGGAGTCACAAAATCCTTCTTCTTCCTGTCACATAAGCTTGCACAAAACCAGTATACCCATTCTTCGGTGTATAAAAACACAAAGAGGCCAGCTAGATTGGGCTGTGGTGGGGGTGTGTATGGGCTGTGTGGGTGTGTGTGGGTGTGTGTGGGCTGTGAGGGTGTCGGGCTAAATGCATATATACAAAACTGCATTGAACATGAATTGCTGTCAACGTTGACATCTGCCGCAGCTGCGTCTAAACTTGGCCAAGTGCCAAGATTGAAGGCCGTGCCAGTTGGTCAGTCACACTCCCAGTCACAGTCACAGTCACAGTTCCAGCCCGTTTTCCACAGCTTAGGGCTTAACTATGAATGGTTTACTTACATATAAAGTGAAGGCTCTACTAACGAACATCTGCATTGGGCAGAATCGGATGAATAAAGCTAAACTCATTATTATTAATTTTAATTTGTTACGTGGGTTATTTTTGAGTTCTTTCAAGAAACGTACACCAAACCTTAAGTATTCGCTTAAGAGAGCTTTGACTGTACATGTGTATGTGTGTATATATACACTTATAGTCAACATAATAAGCACACCACCATAACTAGCCTCATATAATTTATGTTATGTATATACAAATTCTCAAGATATGCTAGCGTGCCTATTATTTTGAACACAAGTGTATGTATACATGCATATGTACATATATTGTATTGACAGGTGCACTTATTTTAAAGCCTACTTTCCAGCATTTCTGTTCTGGTGAATGATAACACACACCCACATACAAACACACAAACGTATACAGACACACATGCAGACAGACAATAAACAAACTTTATTGTGGTTTTCATTGTCAAGAACAGGCAAATAGAGGCAAATGCATATGTGCGAGCGAGCAAGAAATAAAGAGAGAGCATCAATGGGAAATGAGCAAGCGAAATGTTTACAAGGTTTTTGGCCAGAGGCTGAAGCGGCGGCAGGGGCAACGGCAACGACAGCAAAGCTTGGCCGGCCAAGCGCCATTTGTGTCAGCTGTTTACCAAAAGCGAACAGCAGAGGGCGCCACCAAAAACACTTAAAAACAGCGGACATTTCCCTATTCGATTTTTCAAGCTGTTTAATTTACTAAATAGCCTATCTTGCCTTAGCTTTTTTTATATAAATAATGACAAATTTAAAAAAAAATATATATATATTTATTGACATAAACAATTGCTCACTTTGATCGTTGCGCGTAAATACACACAGCCACGTGGTTTCACAGAAAGCTCCACGCTACACTTAAAGCCACTCGCGTATTTTTTTATTTTTACATGGGCCACATTGTATTTATGTGCGCCACACTCTTGATTTATTTATAATTATGCACATTCTCTATGCTCACTTATGAAATTGCATGGCGAATTTCGAAAAAATTAAATATGGGAATATATGTTGCGAGCGTAAAATAAAACGCGTCGCAACGTCAACTGTGAATGCGGTTGAGACTCTTACTGACTGTCCGTTAACGCTGTGTCTGTATTTATCCCCCAAATGGGGGTTGTTTCCGGCAGTGGTTTGTTTGCGACTCCTTGCAAGGCATTTCAAATCGTAGCCGAAAGTTGTAAACATGCCTTTTTGACTTAATTTTATTCAGAGTGGAATGTGGTAAAAAGAAAAAAACGAAACCCTGCCTAATTTCAAATAAGAAACGTTATTCTAACCGTTTTTCTTTCTTTCTTTCGCTCGAAAAATCTAAATCTAAATAGTTTTTTATGTTCAAATATGCTTTCATAACATTAACTTTATTAACTATGAATATATTTTATCAAGATCAACATAAAAAGTATTTTTATTTAGACATGTTGACTCACTTAGTGCATTGTGCGATTGTGAAGTCCTTAGAAATTAGCATATTCCCCACATTGCTAGCACTGCCGAATTCACCACAGTTGTCTCGAGAGCGGCCTCACTCAAAGAGCACTGAGCTTTTACGCGCTCATTTGAGGTTTCGTCGGCCAGCGAGGCCTTTGTCAATTTGGCGCCAAAACACGCACACACACAAACATGCAGATACATGCAGATGCACATGCAAGGGCATATGTAAGTGTATGTGCTTAGCGTACTCACATGACAATGCGATTCCGACAAATTGGATTAAAAGCAGACATAAAATGCGAACACGAGTGGACGCGATAGACAGATCTGCTGAGTGAAGCTTTAGCGATAATTATGAAATAAGTATTTACACGTGTGCATATATAAATTATGGATATAATGGGTCAATGAATAGTGGGCGTTTCCTAATTTGATATAAGTATTTATATGTATGTATGTATGTGTGTACCTATTTGTACATACAACATATGTAGTTGAACTGCGATTATCCGTGTTGCTCAATACGCAGCTTCGTACGGATAATCCGAAATCCCAATTGAAAGAAGTCTCATGTTAACATTTATAAATGTTTCTAAGATGTCTCGTTGGGAGTCATTAAATCAACCGCTTACCGCTTAATAAAATTCCGGATAATCAACTTTATACTTTAATTGTATCCTTTTAAAATACTTTAATTTTACGCCCATTTTTTACCTCCGTTAAATTATGTGACTCTTCAAAACGCGCGACGTTACCGTTAGCGTCCGGAACAGGCAAATAAGCGCATGTAACTGCAATTAAGCGAATACTAAGCGAAAACACAACACAAACGGGCGAGCTAACGAATACGAGGAACCACAACATTAACAAAGAATGCTTTTACGCGAGTGCCCGACTAGCAGATACCCCGGCTCGCAGCGAGCAGACATTCGTAAAAAGCTCGTCGAAAGTGATTAGTGGTAATTCTTCTTTCCCTTTTTTTAAACTATGAAAAATTGATTGTTTAATAGCTTGAACATCTTTAGATCAGGTTCAGGTTTTGAACTACGTGTCCAGTCAAAAAGCAAGGCTATTCCTAAAACATACAATCGATTTTTATCGATTTTCAAAATATTACACAATGTTCTTATTTATAAAGTTGCGCATGCCTCATTTTACGCTTCTGCAATGGCTACAGGGTAAAACAAATATATGTAACGAAACGAGTGACAATATCTAGTGTAAATGGAAATGGTTGAATGTACGAGTAGTACAGCAATAGACACATCCATGTAAATCAAATTAGTCAAATGCAGAAATGATTTATTTACAGACACGGTGCACGTAAATTATCATTCAACATTCTACATTCGTTTCCATAAACCTCTGCAAGCTCAATACCTATCGCTCGTGCATTGTTGACCCTGAACAGATAACACAGATATGTAAAGGGTAGAAAAACAGGTAGTCTTCGTTAAAAATTAAATTAATCGATAAATCGATTTGACGCCTCGCTTGGTAAAATAACGGTACGTAGCCCATTAAGAGTTGCCATGAACAAAATCGTTGGCTAACGATTGGGCAACGCCACAATTGTGCATGTTGCTTGCGTTTCGAGTGTAAGAAAGAAATCATTTATATACATAAAAATGTAAATAAACAAACGTTTTTTATTCAGTATTTAAACATATGTTTAAGGTAAAAGCAAGGGTCATCGGCATAACGGTCTCGGACCATTCTTTAATAAATACACAATAGGATGTCACCCAAACGATAAAAGCACATTACGGGGACGTTTTGCGTGCCAGTTTAATTTTATGGCCGGAATCATAAGAATGAACTTCTGTGGAGAATCTCGAGCCAAAGTCCTCGCCCGGCTAGTCTACGTTCGTCCAATGAATAGAAAAGTACGGCGGAAATACATGAGGTGAATCTTATTCCGCCTAATTCCACATTAAACAATGTTTTTGGTGAAGGGATACACACGGACGGACACTATGTTTCGTCGATCCACTCCAATAATATATTTTTTCCCAAAAAGCATCATGTACCAAGATATATTCCAATGATTCTGAAATAGAAAGTGAAAGCATTTAGAAAATAGGATAAAAAATAATCTCACAATCTCGATTGATTGATCGTTACCCGAATATTATTTAAATTTTGTATACCTTTCTGTCATAAAATATTCCTCGTTTATTTGCCTTTGAGCAACTGTTGGATTTCATCCAAGCTCTTGCCCTTCGTCTCCGGCACACAGAAAATGACAAAAATACACGATACAAATGAAATGACAGCGAATCCCCAAAACGTGATCGCCGAGCCGAACTCTAGCACGCACACTGGAAATAATTTGGTGACTAAAAAAGCAAATAGCCAAGTACTGGTGGCCACGATGGCACCACAAATGGGCTTCACATCCTCCGCAAACAGCTCGGCCATAACCAGCCACGGCACCGGGCCGTAGCCCACAGAGTAGCCAACCTCGTATACGCAAACGGATGTCACGGCCACCCAGCCGACATTCAAGTCCTTCATGCCCATATAATAGAAGCCCAACACAAGGGTTGTAATGCCCATCAAGACACCAGAGAATATCAGCAGCATTTTGCGTCCAAGTCGATCGATATACATAGTGGCGGGAATCGTTGAAATAACGCTAACGACGCCAATGATAATGGTGCAGACTCCCGTTGGAATCCCAGTGCCGGCTTCCTCGAATATGCTGGCCACATAGAAGGTGATAGCACAGATGCCCGTGCACTCCTGAAACACCATCAGCATTACGGATATGAAGATGCCCTTGATTGTGGTCTTGCGCGAGAATGCCTGGCCCCAGGTGGCCTTTTTCTTTTGGGCATCTGCGATTAAGATGGCCATTTCACCGCCAAGATCCGCATCGGCGCCACGCAGTCCCCTGAGGACCCTCTCCGCCTTATCGGGTTGGCGCTTCTGCACCAGATATACGGGCGATTCGGGTACCCAGATCAATAGCACAAACATAACGATTGTCATGACACTACACAATATGTTACAGGTCTCTACTGAACAATAACTACCGGCTATGAAGCTAAAGAGCGTACCGTTAACGATCATCAATTGGAAAAAGAATCCCATAATGCCGCGGGTCTTCACCTCGGCTATCTCCGTTGTGTAAATGGGCGCGGCGACGCTGTATGCACCGCTGCAGGCACCCAAAACGAAGCGTCCGATGAACAGCATACACACATGTTGGGCAAACAAAATGCATGCCCATCCCAGAAAAAATGGTACGGCCAGCAGCAGCATAACCAATTTGCGTCCAAATGCAGCTACCAGCACTCCGGAGGGCACACACATGCTGGCGGCACCCAGATATAACAGCGAGGCGGTCCAGGCGAAATCATCTAGGGTGGGCGTAAATTTGTATGCGGTGCCAGCCTGGATCGAATGCTGGACAGGTCCCGACCAGCCCTCCGAGGTGCCCAAGCAAAAGCCACCAAAGGTTGCCGAGAGACCGGCCAGATATTGCCTGAGGACACCCATGTCCTGATATTTATTTTATTTTTATTTAGTTTTTGAACGAAAACCCCAAATAGAATGTGGCTGCTCGATCTGGAGTTGCTGTCTGGCACGAAAATTAAAAGCTTGCGAATGTTTAGGACGGAATTAAGTGTAAAAACCAAAGGTTTTCAAAGTAATGATTTGGCCACGCCACCACAAATTGCAAAAAAGGTATAAATAATTCAATGCTCCACGATCGAAAAGTTGAGTAACATGTAATTAAGAGTACTGCGTAGTCGGTAGCACCCGACAATGTCAAGCTGATGTGTACAATAGTCGAGAATGTCCGACTAGGAGATCTCTCTCCATGAACATGTGAATGCTATCTTGTTGAGTCCTGGTCAATCTAGAGTTCCACTATCAAAAAGGTGTATTGCATAGTCGGTTGCACCCGACTCGAAAAATTGAATGGGTTATACGCCAAGCAGATGTAATGCGATATAGGAACATCTCACAACTTTCAGAGGGAAGATAACCTCTCCAAATGGAGCAGCAGAAGGAGCAGAGGAAGGTGTCCTATAAATAAATCATATAACAAATATGTAGTTAATATAAAGAAATTTTAAGATCTGTAAAATGGGTTGAGAAAATTCCATTAGCTTGTAAAATTATTCTGCAATAGGAGGTGCTTAATAGTATTATTTTCAAATCATATATTTGTACTGTAAATTTGATTAAAAGAGAGGCATTCGGAGATATCTGATACATAAACGATTGTTCGACTAGAATTTTAGACAAATTTTGAGTACCTTTCACCTATTGTTGCCTAATATATAATTCCTCGCTTATTTGCCTTGGAGCATCTGTTGGATTTCATCCAAGCTCTTGCCCTTCGTCTCCGGCAGAAAGTAGATGACGAAAATAACCGCCAAGAGTGCAATGACAGTGAATCCCCAAAATGTCGTTGTCGGACCGAGGTCTCTCAGGCATAATGGAAATACTTTGGTGACACAAAAGCCAAATAGCCAACTACAGGTGGACACGATGGCGCCACAAATGGGCTTGATATCGTCCGCAAACATCTCGGCCATTATTAGCCACGGCACTGGGCCGAAGCCCATCGAGATTCCAAAGACGAATACACAAACAGCGACCATGGGCAGCCAGCCGACCTTCTTCTCCATTAGCCACTTAAAGTAGGCGCCCATTACGAAGGTGCTGAGGAACATGAATACGCCGGATACAATCAGAAATATGCGTCGTCCAGCCATATCGATAAATAGGATAGCCGGTATCAATGCAATAACTCCGAACACGCCAATTATGATAGTAGAGATCGCCGGGGACAAGCCAGTCCCGGCCTCCTCGAAAATAGTTCCCACATAAAAACAAATGCCATAAATGCCTGTGAATTGCTGGAAAAACAGCAGCATAACTGTTATGCATATGCCCTTGATGGTGACCTTGCGCGACAATGATTTAAAAATATTGGTCTTCTCCTTTTTACTATCGGCCTCCATTGCAGCCATATCGGCGCCAATATCCGAATTCTTTCCACGCAGCCATTTCAATGCCTTTTCTGCCTGCTCCGTTTTGCCCTTCTGCATCAGAAATACCGGCGATTCGGGCATCCAGATGAATACCAAAAAAAATATGGCCGGAAAAATGCAGCACAGTATGTTAAGTAATAGTACCTTGCATAAACTGCCAACCACGAAGCTAAAGAGTATCCCAATCGCAAACATTAGCTGAAAAAAACAACCCAATATGCCGCGTGTCTCGATCTGGGCTATCTCTGTCGTGTATATGGGCACCGTTAGGCAGAAGGTGCCAATGGAAGCGCCCAATAGAAAACGTCCAATTAATAGCATGAACGGACGCTGTGCTGCATAGATACAGACCCAGCCCAGTAGACAGGGCAGCATCAGTAACAGCATAATAAATTTTCGTCCAAATCTAAATGTCAATATTCCAACGGGTATGCACATGCACGCGGCGCCCAGAGTAAACAGCGAGGCAGCCCAACTCCATTCGTCTAGGGTGGGCGTAAACTTAAATGCTTCACCCGCGAGTACGGCGTGCCCCACGGGTCCCGACCAGCCAAGGGAAGTACCCAAGCAGAAGGCACCGAAGGCTGCTATCAAACCGGCACAATATTGCTTTATGAGTCCCATTTATGAACAATTTTGATATTAAAAATATATATTTTAAATATGTATGGCTTCAACCATGTTTGTAAGAAATAAAGTTAGAAGTGTTTTTGATTTCAGCTGTCAAAAATATTAGATTCAAAAGTACTAGATTCAAAATTGGCTCTCTGAAATTTGAAATACATATAAATAGCGCGAAAATCCATTGCATTCCAACGGCATTCAAATTCGATAAGAAAATATATCGATTCACTTATATCGCTGTTAATGTAATGTAAGCAATATGGTTTACA
The DNA here is from genome assembly GCA_035045885.1 of Drosophila borealis. NCBI lineage: Eukaryota > Metazoa > Arthropoda > Insecta > Diptera > Drosophilidae > Drosophila > Drosophila borealis. The sequence continues at coordinate 3,100,914 of JAWNOR010000206.1, read as the reverse complement.
GCATAGCTCTGTTAAGCTGCTGTTATGCGGGCTTTTTATGTTAGTTTGTGCTCTTGGTGGCAAATGCTTTGAATTTATGGAGTATCTAAATAATTTTGTCCATGAGTTATAATTAATAATGTACAATTGCACTAGCACCTTACTATGCTCATGTACATTTTTAATCATAAAAACCATAACCATAAAAACAATATAAATATCGTGAAATATTTTATGAAAATATACATAATACCTCACTTAGCTCCCAAAAATGCTTGTATAAATTAAATTAAATATCCAACGCTTCGAACGGACCACGTATGTATACATATATATGCAATCCATAACACAGACACAAGAAATAAATGTTTAAGATCCCTGCATTCCAGCAAGCATCATACCGAGAGTAAGTATAAGCTATGATTATCACCATTCCTCAAATGAAAACCAATAAAGCATAATCTACAATTATTATGTATGCATCGGGTTGAACGTTCTAATTAAATTATATAAGTGATTTAGGTACCCAGATTAATATGGAAATTATCCCATCAACAAACAAACTCCAAATAGCAGCCCACAATACCCACAACCAGCTTCGTTGCATAAATGCGACCAATCAATGCCCAGCGACAGGCATCGGTAACGATTTTCCAATAGGCTTCATACATACTTTTTTGGCCATCAATGATATAGAAAATTGCACCAATCAGTATTCCTACCGGCTCTGCGAGTTTTCCTGCATTCATTCCCGCCCTCAGGGGATCCAGCACCGGATCCAGCACCATCTCAGTGGGCCCAACATCCGTAAGGACCTCCTTCTCAGGCATTCATACCAAGCATCCAAGGGTGGACGTAAGACAGTAAGGACCTCCTTCATGCCACTTGGGCCCCCAATAATCTGCAATCTATTCAAAAGATGGAGAAGCGCCGACATCCATACCACATATAAAAGCGGCAAGGACCTTCTCAACGGGCCTAACACCAGTCAGGTTCGCCTTCTTCTCAGTGGGCCCAACAGCAGAGAGGACTTCCTTTTCTGCAGGAACAGCCACTCCACAGGGATTCACATTTGTTGACATATTTTAAATTTTGCACATTTCTATAATTCACTAAAAATAAAAACAACTAGAAAACGGACACTTCTATAGCTAAACAAACTTTTCACAACTGAGCACTTAATACTGACCGAGGTTAGAGTAGAACAGTAAAACAATAAATTGACAGCATAGTCAATGACACTATTCTCAGATACCCCTTTTAAGGAATTAGTTCAATTCTAAAAAAAAACCAATAGTAAAATTTTCATACCGAATTTTGCCACATATTGGAAATGATTGTGCGTATAATAGCTATATGATATTGTCACCCGATGTTAATCAAATATACATATATATGCTCATATATAAATAAATATAAATTAATATGAAAAATGTAAATAACTACAATAAAAGATACTTTGAAAAACAAAAAAGTTGCTCATACAAGGAACCTAATATGCTTTGGGGAGGACCGTAAACGTATTTTATGATAAGGGCATAGAAACAGACGGACGGACATGGCCACATCTGCTCGGCTGTTCAAATTGATCAATATATAGACTTTGAGGGGCCAAGTTCGAGACTATAATAAAAAGAATGTTACCAGATATAACTTTCATCTATAACCGAAAAATCTTAAATCTTAAATCTTAATCTTCGAATTGGCCGATAGATAGATTACCTTAGAGGAGTGGAAGAGATAGAACAAGAGAAAGATTCCACATTTTAACATTTTGGAAAGAAACAAATAATAATATAATAAAAAATCCAGCAGCAAATGCATTACACTCCAACTAAATAGCATGCATATATTCAAGATCGAATTGTCGGCTAAAAATAATTTCGATCGTGATCAGAAAATAACTAATATCAATTAATGTTGAATAGATTTACTTCAAGACGGCGGAAACGGAATACATAAATATTTGTACTATTATATTATCCGCCAAGAATACCTTGAATCTCGTCGATGGTTTTACCCTTCGTCTCCGGTACAAAGAAAAGCACAAAAAGACAAGCTAAGGCTGCGAACACTGCAAATATCCAAAAAGTAAATCCCGGACCGAATTGATCAAGGACGAGCGGAAATAATTTGGTGACAGCAAAAGCGAACAACCAACTGCTGGTGCCCACAATTGCGCCGCAAACGGGCTTCACATCCTCCGCAAACAGCTCGGCCATAAGCACCCACGGCACCGGGCCGAATCCCAGCGAGAAACCGACTATAAACAGGCAAATCGCCAGAATGGCCAGCCAGCCAACATTCTCATCCTTCAGCCATTGAAAGTACGCACCCATTGCCAAGGTGGTGGCGCCCATCACAATTGCCGATATGAGCAGCAACAGCTTCCTGCCGGCCCGCTCCACAAGCAGAATGGCGAAAATTGTGGCAAATACCTGAACAACGCCCACCAGAATCGAGCAGATGTTCGCCGAGAGGCCGGTGCCGGCCTTCTCGAAGATAGTGTTAACATAAAACAGAATCGCATTGATGCCCGTCAACTGCTGCAGCAGCATCAATGCCATGGCGATGCCGAGTCCCTTCCACGTCACCTTGCGCGACAGCGCCTCGCGGAACGTCGCCTTCTCCTTCTTACTGTCGGCCGCCATGGCGGCCATATCGCCGCTTATATCCGCATCGCCTCCACGCAGCCATTTCAATGCCTTTTCCGCCTTCTCCGTTTTGCCCTTCTGCACCAGAAATACGGGCGATTCGGGCATCCAAAAGAATATTACTAGGAACACAAGTGGCAAGATGCCGCACAACACGTTAACGAGGAATGGCTCACAATAGGCGCCCACAATGAAACCAAAAAGAATGCCATGCACGATCAGCAGCTGGAAAAAGCAGCCCATAGCACCCCGCAATTTGACCTCTGCTATTTCTGTGGTATAGACGGGCGCCATTACGCAAAAGGCGCCACCGCAGGCACCCACAACGAACCGCCCAATATACAGCATGAACGTTTTTTGCGCGCCAATTATACAGCCCCAGCCAAGAAAATATGGCAACGTTATGATCAACATGATTAGACGACGTCCAAATGCACCAATCAATATGCCAACGGGCACACAAGCGCAAGCCGCTCCGAAGTTTAACATCGAACTAATCCAACTCCACTCATCCTCACTGGTCGAAAACTTGTACGCAGCACCCGATGTTACCGGCTCCTCCATGGGGCCGGACCAGCCAATTGAGGCGCCCAAGCAAAAGGCACCGAAGGCCGCAGCCAGGGCGGCCAAAAATTGCTTTAATACGGCCATTCCAGTACAGGATGATGTACAATAGTTTTCATTTCCCTCTTAAAACCAACAAAATATTTTAAATAACTAGAATTAATCTGCATTTAAATTTATTGGGTTTTGTGCTGCTAAATAAGGCAACAGTGCTTTTATGTATTTATACACAGTATAATAACAAATAGGTGGCAATATTTCAACATATTATTCATCCTAATTTTATTTACCTCCGATAATGGCCTTAAATGCACGGTAGTTACATACATATAGATCGCGAATTATCAATCATGTTGCTTTTTACGTCAAGAAAATCTTCCAGCCAGTTTTCAAAATATTCTCGTTTTGTATTTCGCATTATTCCCTATGTTAATGCAAAAAAACAAGCTGGCAATATTTCCTTAACATTTTTATTTATCGAAATAGCGACGATATTTTATCAATATTTATATTTAATTCCTCCGATAATGGCCTTAAATGCACGGTAGTAAAACATACATACAGATCGCGAATTATCAATCATTTTGCTTTTAACATCAAGAAAATCGGCCTGCCAGTTTTCAAAAAATTCTCATTTTCGCGTTTCTCATTATTCCCTATGTTAATGCAAAAAACAAGCTGGCAATATTTCCTTAACATTTTTATTTATCGAAATAGCGACGATATTTTATCAATATTTATATTTAATTCCTCCGATAATGGCCTTAAATGCACGGTAGTTAACCATATAGATCGCGAATTATCAATCATTTTGCTTTTTACATCAAGAAAATCGTCCTGCCAGTTTTCAAAAAATTCTCATTTTTGCATTTCTCATTATTCCCTATGTTAAAGCAAAAAAACTAGCTGGCAATATTATATTTCATGCAGTGATATGGTGGCAATATTTCAACATGTCAAATGGTGGCAATATTTCAACATGTCAAATGGTGGCAATATTTCAACATATTTCAAATGTTGCCAATATTTCAAAATGAACTACGAAAGAGTGGGCTCCATAATGGCCGATTCGCCAAAAATTAAAAAAATGAAGATTTTTAAACATCGGCAGCCCTCGCACGTTGCTGCTCTTACAAATAAAGTAGAGCAGCAACAAAAATTATAAGGGCGCAGCAGAGGCAATTAACGCCATAAAAAAAAGTGGCAAAGTTGTTGCAGCAGAGGCGTGTGCCGCAGATGCAACAGCCGGTGCAGATGCAACAGCCGGCACAGATGCAACAGCCGGCACAGGTGCCACAGCCGCAAATGCAACAGCAGGAGCCGCCTCAGCTGCCGCAGATGCCACAGCAGCAGGAGCCACCGCTGATGCCTCAGCCACCCAGCCGACATCCAAGTCCTTCATGCCCATATAATAGAAGCCCAACACAAGGGTTGTAATGCCCATCATGGCACCAGAGAATATCAGCAGCATTTTGCGTCCAAGTCGATCGATATACATAGTGGCGGGAATCGTTGAAATAACGCTAACGACGCCAATGATAATGGTGCAGACTCCCGTTGGAATCCCAGTGCCGGCTTCCTCGAATATGCTGGCCACATAGAAGGTGATAGCACAGATGCCCGTACACTCCTGAAACACCATCAGCATTACGGATATGAAGATGCCCTTGATTGTGGTCTTGCGCGAGAATGCCTGGCCCCAGGTGGCCTTTTTCTTTTGGGCATCTGCGATTAAGATGGCCATTTCACCGCCAAGATCCGCATCGGCGCCACGCAGTCCCCTGAGGACCCTCTCCGCCTTATCGGGTTGGCGCTTCTGCACCAGATATACGGGCGATTCGGGTACCCAGATCAATAGCACAAACATAACGATTGTCATGACACTACACAATATGTTACAGGTCTCTACTGAACAATAACTACCGGCTATGAAGCTAAAGAGCGTACCGTTAACGATCATCAATTGGAAAAAGAATCCCATAATGCCGCGGGTCTTCACCTCGACCGGCCAGATATTGCCTGAGGACACCCATGTCCTGATATTTATATTCAATGATATGTACAATAGTCGAAAATGTCCGACTAGGAGATCTCTCTACATGAACATGTGAATGCTATCTTGTTGAATCCTGGTCAATCTAGAGTTCTACTATCAAAAAGGTGTATTGCATAGTCGGTTGCACCCGACTCGAAAAATTGAATGGGTTATACGCCAAGCAGATGTAATGCTATATAGAAACATCTCACAACTTTCAGAGGGTATGCACCCCAAGGAAGATTACCTCTCCAAATGGAGCAGCAGAAGGATAACAAATATGTAGTCAATATAAAGAAATTTTAAGATCTGTAAAATGCGTTGAGAAAATTCCATTAGCTTGTAAAATTATTCTGCATATCAGAAATTTTAATACATATTTGTTCTGTACATTTGATTAAAAGAGAGGCGTTCGGAGATATCCGATACATACGATTGGTTCGACTAGAATTTTAGACAAATATTAAGACTTTCACCTATTGTTGCCTAATATAGACATATATATATTAGGCAACAATAGGTGAAAGTCTTAATATATATATATATATATATATACATCTAATTCCTCGCTTATTTGCCTTTGAGCATCTGTTGGATTTCATCCAAGCTCTTGCCCTTCGTCTCCGGCAGAAAGTAGATGACGAAAATAACCGCCAAGAGTGCAATGACAGTGAATCCCCAAAATGTCGTTGTCGGACCGAGGTCTCTCAGGCATAATGGAAATACTTTGGTGACACAAAAGGCAAATAGCCAACTACAGGTGGACACGATGGCGCCACAAATGGGCTTGATATCGTCCGCAAACATCTCGGCCATTATTAGCCACGGCACTGGGCCGAAGCCCATCGAGATCCCAAAGACGAATACACAAACAGCGACCATGGGCAGCCAGCCGACCTTCTTCTCCATTAGCCACTTAAAGTAGGCGCCCATTACGAAGGTGCCGAGGAACATTAATACGCCGGATACAATCAGAAATATGCGTCGTCCAGCCATATCGATAAATAGGATAGCCGGTATCAATGCAATAACTCCGAATACGCCAATTATGATGGGAGAGATCGCCGGTGACAAGCCAGTCCCGGCCTCCTCGAAAATAGTTCCCACATAAAAACAAATGCCATTAATGCCCGTGAATTGTTGGAAAAACAGCAGCATAACTGTTATGCATATGCCCTTGATGGTGACCTTGCGCGACAATGATTTAAAAATATTGGTCTTCTCCTTTTTACTATCGGCCTCCATTGCAGCCATATCGGCGCCAATATCCGAATTCTTTCCACGCAGCCATTTCAATGCCTTTTCTGCCTGCTCCGTTTTGCCCTTCTGCATCAGAAATACCGGCGATTCGGGCATCCAGATGAATACCAAAAAAAATATGGCCGGAAAAATGCAGCACAGTATGTTAAGTAATAGTACCTTGCATAAACTGCCAACCACGAAGCTAAAGAGTATCCCAATCGCAAACATTAGCTGAAAAAAACAACCCAATATGCCGCGTGTCTCGATCTGGGCTATCTCTGTCGTGTATATGGGCACCGTTAGGCAGAAGGTGCCAATGGAAGCGCCCAATAGAAAACGTCCAATTAATAGCATGAACGGACGCTGTGCTGCATAGATACAGACCCAGCCCAGTAGACAGGGCAGCATCAGTAACAGCATAATAAATTTTCGTCCAAATCTAAATGTCAATATTCCAACGGGTATGCACATGCACGCGGCGCCCAGAGTAAACAGCGAGGCAGCCCAACTCCATTCGTCTAGGGTGGGCGTAAACTTAAATGCTTCACCCGCGAGTACGGCGTGCCCCACGGGTCCCGACCAGCCAAGGGAAGTACCCAAGCAGAAGGCACCGAAGGCTGCTATCAAACCGGCACAATATTGCTTTATGAGTCCCATTTATGAACAATTTTGATATTAAAAATATATATTTTAAATATGTATGCTAAAGGGCTTCAACCATGTTTGTAAGAAATAAAGTTAGAAGTGTTTTTGATTTCACCTGTCAAAAATATTAGATTCAAAAGTACTAGATTCAAAATTGGCTCACTCTGAAATGTGAAATTCATATAAATAGCGCGAAAATCCATTGCATTCCAACGGCATTTAAATTCGATAAGAAAATATATCGATTCACTTATATCGCTGTTAATGTAATGTAAGCAAATATGGTTAACAGCATAGCTCTGTTAAGCTGCTGTTATGCGGGCTTTTTATGTTAGTTTGTGCTCTTGGTGGCAAATGCTTTGAATTTATGGAGTATCTAAATAATTTTGTCCATGAGTTATAATTAATAATATACAATTGCACTAGCACCTTACTATGCTCATGTACATTTTTAATCATAAAAACCATAACCATAAAAACAATATAAATATCATGAAATATTTTATGAAAATATACGTAATACCTCACATAGCTCCCAAAAGTGCTTGTATAAATTAAATTAAATATCCAACGCTTCGAACGGACCACGTATGTATACATATATATGCAATCCATAACACACACACAAAAAATAAATGTTTAAGATCCCTTACTGACCAGGATCTGCATTCCAGCAAGCATACCGAGAGAGAATATGATATGATTATCACCATTCCTCAAATGAAAACCAATAAAGCATAATCTACAATTATTATGTATGCATCGGGCTGAACGTTCTAATTAAATTATATAAGTGATTTAGGTACCCAGATTAATATGGAAATTATCCCATCAACAAACAAACTCCAAATAGCAGCCCACAATACCCACAACCAGCTTCGTTGCATAAATGCGACCAATCAATGCCCAGCGACAGGCATCGATAACGATTTTCCATTAGGCTTCATACATACTTTTTTGGCCATCAATGATATAGAAAATTGCACCAATCAGTATTCCTACCGGCTCTGCGAGTTTTCCTGCATTCATTCCCGCCCTCAGCGGATCCAGCACCGGATCCAGCACCATCTCAGTGGGCCCAACATCCGTAAGGACCTCCTTCTCAGGCATTCATACCAAGCATCCAAGGGTGGACGTAAGACAGTAAGGACCTCCTTCATGCCACTTGGGCCCCCAATAATCTGCAATCTATTCAAAAGATGGAGAAGCGCCGACATCCATACCACATATAAAAGCGGCAAGGACCTTCTCAACGGGCCTAACACCAGTCAGGTTCGCCTTCTTCTCAGTGGGCCCAACAGCAGAGAGGACTTCCTCATCTGCAGGAACAGCCACTCCACAGGGATTCACATTTGTTGACATATTTTAAATTTTGCACATTTCTATAATTTACTAAAAAGAAAAACAACTAGAAATCGGACACTTCTATAGCTAAACAAACTTTTCACAACTGAGCACTTAATACTGACCGAGGTTAGAGTAGAACAGTAAAACAATAAATTGACAGCATAGTCAATGACACTATTCTCAGATAGACCTTTTAAGGAGTTAGTTTATTAAAAATTCTAAAAAAAACCAATTGTAAAATTTTAATACCGAATTTTTCCACATATTGGAAATGATTGTTCGTATAATAGCTATATGATATTGTCACCCGATGTTAATCAAATATACATATATATGCTCATATATAAATAAATATAAATAAATATGAAAAATGTAAATAACTACAATACAATGAAAAACGAAAAAGTTGCTCATACAAGGAACCTAATATGCTTTGGGGAGGACCGTAAACTTATTTTATGATAAGGGCATAGAAACAGACGGACGGACATGGCCACATCTGCTCGGCTGTTCAAATTGATCAATATATAGACTTTGAGGGGCCAAGTTCGAGACTATAATAAAAAGAATGTTACCAGGAATAACTTTCATCTTTAACCGAAAAATCTTAAATCTTAAATCTTAATCTTCGAATTGGCCGATAGATAGATTACCTTAGAGGAGTGGAAGAGATAGAACAAGAGAAAGATTCCACATTTCAACATTTTGGAAAGAAACAAATAATATAATAAAAAATCCAGCAGCAAATGCCTTACACTCCAACTAAATAGCATGCATATATTCAAGATCACATTGTCTGCTAAAAATAATTTTGATCGTGATTAGAAAAAAACAAATATCAATTAATGTTGAATAGATTTACTTCAAGACAGCGGAAACGGAATACATATTTATATTTTTTTACTATCAAATTATCCGCCAAGAATACCTTGAATCTCGTCGATGGTTTTACCCTTCGTCTCCGGTACAAAGAAAAGCACAAAAAGACAAGCTAAGGCTGCGAACACTGCAAATATCCAAAAAGTAAATCCCGGACCGAATTGATCAAGGACGAGCGGAAATAATTTGGTGACAGCAAAAGCGAACAACCAACTGCTGGTGCCCACAATTGCGCCGCAAACGGGCTTCACATCCTCCGCAAACAGCTCGGCCATAAGCACCCACGGCACCGGGCCGAATCCCAGCGAGAAACCGACTATAAACAGGCAAATCGCCAGAATGGCCAGCCAGCCAACATTCTCATCCTTCAGCCATTGAAAGTACGCACCCATTGCCAAGGTGGTGGCGCCCATCACAATTGCCGATATGAGCAGCAACAGCTTCCTGCCGGCCCGCTCCACAAGCAGAATGGCGAAAATTGTGGCAAATACCTGAACAACGCCCACCAGAATCGAGCAGATGTTCGCCGAGAGGCCGGTGCCGGCCTTCTCGAAGATAGTGTTAACATAAAACAGAATCGCATTGATGCCCGTCAACTGCTGCAGCAGCATCAATGCCATGGCGATGCCGAGTCCCTTCCACGTCACCTTGCGCGACAGCGCCTCGCGGAACGTCGCCTTCTCCTTCTTACTGTCGGCCGCCATGGCGGCCATATCGCCGCTTATATCCGCATCGCCTCCACGCAGCCATTTCAATGCCTTTTCCGCCTTCTCCGTTTTGCCCTTCTGCACCAGAAATACGGGCGATTCGGGCATCCAAAAGAATATTACTAGGAACACAAGTGGCAAGATGCCGCACAACACGTTAACGAGGAATGGCTCACAATAGGCGCCCACAATGAAACCAAAAAGAATGCCATGCACGATCAGCAGCTGGAAAAAGCAGCCCATAGCACCCCGCAATTTGACCTCTGCTATTTCTGTGGTATAGACGGGCGCCATTACGCAAAAGGCGCCACCGCAGGCACCCACAACGAACCGCCCAATATACAGCATGAACGTTTTTTGCGCGCCAATTATACAGCCCCAGCCAAGAAAATATGGCAACGTTATGATCAACATGATTAGACGACGTCCAAATGCACCAATCAATATGCCAACGGGCACACAAGCGCAAGCCGCTCCGAAGTTTAACATCGAACTAATCCAACTCCATTCATCCTCACTGGTCGAAAACTTGTACGCAGCACCCGATGTTACCGGCTCCTCCATGGGGCCGGACCAGCCAATTGAGGCGCCCAAGCAAAAGGCACCGAAGGCCGCAGCCAGGGCGGCCAAAAATTGCTTTAATGCGGCCATTCCAGTACAGGATGACGTACAATAGTTTTCGTTTCCCTCTTAAAACCAACAAAATATTTTAAATAACTAGAATAATTAAAAAATAATCCCCCCAGTACTACTAAAGAACTATAACATTTTTCACGATATTGTAATAATTCGAAAATTGCGGCCCCAGGTAAAACTGACATACAAACCAAAGTTAATATGATGATCGAAATTTGGATGAAACCACCAACCACACAAATATATATAGATGGTTCAAATGGTAAAATAATCGAAACACGAAATTTGAATGCGAGTGAGCCCCATGAGCGACCATTTTACATCTACATATATAAGAAATTAAAACCCAAATCGATTCTGAACAGAACATATATTTATTGTACAGTCTTAGAACCCAATATACTCCGAATTTCCTCATTTGTCTTGCCCTTAGTCTCGGGCACAAAGAAATACACAAACAGCAAGGACAGACATGAAGTAGCTACAAAAGACCAAAAGGATATTGCCATGCCCCAGGCTTCCAGGGTCATGGGAAAACTCTTGGTGCTGAGAAATCCAAAAAAATGAGCAATGGTCCACACAATGCCAGAGCCAACAACTTCAGCATTCTCTCTAAATATATCCCTTATTATGACAAACGGCAATACGCCCTGGCCCAAACCAAAGAAGAATGTGAAGCAGCACATGCTGAACAGGGGCAACCATTTCAGGGAATGCAAATAGTCGACTTTGTTATCCTTAAGATTAAAGTACATTGCGTGGAGTGTACAATTGAGTATGACTAAAAACACAGACCAAATCAACAACGGCCGACGACCAGCACACTCGAGCAGGGACAATGTGGTAGACAGGAAAAAGGTAATACCCACAAAAATAGTGCACAGTTCGACATTCCATTGGAGGCCCATGTCTGCCTCAATGAGAATGAATGTGGCATAGGTAATGATAGCCTTGCTGCCACAAAAATGCTGGAAAAACGTTAGTGGAATGCAAATAAATAATCCCTTCAATGTCGCCTTATGTCTTAATTTTCGCCAGGTATTTTCATAGTCCTCCCGCAATTTTACCATATCCTGCTCCATGCGATCAATTTCGGAAAAAGCGTTAAAACTGTTTCCGCGCAACCACTGTAGCGATCGTAACGCCTTATTCTTCCTATTCTTGAGCAAATAATACACTGGCGACTCCGGCATCCAGATGAAGGTCAGCAGAAATATTGCTGGCAATATGGCGCAACCGTAATTCAAATAACGATAGTCAAAAAAGGCGCCCATTATATATGCATAAACGATGCCCAGCACAAAGAAAACCATAAAGAAATTGCCAAGGTATCCTTTTACCTCCACTTGGGCAACTTCTGTACAGTACATGGGTATCGTTATGAAATAGCAACCACCGCAGAATCCTTGCAAGAAGCGCGCTCCCATTAGCATATACAGATCTTTAGCAAATATTAAAAGTACCCATCCTGCCAAATATGGTGGCACCATCAACAACGTAATTAGCTTGCGCCCCATACAATTGGCCAATGGTCCTGCTGGTATTGCCATTAAGCTGGAGCCCAAACTGGACAGAGCGCAAACCCAGGCGTATTCACTGAGAGTCACTTCAAAGCCATGCATTTTTTTATCCGTTACATCGCGCTGTGCCGGCGCTGACCAACCCACTGTGGTACCTGCACTTAGTGCGCCAAGTGATGCAAAAAATGCAGCTATGTACTGATTTTGTCCAAAAGGTCTGTCCCAGAAACTGGACATAATTTAAGTTCAAATTGAAAACAACAAACACATAACCAACTTTTCAATTTTAAAATCTATATTCACCAAAAAACAAATCGAGCCTTATCAGTGCTGCCACACTGGTTATAGATTGCACGCAGCCAACTTCACGTGAGTACTGGCATCATTGTTTTGATATTGCATTGTTTTCTTTGTGTCGTATTATATATTTGTATGTGAGTCATCGTAAATTGAATTTATCATCAAAATTAAACTGTTTTACATCGTCATACGATTAGTATGCCATTAAAATCAAAGCTGCAAACATGTCGCTAGTAACTGACGAGGAGTGGGCCCAGTTCAAGGTAATGTTTGTAAACAAAACAGCGCAATAGTCTAGTTGACCCCTCTTTTTTGTACTAGACTACCCACAAAAAAAATTACGACGGAGAAGAAGAGCAAAAGCGTCGTTCCCTCTACGAAAAAGCTAAAGTAAAAGTAGAGGAGCATAACAAGAAATTTGAAAGCGGCGAGGTAACATGGAAAATGGGCATTAACAACATGTCGGACTTTACTCCTGATGAGTACGCAAATAGGTGTGGCTCAAGACCATCCAAGTAACTGGATGCATTTAAAAAATCTCATGAATCCAACGTTCAAATGAAAAAAAAAACATATTTTATAATCATAAACTTATTCTTTTATGTACATTTCACTTACCTTATACAAAATAAACAGCTGTAAACGGCAACTGTTTTTTACTGTACTGGTCACACTGTAAACGGGCAACTGTTGATATTTTGATAAAAATGATGATAATAGATGACATATGGTCGCATTTTGCTTGATAAGAATTTTACATTTACAGGTGGTCTTAATTAGAGTCGCTGAGGATGACGCCTATTATTGCATTCAAAAATTGCTAAAGTATCGATACCTGCAGCTAGACCGATAAAAAGAAGTATGGAGCCCTGGTCCCAAAAGTATTTATTAGTTTTCCTAACTCGGGCCACACTGCAGTCGACATAACTTTTAAAAGTTTGTAAACTTTTTCATTTTAAACACATAGACACAAACACGTATAGATTTTGCTTTTACTTTTTATTAAATAACGTTGCTTTTTTGGTGCGCGTACAAATTGAACTAAAGTGCATCTTCCATTGCAGACGCAGCAGAGCACCAGCAACCTCAAAAATGTACCGAATTATGCGTGTGCCATCGATTTTGGCCAAAAATGCAGTCACGTCAATGGTAGGTAGCTGTGGCCCAAACGCACTACAATTTAATCACACAACCAAGAATGCTGCGCATTTACGTGGACTAACTAACTAAATCCACAAAGTTTGCATTTGCAACATTGTCGGTGCAGCCGAAAAGTGCGAACAAAACGCAGACCTCGCGAGTCCGTGGCGGTGTTATGTAATTTGTTAAATTTTGGCCTAGACGAGCGACTGCAGCAAAGTGTTCCCTGGCATTGCGTAAACCCAAAACACGCACCAATTGGTCTTAATTTCGCTGCAGTTGTCATTAGCGAACCCCAATTTGTGAATGCAGCTAATGCACAGAGGTTATGTGCACGCAGCACCCAACGCCGCCGAACCCCCTCCCCTAGCGTCTAGTTTGGCAACAAATCGTTGTTAAAATTCGGCTCTTTGATAGGCGTTGTCTTGTTGTGTGTTATTTAAGCGCTTTGCCGAGCTGATAAGCCAGCACATTCAATGCCCACATGGGAGAGAGGCGCGGCCACTATTCTACAGCTGATTATACAATGCAAATTATTGATATGATAGCTCATACTTTATATACCAATTATTGCATAAGCTACTAGAATGTTAATCTGTGTTCCGTTTCAAGCGCCGCTTTAACTGATAAACGACAGACATTTATCAACACTTGTCATGAGAATCTTCCCAGGCTGCGGCCTATGGCGTGTGCTGCTCTCTTAGTCTGCATAAACAAATATATAAATGTATAATGCATATGAACGTATATATATACATACATGTGTTAATTGGCTGTGTTTTTGCAAAACAAAATAGAAAGTCACCTTATCTCCATTAACACTTTCAGCTTTGATAATGTGGTTATTTCATGAGCAGAAATAGTTGGAAGTTCTATAAGCAGCAATAAATATAAATTTTAAGTGTTGCCCTATGTACATAAAACATATACACTAAAAGTGGCTTTTAGTATTTGCCCAGACGGGCTTGCCCTAGCCAGTGATGCGTGATACGCTTGCGTCTGTTTAAATCTGGCTTTAGGATGACTACAAATTTAAAGACGGGAATTCTGACTTTTGGTGTTAGAAAGGGTATTAGAAATGCATAAGATAAGAAAAGAAGATGTCTCCAACATATCGTACAACTTCTAATTGAGCAACCAATTAAAATTATATTTTTGTGTATGGCAAAATTTCAATATAACTGTTATCTGGAGAGTACTTCATTAGAATAGTTGGCAACACTGAACCTATCTTTGTTTAATTCATTTTTCTGGCAGTAAAATAAATTTTCGTGTTTTTCTTACACGAAATTTGTTACGTGCTTATCGCCAGCTTTGGGCATCACTTGTTGGCATTGCTTACCCATTAAATAATACATATTGAAAACAACTTGTGTTGTAGCTATATACATATGAATGCGGTCGTTAAATTGACAGCTGCTGTTTGCCAGACAAATTAAAAATTTAAGGGCAGAGGTTATTTATCAAATACCACTCGGGCTAAACAGCTGATCGTAAATTGCGGCTACTATAATTTTTGAGTTTCACAAATCGTGTGACTAATTGCTCCTATCTCGACAACAATAAAACACGCTTTATTAAATATAATCAATATGCAATTTGTCAATTGCAGCAGCGTGTGGTAACAGTTGCTGCCGCGTCGCCGCATCAGCGCAGCTATCACATAACGCCCGGTCAGCAGCAGGCGAAATCAGCGAATCCGGATGCCATTTCCAAGCAATATCCGATTGTAGATCATGCCTACGATGCAATTGTTGTGGGCGCCGGTGGATCTGGACTGCGTGCAGCCTTTGGTTTGGTCGCTGAAGGTTTTCGCACAGCTGTCATCACGAAACTGTTTCCCACACGCTCGCACACGATTGCCGCCCAGGGCGGCATCAACGCGGCGCTAGGCAACATGGAGCAAGATGATTGGAAATGGCACATGTATGATACGATCAAGGGCAGCGATTGGCTGGGCGATCAGGATGCCATACACTATATGACACGCGAGGCACCCAAGGCTGTCATCGAGCTGGAGAACTATGGCATGCCCTTCTCGCGCACTCAGGACGGCAAGATCTATCAGCGCGCCTTCGGTGGCCAGAGTCTGAAGTTTGGCAAGGGTGGTCAGGCGCACAGATGTTGTGCTGTTGCGGATCGTACGGGTCACTCCCTGCTCCACACACTTTACGGACAGTCGTTGAGCTACGATTGCCATTACTTTGTCGAGTACTTTGCGCTGGACTTGATCTTTGAGGATGGCGAGTGCCGTGGTGTGCTGGCCATCAATCTGGAGGATGGCAGCCTGCATCGTTTCCGTGCCCAGAATACGGTTGTGGCTACAGGCGGCTATGGCCGCGCCTTCTTCTCGTGCACATCGGCGCATACGTGCACCGGTGATGGCACCGCTTTGGTGGCACGCCAGGGTCTGCCCTCACAGGATCTGGAGTTTGTGCAGTTCCATCCCACGGGCATCTATGGCGCCGGCTGTCTTATAACCGAGGGTTGCCGCGGCGAGGGTGGTTATCTAATCAATTCCAAGGGCGAACGTTTCATGGAGCGCTATGCGCCCGTCGCCAAGGATCTGGCCTCGCGTGATGTTGTCTCCCGATCCATCACCATTGAGGTAATGGAGGGCCGCGGCGTGGGACCCGAAAAGGATCATGTATTCCTGCAGCTGCACCATTTGCCGCCCAAACAGTTGGCCGAAAGGCTGCCTGGCATCTCCGAGACGGCCATGATCTTTGCCGGCGTCGATGTCACACGCGAACCCATCCCCGTGCTGCCCACTGTGCACTACAATATGGGCGGCATTCCAACCAATTATCGTGGCCAGGTGCTGACCATTGATCAAGATGGCAACGATAAGATTGTGCCCGGCCTCTATGCGGCTGGTGAAGCGGCCTGCAGTTCGGTTCATGGTGCCAATCGGTTGGGTGCCAACTCTCTGCTGGATCTTGTGGTCTTTGGACGCGCCTGCGCAAAAACCATTGCTGAGGAGAACAAACCAGGTGCACCGGCGCCCACGGTTAAGGATGTGAGTGACCTACAAATAATATCATAAAACCGAATTTAAATAACATTTTAAAAACCTTTGTAGAATGCTGGCGAGTTCTCAGTGGCCAATTTAGATAAGCTGCGCCACGCCAATGGTAATATCACCACTGCTGATCTGCGTCTTAAGATGCAGCGATGCATGCAGAATCATGCGGCTGTATTCCGTGATGGACCCATACTGGAAAAGGGCGTGCGCGAAATGAAGGAGATCTACAAGCTATTTAAGGACGTCAAGGTTATCGACAAGTGCGTAGCGCCCTTGATACTTTGCGTTAAATTATTATGTATTAATGGTTTTACTAAAACTCAGATCACTTGTGTGGAACTCGGATCTGATTGAAACACTGGAGCTGCAGAATCTGCTGGCCAATGCACAGATGACCATTGTGGGCGCCGAAGCGCGCAAGGAATCACGTGGCGCACACGCACGCGAAGATTTTAAAGTGCGCCTCGATGAATACGTAAGTTACAGAAGAACTAATGATATTGTGTTATTCTTAACCAAGTTAACTTCCATTAATGCTTGTTTATGTATATTACAGGACTACAGCAAGCCCCTGGATAACCAGGAAAAGAAGCCCATAGAGCAACATTGGCGCAAGCACACGCTCGCCTGGGTGTGTTCCGAAGAAGGCGATATCGATCTTAAATACAGACCTGTTATCGATCACACGCTCGACAATGAGGTGGAAACAGTGCCACCAGCAATTCGCTCCTACTAAAAGATGTCCACTCATATTCACACACACACACACACGAACAGAAAATGTACAAAACACTGGCATGTTTACTTAACAGTGAGCAGGCATACTGTGTTGTTGGTGCAAAAATTCGCGAGTCGCAATTTTTTTATAAATTTTATGCTGCTGCTTGCTGCTGTATTTTGCAAAGATATGTTCAAAACCCATGTCAAAATTTGTTAGCATTGCTTTATAATTTTATATGTTGTATATTGAAAAGTTTATCCGATTTGTACGCTCTACCAGTGCCCACAACAATAACACAAATAATTTTAATTTTTCTAAATTTGAAATACTTTTATATAAAAAAAATGTGCAAAATTTAGTCAAAGGAATTGCGACAATGACGACGACGCCTTTTCTGTAAAAATAAATAACGAAAACGTCAGGAATAAAAGTTTTCTAGTATTTGTTAAACTTATTAAATTATTGAAACAAAAATATGTAAAAACAAAAATATATATATATATAAACAAAACAAAATGCTAGAAATAACATTTTTGAACACGAAGTTTGCTTATACATTGGCGGGAAAGCAAAAACTAAAATGTATAAGATCTCAGGCTCACTTCGGAAAGATCATACAAATGGACAATAAATTTTCTATATTTTGTACAAGTTGGAAAATTTGCAACTAGCCTGTTATTATAAACACAAAGAAAATGAAAAGAATGAAAACTTAGTTAAGATTTCTCGATGGGAATTGCATCAATGTCAGCCCTGAAACACATGCACTTGCTCTGGCTTAAGATTTAGTTCCTTCAAGCTATCCAGCGCAGCTGTGTTAAATCCTGTAGGTCCACACACGGCCACATAGCTGAATGACTCGGCTTGCTGTTTATTAAACAACGGCGCTAACAGCTCCTGGCAGATGCGGCTGCATTGGACTGGCTGCTCCGCCTGCGATAAAATGTGTTTGCACGTGAAACGCTCATCGGCGTCCTGTAGGGCCTGCAACTTATCCCGCAGCCATATATCCGAGTTTGTCTTATTGAAGTACAACAGCTGCAAACGTTCGCTGTGGGCAACGTAAAAATAAATACAAGCATGATAAATAGCTGAAAAAAAAAGAAACCGTGACTCACAGGCGATTCGAGTGTCGCTTAAGCAGCGGCCGCAGAAGACTTAATATTGGTGTGATGCCGCTGCCTGCGGCCAGGAGCAAGATGTTGCGATGTGGCTCCAGTGCGGACAGCGCAAAGCTGCCACGCGGCAAACTCAGTCGAACAGTGGCGCCTGGTTGCAGCTGATGCAACCAGCTGGACACTACACCATTTTCATAATACTTGACAAGAAAGTCCTGCCTGATGCCTGGACTTGAGTCTGTGTCTATTTGAGCGCTGTTAGAAGGCAGGCAATTGTGGGGCACGGGTGTATAGCTGCGCTCTAGCAACTGACCATTATGTGGCACTTCAATGTCCAGATGATAACCCACTGGCACATGCATGAGCACCTCCTCTTTGACGCTCTGCAGACTCAACTCAAAGGAGTCGTGATTAAAGTTAGCGCAGTGTATCACTTGATATTCATAGCGTTCCTCACATGGTGCATTCAGCTTGCCAAGCTTCTGGCTGCCATATGTTGTCCAGGGCTCTGCCTCTTGCTTGCTCAGCACCACTTCAATTTTACCTGTTTCATGACCAACACGCACAGCTTTTGGAGGCCAAACGACGGCGTCGTTGAGCGTAAAATTGAAGACATGCCAACTGATTGCCAGTTGTACGCACAGCTCCAGTGCGTCAGCAGCGGCCTTGCGCATCAGCAGCATCCCAGGATTAGCCATGCGTCGCGTATAGAAGCAGAGTGTCAATTCGCTACGCTGTTGTATCCAATCGAAGCGCGGTACAAGTTCCGCTGGCGCCGGCGGCGGTCGAATAACCACCGTTTCCTCTTTGGCAGCTACGTTTTCTTTCAGCGGACCCACATAGCATTTGCCGAGCAATTGGGGATAGTTGACCCAGGCGTGCACTTCGTCAAAAAGTTTGGTAGCATCGCGTCCTACACCGCGCATCAGCTCATCCACACCGCCCGGATGAAAGTCCATGTATCGTGTCACATTGAATACCTTGCCCCGTATGGCCATCCAGGCGTCATTGATTTGATTGTGCTTGGCTAGCTCGGCACGGCTAACTGGCACAACGCGTCCACCGGTGCCAGAGAGATCAGCGCCCGAATTGCATAAGCGTATCCAGCTCATCAAGGAGTAACCTGGCTTAAGGGCGCATTTGTTGCGCGGATTGCCCGTTGCCGAGCCCGAGCCTGTGTTATTGGAGCCTACAGTCAATTTCTGTTGCGCCGAACTCGGCAGCTGCAAACTGCTCATGGATAACGCAGCCACAGCTGGAGGTTTGAGCGGCTCTTTATCGTTTAATGTGGGTGGCTTCAACTTTGAGTCGGCCATGGTGCAGTTTAATAATTTTGGATCAACAGCTGAATTCGGATTAATCGATTTTTAAACGAAATCAGCTGCTTAACATCGATAACATTGGTGTGCTGGGCAGCTGCGATATCGATAACAAAAGTGTGCTAAATCGCTTTAAATTGTTAAAACCCAACTATTTGTTTAATTGCATTCAGCATATAAATCGTTGCCATCTCACATATACATATATTTAAATAAATATAAAGAATTAGCTTCCCCATATTTCACATAGTTAAAAGTTTTGTTAACATTGTAACGCAAGCTGTGTACCAGCCTACATTCTTACTAGTGCACAACAAACCAGCTCCGTTTTGTCAGTTTTCAACGAGTCGGTCAGCTGTTCGGATCGTTGTAATTGCGGGTAAAATTCCTGTCGCCTGACCATCTAATTTTGTGTATGCATTTTCAATTGCTATTTGCCGAATGTCGTGTTCATTTTGTTCGGAAAAAAATAACGAAAATAAGCAATTTAAGTGTCATTATTTGTGCGACTCAGCACGCATAGAGAATAAATTAATTTGTATGTGTGTATGTGCATTGTTTATTAGAATGACAAGTATAAATTGGCGCATTACTTGACGCCTCATTGGCGAACCGGTTCTATGTAAAATTAGTGAAAAACAGTGAAATAAAAGTTTTTTGTGCAATACAATGCATAATTATGACAACTACTGCACATCTATGTGTGTAAATACATACATATGTGCGTGTTTGTTTGTATTGCTGTATTGCTGCAGTTGACATGCTTGTGATTTTTCTACAGCATTACATTACTCTACATACATATGAATTTTTAATCCTTTTACAATATGTTTTTTGTTGTTAGTATGATGTCATCAAGCGTACGCTTGCCGGTTGTTTCGTTTGCTTTGCCATCCTGCCACACAAAGACTCACACACATTTGCACACCCACACAAACAGTTGCTCCATTCATTTCACTATTGAATCCACTGGCTGCTAACTGCGCCCGCGGATTCTCGAGTTTGACACTCAATTAGTTTTGAGCTCTTATACATTTACTCTCTCTCCCTGCGGTTGCTCTCACGCAACAAGTGTTAATAACGTCTTAAAATGTGCCTATCATAAATCAAAATCTGACCTGCACGCACGTTTGATGACTCTGGCGGTAATCTTATCTGGCTTATAATCAGGTTTTTTGCTTGCTCCATACTCCATATCGTTGCTTGATAATGGATTAAACTTTGCCCAAATCAATTGCTAAATTTACTATTAATAATTAGCAGTTGATTCATTTGTATGCTTACGTACATATGTATGTATGTGTTACATTTCATTTGTTGCCATGTGTAAATTGAAGCGTGCCCATTCCAATTCAATTAAACTTATTAAGAAAACAAACATCGCTCGAACAAGTTGCGATATGCTGCCACAACAACAGATGATAAGAAATTGCGACAATAATAATAACAACAACAGCAAAAGTAGACGCTTGTTCAAGCTTTGACCATGACGAACAATTACAAAATACCGACGCAATGTGTGAGATAAGAATGTGGCGAAAACACAGCCGGCGCCCTTCAACTTGACGAAAACGGAGAGAGAGAGAGAGAGAGAGAGAGAGAGAGAGAGAAAAAAGGCAGACAGGATAAGTAGCGGAATACGCTGCCTATGTATGTATACCCTGTGGGTATACTTTGTGGAAATAACTATTTAAATTAAAACTAAAAAAAAACCAGTCAGGTTTAAAAAAATAAATGAAATACCGGTTAAAGATTTCTTTTACTAATAATTTGTATGTGCACAAAACGCAAGTCTCAATTTATAAACAATTAATTCAAGTGAATTTGACACTTTAAACCGCATTAAATTTTACAAACGGTGTTGACAGGGCATACCCTAGGTAACCACTCGCGATTCTAGCATGACTAGTTCAAGTGTTATCACATTTTCGTTTTAAGTTATGGCTGCAGCTGCGGATCGTGAAATCGTCGCAACGATGAGTCATTTCTTGTGGTTTCCACATATCGTACATGCAGCTGCGGAGTGGGTGGTTATTCTATCTCTATTTCTCTCTCACTCACTCTCTCTCTTTCTGTCTGTAGCTTAATTCGAATACGCTTTTATATGCCCATTCTTTGTCTTGTTATTGTTTGGACATTGACTTCTTTTCCCTCTATAATCTCTGTTGGTCGGCTATCATTTAAGCCCAAAGTAAACTCCGTCTGCTAATTCGACACCATTCATGGAGAACGATAAGATAATGTGCATGCAGGAGATATATAATGTCAACTCTACATATGCCAGCAAAATAATAAGCTGTATAGATTTTGTCGTTTGATGAACTGGGTTGAGTCGGCTTTTTTCTATTTATCAGGCAATGCTACTTAACAGATCCAATAGAGTTGTCGCTCCCAAATTAGAAAGTTACGTGCCCAAAGTTAATTCGAACTTGACCAAAATTCTCGATTCCGTAAGCTCTATTCCATTATACAGAAAAATGAAAACATTGATTTATTTTATATACAATTTCATTAATTCTTTTGAACAGCCACTTAAAATAAGCAACGCCTCCTTGTGGGCGATAAAGTTCTATACGGGCGTAGAAAATGGGGCCCCGAGAACATATTTAAGTAGTTAGAGAAAATCTGCTTTCGATTAACTTTAAGTGCTTTTAGAAATCCTAAAGCTTTTTTATTACTCAAAGGT
Organism: Drosophila borealis; assembly: GCA_035045885.1. Classification (NCBI taxonomy): domain Eukaryota; kingdom Metazoa; phylum Arthropoda; class Insecta; order Diptera; family Drosophilidae; genus Drosophila; species Drosophila borealis. The sequence continues at coordinate 3,078,397 of JAWNOR010000206.1, read as the reverse complement.
CGCTTCTAATTTCTGTACAAATCTATTTTCTGTGGGTTCTAATTTTATAGCGACTATACAATTAGCAAAATTTTAGTTAATATAGCTGTAAATATACGTCCGCTTCATTTCAAGCTTTACGCTTTATACATTTTCTGAAAAGTCATTAAATTACGTATATGCCGTGCAAATGGAAAATTTTTCGTTCTTCAGTTATCCATTGCGTGTTTATATGCATACCCTAAGTTTTGCCTCAGCTTTAATATTGCGTTTGATAAATTTATTAGTAAACTATATTCTCGTCTTTGTTTTGGAAATGACCGACTATGAAATATATATTCCCAGAAGGTTAATTTATTAGTAAAATAAATCCCTGTCCTTTAATTATATTTTAAGGAAAAACTCTATACAAAGTTAATAACTGCTCGAAAATATAGAGAATATATAGAAATATAGAGCCATATAAAGAAACAGAAACAAATTTGAAGGATTATATTTTGGCACCTATTACAGGGTATATATCGGGCGTTCTTTGTCAAGTGGATCAAACTTGTTATTGTTTATGATTGGCACTTTGGGAATCGTTTGCTAGTTCTGTACACTATATCCGTAGCTCGTCGAGCATTTAGTCATGTATCGTTTCCGATCTGCTGTGTGCAAAGTCTTGTGGTCCCAGACATCGTAAACTTGATAATGTATGACTCACTCCCGATCTGTAGGGTAACGTGGCGATATTTAAGTGGCTGCTTCGACAGCCGCTGGCAATCGATTTCTCAAAACTGTGGATGTTCAGTCCTCACATATAATTTATCAACACGCAGAATGAATTCAAATTTCAAAATTTCTATTAAATGTGTCTATAAGGAATCAATTGAAATCAATAAATGTAAAGCGTTTATTCATATGCAATATTAATGGGTAATAATAAGAAATCCAGTCTATAAAATAATCTGAATATGCATTCGTTTGCATGCACATATGTACATATGAGGCAGGTCTCCGTCTGTTACGCATCCAAGAGAACAGGCTTTAATCAGGAAATAAAAAAGTTTCATATAAGATTTTAAATACAATTAATATAAGATTCATGTTTAGTTCGTACACTGAACTTAAGCATTGAATAATGGAATTCAATTAGTATGAATATTTATAGTTCTTTGTTGGCTTAGCTTTAATGCCATTTTGTGCCCATATTATTATCTTTTGATCTTTTTTTATTTGCTAGAATTGTTATCACTGCGTATTGTTGCAATTGTAGCATTAAAGTTTTTATTTAATTTCATTTCGTTAAGTTAATGTCGTTCTTGAAAAGCTATGGATTGCAAAGATACAATTTATTTATATTAAAACAGCGGGCTTTTACTAGCACGGCCATGTTAAACAGCCGTATACAGACTGTTAAGTTTGTGTACTCCCATATAAACGTATTTTTATTGCCTAGCTAAACCAAAATACACAGACCCACAGACCTGCATATACTATGTATTCATATTTGCAATTCGATAATAGACTGTGTTTCTGAGAATGTTTACATAAGATTGTTAAATGAAATTTTGCCGGGCTATACCTGAACGCAATCTAGACTCATGTTTATCCGATTAAGATTTCTTGAGTTTTTGCCAGAAATTGTATTCCTATATTATTTTCTCTCTTTCCCTTGGCAGAGAAACAACACATGGGCGAGAATAAGAACAGGAGAAGGAATACAATTAAAAACATCAATTGCTAACAATATATAGCCAAAGCATCACATTCCATATCAGACGACGTCATGCCGCAGAAGCAATTGCAGCCGGAGAAGGTGCCGCTAGGACGCACCATTGGCGCCTTTTTGTTTGGCCTGCTGCAGTCCTTCTTTCGTTTCGTCTTCCGTTTGATCTATGGCGTCAGCGGAGCTCGCATGCCGGCCATAACGGATCCCATACTCCTCGAATCGGCCACATCGCTGGCAACCAAAATTCGCAATCAAGAGGTGAGACACTTACTTTCCTACTCCTTGCACTGTCTATTAATGCGCTCGTTCTTTTCACAGCTAAGTAGCGTTCAGGTTCTGGAATCGTTTATACGTCGCGTTAGGGAAGTGAATCCTTTGCTCAACTGCGTGGTTGACGAGCGCTACGATGAGGCTTTAAAAGAAGCCGCCGCAGCCGATGCGCTTATCAAGTCCGGACAGTACACAGTGGATCAATTGGCCGATCTGAAGCCATTTTTGGGTGTGCCTATTACAACAAAGGACTGCATATCGGTTAAGGGTGAGCCTATAACTATAAATTTGGATATATTAAATGTACACTACCAATGCTGTAATTTGCCCTCCAGGCATGCTGCATACGGCTGGACTTTATTCGCGTCGCGAGTTGCGCGCCGAGAACGATGCGGATGCGATGGCGTTGATGCGCAAAGCGGGCGCTATTCCTTTTGCGCTGACCAATGTGTCGGAGGTGTGCATGTGGTGGGAAAGCAACAATACGGTGCATGGTAGGACGCGCAATGCTTACGACACGAATCGCATTGTGGGCGGCTCTAGCGGCGGCGAGGGTTGCGTCCAGTCGGCCGCTGCCTCACCCTTTGGCCTGGGCTCAGACATTGGCGGTTCAATACGCATGCCGGCCTTCTTCAATGGCATATTTGGACACAAGCCGAGCAAGCTGATCGTTTCGAATAAGGGCCAGTTCCCAACACCATTCAGTGCGGAGCAGAACTCATTTCTGGGCCTGGGTCCCATGTCACGCTTTGCTGAGGATCTGCGACCAATGCTGCAAATTATGGCCGGCGAGAAAGCGGAGCTGCTACAACTCAACAAGCCCGTGGTCCTGGAAAAGTTGAAATTCTTTTATCAGGAGTCTGATGGCGGTGGTCGCATGGTGTCCGCCGTGGATGCTGATCTGCGCCAGGCTATGCGCCGTGTTGTGGAGCATTTAAGCAAGAAGTTTGGCGCTGAAAAGGTGGAGCGCGTGCAGTTGCCACAGATACGACAATCGGCGGCCATTTGGTTTGCCAACATGCGCGATGATTCCGGCCATGGCTTTAGCTTTCAACTGGGCGATCTGCGCTACGATATCAACACCTACTTGGAGCTGCTAAAGTGGCTGGTGGGTGCCTCCAAGCATACGTTCATTGGACTGACAACGGCGCTGATGGACAGCGCACAGTGCCAGCACGGCTCGTCCAAGTACAAGCATCTGGTGGCTAAGCGGGACGAGCTGCGTGCCACACTGCAGCAGCTTCTGGGCGACAATGGCGTGCTCTTCTATCCCACGCATCCCACTGTGGCTCCCTATCACAATGAGCCTATTCTGCGCCCCATTAACTTTTCCTATACGGGCATTGTGAATGTGCTGGGCTTTCCAGCCACCGCTGTGCCGCTGGGCCTGGGCAGCGAGGGTTTGCCGCTGGGCATCCAGGTCATAGCCAATTTCAACGAAGATCGGCTATGCCTGGCCGTTGCCGAGGAGCTGGAGCGTGCCTTTGGCGGCTGGCAGCGTCCCGAGGTGCGGTTGTGAAGCCGTTCTGTCTTAACCCATACACAAACATACACAGCCGAGTGTATAGCTTTTAGTAGTAGGAAATTGTATCCTGGGCCCCGCAAATAACCCACCCACCACAAACCACTTACCATCGGCTCGTTAATTAAGTTTATGTACAGCCCGGTATACACAATGTTTGTCGTTGTTGCACGAATTGTGAAACGAACCATCAGCATGTCCCGTGTCCGCATATTAATATATGTTTATATGTATACATACATATATTAATGTGCATGTTAGTGCCTCGTAATATCAATATTTCGATGTGGTTTTAATTGCTATTATATTTTATATTTCGTATACAATATGTTTTTAATCGTAAATTTAGCAGTAATCTAAGCTCACATTTGATTTTGCATTTAAAATAAATTTGTTAAAAAGTGAAAAGACGGGTCTAACCATTTTTTTTATAATCTTGTTCGGTAAGACTGTGACCAGCGTATTTCACATGCATTGCCGTTTGTAAGGATCAGCGTACCAGGCATAAAACGTGGCAGCCTGGTCGCCCGGTGAATCCGAATGGAAGAATGTTAGTTAACCTTAACATAACATAGGCTTAACATAACAACGTTAACTTTGAATTGCAGTTTCGGAGTCGTTGAAAAATGTCTATTACAAACGAAAAATATCACGTATCCTATACATTTCTTGTAAAATGTTGCCAAATGACAGAAAGATTTTAAGGTTGAACAATTACAACACATAAGCAGCCAAAACACTAAATTACAAAATTGTAAAACCTTTTCGTACACTTTCAGGCAACACGCACGTCACAATCAAAATCAGACTGTGCGCCGTATACACAATTCAGACTCAACAAACACAACAACAAAATGAACAAATCAGATCCCATATCGCTCAGTTTCCACGACTCTTGTCTGCGGATGTCCGACGTCCAACTGCTGCACGGACCACGCTGGCTGAACGATCAGGCATCTAGCTCGATTAGTTAATACCAATGTCTATATACATATATTTATCTATTGTTTTGCAGATTTTGAGCTTCTTTTATGAGTATCTGTCGCATGTCAAGTACAAGAACAACAACGATCTGTACTTCATAGCGCCCGAGGTAACGCAGTGCATGAAGTATATGGATGACTCCGAGCTGGCGCTGCTCCTGAACAAGAATAACGCTGTCTACAAACCATTTATTTTCTTTGCGCTCAACGATAATGGAGCCACTGAAGAGGGAGGCACCCATTGGTCGCTGCTGGTGCTCTCTCGACCAGAGCAGACGTTCTTTCACTTTGACTCCTATGGGAACAGCAATACGGCAACCTCCATAAAGCTGATGAACAAGGTGAAGGGTATGCTGGGCATGCGTTTGGCCCAGTTTCGTCCTATGCGTTGCCTGCAACAGGCCAATGGCTATGACTGTGGTATTCATGTCATCTGCATGACCGATCATATAGCGGGTTATGTCAGTCGCTACGGGATGATCGAGGGCTTACCCATATTGCACTTTGATACGGTCAAGGGCAAGCGGGCGGATCTGCTTAAACTGATCTTGTCGCTGGGCGGCAGCTGTTAACTTATCTATTTTGATTGCATTGTTTGAAATGAGCTCTTATAAAAGTAACCCATTGTAATATATACTAAGTACCGAATGCAGATGAGTGTGTGTAATATGATCGATATGTTTACGCTTCTCGATATTGATATGGATTATATATATATTTGTTGAAATTATTGATTGACCGATCTGACTGGGAATATGATATTGATATTAATTGTATTAATTTGATTAAATTATTGTTTGCCTTCTGTAGCTCTGAGCATAAGACTGACATAGATTATATTAAATTTTATAGATCATAATTATTTTATTTGCCGCATGAGACATGTATATAGATTATTTATATATTTTTGTATATGATCAATTTTTTGTTATGATCAATTGTTTCAATTTATATTTACCAAATCTGTCTGTACACACGATTCTGCTTTAGATCATATTAATTTGTTTTAATTATTGTTGGCCCGGTCAGGCTGGACACTGGTGCAAGACGAGCACTTTTGACTTTTGTTTATAATGATTATCAGAATATATTGTTGTATATAGATACATTATATGATAAGATTGCTCTGTATTTAAGTATTTGTAGTTTTAATATACATTTGGTATATAATTAGCGCTTCACAAAGTGTATTTGTTCAACAGCAGATGAAATTGCAGCAACAATATAGAAAACCCAAAAATGGAGCCTATCATTTGGAACCAGCATCTACGATTCACCTTGTAGAGGCCGCAAACCCAAAGGTTCAACTTTGAAGTACATACATATAGCACATAGGCATCCAGCTGCAAGGGTAATATACGATAGCTATTAAATATATTTAATATTGTAGGGAAAAATCATGAATGATATACACCTCCTTGAACCAATAGCCCTCGCTAAGGACATGATGGGCCGCGCTCTGAAAACGTACCGTCTGATCGCACATGAAATTCAATAGGTAGAAATCCAGCAGGCGCATATTATAATTGGCGGCGCCAAAGACAAGCATATATATCGGCGCTTTTATGCTGAAGGAGAAGAGTATGCCCCAATACCCGTAGACTACACAAAATGCCAGATTGTCGAATCGGGTCGTCAGCAATAGCAGTCCATAGATCTTATTGATTCGCAGTGTGCAACGTGTCAGCAGACTGTGCAGTGTCCACAGTCGCATCAGCTCCTCCAGCTCAGCATTTGTAGGGTATCTCTTGCGCACACAGCTCATTAAGTGCTCCAGCTCTGAATTAAGATACTGATAGCAATAGGCAATGTCCCAAAGGGCGAGAAAATAGCGATAGATGGCCAACAGGGGTATATTCATAGTATTCCCGAAAAAGAAAGCGCAGATGATGGCCGTCCAGTTAGTTATATTCGGCATCATCAGGCAGGATGTCATGCCGGTCAAGCACAAATACAGCATAGTGCCAAGTTTTAGCTGAAATAAATAGGCCAGAGAGCCGCAGTCACCCTCTTTGCCTAGCACATTCTGTACCCTTTCCTGGCCCTTCAATCTGTTCACGATTCTCTCCACTTCCAGCAGAGCTTTATCCCGACTACCACGTGAGATTAGGGTATAGGCAATGGCTGCGTAGGATACCGTGTACAGTATGTATGTGGTAAATGTGATCAAATTGGGAAACCAATTGATTGTCTTTATGTACTGTGACGTAAACCAGAGTGCCCCGGGCAGCAGTGAAAGCGTAAGGACATTCAGGAACAGCGCATAGGAGCGTGTCAGCCAGCTCTGTCGAAAACTGCCGGCCACCCGACGGTACGAGGTAACACCCAAGAGCAGAGCATAGTTGTGATAGCACTGTAATAGCCACGGCCCGACCATTCTATACGGACTACAACGCAAAACTGAATATTTTATATGGACTTTGTCCTGCCTCGGCTCGAATGGGCTAATTAACAAAAGTGATGCTATCTTGGGCAGCGCATCGCCTGATGAAAACTGATGTACATATTAAGCATGGGGATTGTTTTCACAACCAACACGATTATATAAGCCAGCTTTAATTATTCGCCTTTCCAGGAAGAGCGATGTCTAGTATTGAAAGGGATTTAAGGATTAGACGGATCTCTTAATAAATTATACATTTCTATTTTTAATCAGCCTGCTAACAGCCATTAAAATATCGATTAATAATATGCCTTATATTAGCTTTCTGTATGTTCTCATGGAAGTACATCAGCTGAGATTCGTTCCCACTGCTAGAAAGGCTATATTAGCTCTTCTTCTGTCATATGGAAATCTTTTTACACACATCTACAATTCTTGGGCAAACAAACAGAAATATTATGCTGCCGTTTGTCCCCTTGGAGCCAGGATAAATATGAGTGCTTTGGCTTGGATAAACAAATATTTATTCGAAATCCAACTAAAAATACATGAGTCGCACTTCTTTCAAATGTGCTGGGGTCGGTTTTGTCTCTTTTTCTAGTGCCAAGCACTGGGCCAGAGTAAACATTAAATTATACAAATTATTATTATAATAAATATCGCATTCACATGGAAGATCAGCTTGCGTTCAACGTTTGCCATCCACCACATAAGGCATGCGTCGCACAGAACCTCACTCATCCGCTCTTTCACTCTCACAAATTGTTTTAAGCGTATACGGTTGAATCGTATTCACAGTGCATTTTACAATTAGTAACGTTTTATGAAAGGTCACTTAGAGCTACACAAATTATAACAAAGTATTTAATAGTTTAGTCCTTGCCGCCCAGTGAGAGGATCAGCTTGAGCAGCTCTGCCCTCTTGGCCTTCACCGTGTCAATGTGCAACGTGGGTAAGCCCTCGATCAACTCGTAGCGATTCACATAGTCCGCTATGTGATCGGTCATGCAGATGACATGAATTCCACAGTCGTAGCCATTGGCCTGTTGCAAGCAACGCATCGGACGAAACTTGGCCTGTCGTACGCCCAACAACTCCTTGACCTTTGTCATCAGTTCCATCGAGGGGCCCGTATTGTTATTGCCATAGGAGTCAAAGTGAAAGAACGTCTTCTCCGGTCGTGACAGCACCAACAGCGACCAATGGGTGCCGCCTGCTTCAGTGGTTCCATTATCATTGAGCGCAAAGAATATGAATGGCTTGTTGACCGCATCATGCTCGTCGAAGAGCATCTCTAGCTCGGAGTCATCCATATACTTCATGCACTGCGTTACCTCGGGCGCTATGAAGTACAGGTCATTGTTGTTCTTGTACCTGACATGCGACAGATACTCATAATAGAAGCTCAAAATCTGAAATAACAATATATATAAATATACATAGAAATTGGTATTGACTAATCGAGCTAGATGCCTGATCGTTCAGCCAGCGTGGTCCGTGCAGCAGTTGGACGTCGGACATCCGCAGACAAGAGTCGTGGAAACTGAGCGATATGGGATCAGCTTTGCTCATCTTGTTGTGATTGCTGCTGTTGTTGTTGTTGTGGTTAAGTCTTCCAGCGTTGAGTCTTTGGATAGGCCGCCGCGCAGTCTGATTTTGATTCTGACGAGCGTGTTGCCTGCGAAAGGTATCAGGAAAAATGGTTGAATTGTTTAATTTCATGCATTCGTGTCTTTTTGTTGCACCTTAATATCTTTCTGTCGTTTGGCAACATTTTACAAAAAATTTAATCGGTATGGGGATTTTATTTTTTTCGCTTTTTTTGTAATGAAACACAACTGAAGCAAACTCCAGCGAGCTACAGACTCCGAACGTCGCCTTTCAAAGCCAACGTTGTTATGTTAAAGCTATGTTATGTTAATGTTAGTTGACATGTTCCCTTATGCTTTCGCCGGGCGACCAAGTTGCCACAGTTACTGCACTTGCTAATTTAGGCGTAGTATGGTATAATAGGTATGCTGCTTAATGAAAATGGCTGTAAAGCAAAATTCCCAATATGATGCGTAACAAATCTTATTATAGAAAACCATTTTTAAACGTTTCTTGGCTTTAGTATTATGGCATGATATAAATTTTTATTACAGCACAATATAATTATTGGCAAGTATTCAATAAGGAGGCAAATGTTTTTTCTTTATTCCGCGTACTTTGATGTTAATTGAAAATTATTGTTCACTGCCTAAGAAACAGGTCTTGCCTTTTAATAAATGTTTTTAAAATAAAGAACAAACAAAACAAAACGTAACCTTGCGGCATTATTCGGCAGAATGAGCATAGCACAACAAAGGCGAAAAAGCAATGCGGCGAATTGGGCTCGAAAAAGAATGGGTATAAGAGGCAACACTTACCAAAAAAGATGGCAGACTCAAGTTGAAATTTATGCTGATTTTTTGGGGGTCTGTTGGGCTTCCTGAATTTTAATGGGGTTATCATTTAAGACTTGCAAGCTAATTCGTAAATAATTTGCGCCGACAAATGCGTCTATAAAATTAATCAATATGAATTTAACACTAATGCGACTTGTACACTGCACTCTTGTTGGGAAATTGGTAGCAGCCAACTTAATGCATATTGAAAATTGCGCGCAGCCAACTTTAAGCAAGTTGGATATTGCGTGCAGCTAACTTAAAGCGAGGTGAATATTGTGCGCGGCGGCAGTATTCAAAAATGTTGTTGAAAGTATAAAAATCATATATGTTTTTAAAATAAATTCGTAAACTTAGAAGCATGCGTTGCAGCATAGACTTTTCAAATTTTATAACAGGTTCGCTACTAAATTATAATTTGTTGTTCATCATGTCCGAGAATGAAGGAAGTCTTACTAGAAGAATTGCATTTGTCAATCCAAATGATTTGGACCTAACCGATTGCTGCCGAATCTGCAAATGTAGAGCAACTGTGGAAAATGGAATCAAATTGCGTCCACTTTTTAATGGCCGTCGTTTAACACGCATTATAGCCAATACGGTACACATCGAGGTATTCCAGACAAACACCCAATATGGCTTACATTATTAGTTATAGCTTTATTTTAATGCGCAGATTAAAGATGTTCAGGGCTTGCCACGTTTTCTTTGCGAGAAGTGTTTGAACATTTTGAAAACCTTTTCCATTTTTCAAGTGGATTTCCGACGTTCCGAAGAGGAATTTAAGATGGCAATCGAGGCACGCAGGACTTATCAGATGGACGCCTTAATGGAATTTTCCACTGCCATCGAAATGGAAAAGCAAAGGGAAAACGATCAAAAAAACGCGGCACTTGTTACAAATTTCCTAAAAAAGGCGAAGAAGACGAGCAAATCGAAATCGAAACTTCAAAATTGAGTATTGGGCAACTAGTTAATTTGTTTGGCATTAGTTTTTATGTACTTAATTTTTTTGATTTTACAAACCCTTTTCATTTTTAATTTTTATTATACAATTTTTCAATAAATTCAACAGCTAGGTTTGAAATTTTCGGGGCACTGATTTTTCATTTGATACACGTCACAATCACTAAAGGCTTTGTTTAAAGGCACCTCACAACCTGGTTTCCTCCCATCGAAAGAGCTGCTACTTGTGTCTGGGAATAACATGACCCCGTCGGCGGGCGACCATGCGCCGCTGCGAGCCTGACTGTTGAACCATTTCAATTGCTTGTTAATCTGCAAAAATAGTGATGTGATTAAATGTAAGGGCAACCAACTAAAATCTCACCATTTTTATCAATTTTTTATGTTTTTTGGGGCTGAACAAATCTGCTGCAAAGTTAAAAATATTTGTTGGCTGCTTTTTAATAGCTTCCGTTACAATAACTCGTATTATAGCGCGTATCTGAAGTGAAAATCATATATACATATGAGTACCATAATTAAAATGATTTTAATACCTCTGGGTGTCGGCCCAAATATGTCCAATCGCCTTTGCGCAAATTTCTCGATATATTTTGAATAGTTTCATCAATTTGTTTTAAATCATCTTCATTTGTGGCCTGATCCGGGTCCTCATCAGTCTCAACCGGGTCGGAATCATCATAAGGTTCTGACGCATAGTGAATATCCATTATAATTTAGTTACCAGACAATTTTATATGCATCCAAATTCTGTAATGTGTCTAACCAAATTATTTTGTTGGCTGTTAAACAGCAGCCTACCTTACAAAGTAAAAAAAAGATTGTATTTATTTAATAAATAAAAAAAAAAATAAAATAAACCCAGCCCGTGACAATGCTTATTTGCAGCATTGCCGTGACCAGGATTCGAACCTGGGTTACCACGGCCACAACGTGGGGTCCTAACCACTAGACGATCACGGCTACGCTGGGTTGTTGTGTGCCACTGTCTAAAACGCACTTTTCAGAGACTGCGCCAAAAAGCGTACTCACAACTCACAATGAATTGAAAATAATTTGGTTGAAGAAAAATAAACAAGTGCAGTGCGTGATTTAACATTTACATATATTTAACAGAATTATTAGTTTTGTACGCTCAACTAATTTTCTTTTATGCTTACGATAAAATTTGTTTGTACTTAACAATTATAGCTTTTCAGAATTTGTTTTTATTGTGACTTGAGGGTTACTTGTTGTAGCTGTGTTTGCATTTACGGTATTTGTGCGCTCCCTGCGCTGCTTGAGGCGTTCCTGAAACTGTAACTTGAGCACTTCAATGGGTGTGTTTAGTGCGAAATTTATGTCAGGCAGCTAAAAATAGTTGTAATTGAATATTTAATGAAAAACTTCATACTTTGTGCATTCCTACCTGATAGGTGGCCAGCAAAAAATTACAACGCACACGCTCATTAGCAATTCGCTGAACAATCGCCTGCACCTCTTCCGTGTTTACCATATTGGCAATGGCAACTCTTAGGTTCTTGATATCCTTCAGACGTTTGGCTTCTTGGACAGATTGATTAACACCACTCTCAGTGGCCTCATCATCGAGCGGTATTGTCTCGAATTGTATTTCATTTTCGGCTGCATTGCGAACTGTATGTTGCGTTTTTCTCGATCTATGTCTCACTTGTTTGCTGTTTATTTCTATAGGAGGACAATTGCTAGATGCATCTGATGGTGAAAATTCAGATGTTCTGGTAGTGCTTGTCTCTGCTGAACTGGGTACTGAGATTTTTCTTTGTTTTTCTGGCGTATGCTCGTTAATTTGACTATCGCGGGTTATTGATTTTGCCATAGCCGTTGCTGGTTCTGGCATATCGTCGTCGGAGTCTGGTATTTCAATGGAATTATACATGTTTTTCCACGTATTGGCGCTTCTTCTTGCCACGCAAAGTGGGGATGTTCATATCGTAGTTATTTGTATCGATTAATCGATACCTTATGCATTAATTGGCGGCTTTATGTTTAAAAACTTTGTTAAAACTTGATTTATTTACAACTAAGGATTTCTATAGATTTTATATTTTATTAGAAAAACAGCTGCTATGGTCGTTATGGCCTTATAAGACATTTGGCTACCAGTTTGCATATTAGCACTCAATATAATAAAATTTTATGGTAATCCAAGATTTTTTATTGTAACGACAAGCTTGAATCATTTGTAAGACTCGATACACCTAACACGATCAAACAATTTTTTGTTTCTGTTAATTTAGATCATTTTTAACTCGATACATTTAGTACAAACTACAAGTGCTTGCTGTGGCGTCATCGATATTGCTATAGGGCGAGTGATGCCATACTTTCTGCTAAAAAGCAAATCATATCGATTCTGTGACACCACTGCTGGCAACCAACAACAGCACACACAAGACGCACACATAGCTACGCTATTTTCTTAACTTGCGTAGGCGAATTTCTTAATTTTCGAATTAAGATCGACGCAAAATTTATGTAAAACCTTATTAAAACAATTGCATACCTTTTGCTTGAGGCAACAGCAGACGCGGCAGCTGCAAATAAGTCGTTTTAACACACCAACAGCGACACAATATGGGAAACACCGACTCCAAGCTGAACTTTCGCAAGGCGATTGTCCAGCTGACGCAGAAGAATCAAAAGATTGACAACAATGATGAACAGTTCTGGGAGCAATTTTGGCAGGCTCATCAAACGACGCTTGAGGATGTGTTTGCGCTGGTCACCGCTAGTGAAATACGTCAAATACGCAACGATAATCCCGCCAACTTGGCGACACTCTGCTACAAGGCTGTGGAGAAGTTGGCACAAGCCGTCGACAGCAGCTGTCGCACCCAGGCGGACCAACAGTGCGTGCTCAACTGTGTGCGTCTTCTGGTACGCATATTGCCTTACATTTTCGAGGATGATAAGTGGCGTGATTTCTTCTGGAGCAGTCTGCCCGCACAGGAGCAAGGCACTCATGGCCAGACAGTGCCGCTGGCGCAGTCGCTTCTAAATGCCATATGTGATTTACTCTTCTGTCCTGATTTTACGGTAACGGCAACACGGCGTGCTGGGCCAGAGAAGGCCGAAGAGCTTGCTAACATTGACAGCTGCGAGTACATCTGGGAGGCAGGAGTGGGATTTGCCCAATCACCACCGCGCAATGCACACATGGAACGCAGACGCACGGAGCTGTTAAAGCTGCTGCTTACCTGCTTCTCGGAACCAATGTACCGCAGCCCACAGCAATCGGAGGAGCCCAACAAATGGATTGCCTACTTTACCTCTGCGGATAACAGGCATGCGCTGCCACTGTTCACCTCATTTTTGAACACGGTGTGCTCTTATGATCCCGTTGGCTTTGGTGTGCCCTACAACCATCTGCTGTTTGCGGACACCACTGAGCCGCTAGTGGAGGCCTGTCTGCAGCTGCTGATTGTCACCTTGGATCATGACATGGTTGTGCAGCATCAACAGCAGCAGCAGGAACAACAACAACAACATCAATTAACCCATGCAGGTGGAGTGCTGGTCACACCCTACGATGAGGGGGGCTGCGGCGATAATCTATTCATAAATTACTTATCTCGTGTACATCGTGATGAGGATTTTCATTTTGTGTTGCGGGGCATTACGCGCCTGCTCAACAATCCGCTGGTTCAGAACTATTTACCCAACTCAACAAAGCGGCTGCATTGCCATCAGGAGCTGCTTATATTGTTCTGGAAGATTTGTGACTACAACAAGAAATTCTTGTATTTCGTCCTGAAGAGCTCTGATGTGCTGGACATTCTTATACCCATACTTTATCATCTAAACTACTCACGAGCGGATCAATCGCGCGTCGGTCTCATGCACATTGGCGTCTTCATACTGCTGCTGCTCTCGGGTGAGAATTGTCCAGCTATGGATATCTTTATATATATTCTAATCTGTTTCCTTTCGCCAGGTGAGCGCAACTTTGGCGTGCGTCTGAACAAGGCTTACTCGGCCACGGTGCCAATGGATATACCTGTTTTTACCGGCACCCATGCGGATCTGCTCATCACAGTGTTTCACAAAATTATAGCCACAGGCCATCAGCGGCTGCAGCCACTGTTCGATTGCCTGCTGACCATCTTGGTCAATGTATCGCCTTATCTCAAAACGCTCTCGATGGTGGCTAGCGTGAAGCTGCTGCATTTGCTGGAGGCATTTAGCACACCCTGGTTTCTGCTCTCAGCGCCCAGCAATCATCATTTGGTATTCTTTCTGTTGGAGATTTTTAACAACATCATACAGTACCAATTCGATGGCAACTCGAATCTAGTCTATACGATAATACGCAAACGTCATGTCTTTCATGCCATGGCCAATTTGCCCACGGATATGGCTGGTATATCCAAGTGTCTGAGTGGACGCAAAACAGGTAGCAAATTCAATTTGCCGCGCGTGCCGCAGCGCAAACAGGCAGCGGCCATGACCAGTCAGGAGCTGCCTTCGGCCCAGGTGCCCGACGAGTATGCCGAGGAGGAGGAGGAAGACGACGATGATGAAGGTGCTGATGTGGACATTGACCGCATGGATAAGGAGGCGACAGCCGAGGAGGATCTCGAATCGGAAACGGAATCGCATGAACGTTCGCAGCTGGGTGACACACAGCTGGACCCGGTTGCAGCGCTGACGGCACAACCCGCCGAGCCGGGAACGCTTAAAACTTCGCTGCTTGAAACGCCAGACATTGGTCAAATGACCGAGCGCGAACAGGCGCATCCCAATGACAAAACGGACCTGACGCCGTTTGACAAGTCGCCCGTAGGGTCACCTCGCGCAGCTGGCGCCAAATCCACATCGCCGACGCTGTCACGCGATGATCAGACGCGTCTCTCGGTGGCACATCGGTCCAGCATACGAATGGTGCCAGGCGATGGTGATCGCTGGACGCCCACACCCGAGTGGATAGTCTCGTGGCGCTCAAAGCTGCCGCTGCAAACCATTATGCGTTTGCTGCAGGTGCTCGTGCCACAGGTGGAGAAGATCTGCATTGACAAGGGGCTCACCGACGAATCGGAGATACTGAAATTCTTGCAGCATGGCACTCTGGTAGGGCTGCTGCCAGTGCCGCATCCCATACTAATACGCAAATATCAGGCTAATTCCGGTACCACCGCCTGGTTTCGCACCTACATTTGGGGCGTCATTTATTTGCGTAATGTGGAGCCAGCCATATGGTATGATACGGAGGTCAAGCTCTTTGAGATACAGCGTGTCTAAAACTCTAGTAAGTGGAACACCAAACAGCAACTTAAAAAAAAAAAAAACAACTACAATAATAGCAGCAACAACATCAACAAAAGGAACATAGCCTACCCAAAAAATACAAAATCGCTTTTGCATTTACTGTAGTTAATTTATTTAATTCATAGTCCATTCCAAAAATTTATGATGTACGAAATATCAATGTTTTAAAGGGTTTTCATTTAAAAAAGAAAAGCATAATGCTGATTCATCAGTTAGGCGTCGGCGTCGTCAGAACAATCCATTAAACACCATTTGAGGCTTTATCAGTTCTGACATAGCGTGAATTTTGTTTGTTTGTTATCAGCTTTTTTTAATTTGTTTTTATCAGCATCGTTTTCAAATCGTTCAATGCTTTTAACAATCCAATTATTTTGTATTCCTATAATAGTTTTATTTTTAATAGACAATGTTCCTTGTGCCGTATTTGTAAAACTTTGCTTAGTTAATTTATTTGTTTGTCTTAGTTTCTATTTATTTATTATAGTTTTGCTTTATTTCAACACAAACTCAATAGCTATTTGAAATAGTCTACAAAATATGTTTTAAAGCCCGTTTAGATCTAGTTAAATCTTAAGATTTAGCTGTCTGATAATTTGCGTACGCCTTGCAATTCTTTTAAACATTGTATTTCTAAACAAATTATATTCCACTATACAAAAGCCCGAATTAATTTATTTTTAATAACCAACATCAAGCTTTATTTATATTTTTTGTGTAATTAGCTTATATTGTGCAATGTCAGTTTTTCTAATGGTTCGATACATATATATGTATATATAGCCTTATTATTTGTTTTAATAATTGAATATAGTTTTAAAATTTAATTGTATTCAAAATTAGCTGCGCTTTTAATTCAAATACATTTTAAATATATCCTCAATCATAAAAAGTAAAACAAATAATAAATATTACATGTATATTCAAAAGATGTTGCACTATATTATTAAGTGTGCGTATAAATAAACGATATTTAAAGTCCTGTAGAGGTTTGAACTTTATACCTTTACAGTTTATTAAATTTGTTTTGTCATTATGAATCTTATCAACGTCGAATCGCGTTATCATACAGCCTATATAAACAATTGGAGAAAAATAAGAATAGAAAGAATAACTACGAAAATAACGCATGCAGACCCAATCTTGCAATATTTGTTAAAAGTTAACAACTTTAATCAAACATTGCAGAAATAAGACTAAATTTTATTTAATAATATAATTTATATAAACTAAAAACCACAAAAAAAAGGAAAACTATCAACTGCTGCGATCATTTCTACTAAACGTGCGAATCCAAAAGACGTACTTCAAGGCGAATATGAACAAGAATGAGACAAAGGCGACCACCACAGGCTTTTTAGAATCCGGGTAGGCTTTATCATTGCTGCGCTGCATGGTGGAGTAGTTGTGCTTTGTCCTATGGCCTATGTCTAGATGTGCGATCATGAAAGGTAACACCATGAGTATTTTATATGCGATGACGTGCGTCCTGAACCACTGTGGTTGTCACGATTGTTTTACAGTGGCTGACGGCGGGGATGACGGCGGCGTCGTCGTTGTTGTTGTGCTACCTTCAGCTGCAGCTGCTACAGGCATTATGCTAAATTTAATAAAGCTGCCCTTTTGACGCTTTTGCACAATTTTGCCAAGGATTTGCGGCTCCTTGATGGTCGCTTCAATTGTCTTCACAATGCGCTCCGCATTGCCCTCATCGGCGCCACTCGCATTGCCCTGTATGAGAATGCGCACCTCGTGACGCTTGTTTAGCCATTTGGTAATGTTCTTCAGCCTGGAGGCCAGATCATGGTCGGTAATGCGAGCGCCAATGGTTAGGGATTTCTCCGACTTCTTGTTGCCTTTGTCTCCAGTAGTTGATGATTTTGCGGCGCCTTTGCCCTCTGACTCATCTGCTAGCATTTCGGCGGACGTGACCAATCTGTAACGCTCTCTTTTTAGTATGGTGTACCTATTATTGGTAATCTTGGGCAACTCACTTGAACATAATGCGTCCTGTTTTTGCGTCCGGCTGTTGCAAACGCAGCAAATGTAAATCACGACGCTTTGCTAACTTCTGTGCCTCATCCAATGTAGTGATGCTTATGGACTGGTTTGGTGAAATAAGCGTAATTTTTTGCTGTTGTCGATTTGCTTTTTGCTCATCTGATTTTGTTTTGGTTGTCGTTGCTTGTGTAAGATACCGATGAAATGTTAAGCTTGGCATTTGTTGTGGCTGCATTGTGGAAGCATCAATAACTTTTGGATATTTAGGAATTTGAAGTGCCAGCGAACGTAGCGCTAACAAACTGCGCATCATTGTTAAACGATGCTGTTGCATTTCCGTATTGTATTTTGTGCCTGTTCAATTTATTTCGCAAATTTTACTGTTCAATGCGGCAGAGTTGTCAATATATGCCAAATCTAAAATTTATCGCCTTTGAGCTGAAATAATTTGCTGAATGTATTCGTTTTAATAATTGCATTAACATAACACAAATGACTAACAGAATTTTAAAAAAATAGTACGAATAAAATAATAAAGTTAAATTGAAGAATTTTAAATGTAACTAGTAGTGCGTTTGTACTTGAGTACTTATCGAGTATAATTTATTGTTATCGAGCTTTGTGCGATAACTTGCAATCTTTTTCGACTTTAACGGTAGTGCATACATACAGACATATTTGTATTTTGCTTATTGAGAGTGGAAAGTCCTAAAAATCTAAACTACGCAAATATAAAAATAAATGAACTTTGAAGTACATATATCTTAGGCTACATTTCTCACTCATCGACCCCACTGCCGATTGCCATTATTTCTTCTGCTGGAGTAAACACTTCGCTCCACATCCCGATACCTTTGCTGCGCCCGCTGTGATGCTAAAATAATTTGGCATTCCTGTGAGATGGACCGTTGCTCCTGTATCTGCTGGAACTCGGGTCGGCGGCACTCCTCACACTCCTCCCACTTTTTGAACTTGTTTACGTTCCGATCGCACGGATCGGCCGCAAATAACATACACTCATCGGCACAGAAATTGTAGAACCAAAAGTGACCCACAATCGTTTGATTTTTGCAGCGCGGCTGATTGGTGCGCAGCATTTGGAAGCAACGCATGGACATGTATGTATCCATATCTTCTTCTGCACCAAGATTTGCTTGATTCAAGTTTCTGCCTTGGTTGTTTATCACGTTGTTTGGCCGAATCCAAGGCATGCGCTGCTGCTCTGCGTCCTGCTCGGCAGTTGGATGCGTTGGAGTCATGACTCTGTTGCCATCATGTTGTCGCTGTCCAGCGTAGCTCAGCTGCTCATCCTCTCCGTAGTTGCTACTGGGTCGTCTGCGTTGCCAAGGCGCCCGTTCCACATCTTCCAGTCTTGGCGTTTGTCCATAATGCGTTGCCTGGTTGTTATCCGGCCGATGCAACATTGTTACTTGTGGCATTTTTGGCGGCCGCTGCGCATCTTGGCCCCACTGAGGCTTGCTGCCTTTCAAATTGCCTACCTCAAAGCCGTTTGCTCTGCGATCATAATCTGTTTGCTCCTCGTCGTAATCTCTATTAAAGTTGTTGTTGTTATTGTTGTTGTCTCTGTCATAATTTTCCAGCTCGAGCTCTGGCTCTGCTTGGTTGCGCTCCCGTTCTTCGTACGGTGCCTGTATGTCGCCACCGGGCAAATTACCCATGCAAGCTCTGCCCGCACATTTACGCATCTCCTGCAGCTCCAGCCTATGCACGCTCTGGCATTTCAGCTCAGCGCTGGGATTAATATATTGCCGCTGGCGCACCTGATAGCCCTCGCCACAGGTGACGCTGCACGTGCTCCAGGAGCTCCAAGGAGTCAACTGACATTCAGCGCGTCGCTGATACTGATTGGGCTGCAGGCCCATGTTCAGTTCGTCGTAGTCGCCGACATTGCGCATTGGTTCGCTTAGTCCGCAGACTTGTCCCTCGCACGCGTGTTCCTCATATTGTGGCACATTGCAATTGTTAATCCTAGCCAGCTCTGGCTGTTTGTATACACGTCTTCTATACTGCATGCCCTCGCCGCATTTGGTGGAGCAATCGCTCCAGCCGGACCAGGGATGCGTTAGACACTCACGTGGAACATCCACATCATTGTTGGCTTGGGTAAATGTTAATTAATATATTTATTTGAATACAGCCTTAATACATAAAGCTACTCACATTCTTCATCCACACAGCGCCTCTCGTAGATGCGTTGACGTCGCACCGTTAATACGGCCATGGGTTTCATGGGAGCACCCGAATCATCGTAGAAGGGTGATCGCGGATCATTGGGAAAGTCAGAGCGGATGCGTCTGATGACATCCGGCGGCACCTGTGGCTGATCGGGGGACTGGAACACCCACGAGACTTATTAGTTTTTAGCTTAAACGCACTCATTTACTTACCGTATAACTGGGTCCCGCATCGGTGCCCACATCCCAGGGATACAAATTGATCACCTTCGTCTCCAGCCACGTGCAATTGCGCAGACACAACTCCAGCCCGCTAACGCCTACAATCCAGTCTGGAGAGGGCTCAATTTTGGATGCAAATGACACCATGTGATGCACTGGATCCACACGCACCGATGCTGTCGTTTTGCTGTTCAAGTTCGGAAAGGCGGGCCCACGTGCCTTGATTATGGTGCGTATTTTTTGATCCTGCAAAATAACTTTAGTAATATTGCCCACAACTTTTTAGGCTAGCCAGACTCACGCGAAAGTTAATGCTAAATTCACGCTCGAGCATTCTGGAAGTGCAGTGCTCTGCATATTGCTTGACTCCTTCGCTGGCCAACGCGCCTGACTCCCAAAATCGATAGTCGGAACTATGTGCGGCGCCCACCAGCTCACAGAAGCGCGTCTCCCAGCCGCGCGCTGGAAAATCTTTTGGATGCAAATTACGTGACCAGACGCCCTCGAATGTTAGCTATAAAGAATTTGCTTGATTTAGTTAGTTACGGGCCAAGTTATGAATTCAAATAAGGCATGTGGGGTGAAGAATAACCTGCCTATATACAGAAGTGTGTTTGCCCTGATGGACTGACTGATAGCTTACAGATGTATCAAAATTATGTCCCCATTGGACAAGTGCTTTGTTATCTTGGGATCTTAGATTTGCATTTTAAGGATGTCTCAAAAAGTTCCTGACTCACCTCATATCGCGCCTCATCACAGGCACAGCAAGGACTGTTCAAAGAACTGGTCGTGGGTTGACTTTCCACATCATCCACTACCTCCTCGCATATGCGTCGCGTTAGTCCACCATCGTCCATGTGCCAGACGTCGCGATGTTGCAGCACTGTCGCCCGAATCAATATGCAACCGTTGCCCGGCTCACTGGGCGCTACCCAGGTCAAATGCATGTGTGTCTTGGGATTGGTGTTTGTGTTCTCCACCAGGTTGATACAGTTGGGCCTGAAACGCGTCTCAATCATGTCGTTTAGCTCAAAGCGACCCAAATCGTTCATATAGCTAAAATCACCATTTTCATTCTCCAGTGCCAGAATGTAGCTTAAATAGCGATGTCCATTGAATGCATTGAGCGAAACTGTCGGAAGAAATTCATCAAATAACTAATCGAATTCGGTATACAAGCGGCTTATCGGCAGCCGACCTTGAAAACGTGAGACCTCTCAAATTTGCAATGTCCTGATAAGAAAGCGTACGCCGCGATTTGTTTACAAAACAAAAAAAAAAAAAGAAGAGCAAATGAGCATTGCGAAATGTTTGTTTTTGTTGTTATACCCTGTACTAATTGCAAATTTGTGGAAGTCTATGCCACAGGCAGAACATTTACAACTCGAAAAAGTATATCCATATCAGGTCGGCTGAGTCGATTTAGACGGGTTCGTTTGTCTGTTGAGCTTCGAGATTATTAATATGATGTACATTATGGTGAGGAATTTATATATTAACCTTTTTTTATATAGAAATCGATAATAATCGATTTTAGAGCTAGTGAAAATTTCGGTAATGTTGTATGCCATGTTATTTGTTTTCCTAAAACTGATAAATATCGTTTTCAGCATAGTTTTTTGTTAAGGCTAGCGATACCTTATACAAATTTCAAGTTTAATTCAAAATTAACGATCGGACTAAAAAGATATTACTTATTTGAGAATGCTTTTTAAATGTTCGAATGATATTATGGTTATTGGAAGGGTATCACCTAGTCGGTCACACCGGATCCCACGTTTTTTCTAGTTGGAACATTGCTGAATCGTGCCGACTGAGAGCAATCGGAAACAGAACTTTGAAGTTCAAGCGCAAGGCCAATGAACTCACGCGCTCACCGTTGTACTCCTGTCCGAGTATATACGTTTCCGGGTTGCCAGTTATGCTTATCACATAGTTCTCATCCACCGGCGATTTGGGCGTGTGCGTATTGGCCGGGTGACGTGTGCAGATCAATGCCCAGGCGCAACAGGGCAACATCACGTACAGCGTTAACGAATGCCACATTGTGAGAAACTCTCGAGTTGAATCTAAGACTAGCTTTAGCGCTGGGTCTAACTGTCGTACTCGTCGTCTTGAGCTGCTGTTTGAAACTGAGCGTCGATTTCGGCTGTGGGTTCGCAAAAAGCCAATTGGGAGACTGATAAGCTCAGCTACCGCTGTGCCCGGCAAGAGAGCTTTATTTTTCTGACCCAGTGATACAAATACAAAATCGCTTATCAGCAGACGCAGCCCACAAACTCAATCAAAAAGCCGGAAAAACAAACTGTATAGAGTATAATAATCACATTGAAAATAAAGAGAATGCAAGAGCTGCGCTTAAGATTGTGCTCTTAAGCGGCAGAGCGAGAAAAGAGTTTAACACTGTTGTCTTTAGGAGAATTATTGTACAGCTGGAGCTCAAAAGGTATTTCAAAATTGCATTTAGATAATCAGGACTTCCATTATAAACCTAGATAAATATGTTCCAGTTCCTATATCTGCGCCTTATATCTACACAGATATTTATATCCTTTATACATTATCTATAGTTTGTCTCTTAATTGAAAAACTGTCTGTACCAAATTATTTTCCGGATTGGTTTACCTGAAACCATTTTGTTTATCAAAATATCTTCAGCAAAATCGACAAGTATCGAAATATCTGCAAATTTGAACAAGATCTTATGAACAATTAAAAAATCCATTGTATGGGTTTTGTTCTTTACGATATTCTCATAAGAAAAACTCTTTGCAATAGGTTTATGCATTAACTTTATTAAATGATTAGCTGCCATAACGTCCACGCCTGGCATTGTTATACTTGTTTCTTGTCTGTGACTGGGGCTCCCCAAATCCTTCACCGAAACTTTCACTCGTCTGCATCGCTCCAGCTTCATAGGGATTGCTCGGCTGCATCGCTCCAGCTCCATAGGAATTGAAGGGCTGCGTCGCGCTAGCTTCATAAGGATTGCTCGGCTGCATCGCTCCAGCTCCATAGGAGTTGCTGGACTGTATTGGTACAGCTTGATAGGGATTGCTTGGCTGCATCGCTCCAGCTCCATAGGGGTTGCTGGATTGTATAGGTCCAGCTCTATAAGAGTTGCTGGGCTGCATTGCTCTAGATCCGTAGGGATTGATGGGCTGCATTGGAGCACCTGCATAGGGATTCACATCGTTGTCCTCTGTGCGTGCCAAATTGATTTGGGGCAGAAGACATGTGCCCTCGCATGCCATCAGAGTACGAAAGCGATTGTTGTTCTCGTCGCAATTGTCCGTGGTAAAGATTTTGCACTCGTGATCATCATGGTCGTAGAACCAATAGTTGCGCACGATAACCGGATTGGCCAGACAAGGTTGTGTAGAGGCGAATGGTTTCTCGAAGCAGTAGTCCTGCACCACATTGTATTTGTTGCCCGACTCCTGCTGGCGGTCCGAGTAACGAACTGATGGTGCCCGTGTGCTAAGGCCGGGCCTCTGAAGAGTGTTCGTGTAGTCGTTGTTATTGCCAGAGACTGGATCGTAATTATTGTAGCTATGGCCTCTGTAATCATTGGAGTTCTTGCCTCTGTTGCCCTGCAGCTGCTCATTGTGGTAGCTATTGGATGTGGGTCGCTCCATCTCGTACGGCTGTCGTCGGTTGCTCTCATAGCCACGCGGATGCTCCGCCGGCATGGGCGTAGCTAAGTTATTGGCCCTCCAGCCCGCATTGTTTCTGTCCGCTCCAGCATAATCCATGTCCGGCCTTGGGTTGTAGCTGTTCTGGCCCCAAGCGGGCCTGCTATTTTCAAATCCACCTTCGTTGGTTTCTCCAAACATGTCAGGCTCTGGAAAGCCATCCAGTTCTCTATTGTCGGCTATAGTGCCACCACAATCTGCGCCGCTGCATTGCCTTGTCTCCTCCAGCGGCAATCGCATGACTGTCTGACAGCGTGACCTTGCCAGGGGATTGTAATAGTCACGTGTCCGCGTGGAAATTCCACGGCCACAGGTTTTCGAGCAAGGTGACCACTCGCTCCACATGGTCAGCTCACACTCGGCTATGGTATCTGGACCATTGGGATTATCAACACCTGGCTCGCCGAAGGCCAGCTCATCCTCTGTGCCGCATTGCATGCCCTGACACTGCCGCACTTCCTCCAAGCGACGATCGCAGCTGTAGCTGGCCGCAAGTGCTGGATTTTTGTAGCTGCGAACGCGTTGCGAGTAGCCAGGACCGCAGCGCGTGCTGCAGTTGCTCCAATCGTTCCAAGGGTGAGTCGCGCACTCCAGGGGCCCTTCTTGTGGCACTATAAGATAGAACCTAAGTGGGTTAAAGGTTGTGGTAAGATCTAATATCTAGAGCCATACCCTCCTCACACTCGCGTATGTATAACTTTTTCCTGGTCACGTAGAGTGTGGCTAGGGGCTTCATTGGTGCTCCCGAATCGTCATAGAAAGGCGAACGATGATCGCTGGGATATGTGGAGCTAATGCGACGTATGACATCCGGCGGCACCTGCGGCTGATCGGCTGACTGTTTATAGAAATGGGTTAAGCTTGATTTGAGCTCGAAAGATGGTCACGCTCTCACCATGTATGAAGGACCTGAGTCTGTGCCTATGTCCCAGGGATATAAATTCAAAACCTTACGTTCCAGCCAAGTGCAGTTACTCAAGCACAATTCCAAGCCCGCCACGCCGACTATCCAATCCGGAGAGGGATCTATTTTGGCGGCCAAGGATATTTGATGATGTTGCGAATCCACACGCGCATTGGCCAAGGTGGTGCCAAAGAGATTCTGACGATGTCCTATGCCTGGTGCCTTGATTATGGTACGAACCTCGCCATTCTAGAAGATAAATAAGCTGAGCTGAAGCAGGCCAAAGGACTTTAGTTTGTGAACTGGCCCACCTGCGTATTATCTCTTATCTCCTGCTCCAGCGTACGCGTGGCTCCATGCTCGGCCAGCTCCTGCATGCCCTGGCTGGCGCGTCCACCATATGCCCAGTAGCGATAGCTGTAACTATGCGAGGCGCCAATTATTTCGCCCAAACGCGTGCGCCAAGCCTCCGCCGGGAAGTCCTTGGCGTGCGTATTCCTAGCCCACCTGCGCTCCAGAATTATCTGTATCCGAAAAGTTATAAATATATCTCTATATATAAACAAATCCTATATTTCCCACCCCCATAACTCGGTCATAACTTAAGCGATTTTCATAAGGTTTGGCTCTTTCTGCTTGGCTTGACCTTAAAATCAATTGGGCATCTAAATCTGGGAACATGTGGAAATGGTATCCTCAAATATCCTATATAGACATAGGTCAGTACTTCCCACTCCCATGCCTCGGTTAAATCTCATTCGATTTGCACGAGGTTCGGCATCTTGTTCATGATTTTGACCTATGTATCAATTTGGAATCTCAATCTGGCAACATTATTCTCAGTTAAAATTCATGTGAAAATAGGTCAAAATTTCTCAAAGATCATTACGTGAATTTATTTTATACGTACCACGGGCAAGCTAGGGGTATACGCGCTAGTTTATAAGTACATATGTATGTGCGTAGGAGAATTTGAAAGAATAACTACCAAATCTCTTTAACATGCGTAAAAATTCTAAGCTAGAAATCGATATTTATCGATTTAGGGAAAATGTGGAGAGCTATCGAAAAAAGTCAAAGCTTGTTCTTTAGTATACGTAAAGCTATATTCAATATCTCTAAGATACACAGACGGACATAGATCGAAATGGCTCACGGGTTCCTTCAAATGTAAATTTGGACAAATTCTTAAACTCAAGATCGTGGAGCCAATTGGATACGCACCTCATACTTTGCCTCATCGCAGGCACAGCAATTTTGCAGCGCTGGCGTTAGGCTATTCAGCTCATCGATCTCCTCCGGGCAGATGCGTTTGGTCAGGAAACCATCGTCGATGAACCACACGTCGCGATGCTGCACCACACCCGCCTTGATCAGCACACAGCCGCTGTCCGGTGACTTGGGCGCCATCCAGGAGACATCGATGCGTGTCTTGGCATTCGTGTTGGTGCTCTCGATCATGTTCTCGCAGCCAGTACTAAATCTGGTCTCGGCATTGCTAAACAGTTCAAAATGTCCAGTCATATCTTGAGCATTGTAGGCTCCCGCGTGATCTTCGCTCTCCACGACCAGAGTGAAGCTAATGAACTTCATGCTGATCGGACACGAGAGGGATACTAGGAAAATGTATATAGTTGAAAATCGCATAGTTCTGTTTAGCTCTGTGCTCCAAGCTCACCATTATATTGATGATCGGGTATATAGGTGGTTGGATTGCCATCGATTAGTATCTTAAAATTATCATCGACTGCCGAACGTTCTCCAGTGGCGCCTTGGGGTATGCGATTACAGCCACCGCTGACAACCTGAAGACACGCCAGGCACAGGATAAACATTAAGAGAATTCGGCACATTTTCAGGCTCGCTTTTGGCAGTTCTAGTCGCAGCCAGAGCTCAATGGAAACTGTCAAAATTGGGTGAAGCATTTCGATAATTGACGTAACGTTTCAATTATTTCTCAGACTGCGTCGCGACCGAGAACCCATCTTAATTGACTAGCTCGTCACTTGAAATGTTTTGAGTCGCGCTCTTCAACAAGTCGCCAACGATTCGTGTGCCTTTTGCATCGCTTGGCGCCAATTAATTTATTTTGCTTGGGTTCTTTGAACTCAGAGAGAGTAGCATATGCTCCAAAATAATAAAGCCTAGCAATCCAGAAATTTATGTAGGTCAATGATAAACAGCAGTCAGACAAACATATGGCGAATTCGTTAAATCCAAAATGTGTTCGAAACGTGCCCAAAAATTATTGACCATATAAACAATGGGAATGTACTTTGATGTAAGCGATCCTGTGGTTAGTAAAATATTGGATCTTCTCGCTCTTACTAAAACTTGTCGCTAACTCCTATAATTTTAGAATATACTCATAAGAAGCTCACTAAAACTGAATCTTTATGGATTTAAGCAAATAATAATTAAGAGCGTAACAGATCGAATCAGCGCTTGGTCTACATCCTTCTGCTACATTAATTTTGCACAACTTAATTCTGCTCCTCTTACTGCATTTTTCAGGGTATACCAGGGTATACATATAAATATTAATTTTTAAATGGAAAATTTAAAAAAATCCATTACATACATATAAGGTGCTAGCTTACAATTTAAGCGGCCGTTTGCAGTGAGAGTGTTGCCACCTTACATTACAATTCACTGGAGTGTTGCCACATTTTATTGTATTTCAGTTAATTTTGGGATTACCCATCTGAGGGATCTCTTAAAAATCGTATATCCTCAATTTGAAACACGCAAAGGCTATTTGTAGACAACTTTGTTGTTTATTAATACGAGTACATTTTGAGTTTGGTAGCCATTGCCCCAGTAAACATGCAAACAAGGAGCAGCTAATACTTGCAGCTAGAGTAACTGATAAGGATTATCAGAAGGGTATTCTGGCCTGCTCACCATTTTTCGGTCTCGTCATTGCTGCTGAGCATGCACGGCATCATGACGCATTTCTCGATGCGTACCCTGTCCTTGCACTTGGAGCTCAGATCGGTGTTGAGCAGCGTGCGTGTACGCTGGCGCACAGAGTTCTCGCCACAGCTGGCGGTGCAGGGCGTCCAGGCGGACCACTCGGAGTAGTTGCATTCATCCCGTGGCTCCAGGGGCAGCAGCTTGGCGGGCATGTGACGCCGTTCGCCAAAGGCGCCGCTCACCGAGTACATGTCATCGCAGCGCTGATAGCAGCGATCCAGGCGCACCAAGTGCTTGGGACACTGTTTGCCACCGTATTTGGGTGTGCGGAGCACGCGACGCGTGCGCAACTGGACGCCATCGCCGCAGCTGGCATTGCAGCTGTGCGCGATCCACTCGGACACCAGACAGTCCACGCGTTGCGGCTGCTCCGAGCCGAGGCGTTCGTTCTGCAGCTCCATTTTGTGTCGGGGCAGGCGACAGGTCTCATCACACTGCTCCTTCGATTTGAATTTGTTCTGGTTGGTGTCACAGCGATCCGACCAGTAAATGGCGCACTGATCGCTCACATGATCATAGTACCAATAATTGGCCACATCGCTGTCCCGACAGTGGCTCTCGCGCAGCGTTTCGTAACAGAAGGCGGGCACAATGGTGTCACAGCTGGGATTCGTGCAGTTGACCTCCTCGAGCAGCTTGATATGGCGACAGGGATCGCTGCCGTCGTCATTGGGATCGCGTACACCGTAGACCTCATTGTTGTTCCACACTTTACGCATGCGCTGACGTCTGCCCGTGCCGCCGCAGGGTCCCAGGCAGGGCGAGAAGTCCGACCATGGTGACACCCCGCACACTGGCGGTATATAGTCCTCCCTGCGTTGACTGTAGCTTTGGAAGTTGCGAAAAAGCGAGCGCTTCTCTGCAGAGCCAGCCTCCACATCGGCCGCCTCGGGCTGATCTCCCTCCTGCTCGGCATCGCCGCCCGCCCCATTGCCGATGTCGCCGCCACAGTCGCTGGCCTCACAGGGTTTGCTTTCCTGTAGTCGCGCCTTGCTTGCCTTCTGGCACTTCTTCTTGGCTCGCCGATTGAGATAGTGGCGGCTGCGTATCATCTCACCCGTGCCACAGGTCACCGTGCACGAGGACCACTCGGTCCACTCGGATAGCCCGCACTCGGGATCGGTGCCGGGCAGTTCCGCCTCGGGCTGCGTACCCTCCGGCATCTCCTCGTTAAACGAAGCGCACTTGCGGCCCATGCAGTGCTTCTCCTCACGCAGAGCATTATTGCATCTGTGGCGCTATAAAATCGGGTTGGTTGTAGGATCAATAGAGGGTAATCTAGAGGGTAATCTGAGAGGTTGCACCTACCATGGCCAGCGTAGGATTCTTAAACTCGCGCGTTCGGTACTGCTTGCCGGGTCCACACTTGGCGCTGCACTCATCCCAACGAGTCCAAGCGGTTGTACTGCATTCCGGAGGCAGCTGCTCCGCTGTGGAGTAACAAAATTAATTGCTAAAATTGCAAGTACTTTGGTCAAGAGAGCCTACTATCAGCTGCTTCGCAATTCTTCTCGTAAAGACGACGCCTGTTAATGTGTAGTGTGGCCAGCGGCTTCATCTCTGCGCCCGTGGGATCATAGAAGGGCGATCGTGGATCATTGGGATAGTTGGACTTGATGCGACGCACCACGTCGGGTGGCACCTGAGGCTGATCCGCTGACTGTCCAAGAAAAATACCGTGAATAAACAGAATGCGGGAGTTTGTTTGAAGCATAACTGACCATGTAGGAAGGACCGCTATCTGTGCCCGCATCCCAGGGATATAGATTATGCACCTTGTTCTCTACCCACGAACAATTGGGCAAACACAGCTCCAGTCCAGAGACGCCCACAATCCAATCGGGCGATGGATCCACCATGGAGACCAATGATATCAAATGATGATGGGAGTCCACGCGAAAGACGGCGAATGTCTTGCCCGTCACATTTGGATAGGCAATGCCGCGCGCCTTGATAATCGTCCTGATGTGGTCGCTCTGATCCTTCAGCTCACTCTCCAAAGTCCGCGTGGAGCCATGCTCGGCCACCTCGCGCAAACCCTCGCTGGCCAGCTCACCATACTGCCAGAAGCGATAGTCAATGGTGTGGGAGGCGCCAATAATGTCGCTGAATCTTGTGCGCCAGCTATTGGCAGGGAAGTCCTTGGGATGCGTGTGGCGTGACCATTTGCCCTCGAAGGTTAGCTGAAAGCGAAGTTCATGCAATGGCTGTCATTTGCTTTTTTTTGAATAGCTCAAATCACACCTCATATTTGGCCTCATCGCAGGCACAGCAGGGATCCACAATGCTGGGCTGGGTATTGATATCATCCACCTCCTCCTCGCACATGCGCTTGGTCAGCAAACCATCATCCATGAACCAAACATCGCGATGCTGCACGACTGTCGCACGGATCAGCACACAGCCTTGGCCCGGCATGGTGGGAGCTGCCCAGACGATCTCGACGTGTGTCTTCAGATTCGTATTTGTGTTCTCCACGACATTGGCACAGCGCGGACTGAAGCGTGTCTCCGCCAAATCGCTGATCTCAAAGGCGCCCATGGCATTGGGCTCATTCTCGGCATCGCCAGACTCCATTTCCAGTGCGAGCATAAAGCTCACAAACGACAGACCCGAGTAGGCGCTCAGCGTGACTGGCAAGTGGGAAATGAACAACTCTCCCTCGACTTGGCATTTTTTTTTTTTGTTCACTCACCATTATATTTCTGGCCGGGCACATAGCTCTGTGCGTTTCCCGCCACGGAAAGCACAAAATTCTCATCCACTGGCGATTTGGCTGCGGTGACGCCCTGTGGCACACGACTGCACGCTTGGATCAGGGGCAAGCAGCAGGTGGTTGCCAATAGTAAAATGATGCACATAAATCTCAACATTGCGCTTGTGTGGAGGGTTTTGATCTCCCTCTCCCTCTCTCTCTCTCTCGCTTTTACTCTCTGTCTGTAATAAAAACGCCATTAATTATGTGTTCCATATTTAGAATGGACTGTATTTCATGTGAGAGGTTGTTATAATCTTCCATTTTCATAATGTTGATTAATTTCGATTTTACGACCTAGACCTAGAATATATAACTATATATTACTAATATTTTACCTTGCTAATATCTTCCCCTATTCGAACTAAAATTTTGAAAGACCGCTTTCTGAAAAGTAGAGCCCTTCGCTTTAGTATATACACACTTTTGGATCGGACTATAAACATCCAAGTTAATCAGGAATTTATATGCCCTAGTGTGTGTTGCAAATAAAGCATTTACAGCGGGAATCTAGAAGGAGGGTTCAGGGTAACTCGTATTCGGGCACTCCCGACTAGAGCACTCCGGTCCACAAATGCGGAAACAATTTTCGCTATTTCCACTGCTCGTTTAGCTATTTAATTGATTTGCATAGTATCTGTTGTATCGAATGTCAGTGACAACCACACAAACAGATATAGTTGGGAATGTTGATTAATTGCAATTGCTCTTGACATTGCAAGACTTGCTTGAAACAATACTATCTGGATATATAAATGATATATGTAGATATTTAAAATAAATTCATAGTCAATGAATATTCACGTATTTAGCATGTTATTTAATCGAAAATTATACCCTTAGGGTGAAAGTTCCGAAAGGGACTCTTAGACAATATCTTTTGGCACGCTGCAAGTAAACCTCCCCGTAAATGTTTTCTCGCTCGCCCGACCATTGCAGAGCCGTAGAGAGAAGCCGCTCGGAATAAGCACATGCCAAAATAGGAGGTACATCAGCGAATACGTCACTGATTAAATTCAATTGGAAAATTGCAAAATAAAAAGGCAAATGTGTCGGCAAATGAGCAGCGACAGCGACGAAATCAATTTCAATAGAAGAACTTATCATTAAAATCACTTTTAGGGCTTCGTCAGTTGCATGGCATTACGACCTCTACAAATGCCAGCCGCTTGGCAACTTACGTTCTATCAGCTGTAAATCAGAATTGTGACGAAACTGTTTACAAAATATTTATACTGAAATACTTTTCATATATGTATAAAGTATATCAGCTAAAAACTGTGATTATCTTTTCACTAATTCCAATTGCACTCAAAATCCATACTATTCACGAATGTACATATATTCACGACCGTCTCGTCTGGCGCTCGAAACGCAACTGAAATGCAAATTGCACGAGCTGCCTTAAACGACTCAATTTTCAATTATTTTCCCCGATGTGCAGCAATTCGTGTGAGGTGGCAACCGGGAGGCCCATTCAGTTGCTGCCCAAAGAGCGCAACGTTTGGCTGTGCCCCTTTTGTTGCTCTGCTTTAGCGGACATTTGTTGATGTTTTGACTGTGTGTGACTTTTTTGTTTTCATCCCGCCATTCTAAACAAACTCGTGCAGAACGTGGCGCAACTCAGGCGAAGGACACAACTTGGCGACTGGCGCCGTGCCTGCACAGTGGTTCAAGATAGCGAGATCTACTTAGATTCTGTTGGGGTGCAGGAACCTGGAACTACTTGTATCTTGTTAAGCAAACACAGAGCTTAGCTTAATGTAATTAAGAGTGCTTCAGTCGGGCGTGCTCGCAGGGCAGATACGCTAAACCCATCAAGCATCCGCCACATCAACACACACACACACAGCAACTATGCCTCTTCTTCCCCTTATCCCACACTATGATTAACTACGATGTTTATAGACAGGTATTGATGCATTTATCAGACCTTTTATATAGTCTACAAAAGTGCGTATACCATATACCAAAGCGCAAAGCCTTACGAGTGATTATTTGTTAATTTTGTAATTTGAAAAACTTCGAAGATAAATGTATTTTTGAAAATCAATTCCTTCTGATTACTCCTCCTTAAAAATAGTTGAATAATTTTATCATCAAATATGTAACGCATGGAAGATATCATTATGTATGTTTATATGTTGCCATTAGAGAATATATATTGATCAATATCCTTAGCCGAGTTGGCTTTCAGACTTTAATCTTCGTGACACTTTGGGAACAATTGGTCGGAAAATCATCCTAATGATATTTTTCAACAGGAAAACCTAACCTAACTACAGGGCTTTAGTGTATTGTAAATTGCCTTGCTAGGCCAATTAACATTAGGGTTTCCAAAAAGTGGTTAAATGCGCTTGTTGCTGAAAGTTTTGTGAACGGATTATCTGAATTAAGATTCTTAAATATCTTACCGTTAGTTGTTTGTACTAGTGGATACTTTAGAATCGTCCGTGTGCTGTTTTCCATTGTTTGTTTGTTAACGCCAACGAGTTTCCTGTTTTCTATTCTCTGAAATTGAAGACCTTTAAGAGTCTGGTAATAGTTTTCTGAACTGGTTTTCCGAAGACTCTCCTTATCCTCACTACAAATGTACGGGAAGAACAAGAATACGCCTGGTCAATCAATTAGGGAAGGTTGAACATTTGCTTTTAAGTTATGTTTATGCTGACATTTCTTCTTAGTTCTACTTAGGGCAAGCAGGCTATCCAGTTAATTGTCATTTAGCTGTCTAAAGTATTTGTTAGACATTTATTATTCATTCAACATCAAACAGTACACCGCTGCGTTTCGTATTTCGAAATTGTATATTTTTATTTGTAGATCTTAGCAGATTTATGAAGTCAGTCGGTTATTTTTTGGAACCAACCTACATAGATAATACTAAAGAGCATCAGGATTATAGCTAAAATGCAAAATTCCGCTGTTGTATCACGTGGTAATAAGAGAGAACATCCCCTACTAAAGATTTGGATTAACCAAGACTTATATTTGTAACCCTCCTTTTTACAGTGCCGCACAAATTTAATGGCAAAAATGTACCAAATAAGACTGTTGCATCCGAAACCAAAAAGCAAGAAGCAACAAATTCTCAGCACGTGAGTCAACCAATTGCAAGAGCATTAAATATTCGGCTAATTGCTAACTGTTTTGTTCTACTTACAGTCAAAGCCGCCGATCAAGCGAATGCCAATCAACGAGAGGAGAGCTGCAGGCGTTCTAGGCGCCAACAATAACAACAAAAGCAGCAACGTCAACAGCCCGATTACTCCATCGGTGACTCCTCCGGCGACTCCAGCGTTGTCTCCAGCGGTAGCTGCATCGCGAGCTCCCTCGCGGCCTTCCTCGCCACCTCCCTCGCCGGCGCCCGTGACTTGCTTAGAGGTCGTTAAATCCACAACAAGCATGATCTCTCGCCGCACGGACGCCGACTCGGAGGAGGTGTTACCCAAGCTGAAGAACAAATTTACGAAGCCTCGATTGAATCAACTTACAGAGCAGAGAATTAGTCGCTGTCACGCTGAAAATGTAGAAAATGGTGGGTGACTTCAAATTCCTATTCCAATTTAAATTTTGCTTACAACTCTCACCGTCTCGTCGCCCAAAATAGCTGCCCAGGTCAGCTCGCCGACGCCAGCACCCTTGCCGCGAACGAGAAAGAAAGAGCCCAGCCTCACATCGATGAGTATTCATTCACAACTGGAGGCGATTGAGCCGACATCATGTCCACAGCCGCTGGAGGCGCTGCAAAAGCAATTGGAGGACATGCAGTCAGAGTTTATGCAGAAAGCGGCCAGCTTTCGTGAGAAGGGTTACGGATATGCCTACAAGCTGGTTACCATAGTGCACAATGATAATTGCAAGGTGCTGGTGCACAATGATGACTTGCTTGCCCTTCCCAAAAATCTACGTGAGAGCTCTGATTCATTTGATTTGAGATTGTCGCCCCCATAAAAGACTTTTCCTCCCTCCCTCCCTTCGCTTTAGCTGTTCAATCGGTGAATGATTTCAAGCATCTGTGCCATGATGTCTTCAAGGCTGGCTTCAAATTCATTTTCGAGCAGTTCGCATCCGTGCAGCTGGCCAAAGATGAGGCGACAGTGGCCGCTTGTCGCGATGAGCTGCGCGTTAAGTTGAATGGAGAACTGGTAAATGATTCAAATACCCATGTCACGTACATTCCCACAAAAAACAACTCCTTGCAGAACAATAAGCTGGTCGTCGTCGATAATGAGCTGATGCAAATGTGCAGCGCCGCTGGCAAGGAGGATAACTCGAGTCTGGTGCGCCAGGTTTGCGAGCTAAGCGCAGCAAATACCCAGCTAAAATGTGCTAATGCCAAGCTGGACTTGGATATTGCCGATGTGCGCAAGAATCGGGAGGATCTTAAAAAAATGCTCGATTCATCGCAAAAGCGCAACAATGATCTCGCCCTGGAGCTGGCCGACAAGAATATCGCGCTGGTGGAGCAAACCAGCGTCATTAATGATCTGCGCACTGATTTGAAGCAAATGAAGAAAGTGTAAGCCATGTGAAGGGTTTTGAAGAACAATCGGTTAAATATAATGTATAATCAAGTAATGCCAACAGCACCAAGGTATTGAATCAACGTCTAAAGGAGAACGATACCGGTATGGATAGCTTGAGGCAGACGATCAACACGCAGTTGGAGCGCATTGAGGAGTTGCAGGCGCAACTTTATCAGGCGGACGCTGATCGTTTATTCCTGAAAAAGAAAACGGAAGAATTGACACTTATTGTGGCCGACAAGGATCGGCAAATATCCGAACAGAGGCGACAGCTGCACCAGCTGGAGCAATATAAGGATTGGCAGGAGGGGCAAACGGAGTCAACAATTTGCAGCGAGCAGGAAACGGCGCAAATAAGGTTGATGAAATTTCAGATATTTTATAGTAAAAATTACAAATCCCAGTCCGCAGTGAGCTGCAGACGGAGCTGGAGCGTCAACAGACACGCCTGACAGCACAGGAGCAGGCGGAGCAAACGCTGCGCAATGAATTGGAGCTCAAGCAGGAAGCGCTACGCAAGGCGGAGCTTAAAATGGGGCGACTCGAGGAACAGATCGAACATCATCGCCAAGTGCTGGCCGTGCGCGGTGAGCGCATTAATTATCTGGATCAGGAGATGAAGCAACGCGAACAGGAGAGCAATCGCAAGATTAATGAGATTATGTCTCAAACAAGCGATAAAAATACGCTCATTACTCAGGTTAATAGCAACGATTTATAAATTTACATATATATATATATATATATCTGGCTTTTAACGGCTTTCCTGTGCGCAGATATCCAACGAGCTGGCATCCACAAATGAGCAGTTCCAGAATCTATGCTCGACGCTCAGTACAAAGCAAACCAAACTGCATAGCCAGGAGCACGTCATCAAGCTGCTGGAGGAGAGCAATGCGCGCAGCGTCAAGCTTCACACCAAACTGGGCGAAAAGAATGCGCTGCTCAAGGACGAGCTCGACCATTTGCGGCGTACCGTGTAAGTAGAGTAGCGAGTAGTTAGGAGAACAACCTACCTGCTCAACTCGTAACAAGTACGCTAGATGCCCGACGAGTGTATTCACGCTATATATGCTGTGAACATGGCTCGAACCTGGTTTAGCACATTCATGAATCTTACAAAATGTTCCTCCCGTTTTCTGGGATTTAATTACCGTCTGGCAAGTTAATGCTTATTGCTAAAGATCAGTAAATTTAGTTCAAATGGAATACCGGGTTCGAACTTGTGCGGCTTAGAGCCGGCTTGCAGCCTTGATTATGAGTAACCATTTTAATTTACAGTTCTTCAATACTGTCTCATCGCAGAAATAACCTAATGTTAGGCAGTGAAGTCAGCGATGCGGATGTTGCAGACATTCTGCTGGAATGAACCAAAATAAGACAACACAATTAACAAAATTACCAATGTACTATTATGGTAAGCGGCACTTGTTACGAGTATTCATAGTACAAAATACATATATTAAATGCAATATTTTCTTTTATTTGCAGTCACATTTATGTCAAAATTCTAATTGGCAATAATGGACAAAACATATTTGAACCAGTGCCAGCTCATGAGGTGTTAAGTCTACGTTCTAAACGCAACAAAAAGCATCAACA
Source organism: Drosophila borealis (assembly GCA_035045885.1). Classification (NCBI taxonomy): domain Eukaryota; kingdom Metazoa; phylum Arthropoda; class Insecta; order Diptera; family Drosophilidae; genus Drosophila; species Drosophila borealis. The sequence continues at coordinate 3,041,989 of JAWNOR010000206.1, read as the reverse complement.
ACCGCAACTTCTACTAGAAGAAGAATAATATCATATTATATATATTTAGCGACCAGCAACAATTAATGCGCCACAATCGATAGACTTTTTCCTTAGTTATTAAAAGTTTTTCCTACATACATACAAAACATACATATATATTTATATTTATATATATATTTATATTTATAATATATATGTATATATATATATATATATATATATATATATATATATATATATAATATCCCTTTAATAGGTAGTCGAGTTGCTCATCTAAATTATTGTCTTTGTAAACCTAGATTTTTCACGTTTTTGTAATTACCAATAGATCGGATTTATATTTTTTTATGTAAATAAGTAAGTTTTTTAATGGGTCGGCGGCACATAAAACGAAATTTTTAAATTGAAATGATTTTGCATTTTGAGCACAGGGCCGCATCTAGCATGAAAATCAACCAGATCTAACTGGATATGTATGCAAAATTCTGACTGGAAATATATGCAACATTTTCAGCATAATCTTTTACGCTGGCAAGAGATTTCCACCTAGATTTCTTCATGGCTTATCAGTTATGTTTCGCTTTAGTCGCGACACGCAGCTCGACTCTGGCGGTTGTACGTAACTCGTCGCCAAAGTGAAATCCAATTGTGACTAGTAATTTATTAAATTAAAGACACGTGCATATAAGTATTTATTTAAAGATGGGAGCTTGGGTGTTTCTCTTTTAATTCAGTGGTGTGCAAATATTTACTTAGACTTTATAACGTGTTCCAGCTTAAATTGACTTCTTTGACAAAATGGGTTTTATTCAATTTAGATAAACAAAAGGTACCATTATTTCTGATCGGGTTAAAAACATCGTTGCCATCGTATGTTCTATGTTCATTCCGTCAGCTTGAAGATTTATAAAAGTGAAGACTTATTTAAGTGAAGTGTTTGTTAAAAGTAAGTTCTGCGGCTATCAAAATTTGTAACTTTCTATGCATTATATAACTTTTACTAGATGATAAGAATATGTAAACAAAAACCAAACTTTTAAGATGTGATATTTGTTGAGTATCATCACCTCGACATACATACATTGTACAAATAAGATGTACCAAAAGAAATCTAAGGTGTCTTAGATGCCAAAACATTTGGGATGTTTTTTATCTGTGTTTGTCAAAGATTTATTAAACGAACACCCTAGATAAAAAGATTTGAAAACAACTAAAAGTCCAGACACCGGTTGGAATAAGGTTGGAATTGGATTGAAAGAACAATTAAAAGAAGCTTCAGTTTATTATTCGCAGCATGTTGATTATCTTATCCAGTTAATTATATATTATAAAAATATCTGTGAATTGTAGCCTAAATAACCTAATCCTATTCAAAGAGTAGCTTGTTTTTGGAAATTTGTGTTTATATCAATTTGATGGTAGTTGGGAGGTTTAAAGAACTGATCACTGCACAAAGTAATTAATTGCTTAACGCATGTGCATTGAACTTGACAAACGAATTCGAAAAAAATTACAATATGTGATAAGAGTTTGTTGCCCAAAACACAAAGCTGTTGCTTTCGGTTGCTCTATCAGCAATGTGACAAAATTATCAAAGTTGTCTATACTAATTATATAAGCAATTGCTTTCAAGTTTACTTTATATCTCTATATATAAAATTGTGTCCTGACTGACTGACTGATTGTTAATCAACGCACGGGCCAAACTGTAAGAACTACGAAGCTGAAATTTTCACTGTAGTTACCTTATGTGATGAACGGGGGTCAAATGAGGGGGGTCAAAGATTTGTTGTGTAACGTTTCGCGTTCAAATTAATTTTCAAAGATCTTTATAAAAATTCATTTAAGACGTATTTCACACTTGTCGCAGAATCCAAGCTCCTCTGTGGAAATTGTGATTCAAAAATTTGGATAGAAATAAAAGGGAAAAACGTAAATTGCGTAAAAACTTTTGTATAAAAGTTGATTGTTTACCGGCCGATCAGTCTTTTGTGAAACTTTATTTTATACGTGCCACGGCCAACCCAGATAGTCCGAGATATTTCAATTCATAATGTAGCTAAAAAGCCATATCTTGGCCAAATAAGGCCGAATCCTGGGCAGATAGAATAGAATGGCACCAAAGTTTTTTGATTTGAGAAAATGTTTAGCTCTTTCTACTCGTACGGATCACGACTATCAAAAAATCCAACCAGAAAAGTTTTTTACAAATTGAAGATATCGGTTAAAAATGGCCGAGATACGGCGATTTTTGTTTTTTTGCGATAAATTCGGCTAAAAATGGTCCGATTTTGGAAAGGTACACCCTTTTTGAACTCGTACTGATCTCTATTATCGACTGACATATATTCACATATTTTGCTGAGTCTAATTTTGTTTTTGAAATCTTGAAATTCTGAAAAATACTTAAAATTAAGGCAAAGCATTGCATACTTTTTGTACTGTCCACATATAACGCTTGGACGTATTAAAATAGCTGCTCTGCTGCATACTCTTTGTCCGCGCATAAAAACAAACCATTCACAATATACACATTTGAATAAATATTTAAATTGAAATATACAGTCCGATTTCGGAGTGATTGACTCGTAAGTATCCCGACTATCAATTGACAGTCGCATTCTAAGACTTGATCCAATTTGACCGTGTTTACTTTGATATTTGAAATATGTGCCTAACGAATCTGGAGAGTGCACTCTGCTTATTTGCCTTTCGGTACTCAAAAGAATCTGTGAAATGCATTGTTAATAAAGTTGAATGTAATTTCCTAATAAAAAGGGTGGTGAGAAGCACATTGGAAATGTGTACAACTATCGCTGACCAAAAGCGCAGTGAAAGTATGATCTATTTGCATAGCAGGTAGTATTTTTATAGGTTTTTTTTTTACTAGAGTAGCTTTCTTGGTCACTTCATTTTATTATTCATTTGAACTCATAATTACCTATTAACTTAAGATTTATCCTGGTTGTTAGGTGCGTTAGCCTTGCCTTGCCTTGCCAGGAAGTTGTTGTGCTTGTGGACCAAAGTAATTCTGCATTCCATATCAATTGTTTATCTTAAGATCTTTGTGACCATTCACAATTTTACAATCAGTGCTAGCTATAATTGCAGGCTTATCACCTTTTACTAAATCTGTAGCGATATTAGAGAGTTGACAGACAATGTATCTATCTGTTGTTATCGCAAACCCTGTATTATAATCTACAGGCGTGTGTGGCCTATAAAAATCTCATTCATTCCATCAGATGCACTTCACTTCTTGCATCGCTTGATGCTCATACACAAATATGGATAGCACACCATTCGCCAAACTTAATAAATTGATAGACGGAAACATAAAGTTGGCGAACGAAAAGGATTGCGTGGTCTACGCCAGCGAACTGGTGAGTAAAAGCTCTAGGAATTGAGCCCCTAAGATGAATCATATACCAAACCGACTCACAGCTGACCATGGACAGCAGCAGCAGCGAGGAGGGACGCGAGCAGCTAACGGAGGGGCATGCCACCACCCGGGACACTTGGGGCAAGGGTGTTGAGTTTCTGTTCTCCTGCATAGCCTTGAGTGTGGGCCTGGGCAATGTCTGGCGTTTTCCTTTTATAGCGCTGGAAAATGGTGGCGGTGCCTTTCTTATACCCTATTTGGTGGTGCTGCTGCTGGTGGGTCGACCGATCTACTATCTGGAGGTTATCATTGGACAGTTCTGCAGTCGAGGCTGCATCGGCGCTTTCGATATGGCGCCTATTTTTAAAGGTATACTTAATTTGATATAGATATAAGAGTACTAAGAAACTGATTGACAGACTGACTGATTGACTGCTTGATTGATATTTAACGCACATCCGAGGAAGTTACACTTTTTACCAAATGTTAACTTTTGTGATGTTGGTGAATCTGAATTTTAGGGTTCCAGAAATTCCTCCCGCTTGTTTGCAAAAATGGTTTGCATGAACAAAGGGTTTCATCCGAGCAGCTATAAACATATTGAAAAAAAAAAATAAATTAATAAAAAATTTAAAAATTTAGTAATATTTAACTAACTTTTCAAAATTTAAATGAAAATTTGCCCGAGCAAGGCCGGGTAATGTTTGCTAGCACTTCATATATTGCATCTACTTGCATCTAATTCTTATCTAGAGTTTTTATAACTTCCAGGTGTTGCCTATGGTCAGGTGTATTCAACCGCTTTGGCTACCACGTACTATGCTTGCATCATGGCCCTGACCATAAGATATTTGGTGGTCTCCTTTTCCGATGTGCTGCCCTGGACGTACTGCCTCATAGAGTGGGGCGCTCAGTGTGTGGCGACCGGGGCAACTGGCAACAACAGCAGCACTCCAGTGCACGGTATATCTTCAGCGGAGCTTTATTTTACGTAAGAATTACTTAAACGTATTTGGAAGTTGCTCCTATATAAGCTATATATATTCACGATCAACATCTGTCTGTTCATCTGCATTATCTCAGGAATTATATGTATACATTTTTATTTTACGTATGAATTATTTAAACGTATTTGGAAGCATCTCCTTTATAAGCTATATATGTATATTCATGATCAACATCTGTCTGAAGAGCTAGATAGTTTATGTTTGGAATATAAACATTCGCGTATCATTCACAAGTGAACTGCACCCATTTATCGATAACTCATATTCGATATATACCGATTTTTAGCATCGGCACTCAAAGCATATCTCTGAGAATATTCGAGTTATATGCAGGTTCTTGAATTTTATATACATTTTACATATATATAACTTTTTGGCATAATCTTTTAAAAATTTAAAAGACTCCAACCCTATTTCCCTGATTCTTGCTAAATAAATAAGTTTTGATACCATCTTTAAGCCCTTAAATTTTTAAACAATCGAAAAATCAAGAGCTATTTATGAATAATAAATAATGAATGAGAGTTGCGTAGCTGGATATAGGCTACCTTCTAGTCGGAAAACTACCAGATAACACTTACTTGTTTCCACTTGCAGTCGCACAGTGCTGCGGGAGCCGGATAGCTTGGATGAGGGCCTCGGCACGCCCAGCTGGGAGATGGTCATCTGCTTGCTGGTCACCTGGATCATCATTGCCATCACCTTGTTTAAGGGTATACGCAGCTCGGGCAAAGCATCCTACTTCCTGGCACTCTTTCCCTATGTCATCATGCTGATCCTGCTGGTCAGAGCGGTAACCTTGCCGGGCGCCTGGCAGGGCATTGCCTATTTCATACAGCCGCAGTGGAGCCAGCTGCTCAATCCGCATGTCTGGTATGCGGCCATAACGCAGATGTTCTTCTCCCTGGCCATTTGCTTTGGCACACTGATTATGTATGCCTCCTTTAATGACTTCAATAAGCGTGTGCACAAGTAAGTACTAGAAATAATAATATATATATAAAATTGTTCTGACTGACTGATTGATTGATTGACTGATTGATGACCAACTTAGAGCTTAAGCCGTTTGATTTTCATTAAGACGGGGTTTCGTAAAATTCCTGATGAAAAGTGGGTGGAAATGTATAAAAAGATGTATTAAATTATATTGCTTCCCTTGGACGCATTTTCAAAGTTAAATTTCATGGGAGAGTTTCACACTTTTCGGAAAATCCATCTCCCTGGGTGGAAAGTGGTTGTTCCGGGTTAGATGGGTAAAAGTTTAATTTTTGTCCGATTATATAAAAAGCTCTACAAACGAATCGAAAGTTAATGAATAATAATACTCGCTAGCAGTAATCAAAGCTTTACTCCCCCCTTTTTCCGTAACTCTTTCAACACAGAGACGTCATCATTATCACAACTATAGATTCGTTTACCTCCATTTTGGCTGGCTGCATCATCTTTGGCATTCTGGGCAATTTGGCGCACGAGACAAACAACACGGACATATCGCAGGTGGTCAAGGGCGGCGCTGGCTTAGCCTTTATCTCGTATCCGGAGGCCATAGCCAAGTTTAAGTATTTGCCGCAACTGTTTGCCGTGCTCTTCTTCTTCATGCTGCTGGTGCTGGGCATTGGCAGTAATATAGGCATGGCCTCCTGTGTGATCAATGTGGTCAAGGATCGCTTTCCCCAGCTGCCGCACTGGCAGCTGGCCATTGGCGCCTCAGTGATGGGTTTTGTGTGCGGCTTGGTCTACATGACGCCTGGCGGGCAGTTTATACTGAATCTGGTGGATTTCTATGGTTGCACATTCATTGCCCTGGTGTTGGCCATTGTCGAGCTGCTGGCTGTGTCCTGGATTTACGGCGTAAAGCGCCTGTGCAGCGACATAGAGTTTATGCTGAATGTGAAGACCAGTTTCTATTGGCGCATCTGCTGGGCCATTGTGGCGCCCGGTTTGATGTTCCTCGTGCTCATCTATATGCTGGTCAGCTATGAGCCGCTGACATACAAGGGCGTCGCCTATCCACAGGCAGCCTATATGGCTGGCTGGCTTATCTGGGGTCTGGGCGTGGCGCAGTTGCCCTTCTGGGCGCTCTACATTATTTACCAACAGCCTGGCCAGAGCTTTCGCAGCGTAAGTCCCAAAGATTAATTTAGTTGTATTTTGCATAAAGCTTTGCCTGCCCGCAGAAACTCCAACTGGCCCTGAAGCCCACTGCGGATTGGGGTCCACGTCAGCCCCAGCAGCTGCAGGCTTACCTACTGCACCGCCAGCGCGTGGTGGAGTCCAAGCAGCAACGCGGCGGCTTCTTTTTTGACAACATCTTTGGTTAGTTCTATATAGATATAGCTCGGCAGTATTTCAATTCATTTCAAAAACTAATTTGTCTGCATTTTGAAAATACTTTTGTACGCTTTATTTCTTGAAATAACCGAAAAAACAAACCGCAAAATTTAATTGATTTTCGTTTGCTCAGAGCGTGTTTTAGATTTTTAGTTATGAAAAGAATTTGAAAACTAACATTTTTATGCAGAGTTTTTTTTTGCAATTGTTTAATTATGTTAATAATAGGCTTTAGCATTTTAGCAGCAATTTTCAACTATTTTATCTTAGTAAAGCTAAGTACAAAAATTAAATAATAATATAATAAAATAAAATACATATGCTTAAATGTACACAAAAACATAAAAAAATTTGAATTTATGCAAATTTGTTAAATAAGTTGTGTAAATATTCATAGAAAATAAAGTTGGTTCAAATAAAACAAACAACCAATTTTCTAATATTATTTTCGTTTTCGTTATGTTCGGCTTGGACAGGCAGAAAGAAAATTCTTAAATAATTAAATCTAAGTGGGGTTATTTTTTATATCATAAATATTTACTTATTATAAAGTCCCATTCTTTTATAAGAAATACTCTCAAATTGCTTTTCATGTAACGTTTCAACAAATAGCAAATAATTTGTTAGTTATTCGAAAGTCTTGGCAAACAAACAGGCTTGTTTAATTAATAATTAATTTTTCTTTTTTAATTTAGCAAGGTACTGTGAAAATGTTTGAGAGACTTTTTGATTAAATTGTTGAGATATGCTTGAAGAGAAAAAATGTTAAATATAGCAACTTTTTGATAGAGTGCAGTTAGATTATATAAATTGTTTGCAAATCTGAAAAACAAGCATGTTTAAGATAAAAATCTTTTACTTTTTTGTTAGGCACTTTGCCAAGCTTTTCCAAGAATTAAGCGATTAGTTCGGAAAGAAGCTAAAGGCTTTAAAATAAAACGATAAGGAATTTAAATGATATTCAAAATAAAAATTGGTGTTGCTTAACAAAAGAAAACTTAGTGTTTGACTAAAGTAAAATACAATAAAACTCATACAAAGAATTGTTGATATTATTATTTATGAACCTGCTGCAATTCGAATGCACTCGAATTCATATTATTACATTAAATTTCTGATTAATTATCACAGCACTTTTTGATTTTTTTTTCTTTTTGTTATTATTGTGCAAAATTAGATATATGCCAAACAGAATTAAATATGTTTCCAACTTAAGTATTTACAGCTCCTAACTTATGCATAAGAACTAAGCTACTTATTGTTTTTTATTTTTATTGTTATCATTATTTATATTATATTTTATGTTCAGCTGCAGCTAAGCAATTTATTTAAATTATCGAATAAAATGATTATTTTAAAAAGTTCTTATTTGGCTTGCTTTGAAATATATTTTGAGCTGGCTTTAATATTCGTTTTGAATTATGTTTTTGTATTTATTTTCATCATTTTGTTGGCAGATTTTTGTTAGATTTGGGCAATGTTTTCACATTTTCATGTAGCACTTTTTGATTAGTTGTTGAAACCCATTAAAATGTGATTTCGATACACTATATATAAGAGCATAATATATAAATGTATAATATATATGTATATATCTATTGGTATACAAACTAATCAACACTAATGAATTAAGAATTGACTTGTAATTTCATAGCCTACATTTCAGCGCAAAGATTTTTTCATTTATTATATAATTAAAATTCAGCGTAACTTGGCTAAATATATATTTATATAGTATACTTAATTAGAATCGAAAATCTATATGCACTGGCTAAAAAATGGAAGTTGTATTTAACATTTTGTTCACACTAGATATGGTCCTATTTGTGTTGCGTCTATATATGTATATAGAAAAGTTAACATATATACGATATGAGTTACCTTGAGTATATTGTCTACTTGCTAATGATATTGCCTGTACGTGTGTGTGTTTCTGTGTGTGTGCGTGTGCCTATTAGAATTTAAAAGTTGCTTGTCTTGGGTTCGTATATCCCGTTAATATTTAGTTAAAAATTGAATCACTTAACATTTGCCTTTTAGTTTTCAGTTTTCTACCCATCTCTATTTACAGCATAGAAAAATAGTAGTATTTGCTCTAGAAAGTCTGTATTGGTCGATAGAGTCCTGTATAGCCACACAGACGGGCACGCAGTGCCGGTATCAAAAAGGCGGCCAATGAGATATCCTTCAAAAGTTCCGCACACTCACAGACCAACAAATACATTTTGTCCCCCTTCTGTGAGGTGCTCTTGTGCAGGGCTATGCGACGGAGGCCCGCAGCGCGTGGTAAATATCTGTGAAGATAGATAAAGATATAGATATGAATATAGATAAAGATATAGATATAGATATAGATATAGATATAGATATAGATATAGATATAGATATAGATATAGATATAGATATTGATATAGATATACATATAGATAAACATATAGATATACATATATATATATATAGATATAGATATAGATATAGATATAGATATAGATATAGATATAGATATAGATATAGATATAGATATAGATATAGATATAGATATAGATATAGATATAGATATAGATATAGATATAGATATAGATATAGATATAGATATAGATATAGATATAGATATAGATATAGATATAGATATAGATATAGATATAGATATAGATATAGATATAGATATAGATATAGATATAGATATAGATATAGATATAGATATAGATATAGATATAGATATAGATATAGATATAGATATAGATATAGATATAGATATAGATATAGATATACATATAGATAAACATATAGATATACATATATATATATATAGATATAGATATTGATATAGATATAGATATAGAAAGAATAAACTCTGCTTGCCTATAGAGCATCCGTGCACCCGTCCAATATAGCCAATTCTTTTCGAAGCGCTCGCCATCGTCGCCCTCGAAGACCTAAAATTAAATTTTGCATATTTTACATTTTACATTTAAATATCAGATGGTTCCAGGCTAATCTTGGCCAGAGCTTGCACTTGCCTTGAACACGCTGATTATGTAGCCGGTGGCCGCTGTCTGGGACTTCTTGAAGCTGCCGGCTTCGTTGGAGGGAAGCACCAGCGGGGGTCGGCAAATGGCAGCCACCTCGCTGTACAGGTCCAGCGTGTGGGCGGCAGTGTATCTGAAAGGGCGGGGTAGAGGATGTTAGCAACTTAATTCAATGGCAAAGCGAAACAAGATAGCTGATGGAATATAAAATACCCTGTAACATATTTTATCATTTAGCTTACAGACTTAAAGTTTCCCTTAATAAAGTGAAGCTTCAAAAGAGATAATAAGCTAATATACCCTGAAATTCTCAATAGCTTACTTTTTAAGCAAACATGCAGCCAAAAAACTGGACTTCATTTTAACAGACTGATTTTCAGATTCACAGAGTTTTGGTTAAGATTATCGAATATAAGATACCCAGTAGTTTTGTGAATGCATAGGTGTCTGTTAATTCATCGAAATCGTGATATTAAGCTTAATATAGAAGCTGGTACGTATAGATAATTATAATAATTATTATCTATCTGTTATCAAAAAAAGACAATAGATACTTTCCAAAGTAATTTTTCAAAAAACTTCATCAAAAAAACAAGACAAAAATAAAAAAGAGAATATAGAATATGTAGTAGAACTTAAGTCCACACATGGACTTTTCCTAATCCAACCCAGAATATCTACGACTGGGCATAACATTACTTTCAAAAGTATAAATTACAGGGTATTAGAACAGCACAAATTTGCATTATAATTGTGCTGATTGCTGTTGATTATCTTACTTGAGTGCTTTTGGCTCGAATTTGGAGAGCGATGAGACGCGCAGGTTGGAATAGAAATTCGATGGATCCGTTTGCATCGTGTTGATCAGATAGTACGAAATAAAAGGAAATTCAGCTAAAATAAAACAAAAGTGAAGGAATGTTAATTGTTAGGGAAATTTAAATTTCTTTTTTTTTTCTTTCAATTACTCATACACTTACAGCTTTTCTCCATATTGGCTAGTATCATGCCGCCGACGGCTGTGTTCGCCTGCTGCACCTCCGTTAAGAGCTCCGAGGCAATGGCGCGTTGCTTGAGTAGCGGATGGGAGAGCGGTGATTCCATAACTGGATCTATGGCCTCAAGTGGACTCATGAGATGCACAAGTATGCACAACTTGGGATCGGAGACCTCCAAAACGCTAAGCGGGCTGCTGGCCTTGCCATCGGCACTCAGAGCAGGTAACTAAGGTAAAGAAAATAAGCTTTAAGCTGTTGAGTTAAGATAATAAGCAGAGCTTTTTACCGGTATGCCGGCTGGCAGAAAGCGATCAACGCTGTGCACCGGAATGATGAAACAGTCGCGATCCAAGGTAGCCAAAGAGATGGGCTCCGCACGTGTCGATCCAGCGTTGCCACCACCCCCACCGAAGTGGCCTGAAAATAGAAAAAAGATGGCAACATTAGCATATCGAAAGTTTGAAAAGTGAAGATAGTTAAATAGACACAACAATGTTACGATAGGTTCCATTAGGAAAAGCTAACAAATGTGTCTAGCTGTTTTGAGCTTTTGTCGATCGCATTTAAAAGCAACACAAAAAGCTTTTGCTGCAGATCCTGCAGCTTAAAGTGCCAGAGAGCTTAAAGTTTTAAACAGAAGGCTTGCCAGTACAATTTGCCACAACTGAAAAGCTTTGATGAGCTTTTGTAAGGTTACTAAAGCTTCTGCCGTGGTTCCGTTAGCAAGCTGGCCAGAAATACTGAAAACTTAACATTTTCAAAACTTTTGCTGAATGTAAAATATTAAATTAAAGGCAATAGAGCGCAAAAGCTTTCAAGCGTGTACGAAACATGTCTAGCTTTCAGTATTTAATCAACACAACAAAGAACTTGCACCAACAACAACAAGATGAGAAAGAACACGCGGAAGTGTACAAATTAGAGTACACTTAAAATAGGTTTGTTTTGTTTTTTTTTTTTGTTTTTGGTTTGGTTAAGGAAAACGTGTGTATATTATTGTGTTTGTGTGTGTGTGTGTGCGTTTAGGGAATCAATGCAACATACGTAGGCACAACAGATGCTGGTTGTGAGCTTTTATTGTGATTAGTTTGATATTTTCTTGCAGTGTATATATATGCATTCGTTTTTGGATGTAGTAGTGGCAGCAACCACAACAACAAGTTTGACTAGTTGTTGGCTCAAACCTTGCCGCGTCGCCGCTGCGGCAGCTGTTAGCAGCGTGCTCGTCGCACTCAGCGTCTGTGGCAGTTGCTGTTGTTGATAGAAGTAGCCGGCATGTTGTTGCTGCTGCTGCTGCTGTTGCTGTTGCTGCTGCTGCTGCTGTTGTTGTTGCGGTTGCAACTGTTGCTGCAGCCTGGTGAGACTGTTATTTGTACTGTTGCCGCCGGCAGCGCTGCTGCCGTTCCAACGCATCAACGAGACGGACCGATCGACCAGCGGCTGCGGTAGGTCCACTTCATAGGGATTGGATGGCTGTGTAAAGGACGTGGACGTGGTCGGGGTACTCGGTATGCCCGATAGTGCGCTACATCGTTCTGCAATGGATGCTGTTGATTTTTATATGGACACACAACACAAAAAAAAAAAACAAAAAAAATCATAATAGATAGAGAGAGCATTTAGAAAATTGAATTCTTGTCAGGATTGGGGGAAAAGGCTTGTTGGGATAGTGCTCGATGAAAGTTTTATTTTCAGTTTTCTTTGTTTTCTGTTGTTGCAGTTAGGCACATATTACTGATATTTATATTTACACAAAACTAGACATATTCAACTGTTGTTTTTGGTATTAGTAGGCGACGCATTGCTGCAATTAATTGTTAGCTGGATATATAGATATTATATACATACGCTATATAAGTGCACAAGTTCCATTCGCTTGACCTTTTCAATGGGTAAATAATCTGTGCTATTTAAACATTCAAGGACATTACCATTGCCAAAAAAAAAAAAATAGAAGAAGAATCGCAGCTTACATATACGACTTTTGCCCTAAAAGCCAAGCCAACTGGAAATTCGTAGATAAGCGGAACACGTGAGCATTTCGATAACGCTTGAGCTTAAGTCTTGCCAACTACAATATTTATGTAGAGCATAAAGTAAGAGTAATACGCATCGTTGTTATTTATTGCAACGCTTCTTGCATGCGCGCCTAAAAAAGCCAGCTAATTTGAGTGGCAAATGTGAAGAAAAGGACATTAGGTTGCGATGTATGGGAAAATGAAGTGTTTGACAGATACAATGGGACAGATACAAGACAATATTCAGCTGGAGTAATTTATAGTATTTTCTTATAAGCTTTAAATCTAATGGCATGGCATAAGAATATATTAGATTTCCGTGACACTTCTATATATTCTTTATTAAAAAATTAATATGTTCAGTTGATCGTTCATGATAAATTCAATTTAAAATTCGTTTGTTGTATTTTAAGAGAGTAGTTTCTCATAAAAATGAATTTAAATGTTGAACAGGGTATAAAAAAAAAACCTATATATTCTAATAGAGCTCTCTGAATTCGAATAACCAACAGTAACACGCAGCTGCTTGTCTAAATGCAATACTGTTGTGGCGCATGCTGCGTATACGTGATATGCGCACATATTACGTATACGCCGCATATGCTGCCGGCTAATTGAATATGTTCAACGATTATCTGCCATCAGCGTTTAACCACGCCTGCATAACAATCGGCAGCTGGCGAATCCTTTTCGCTGTCTCCATTTGGAAAATTGATGCAAACATTTGAATGTGAATGCGAATGCGAATGAAATGTAAAAATGAATTGGGGGCGAGTTAATGGGTTAATGGAGCGCAAATAACTGAGCCGAGGGCTAAAGCAGAACACAAAAGAGCAACAGAGAAGGAAAAAGAGAGTAAGAATGAGATAGACATACATAGAGAGAGAGAGAGAAAGATTGAGAGACAGAGACAGGGACAGAGACAGACAGTTATAGAGAGAGAAAGAGAGTGTGCAATGGTATTCATGTAGCTATTGAATTGCTTGGCGACAATTTACCTTCGCCCACATCATAGCCAGGTCGATTGGGCGAGAAAAACAGATGGGTGCGATAATGTATTTCCTCCGGCTGCTGCACCAGGCCCATATCCCGCGAACGTTTCGTGCGATTTGCCTTCGATTGAAGTTTGCCGCCGCCGCCGCCGGCTTTGCTGGCACCCTCGCGGAAATTCTTGCGAAACATTAAATTCATGTTGTTGTTGTTGTTGTTATTGTTGTTGCAATTGTTGCAATGATGTCTATGAGTGTCCTGTGTGGCTGAGTGGTGCTATTGAATGGGCTGCTGATGGTGGGTCGAGGTGGTGCACGTGCTGCTGTCGCTGCCGTTGTCCGCACACTTGATTAATTTGTGTATATTCGTTATGTAGCTTTTTGAGCCTGGCCGTGTATACGAATTGCAGGGTATACGTGTTTGTGTGTGTGTTTGTATACCATTCAGCTTATTTGTATTTACTTTAGTCTCTGTGACTGTGTGCGTTTGCTTGGGGTTTCAGTTTGGTTTGTTTGCTTTTTTATTTACTTTGTTATTGAGTTAAATTCATTCGCCCACTTTGAGGTCAGGCAATTTAATTTATTTGTTTTTGACCTGCCCAACATAATGAAGTGCTTTAATTTTAAGCTTAATGAAAACTTATAGTCACACGTTTAGGTAAAAAGAAGAGAAAAAAAACAGAGAAGTTCCCTTGCAACAGGTTGAAACAACTTTTCACCGGTTCGAAGCAAATTTGTGTCAAATGCTTTTTGCGCACTGCGCTTCAGCGTATTTTCTGAACATTCATTTTTTTTTGTCTTTTTCTTGGGTCTATTTTTAGCTGCGTGCGTATTTGCTCAGCATTTTGTTGGCATTTGGTTTTTATAAATTAATTGCTAGCAAAGATTTAATTAGTCAGCGAAACGTAGCCATGGCAAATGTAAACGCACCTTTCAATTTCATTTAGTTCGAAGAGAATTTGTTATATTTACAGCTGGTTTTGAGAGTAAAATATTTTAAGCTGCTTTAAGAATAGAAAATGTATCTTTAACATATCTTTAAAAGTACTTTATAGAAGAAACATGAGATAGTTAAATTAACTTTACTTCACATCACAGCGACCAGAGTAAAATGCTTGAGAAGGCTCCAAAAGCTCGACTGGCTATTAAAGCACACAAAGCAAGCTGCAGAGTTCAACGAAGGCGCTGCTCATAGAAAGAATGCTGACGCCCTTCTGAACCCAGCGATCGCCAGGATCCTGGCTGATTCCATCACAGAGAGGCGCCTCCAAAGGTTACACCCCTGCGACCAACCTACGCTGCAAACTATCTAAACTCCCTTCAGTGTTGGGCCATGTCGTTAATCTCTTTCATTGTAAATATCCAACTATTTTGAATACCCCTCAATGTAAAAACCACTTGAGCTAACAAACATTGTTACTATACTTTATACCACAGTCTTTCGCTTGGTATAGATCATAAGGTACTGAGGGTACAGAAGGTACTAAAACAAATTGAATTTAAAAAAAAGTCATCTTTGATTTGATTGAGAATCTGGGAAGAGTCATTTTTTTGACCAAAGTCAGATAGAAAGTTACCTTTATCCAAAATAAGTCAAAGATATTTCTATAATCATATTCTATAATAGAATATTATAAAAATTTCAAAAAGTTCTCAACAGAGTATCTGTTAGTCTATCAATATGTATAACATTTTGTATTTGACTTTCTTAATGCTCAGCTTGTCGCAAATTGGGCAGCAATTTTCCGTTTTTCTTTTGGAACAAAAAGCCAATCAAAAAGTCAAAAGCGCTTAACTCGCAACATAAACACACACACATGAGTGTATGTGTATGTGTGTGTGTGCGTGTACTGTAGTTTGCAAGTGTTTTGTTTTTATTTGGTTTTTTTTGTGGCAGCAGCTGCGGAAATTACCCATTTCCGCTGCTAAGCAGTTGAAAATTACTCAACACACTCACAAAGGAAACGTGAGCATGAGCGTAAGTAGCTCAAATATACCCTGTTACTGACTCCAACGAGGGTATATTGTGCATATGCATGTGTATGTAACATGTAGGCATATTCAACGCCTGAGATGTCAAATATTACAGAGAATAGAGATCGTTTTAACATATATAACTCATTAACTTCAGGCTTTGGAATCAAGGATAACATTTTCTTCCATGAGGTTCACTCAATGAGCTCACAAACATTTTGTAGGGTATCTTCAAGTCGACTAACTGCAGTAAATAGCCGTAGCTTATATTTTTCTTTGGGCACGCGAACAGAGCCAGCAATTAGCTGCTGCCAAAAAGGGGTTTTCCCAGCAACAGAGACGGAGATAGGCAGCTAGACAGCGGAAGAGAAAGAGAAGGCACGAGAGAGAGAGATTTGTATATCTGTGTGAGTTTAATTAGTTCAAGACACGACGCAATTAGTTTTACTGCCGCTTATTGATTGCCATTGAGCGATAAATTTCAACAACAGCATCGCCATCGGCATCGGAATCGCAGCAGCCAAAATCGCTGAGCCGAGCAAATTGAAAAGTTCTTGAAAAGTCATTTATAACAATCGTTTTAGCTGTTGGGCATTAAAACGCAACGCAACCATCAAAATGGATTAATGGTAAGTATATAAGTAAACAAACTTGTGAAAGCAAACGTAAAAGTTATAAGGAAAAGCAAATTAAGCGGAAGTTTCATAAAAAGTTTAATATTGAAAGAGATTTAATGAAAATTTGCAAATATTAAGAAAGCCGCTTCCGGTTCATAATTTGTATGTGCAGACAGCAATGGGAAAATCAAAGAAAATAACGTTCCTGGGGAAATTTATTTCACATCTTTATTTCGATTTTTACAAACTCAACAATCAAATCAAACCATCAACAAAATTACAGGATTAAGTAATCAATGCCAGCCAACTCTCAGGTACGATCCATCTTCCCAATTAAGTCTAATCAAACATAATCTGACTTTTTCTAACTTAACCGAATATATTTTAACATTATTTAGTTTAACTGCAGACTTTAAACAAAATGTTTTGCCACACAAGCCCTTTTCGACGGGTTCTTTCTAAAGTATTATATAATATAGAAGTTCGATATTAATAAGATTTGACTCATATGTAAGAAATCCTGATAACCAAATAAGTTTTCCGTACAAGAACTTATTTTTGGCAGTTATATGATATGTTAGTCCGAAGTTGATCAGATTTGGATCATATATAAGCAGCATAGTACATATGAGAAGCATAGTGTAGCTAATAAGTTCCGAGTTTGATTAAGATATCTGGATAACTAAAAGTTTTTCATTCAAGTAATTAATTATTGACCGAATTTTGGCATGGCAGCTATGTGATAAAGACTTTCGATCCGTCTGGTTTCCACATATCTACTGCCAGCCAAGTAAAGACGGACCTATGCAAAGACAACAGCTTTTAAACTGAGAGACTAGTTCGCTTTGAAAGAGACAGCCTCGGATGTTGAAGCTGATCTAGAATATATATTCCTTATGGGGTCAGAGAGACCTTCTTCTATGCATTACACATTTCATGACAGAATTATAATATCTTCTACAATAGTATAAAAATGTTAACGATTGAAATCGAACATAATCGAACACAAGCTAACATAACATATCATGATATTTTAATACCTTATGCCCAACACATCAAAATCATTTATAATTTACAACACAACCAAGCTTAAGCATGCTTTTCAAATTAACTATGCTTCCGCTTAATTGCAACACATTTTTATCTCAAACTCAAAGATTTTCGTCTAAAATGGAGCAGGGGACAGCTAACTCTCAGCTTCGACCATAACTGGCAATTATAGTAAAATGCTCGTTTTGGTTGCTTTCGGTTAAAACTTAATGCCTTATCTTATTAAATACTTCTAGCTTTTACGACACACGCAACTTACTAAAGCTTGAGCCACTCAAAAGAAATCAGTTTAATAGAGCCCATCATTATAAGATGACCGAGTATTAATAGCTAAAATGGTTTGGAAGATTTCTGGTGCTGGGGATGGCTCATAAATTGCGTATGAGTGATATTATGAGATTGCACATGCAAAATCAACAGCTAAATGCTGCCTGTCAGCACACACTTAAACTGTCCATACACACGCACACACACATACACACAAATACAACACACAGCCCCAACGATCTAATAAGCAATGGGTCATAAAGTTTTTACAGCATTCCTTTGTCAAGTGCCTGGCGCGATGAAAATTGCGTTTGGCCAACGTTGTTGGCTATAATTAAATCTATTTACGACACAAGTTACAACAATAGTGCTCATCGTTAAGTCACACACATACACACACAAACACACACACATACACACACGCACACGCCCGCACAGCCAAGCAATCAAAACAAACAACAATGAAACAATCAAGCGACCAAATAGAAAACTCTCAAGAATGAGTGATAATAACCATAAAAATTAAATTTCGCTCGTTCCTCAATTTCATTTCGTGCCAGCGCCAGAAATAAATAGCGAAATCATATATACCCGATACATACATAAATAGTATGTATATATATATATTTTTATATATGTGTGCATATCTCATTTGCTAGCTGCTTAAGTAGGCTAAAATGGCAAAGTGGGCCGAAAGCTACCCTGTACGAAAACAAATAAAAATTTATTGCAGCCTCTGAATAACTTTTTCGTTTAATAACCGATTCGTATGGTACGAAATTTTGAAAGTCTTTCGATCTGAATGTGATTGGGGACAAGCGGAATAGGGCTCCTTATGTTAAGGGACATTATTGGATGCACAAGTGTAAACTAAAAGATAAGCTGAGAGATAAACCTAATCAGGAATTGTCTCATACGGAAGCACATCTCTGCCTTCCTTTGAGCATATCTCTTTGCTCCCCTTTTTACAGGGTATCTAAAAAGAAAGCACAGTCAGCGCCTAAGAAGTAAATTTGAATATTCGTGAGGGTTGCATTTATGTTGTACTCGTACATGACCTAGGCAGAGGCAGACGGCCCTTGACCTTGTGGGCGTGTACTACCAAACCAACGTGTGTGTGTATGTGTGTGGCGTGTGTGTGCTTGAATAACGTGTGTGTGTGTGTGCGGGTGGATGATTGTGGCTGTGGCTATGCCCATATGTTAGTCTTGTTGAATGATTCGGCAGGTTAGCATTTAATGCGTCGACACAATTTTTCGTATGTTTTGCCGCAATTTACACATAGCATTTTGTGTAATTGTTTGGCATCTGATTTGTAAATATTGCTTAAATATATATATATATATATATATATATATATATATATATATATATATATATATATATATATATATAGCTGATACTTGTACATACATATAGATACATATGCTTAGCTCTTGGATTAGGCCAATTAATAGCTGAAAAAAGTAAATTTTTTTACATTTTATTGTGGGTTGGGTTCTTTAGTTATTTGAAATCATTGTGATGCTCATAAAATTATATTAATATTTAAATTAATATATTTGACTTAAATTTGGGAAGTTTTCCGTATTATATAAAGCATTTTAAATTGAATATATTTTAATTGGATTTTGTGTTCTATATAATTACAACTTTTGTACAAATATTTTTTTTAAATTTTATTTATTTTATTATTTAATTTATTAAATATATTTAATGCATAAAAATTGTGCATAAAATAAATGTTAAGGGGAAATTGAATTTATTTAAAATCGTTCTTGCAATTCAAAGTTTTGTTTAACATGCATTTATATATCTGATTTGTATTTTTTATGATTTTTAGAAAATATTAAATATTAATACTAATCACTTTATGTAGTATATTCCATTTGAAATCAATATTATTATATATTAACACATTTGATATAAATATTAGAAAAATGCGGATTTTATTTAACGTATCCCTTTTAGATTTTCTTTTGAATTAATTTATCTGTAGTTTATTTTTAATTTTCTTTAAATTATATTCGTTTTGTGTCTAAATATTTCTTGTACTTTTGCATTATTGTTGTTTAGACCACTTTATATTTTGCTTATGCACATAGAATTTAAATTTTCTTTATATTTATTTCACTTTTACACTTAGTATATAAATTATATTGCACCTTTGCACGTGCCTCACGTCGTATACTGAATTTGGCAAAACTTTAATCTTGTTTCCACTTTATATGATATACCATTTCTATATAAACATTTTTATATAAAGCCCGCACAAGGCTTCTTCTCTTTGCTTTAGCTAATCCCGCCGCAGGACAAAAGAGCCGCAGCTTTTGCGCGACCTTAATGCGAAATTCAGTGTCAGCCGTGTCGGCTACGTAATATTTGTGGGTTTTGCACAGTAATTAGACAACGGTTGAGCATTTGCTTAGCACACAAAAAGAAATCAATATAATTTTGTACCTAAGTAAAAGCAAATTTCTACATTCAACTCATTTAAATTGTAGAAAATATAGATGAGAAAAACACCTTTTATAAATAAAACACACACGCGTCAGGTTTTCAACAAACAATTTTCACACGCCACATTTTGTCACATAGGCATAAGGCCATGCCCCTTTCTCTATATACAAATTTTGTATATACATATATATAAATTTAATTTTATTTTATTTTTTCGTATTCATTCTCTTCTTGCTTACAACTCGAACGCAAGACGAATATGAATATGAATACGAATACGTTTCGACTGCGTTGTGTTGCGTTTAATATTCAACTGACAGTTGGGGCAAGCTTTTCGCAACGTTTTTGGGTTCGAAACGCTTTTCATTAGCTCAAATATATATGACGGCATCAAAAATATTCAAAACTTGCACTTAGCACAAATGAAAAATGATGGGAAAAGCTTTCCTCACTTGTTGCGCATACGCCGTGCGGGCCCGAAAAACACGCACACACGCACACATGTGCACGTACGCACAACACACTTCGGCATTTATCGTCGCTGATATTTTGAGTAATTAATTATTTATCATACAATTTACGTTATGGATTTTTCATACGCCGCGTCAAAGTAGCGCACATCGCAGCAAATTAACGTCAAATGAAATGGAATCGTACAGGTACAATAGTATATATGCCAGGTATATACAACTATAGCTGAATATACGTGATACGTACACCTACAGCTACGGTAAATGGAAGCGGAAAACGTTACGACTTGGTCACGACTTGGATTTACCTACGCCATTTTTAAAAGCTACTTTTCAAAGATCAGGACGCACTCTATAGAGAACTCTTCTCTCCAAATTTGAAATTAAAAAAGCACAAGTTGAAATAGCTCAAGAGCTCAAGAAAATCAGACAAAAGGCCATTTTGGGGAAGCTTTAGAGCGGGAAAGCAAAGTTACGCAGTTGTGAATTTGTGTTTATCATTCGATGCGCTTAGAACTCAGTTTCAAAGATGGAACATGGAGGTCGAACTTTGTAAGGAAGAAATTTCAGCTTTTGTTCCATTGACTTAAAAATAACTTGCAAATAAGGAAAACGATTGTAAATGTCAAGAGAAGAATATATATAAATATAAGAAATAACCCTTATACATTTACATAATGAGTTTATATATACATCTATTTCTGTACTCTGGGAACTACCTGGCCATACACGAGATAAAACCAGGCATAGCCCTTAGTAATGTCTCAAGTGCGGGTATTGCAGCAAACAACAATTTGTTGTTTTTGTTTTTCGCTTTTGTTTTTGTGATTCTATTTTTTTTCTGCGTTTATCCTGCGTGCTTTTCCTAGCGTGTTATTGATTATGTTCTACCGCCTGGCCAACTGACAATTCCCGCAGCTCCTGACCTCGGCAAAGCACAAGTTTGGGAGCGCGGAAGTCATTTGCCTTTTCCGGTGCTTTAATCGACTTTTTTTACTACTTTTATTTATTTGTTTCCTTTTTTTGCTTTGTTTTGCGGTTTCTGGCTAATTTGCAGCCATTAAACCGCTGTACTTTGTTTTGGCCATTTTCGTAGCTAATTGTAATGACAATTATAAATGTCTTTTGTCCACTCGGAAAATCTGCATACAATTGATGAGCCTGCCATTAAAGTGCATTGTTTTTTGCGCAGAATTATAGATGATATAAAGGCTTTTTGTATAGACGGGTAAGATACTACGCAGTCAGGTAAATGGGTATTTTAACCTTATAAAACTATCAAGATATTTGGAAAACGTACAAAATCGGCTGGGGAAACGTTTTTGCTGGGGACTTATAGTTGCATAATACATCCCCCACCTTTCAAAACGATGTCTGAATTATTTGTACGAAGCTTTTTTAAATATTTTGCATACCCTGAATCCGTTTAAAGAGGTATAATGGTTTTATGCAAATGTATGTAACAGGGAGAAACACCTTAAAGCCTATATATTCTTGACCATGATCCACGATCTCAGTACCTATAAAAGCCAGATACATTTTTTATGTAGGTTCTCCTGCCGATAATCGATAACTTGCCACGTTTCCAAGCAATCGACAAGAATGGATATCGAAATCCTATCTTAAAGCAAATCTATTTGGTTTTAATTGCATAAGTCACCAAATTCGACATGTAGCTTCTGGAATTGTATATACAAATCAAGTATCAAGTATCAAGTTTCAGGGTATCCCCTAGTCGGTCATTTCAACTAGAGCACTTTTACATGCTTTCTTTGCTACTATTTTAATTTATTTATTATTTTTTATAGATAAAGATATAATGATAATGATCAATGATTTTTTGGCTATTTTAATTATATTTTAGATTTTCAACTAAAAACAATACCGATTATCTTCTGCAAAAAATAAACAAATTTATTTATATTTTAATTAATACTCATTTTGTTGAAAATGCTCTCTTTTCTACTAAAAATGGGACTTGTCTAACTTGTTTCTAATCCTATTCTTTCGCTTTTGTCTGCTTCTAAGCCCCCAACATGTGTGCCCTGAAATATTCAAATGCAGATTTGGTTTCTATTGCCTTGAGAGAACACGTGATTTACATGTGTCTAAGCTGCAGCTGAGCAGAAAGTGTTGCAGCTCGAAACGAAATCCTGCCACACTTGCATACCGAGCTTGCTCTGGTGGCCATGCATCAAGAGGGAGCTCAGAGGCTAAAATTAAAGTTGATTCAATGTTATGCTGCCTGGCACAAAACAACTGCATTTTGTTTATTATTTTTTACTATTTGCCACAAAAGTTTTGCAGCCCAGTTGCAGAAGGCAACAGAAACAACTGGCAACACGCAACTACGACATGCAACAACGGGTGTCCACCGGAGAGCAAGTGAAGACAGCCGCAAGACAACTGCAACTTTTATATGCGACTTTTTGGATACTCTTTTATTATAATTGAACAAATTCGCCAGAGAAATACTTTAAATACAAATTACTATGGGAGATTTTATAATTACAAATATGAATAATGAATATAATAACTAGTAAGCCTTCTCAGATCGGGAGTGCCCGACTTAGAGATACTCTGTGCCCAGCTATACATACATGTAAATGGCAGAAGTTAACATAATTCTGTTAATTAACATATGTCTAACTACCCATATATCGATAAGCTAGCGATATACACACACATAGAGATGGGCCGTAGTCTGTTATCGCGACGCAATCGGTTTCTGCCTGCAGCAGCGATAAGTTGAAATCGTCCAGGCTATTTTTTTAAAGCACTCTTTAGTCTGCATTAAACAAGCATTACATTATTGTAAATCTTGCATAAATATAAACATAAAACATTCGAGAGACGCAAGAGGATTGATAAAGCATGGGAAGAACATTCATGATTAACTTCAGTGCTTATAGTCCGATCTGTATAAAATTTATAGAGCTTAAATATGGCCTAAGAAAAATTGTTTTTATACCAAAGCGTAAGACTCTTTCTTTGAAAATGAATTTTATTAAGTATTTGGGCAACACAGGGACTCATCCAAAGAGTATAATAATTGTATTTTGTATTAACCTACCATACGAGAACCCATAAGAACATCTTGGTGTATCTAGCTCTAATAAATTGCAAGTTATGCCGTAAAATTTGTGTCTCAAAAGCAGATAGAAGGACACGGCTAGCCCAACTCGCCCTTCTATTATGAAAGAAGGGATCGCAGATGCCTTCTTCTGTCTGTTACAAACATATGCAAAAAACATATATACCCTTTTAAAGAATTTTCAGTGGGTTCACAGTAGAAAAGTACTAAAATTCAACAAACATTTAAATAACAAGTTTTTATAATAACTTTTTAATATATTATTGCCAATAAAAAATAACATAAACACAACTAATTGAAGCAATGTGTGATGTATTTATGTATTCTAAATATAATATTAATATAATATACGCATTATATTCTAAATAAAATAAAAAAAAAACTAATAAAAACTGTTTTAAAATTGTAAATAAAAGTGAAAATTGATCAAATAAAAAACCAATCAAAGAATCTAGCTTTATTTAAGAATATTCTCAAGCCGCACACTTTAGCTTTATGGTTCAGAAGACGAGAACCCATTGTTTACACTAGATGGCAAACAAGATATAACTAACTACTAAAGCCAGTTGCCCGGCAACCAGGTCTAAGCGTTATTCCAGCCATAAACAATTTGGAAAAGTGCCGACTGCCACTGACTTTTAGCTGGTCTAAGGCAATGGCCAGAATGCACGTTATGATCTAAATGAAATAGCTTGGCTCATAAATTTTAAACAAATTAGTTTTCATGGCCTGGCTAAAGTGTCGCAGGGCCGTGCAACTTAGCCCGGCTTTCACTCTTAACCATTATGAGCTGCTTAACGTGTGCATAAATTTCATTCCACGGGGGCGTGTGGGGATCGTTGCTTTCCGTTAGTGTTTGGCACACGATGTGCTTGCTTCTTATAATGAGATGGAAATGGGTTGAGTTTGTTTTGTAACTGATTAAAGCAAAGCCTCCATAAGTTACGCCAACCCCCCCCTCATGGCCTATGCCGCCGCACTCATCATTCGCAACTTGTCAAGAACTTGTCAACACTGTTTTGTTATCGAAAAGTGTTAATGATTGATTTACGATTGTCGCAGCTGTTCGAGAATTACATGTAACACTCTCTATGGTTTCACATATGATTAGTTTCATGGTTGTTCACTGCCAGCTGGCGATATCTTTGGGTGGAGGGGCGGGCACCCATTTGTCAGCGGAGCTTAGCGACCCTGATATTCCATCAGTCAATTTTGAAAGAAGGCCTTTTAAGTATTTGACGCATTTAATTCGACAACTTTTCAATTTCTTTAAAAGCAATTTAAGTAAAACTTTACTTAGCAGCTTTAACAACAACAAAAACCTGCGTATATTTGCAATTTTACGACCACAAAGCGAACAAAACAAACCGAAAGGACACCAAAATAAGCAATAATGCATTTATAGTAGATAATGCATGACTAGCAAATACCCTGTGTCCAGATAAAAACATTTTTTTTTCTTATGCGATATTTACGACTCTTGCAATATTGAGCATCCTTTTGCAGTTAATAAAAAAAAGCTTGTTTTTTATTTAAGGCGATCTGTTCATGCCCCTATTGCTAACAACAGGGTATTCAAGAGTTTGTGCATTAACACATTTGTGTTATACTCTCGCTGTATAGTTTGAATATATCTATTTTTGCCCCTTCAAAACTCTCTCACAACCTCCTTTACAGGGTATCCAAACAGAACCGAACAGAGAAGTTTTTGAAGCTGCAAGTAAATCAGTTGGCGTCCGCTTTTGCTTTCGCGTTGGCATCTGCTTTTGGCCAGTTTATTGCTTTGCCGCCACACCCACCAAAAAGGAAGGGAGGGTTCCTGCCAAAACCATGCTCCAACGCCCACCACACCCTCCCGCGCCCCTCTCAGTTCGCCTCCCATGAACACAACATAAATTACAACGTCATTCATTTCCGTCATAAAATTGAAAAATGTTGTGCAAATTACGCGTAAATACCAAAATACCAACAAGAAAAGCGGCAAAAGAAAAGCGAGAACCCAGTGAAAATTCGCGGCCGGAAAACTACATGCATATAGTAAATACGTATGAGCCTGATATTATTTTTTTATGGCTACTGTGAAAATGTTTATAGCAACGCCACAAATAACAGTCGTCATCTGCATTTGTTGCATTTCCCATTTGCGGCTCTCTGTTGCATGCCACATTAAAATGCATGATAAACTTCTTTCGTTCATCAATTCATGCGGTTATTTAAAGTCTTAAATCATTAACCATATACTTGTTTGGCCAGAAAACTATGGATAATTTATGGCCATAATATAGTTCTAATCAATAGGGGTATTCAGAGAAAAATTAAAAGCAGATCTTAAGTAAAGCATTACTAATATATAAAGCTACGATTTGTGGAATCACTTAAATAAAGTTTCCAGCAGGAGCAAACAGCCATTAACAAATCGAGAGTATGCATAAGATTTATATGAGAAGCGAGATAACTTTAAAATGAAAGATACTTGATCTAGATTGTAGAAGCTATATTTCCAATTTGGTGAATGTAGCAATTAAAAGCCAAGAAATTTGTACAAAAATAAGGATTTTGATATCGATTCTTATCGATTGCTTGGAAGCGGGGCAAGTTATTGATTATCGAAAACAAACTGCGCGGGCCCTAGAAAGACCTACATTCAAAACTTCTCTGGCTATCATAGGTTTTGATATCGACGGACAGACAGACAGACGGACTTGGCTAAATCGACTATTAATCGGCTATTAATGCTGATTATGAATATATATAATTTATGGGGTCGGATATGCTATCTTCTGACTGTTACAAACATTTGCACAAAAACATTATACAAACATTAAGGATAATCCTCCAAAAGTGAAGCTAAAATCCAAAGTTCCTTTTTTCCAAATTATTTTCTTTTGGGATTTACTCTGTCAAAATGCAAAGAATTCTTTAAGGAATTTAAGCCTTAATATGTAAACTTAATAAACTACAATAAACAGTTCATTTAAATTAATCTGTGACTTTCTTCAGGTAAATAAATTCTTATTTGTCATAGCTTAAAGATATTTGCCCTGACAAAAGCTGGTTCATATGAAACTTGCTGAATATCTGAAAAATCTCAAATATGCAAACATTGGTGACAGTTTCTGATTGCATATTTGCATATCTATACGCATAGCTAATGCTTAACATATGCAATTACCATACACACACACACACACACACACACACACACACACACACACTGCACAAACAGTCATAAAAAGCAGGGGGCAAGCGAATGTGCTGATATCTAAATAATTTGTAGCCTGTTGACCAAAAGCTTTCATAAATGTCAGAGCTATAGAAAGGCCATACCCTCCCTGCCTGCCCCGCCCACCCCCTCTCTATATGGCCCAAAGGCCAGCCGCAGCAAATTGGCAAACAATGACTGCCCCCACCCCACTTCCCTGACGCTCTCCCACAGCAATTGCAAAATCCTGCCAAAAGGCATATGCAGAAATTTATGCGTGATTGGGGTGTGTGTGTGTGTGTGTGGACTTTGGACTTGGAACTGGGAGATGTTTGGTGGGGTGTACAAAGAAATATTGCTGCATATTTTTTGAATTTTTCAAATTTATAAGACATTCCAATTTTCAGCCCAAGAGTCCCAGATTTTCCATGAAAATGTTGCTAAATTTGTTTCCCAGCCCTCGTCTAGGTCTTCACTTACAATACGAAAGGCTGATACTGTGAAAAATCTCTCAGCTTTTACGCATTCGACTGTGCATTGATTATCAATCAGACAATCAGGCGGGCAAATAGATATTTACGGGGTGGAGGAGGTCTCAACTCACCCATATAATCACATTGCAGCGGCTCCGATGGCTCCTCGTGCAGCTGCCGGAGCCAGTGCATCAACTGGGCCAATTTGCTGCGTGCCATATTCGTGCGCTCACAATTGAGAATACTTGGCTCAAACTCGAAGCTGACATCCAATTTGGTTAGTTGTAATGCTTTTTGCATTGCGCCACGATACATATTTTTGAAGAAATTGTTTATACACTTTGAAAGTGATATTAACTGCCAGACATTTAAGGCCCAACTGCGTTGCTAGTGGCTCGTTGGCGTCTAAGATACCTTTTTTTTGGGTTTCGCTAAGTTTCACCTCGTGTCTGTCGTAAATTTGGTTTCTAAAATCAGCGTATTGTTAGATAAGCCCCACAATGCCTCCCATGTCAATCAAAATTGGCATTTTGGGTATCTTTGCGACAGCTTTTCAATTACTCATCATGTAGACAGCCATGGGAAGACAGAAAAAAAAATATATATACATATAAAATGGGCCAAAAGGAATCACAATATTTCACAAAAAAAATCCCCCGTTAATTTTAACTGTCATTATTCATTTGCCAGGGCATCTATTGTAAACTTTAACGGCAATAAATCAGCCAAATAATTCATGCCGAAATCTCAGCGAAATATCGAAATATCCAACTATACACTACAAATTTTTAGCTCTCAACGCGTTGAATGCAAGTGTCATATATTAATGTATATTTTCAGGCGCTGCCAGTGACAAGGTTTTGGCTCATATGATACTGTTCAAATACCCTGTATTTATGGCGAAAGGGTTAAGGGTAAGTCATATAATTATATGCAGATCTTAGTTAGTTTAGTCAACTTAGCAAAATATTCAGTATAATCTACATATTAATTCCCAAGAAATGCGTAGTCTAGAGACTATTTTTATATTTGGGCCGAACCATTTATTTGGCAGAAAATACTCGCAGATTTGTGAAGATCATGCGACCTTACCTCAAGACGATCACATAAATAGAAATCCAGGACCCCAGAGCATACAATATTTCATCTTAGTGTTGTAAAATATATCAATTTTGTGTTGTAATGCGTCGAGCCTTATATGCTGCGAGTCTTATTACATTTAGAACTAGCGGGTACATTCCGGTCTTTCCCGTGGCACGTATGCTATAAAATAAGTGTTCTCAAAAAGCTTTGAAAATAATTTTGAAACTGATCGGACGGTAAATAACAAACTTTCATGCAAACGTTTTTCGCTAATTCAACACTGTTGTGGGTGGAATTTCCCAAATCGCTAAAATACGTATTTATTAAGTTCTTATGTAGAGCTTTGAAAATAAGTTTGAAGCAAATCGGACACAACTTAAAACTTCGCCCAAAAAATCTTTAAATCGCATTCCCCCCGAATAAGTTTGAATTCTGTGAAAAGTGTGAAACACGTCTCAAATGATTGTTCTTATAGATCTTTGGAAACGAATTTGAGCGCGAAACGTCACGCACCAAATATTTGACCTCCATTTTCACCAAGGAGCAACGGATTTTCCTAAAAGTGTGAAATACCCCTCAAATGAATTTGAACAAAGATCTTTGAAAATAAGTTTGAGGCCGATCGGATGGTAAACAAAAAAGTTACATACGAACGTTTTTCGCGATTTTTCCACACTTGCGGGTGGAATTTGCCGAAACCCCGTCTTAACGTGCACCTACATCACATAAGGTAGCTACAGTGAAAATTTCAGCTTCCTAGCTGTTACGGTTTGGGCTGTGCGTTGATCACCAATCAGTCAGTCAGTCAGTCAGTCATTCAGGACAAACAGTTATATATATAGAGATAAATATTATAATTATTTATATATAATCATATAAATATTATAAAGAACTATAAATACAAAAGTTATTTATGAAATTTTTTGTCTCGACTATTACAAACTAGTTCTCATCTCTATATATATAACTGTTTGTCCTGACTGATTGACTGACTGACTGACTGACTGACTGACTGATTGGTGATCAACGCCCAGCCCAAACCGTAAGAGCTAGGAAGCTGAAATTTTCACTGTAGCTACCTTATGTGATGTAGGTGCACGTTAAAACGGGGTTTCGGGAAATTCCACCCGCAAGTGTGGAAAAATCACGAAAAACGGTTGTATGTAACTTTTTTGTTTACCATCCGATCGGCCTCAAACTTATTTTCAAAGATCTTTGTTCAAATTCATTTGGGGTGTTTCACACTTTTAGGAAAATCCGTTCCTCCTTGGATCAACTCCTTGGTGGAAATGGAGGTCAAAAATTTGGTGGGTGACGTTTCGCGTTCAAATTCGTTTTCAAAGATCTATAAGGAAAATCATTTGAGACGTGTTTCACACTTTTTGCAGAATCAAAACTTTTTCGGGTGGAATGCGACTCAAAGATTTTTTGTACGAAGTTTTAAATTGTGTCCGATTTGCTTAAAAACTTATTTTCAAAGCTCTACATAAAAATGTAATGAATACGTGTTTCAGCGATTTGGGAAATTCCACTCGCAACAGTGGTAAATTGTCGGAAAACGTTTGTATGAAAGTTATTTGTTTACCGTCCGAACAGTTTCAAAATCATTTCAAATTTGTTTGAGAACATTGATTTTATAACATACGTGCCACGGGCAAGGCCGGGTTATACCCGCTAGTATAATATATTTATTTTATTTATCCTTTACTTTTCTGCAGCTAATTATTACGTTTGTTATTTATGTTCGAATTGTTTGCTGTTGACTGAAATTGTTTGTGGTCAATAGGAAATTGCTGGCAATTATGCCCGAAACCAATTTGCAAAAATGGAGGTCTGCAAATAATTTTGGTCGATGCGTTTGGCCTGACAAATTTCGCACTCGATTTGCGTTTTCGTTTGTCAATTGTAGTGGAAACTAAATTGGGAAAAACTAATTTGCAATGGGAGTGCATTGGAGAAAATAGAAAATA
Source organism: Drosophila borealis (assembly GCA_035045885.1). Classification (NCBI taxonomy): domain Eukaryota; kingdom Metazoa; phylum Arthropoda; class Insecta; order Diptera; family Drosophilidae; genus Drosophila; species Drosophila borealis. The sequence continues at coordinate 3,011,593 of JAWNOR010000206.1, read as the reverse complement.
TATAGTAACTAGGTTTTGCAAGAAAGGAAAAAGAAGCGAAAATAGAAATTGATTTTTTGCAAGTGAATTTGGAATTGAATTATTTACAAAAAGCATCTGCGCGTTGAGGGCCTAGCTCTGTTCCCTATCGGTATTACATGTGAGGCTCTAAAGGCGGAGATAGTTTGTTGAAATCAACTAGGAATGCCTCTTTCTCGTGCCACATGTGCAACATAACCTCACGATGTTCACATAACTGGAAATTTTTCTGTTCAGGAACTCAGATCGTACAATATTTCGTGTGAGTGTTACAAAGTATAGTGTTGTATTGTGTTTTATTAGTGTTATGTGCCATGAGTTATGCTGCGAGTTGCATCATATATACATTAATGTAAACAAAGACTCAATATTAAAATGTTCGTATCCTAAATGTAAAATATTTTAATTTAAATAGACAAAAAAAGATGCAACGCCTTTTTGTTGTAAGTGTTGTAAAATGCATGCATGCGTCTATGAACATAACCTAAGTTAACTTTTAACTATCTTTAGATAGCTCCAATTTAACGCCTGGTAAAAGTTTAAAAGCCAACTATTCTATATTTGATAATGGCATAAAAAAGTTTATCAGCAAGCACATGACATGGGGAAAGCCCCGTCCAGCCGCCTGTCAGACCAGAATTTTCAATTATGTCGCACTTTTACAGTCAACAGCATTAAAATTCGTATAAATTGACAATGGGCAATACTTGCAGCCAGTAGCTGTATATTTGGGAACTTGAACGTAGTTCGGAATTATTTCCAGTTGCAACATGAAAACTCCATTTTCTATATTGTGCAACACATTGCAAGCAACTCTTGTGGCATGCATTTTATTGTTGGCAATAGCAAATTTAATATTAATTATTTATTATTTAGTCGAGGCAAAGTATAAAAACTGCCAGTTGCCACGCCAATTGTGCCGCTGCCGCAAGTTCCACTTGCAACATACGTGACACTGAAAGGGTTGCTGGGCGTATCGGAGGGGTATCCATGCCTCCTCTTGCCACTTGCCGTCAACGTCTTTGGCATTTATATTATTTGCGCATTTCTTCATTTTCCCAAGCCCCTTACCAAACCATCCTTCCGTACCTTTGGGTAGTAAAAAAGAAAATCATGTAAAAACCTTGCAGCCGACTGGCTATAACCGTCTGCGCAATGCTCTGTTCATAGTGCAGTTGCCAATCAAATAAGTTACGGACTCTTATTGAGTGCTGAAATTTGTGAACTCTAGTTCTTAAAAACTCGAGTTTCCTTGAGGGCGTAGTCAACCCTGCATTCAAGTTTTAAATATCTAGCTCTATTGAGGGTAATATTCTCTTTTTTCACTTTGCGAACAGTGTGTTATAATGCCGCGGACTGCGGATAAGCAGCGCTGCCCACATTAAAAGCCAGCCAAGCAGCATAGGCGGCTCCTCGTGTGGGCGTGGCACATGCAAGCCCATAAATTTCACGTGTGTGGACACACACACATGTACAGCTCCCGTGGCTCAAAAAATGTAGGTAAATACTCCAGAAAAAAAATGGGTTTTACGAGCAGTTCTTGTATTTGTATTGTTACCAGATGGGCGTGGCAGCGGCACGCCCACTTCGTGCACCATAAACAATGACATTAGTGGAACGCTTCGCGTATGCATTAAATATTTTTATTGTTTAGACTTTTGGTCATGCCAAAAGTAATTCTTTTCATAAGCATATTTTCAGCTCCTTTTAATGGCATTTTGCGCTTTTCGCATAAATAAATCAGAGCACTGCAAAAAGAGGCTAAACGGGTTGGCAAAACGGCCCAACCCTCCATTAAAGTGGGGGGTTAAGGTATTGCCTGGCGTGATAAAATTGCAGTACCAGCCGCAACAAAGGTTTAGAATATTTAACAGCTTTAATTGAGTAATTTAAATACGAAATTAGTTTACAGTTAATTATAGTAATTATAACAGCATATACGAGCAATTGCAGGGCTAATTCTTCAATAAAATAAGCAATCCACTAGAAGCTACGCCGTGGAGGGAAATATATCAAACAATTAAAATATTTATAATATATGTTTACTACACGAGAGTTGACAAATCAAGTTTGGTCTAGTTAGCTCGTATAATCTTTGAGTTATGCCTAATAGCCTAAATCCTAATAGCCTGATTCCACTATGCTAAACGTTTGTTACATTAACAACCTTACATTCTGCGATTACATTTGACAAGAGTTGTCGGTAACACACATGTGAATGAAAAAAATACCGCTTCATTAAATCAACAGCTGATCTGTTTGATTTAATTTACTGAAGCGCCGCAAATTATACTCTTAAAGGATGTAAGGTTTATAATAATGTCATGTTTATTTAATTGATGTGACTCATAGGAAAGTCCAACAGTGTTTAAAAATAGTAGCCCAAGGAATTTTAGCTTAACGCTGCTCCAGACAAAAAACGATTACGACGCGATAACAGAAGAATATCCATCTCTATGCGTCTGTATAATGCTAGCTTATCGATAGAGCGTAGCTTGATATATGTTAATTAACAGAATTGTGTTAACATCTACCTTTTACATACAAAGCTTCTATAGTTTCCAGAATGGCTAGCTTCTCTGAGCTTATAGTCCTGATCAGAAACATATATAACATACTTTATGGGTTTAAAGAATATTACTTCTGCCTGTTACAATTGCACAAAATCATTTAACAATAGGCATACATACATACATGCACTTAAGAATCATACACATTGCTGCTTGCGTTTGTTCTCTCGAGAGAGCATTTGATTTTTCAATTCCGCTGTGTGTTGCATTCGTAAACGTTTCGCTCGCACGCAATTTAAGCTGCACAAGCGACTAATGAGTTCCTTTATGAATATTTCAGGAAAGTCTGAACTTTATGGCAACAAAAATGTGATTATTTAGCTTTGCAGACTTAAAGAGAAGCATAAAAATGATTTTCCTAAATAAGATTACAGCTACTACAGCAGGATTGATGGAAGCTAATAACAAAAGAATATTCAGTGCTTTTGTGCGACCATTCAAATTAATTTGTATATGTATGCAGTCTTTTTTAATAAGTTGCCTTTGAGCTGTCAGTTGAAAGACAACCTGATTTAGCTGGGCAGTTGAAAGCCAGCAAAAAAACATAACAACAAAGAGGCGCATGGAGATTAGCCGAGACAGCAAATGGCAGCAGCCGCTAATGCAGCAGTACATTATTTTTTTGGCTTTACTGGTAAAAGGTCGACTTTGAGAACCTTGGCTGACAACTCCATTTTTAGCCCATGGACAATCTCTGGCAGCGCATCAAATCAATTGCCTGCTCGAGTCCAAGGTCAAGTGCAAGTCCAAACAAATTACCCATTGATGCAGCAAAGCGAAACAACGTGACCAAGTTGCCAGATAGTCAAACGAAAAAAGGAAGATGAGAAAAAACACCTGCAGCTTCCAATTGGCATGTCTGCACAGCCATAAATTGTGATAAATGAAGTGAGCTGCCATGTTGCCAGGCTACTTATCAATGTTGCCCGGCAAGCCCGCACTATAATTTACACATTTGGCAGCTAGCCAGCAAAGGTTAGCAGATACCCGACCAGAAAAATAAAATAAACAAACAAAAATACAATTCAAATGGTGACTGTTGCCATTTGGCTTAAGTTTTGATAATCATTGGATAGGGCGAAAGGCATCAAAATATATATTAATAGCTTATAACAGTATATCAGGTTAAACAAATGTAAAAATCTCTTAACAGCAGTTAAACAACTGTTTAGATATCAGTTAACAAGAGTTAACAGAATTATATCTACAATTTATATAAAATTCTTTAATCTAATGCTTGTGGAGCAGAAATTCTAATATATTAAGCTAAGCAGCTGTTAATAAAATTTGAATCGAATCGATTCATTAGTAATCACAGGTTCTAATCAACTGAAAACTAAAAATCTCATTATTATTATGCGTTTTTTCTGTTAAGTGTTGGACAATTACTTCCCGAAAAGTTGCCTGAACTCATCAATAATATTGGAAAAATTATAACAAAATATGTAGGCTAATTTATCGGTATTATAGAGCGTTAACATTACATATGTTAAATTAACAGAGTATTAGGCAGTCAATGTAAATGATATGTTAAGGTGAATTTCCTTAGCTTTAGAGCTGTTATTTTGTTTCCAAAAGTCAGCTTGAGATACATAAATTAAAGTAAAAGTGAAGAATATAAAGAAAGCTATTGTCATTTTAAGAAAAATAAAGCTGTTTATCTTTTAAAACTGGAAAGTGCTGACAGAATAAAAAATCAATTTGCAATGCTAACCATATTCTCATAAGCTTCCGTATAGACTAGAGTATAGGTATTTCTTGCAGTCCTAAAAGCAATCACTGACAGGCTGGCAACAGCATGTGCACACTCACACGCCCATACATACACCTTGATTGTAGCCAGTGTTGTGTATTGTTTGTTTTTAGCTGTTGGCTTTTAGCTATGCGGCGTATACGCAATTTTATTTTGCTTCCTTTTTCCCATGCATATGCAACAGCATCAAAGGCTGCATAAATTATACGCCGCGTGGCACGCTGCATGTTGCGCGCTGCACGTTGCACGTTGCCAGCGGGAGCTCAGCTTAGCTCAGCGAGGCGTAACGCCGCCCACTTTATTGACTTTTTTACTGTGTCGATGTGTTGCACAAATATTAATTAGGCAGCTGTTTATTTCGCCTGTCACACACTTTGTGATTTGCCTCATCGATCAGTGGGTCAAAATAGCAGCTCGAACTCTATTTGGCCCAGTCTTCAGTCTTAAGGTTTTGTGGGTCACTTTTAGCGGTGGCAAGTTGCCTTTCGATACTTGCAACTGTGCGCCGCTGTTGCGACTATAAATTTTAAATTATGTTGCCAGTGCCCCCAGCGGATTTTTGCGCTTGTTTTATTATCTGCCAAATGTACAGGCGGGCGTGCAGTTAGCGGGCAGCGAGGCGATTGTCTGTTGACGGCACATAAAACATGGCTAATTACGAGTGATGAGCATTTTGGCGCTCTGGCCACACTTTGTTAACAGCAAATGAAAGGCGACTGCAACTATATCAAACAAATAGACAGTTCTGCCAAAACGTCCCTCATGAGTAAAATTTCAAGCAAGTAAATTACTTGCTGTTTGCAAGGGCGTGAAGACATCCAAAACATTTCGGGGAAACATTTATCAATATGTAGCAGAGCCTTGCAAACGCTGCTTTCTGTTAAAATAATCGTTATTGCGTTATTTGAACTAACTCGTATAAGAGATAATTGACAGATTGCCCTTAATCCTGTACCAAGTAAAACAAACGGAAATAAAAAAATACTTAATAACTGTTCTCCAATTTTTCATTTTTGTAGAGCATTTCAATTTCATTTAATAAATTCTTAAGAAAAAGAAAGGGCATATTTATAACAAAACATTTAAAAGAACTGCTTTAAGCAATAAAATGCAATCAATTTCAAATCTTCTAAAAAATACCAAACCGTTAAAGGAATTTTAACCGATAGATTTCGATCAATGCTTTCTTTGATACTCAATAGGGAAAATTTCAGGACATTTTAGTAATTTCCCATGGCGAGCAAATTTTCGCCGTATTTATTTAAGCTATTCATTTGGGTTAAGTTGATTTGGTGCACATAATAAAAGATTTCGCCGATCACAGCTAAGCTAAAAACAACTGTTAATCTTTTACTACCTCTCTCTTGCGCTTACGTTCGCACTGACTTTCGTCTACGTATCAATTTGCCGTTGTCTTCTGGTCGCTCTCTTGGCAGACATTTAATTGATTTGCCATTTGAATTTCGCATTGACAATGAATTCGCCATCAAAGTCGTCACGTGTTGGCAGCGGCAGCTGCGAAATTCGCATGCAAATTGCCACTTGAGAGGAGCAGCGGAAGACAAAATACAGAAAAAGATAAAAATGTTAGGGCGGGAGGTAAAACTCATCAAACGCCACACGAAACATGTCAAGGCAAATGTGAAAATAAAACAGAAAAAGAAAAACAATATCTGTAGAAAATATCTGTCGTCTGATTGCCAGGCACAAATGCAGACGTCTGCGGCGGCCCTTTTTAGCTGATTTATGCACCGAACATAGACAACAATTGCATGCCAAAACATGTTACGAGGTGCTCTAGCCGCAAGTGACCGACTAACAGATGCCCTGTAGACATTGCCGAATGACCGAAACGAACATTTGTATTTCGTTTAATATGTATTTTGTACATATAAGGGGAATTTACGATAAAGTTAAATTATAATATAAATAAATCTACAACGTACCCCTTTCATTCATTTACAGGGTATTAAGAAAACGCCACAAAGCAATCGCCGCCCCATCCCACTTACAATCTCTCAGAAAAATTAGCTACATCTACAATGTATCCTTTTCTTGCCCAAGTTTTAATAAATGCAGGGTATACAAAGAATAACCACAAGGCAGACCCCGTCTCATCCTGCTGCCAATTTGAGAGACTAATTAGTAGCTAGACTCACCTTTGCTGTTGGGTCCATTTGCCGTCTGCAGCGTGGACATGGGTATGGCCAGGCAGTTGCGCGCCGTGACGGGCAGATCCAGATCCTGAGGCGGCTCGGAGCGCGGACACGGCGTATAGGCTATTTTACTGCCGCGTCCCGGCGTGGGGCTGACGCGTGCATGGCGCCCGCCGCCACCGGCTAAACGTTCGCTGGCCATGCCGCAGCGGGGCGCTCACTTAAGCCTGCAGCAACATGCGGCACGCGGCGGCGTTTCAGGCTAATCGGGCAACGGTAGCGGCAAGGAGCATGCGGCAGCTAAAACGATTCACACAAGCCAATAAAAATATGCGAGCTGGCGCTTTTATTGCTGCATTCGCAATGCACACACTTTGGGGAATCTCTTGAATTGGAGTAACAGAAGAAGAAGACGCCCGGCAAGGACACGCGACGAGCTCACGTTTGTTACTTTAGTTGCATGCGCTGCAGCGCACAACAACCATAGCAACACCAAAAACAGCAACAACAGCAGCAGCGCAGCCACAAACAACAACAACGCATAAGAAACTCAGCACAAGATGCGCGCGCGCCTGCAACCAACTTGCACTGTCAAAGTCCAGCCAGCAACTGAGCAGCAGCGACACCAGCAGCCGACGTCGCAGTCGACGTCGCTTTGGCAGCCTCTCGTCTCTCGGCCGAACAAATGCCAAGCGAAGCGCAAACAATACTCGCTCTGTGCTCTTCTCTTACAGCAGCAGTCGTTTAGCTCTCCCACACTTCGTTCAATGTAACTGTCGCCTTGGCTCCCTCTACCACCCCCTTCTCTAGACACACAGCATCTACCTAAACGCCGCGTAACTGCATCGAACAAGCTTTTCGGTTTGTTTTTGTTTTGCTGTTGTTTGGCTGCTGTGAGTAAGCTGTGCATGGCTAGTGCTTTTTTCATTCACAAAATGTTTGCACGGCGTTGCCACATGGTGTTGTAAAAGTTGTACTTGAGCTGTTAAGTGTGCACGAACTTTCCTCAGTATTCAAATTAAGTTTAAACGAACAGGAGTCAACTTATTTTGGTGTTCCTATTTTGCTTACACATCAAAGTGAGATTTAAAAATCTGTGCATGCACACTTACTAATTTGAATATATTCGCTTTTATTTCAATTTAAAATAGCGTGAGAGGAATAAAAGAGCAAAATTTACTCAACAAGAATTAAGCTTTGAATATAATTAATAGAGCAAAACGAAAGATAACAGAGCTCTGTTCATCCTGCGGAAAAGGGAATTTTTCAAAATATCCCAAAATATTGGCCCCACCTACGGGCTTGAATCTGAGTACTTCCAAGGATGCTTAAAACGACATACGTGCTTTGAAAAGTTTAAGTCAAAGCTCTTTCTATGCATATAACTAACGATGTAAAACCTAGATGGCGCTAACAATATGACACATACGCACTGTGGCCCTTGTAGATCATTTGCATGACCCGAGCCCTTGGAACTAGTTGCCAACAAGAAAGAGCACATAAAAAACATCACATTTAATTTGTATATTTTGTTTTTATTTGTTTTTCTTTGCCTGTTAAATAGAATAGAATTGTTATTAAAATTGTTTTTATTTTAGTTTTCTTTTGTTACGTTTTTTCCACCATTTTTTTGCGTGTGGCATTTCGACTGTGTTTTTTTGGTTTATGAAATTGGTTTTCGCATTTGATTTTGTTTACGTTTTGTGGTACAGTTAACTGATTTTTATCTCTTCGGGAATGCACCTTAATACTTGTTATCATGGAAATTGTTCTATTTACCTGCTGTTACATTGTGGTATAAAATGCATCAGCTAGTTCTTCCTTCGTCTTGGAAATTCATTAGTAATTACAAAAGAAAACGTATTTTTTTTTTGTTTTTGGTTTTTTAGACTTGTCGTTTACAGCGCTTAGAAGTTACAGTTTACATAAGTTCAGTTTTTTTTTTTGAAGGGGTTTTCCTTTCCATTCTATTTTGTTGGAATATTTTTGACTTGCCAAACATTTTGATTGCTGTGTGTGTGTGTGTGTTTGTGTTTCCAGTGTTGAGTAGCGCTGTCTAAAGCAGCTTGTGGTTTAAATTTTTAGCTCATTTGTGTGTGTGTTCAGAGTTGCGTCTGTGTTTTAGACTAAATATATATCATATACTCGTTATATTTGCTCAACACTTAGGATTTTCATAATCTGTATATGCTTAAAATTAACAGCTTATGCGCTGAATTTTTCGATTTTATATATATATATTCTTTTATATGTATCTTAAAATTCGATGCCGTTGTTGTTGTAGCTGTTTGAAGAAAATTCAAACAATTTCGCAGTCCACAAAATGTTGCAAAAACCCAGAAATCTTTTTTAGTGAGAGAGTGTGTGTGTAGTGTGTGTGTGTGGTGTGAGTGTGTGTGTGTGTGCTGGCATATTGCAAATTATAGTATATTTCAAAACATTACGAATTTGGACAAGGCAAAACCTTACAAAAAAGTGTTGCATACTTTGCAGCTACACAAAATGTACTTAATGCAAATATAAATACTTAAATTAAGCTAGATTTAAGTCAAATCTTAAGTTTTAATTGAAGATAAAGGAATCTAACTCAAACTTTATAAACTTTTTTGCTGTTCCGAATTTCGTTCAAATATTTTTGGGAAATTTTTAAGAAATTCTCATCTTTTATTTTGGAATATATTTTTGATACGCAAATGGGCGTTTTATTATTATTTTTATAGTTTTAATTCGCATTCACATACACATACACATGCACTCACTTGTTCATACAGTTGCCTAGTTTTGCTATCGAAAAGTTATCGAAATCGATTTGGAAAAAGCAAAAACGAAACGATTTCGCTCGTGATTCTAAACACCAACAAAATAATCGGTGGAACGTGCGGAATTGAATCGTTTATGACTTTTGCAAACACAGCGGAACTCGGAACAGAGTTTTATAAAAAAAACAAAAAACATTAAATTTAATAGAAAATTAAAGTATTATCTATTAAATACTTAAATATAATTAATTGAATTCTTATATAGAAATTACTCTTGTTCAGCACGAAAGTGTTCAAATTGTTTTTGAAATATCAACAAATTTTACTTTTGGGTTCATTTGCCCAAGGCCTACAATTGCTTTTCATGTCATTCCAATTAGTTTTTCTTATTCTTTTGTATATTTTAATCTGAATCTGCACATTTAGAAATTCTGAGAATATTACAAACTAAGCACAACATCAATATCTGTATTATATGGCCTTTATATATATATATATATATCAGATATATCGGTTATATTAGACACATTTAGTGCAAATTTGTTCTATGTACAACAATCGAAAAATACATCCAATTTGTGCTAAATTTGCGTGAAATTTAAAAACATTTAGGAATCGAGTTTGGAGAATTGTTCAAATCTTTCTTTTTTGTGTTTCTTCTAGGTGCGAACTATATATATATATGTATATGTATATATGTACGAGGGCTGGCCTTGGAGCTGCCTGGTTATTAATCTTTGGTATAGGTACATATGGCTAATATATGCATTTATATATCATATATATGTATATATATATTATATAGACATTCAAAATATGCTTTGTGTATGTATTTCTTTTGTAATTTTATTAGTTTCTGCTACTTTTGGAGATTTGTCATAATTTATACACTTATTTTTCGTTACTGAAAACATTTTTATAGGTGGTCGGTTAGTTTAAATTCATGGATAGAATGCAGGATGCGTTGCGTATTCCTCGGTACCCGCGGGCCACCTTAAGACTTTCATCCAGCGCACGGGCCGGGGCGGGGCGGGGGCGGGGGCGGGGGCTAACCACTTGACGTATGGAGCTCGTCGGCCGGCAAGAAGAAGACGCATGAATGACAAATGTTAAGTGTGGCCGAATCATTTGAGTGTTGTCTGTAAAATAGCCAATCCCAAAAAATAACAACAAAAAATATATGCCGCAAACAAAAAGAAAAACACAATTTGTTTTGTTTTTGTTTCGAGGTTTTTAAAATGTTTGTGTATTTTTTTTTAAAGAAGTTTTTTTTATGTTCCTATTTTGCAAGTTGTGTGTCAATCTTTTACATGATCACATATATATATATATATTTTTTAGCTGTGTAGTTAGCTTTTGCATACATATATATATATATGAGTATATATATATATTGTAATATTTAACGTTCGCCTCGGCTGCTGCATATGGTTCACAAATTTATTTAGTTTTGTTTTGCGACTGCCTTTTGCCTTGCAAATGAGAATTTATAAATATTTAAGACATTTTGTTGTTTTGTTTTCTTTTGTTTTTTTTGTTAGGCAAATTAGCTACAGATTTTCATAGGTTTATTCAATGCCGCGACTCGCCGGACAACTTCCTTTTTGCGCTTTTGTTAACTGTTTGCAATTTGCAATGGAAATGCGTCGTCAGGGTTGCCAGACCGTCTCAAATTCAAGCCGCACAAAAAACATTTGTCACTAAAGGATTCTCTGGCTGAAGTGTTAAGTTCTTGTATTTTCTTCTCGTTTTTTCTGATTTTTTTGCGTAGTTAGAAAAATTCGTGTTTAGTTTAAAGTTAAATTTTTGTTTAAGTTTAGAGTTTGGTTTTTGCTTTTTTTTAGTATTATATAGAGACCATATGATCATAGATATAACTTGCTTTAGTTTAAATGTTTTTGTTTTTAAAACTTGCACAATTTTCGCTACAAAATGTTTGTTTTTGTTTAAAAAAAGTTATAGAAAAGTGTTTGTGGTGTTTTTTTTTTGTTTTTTGCTGTTGCCCGCGGAACGTAAGGGTCTCGTTCCAAAGATCAAGCAAACCCAAAATGTTATATATATATAATAGAATAATAATTAACTTTATCATAAGTGTAATCCATATTATATTATATATTATATTATACTCACAGTTGATTTTATTTGCAGTGGGGAGAAGAGTGTAACGAAACGTGTGACAAAATGGTGAGATGCGTATCTGTAGTGTAGTGTAGTGTAGTGTATTGGGGTGTGGATAGTTATAGAAGAACGTTCAACAAGAGCAACAATAGCTAGAGGGGGGCTTAGGGGGGAAAACGAGCAGAGGGTTAAGTTGAAAGGAAACAAGGAAACGTTTTCGATATGAAACTAAATTAAAGTTAGTTCAACAATAAGTACAGTTGTGTTTAGTTTTTAGGTTAGGTCTGGCTTATGCGCACCGACATTGGGTACAGTTGTGTTTTGTTTTGTTTCTTTTGGGTCTTGAGAAGTACAGTTGCGCTCAGAGAGAGTGAAACTCTTGCGGTTCCTTCGAAGGTTTGTTTGCAATTTATCGTAAGCTCACTTAACTTAAAAACAATATACATATATTATTATATAGGCACAATATAATACATATATAATAATATACATATATACACATATATATTGAGTTTGTTTTTTTTTCTTTGCCATTTTGCTTAACAAGTATTTTGCGACAATTTGTCTTTGCTTAAGCTTCTTTTTTTTCTTTCTTTTTTTTTTTGCTTCATAATATAATTAATTTTTAAATATATATATATATATTGTAAATTTTATGCTGCTGTTGTTGCTGCTTCTTCTTCAACTACTTCGTCGTCTAGTTTGCTGTTAAGAGTTGTCTTCTTCTAGCTGTTCCTTTTAATTATTTTTTATATGTGTGTGTTTGATGAAATCTTCTTGTTCTGCTTCTCCGCTTCTGTTCCGCATATAAATATTTAATTTGTATATTCTTTATAATAAAATTATGTTAATTTTCTTTCATTTTTCATTAAGTATACATATATATATATATATTTATAGGTTAGTTTAACTTGTTCTTGCTGCCTCTTAAGTACTAGAGAAATGTGTAGTTGTTGCTCTTTTAGCGATTTGCTTTTTAATATTTAATGCTGCATTTATCAATATCAATATATGTATATGTATATATAGACAATTCGTAGACTACAAATTTTTTTGTTGCATAACGCTGCCAAACACTGGACCTCACCCCCCCTTGGGTGGGGAGGGGGGTCCTAACCGAACCTCAACTGCCAACATTTGAGTTGGATAAAAACCCTTCCTCAGCGCGCCAAAGCTGGACTCTGGACCAGTCAGATACCAGACATATGCATATATATATATATAGCGCCATATTTAACTATATATATATATATATATATATATATATATATTGCATAATTTAATTTAATTTTATATCGAAAATGTATTTTTTAGTTGGTTTTGTTGTTTTTTTTTGTAATTTTTATTTTTGTTGTTTGTTTTTTATATTTATTAATTTTAAATTTAAATATAATTTAATAAGAAGAATTTGTTGTTGTTTGATTTTACATTATTTATAATATATATATGTTGTATTTATAATATATTTTATTTCTGGTTGTTTGACATGTGTGTGTGTGAGTGTGTTTTGTGTGTGTGAAGTGTATGTGTGTGTGTGTGTGTATGTGTGTGTGTAGAGCTGTTGTTGGTGTCTATATAAACTTTGCCAGTTTTGTTTTACTATTTGCAAAAATTACAAATTGATTTTGTTTTATTTTTCATGTTTGTTTTTGTTGAACATTTTTTGTATTTTTGCAACAAATTCGACAAATCTTGTTTATACTTGAAACAATTTAGTTTTACACAGTTCAAATGTTCGCCGCCAGCTGGCGCTGCTATCCCGATAGAGGGCGCTGCGCGCTTTGCCTTGGCGACTGCTCAAAGTTCTGTGATTGTTGTTGTTTGTTGTTGTTGTTGTCGTGTTGTTTGTTATAGTGTGGTATGCCTGTAGTTAAGTGTAGTAGTTTAATTGTTGTTGTTTACTTATAACATGCTTTTTGTTGTTGTTTAAACGGTGACTTCTTTAAGTTTTGCTGTTTTGTTGTTGGTTTCTTTTCTTTTTCGCTTTTTGCATTAAAATTAAGTGTGTTTTGTTTTGTTTTTTTTTATATAATTTTCATGTAATTTTTTCTGGGTTTTTTTCTCATTTTTTGCTTGTTTAAATTTTCTTGCTTTTTGCTTTTCTCTTTTCTTTTCTTTATGCTTCGTTTAAGTGTAAGTTCTTTTCATTTTTTTTATAAGTTTCTTAAATGTTGTTGTTTTTTTATGTTTCTTCTTCTTGTTGTTGTTTTGTTTTTTGCTTAACTCTTTGTTGTTTTTTTAAGATCTTTTACTGGGGTCCATAGCAACAGCGCGGCGCGATGTTATTGCGCACAGCTACAGTCTTCGTCAACATCTTAAAAAAATAGAAAGGCTTAAAAAGAAATAATTTAACGCTTCACTTCGATGTCATCATAGTCACGAATTCTGAAATGATAGAAAGAAGAAATATATAATTAGTTGGCAATTTCATAAACACATTCAAAACTTAAATTAAGATCAAATTTAGCAACAATTTTATTCTATTCTTGATCCAAATAAATGAAAGTTCAATTCAAAAGAATTCTAGTTAGTAGCTTGTAAATTTACAAGCAGCATTTACAATGAACTTGAGCACTTTACAATGGACAATGCTGAACATTCTGTAACCTAAAATAGCTGCATTAACCTTCCGTATCTTAAAAAGACAACAACTAACCATTATAATGGTTCGACAAGCATTACAACAACATCAAGAATCCCAACCAGAACTGCAAATAGATTTGTCGTACGCCAAGACCCAAAAGATTTCTCAACTAATCAATAAGACAAATAGGCAGGCGAGTCACAAGATGCTACGGGGCCGCTGACTGACAACGACGACGACGACTGATGAAAACCCGCTGAGAACTCGTATAGGCAAGAAAAATCGGGGGGAATATTTATTAAGTGCCGCTGCCAGACGCGCCAGATTAAAAGACCATATAAAAATAATGGGGGGAAAGGCAAAAAATAATGAAATATGAATTCGAAGAATTTGAAATACGCTGTGCGGGGAAATTTAGTTTATAGAAAAGGTACGAGATGGAATCAAATGGGAAATCAAGGCAGGATGGAACTAGGTGTTGAAACAGGTTCCTTTTCAAATGTTTCAAACAAAGAAGTCTCATTTCTTATAGCGCTCTTAACTGGCACGTTGAAACATGTTTCGTTTTAAACGTTTCAGAAAAAATTTTACATTTCTAATAACAGTTACATGTTCCATTTCAAACGTCTCAAAAACCAAACGTTTCCTTTAGTGTTTCTATATGGCAAGATGAAACATGTTCCATTTCAAATGTTTCAGGCACAAGTTCAATATTTCAGTGTTTCTATTTTAAACGTTTCAGAGGAATTTGCAATGAGTAAAGTAGTGAACACGAAACAAAGGAACATTAAACAGTGTTCCACTTCCAACATTCCAACAACAACAAATATATAAAGAATGAAAGCTGACAGGTTTGGAAACAAAATAATAGCATATTTGGAAAAATTAAGGAAAAACTGGGAACAAGTGAAAAAGTCGAAAGGTGATAAAGTGAATAGACCCCGCCGCTAGGCGTGTACTCTATCCCCACTTACTTTGCTAAGTATGTGAACCAAAAATAGCGACTGCAATTAGAGCAGGAAAACGAGACAAAGAGCAGTCGAGAGTCGCGATAAAGATGAAAAGTGATCCAAAGGCATTGTTCGATTTGAACTGATTTTCATTTTGCCTGCTAAAAGCTGAAGATCATCGAGCGCGCAATCAGTGGAGATTTGTGTGTTTGGGTATATATTTAATTAAGGGGCGATTGTGCATAAAGAGAGAGGGAGACACGGAGGGAGGAAGGGGGGACAAATTGGCAACGCTGTCACCGAACGTTGGCCGCTGAAACGCTTCCGCAGCTGGTTGCTGCATTCGTGTCCCCGATATATCAGGTGTTTGCGTGCAGCTCCTAAATATAGACAAATGACTGCCTCCACAAACCCCTCCCATCCCCTCCCCGCCCCCAACCACCCCTTGCATAAGCAGCAGCGTTGCTTTAGTTTATTCGTTGATTGCATTTGGCCTATTCTATTGTTATATTGGTCTTCTGCTGCTTGTGCCTCTTGTTGTGGTCGCGCGCATTTTTTAAATATTTTCAGCATGTGAAAAACGTTAACCTGTTGGCCACATCAAATACGTAAGACGCAATGAGCGGGACACGACCCACAACACCTGATTGATGACCTGTGACTGACCCAGACAATTAGAGATCTACCCAAAGCTAACACAGGATCATATAGCATAAATAGTACACTTAAATCCAACTGTTTCTCATTTCACATCTACCAAATGTTTTATAGAGTTAGCTTAGATTTCATTAAAGTTTGCTCCTAATTCACACTGATTCTTTCAGCTTTATTCTGCATTGTATTGTGTTCCAGTTCCACTTTTTTTTTTGTATTTCTATTTGTTTTCTGTGATTCTTATCCTCGACCGTGTCCAAAATATATTCCTTCCATTAGTTCCATCCATTTTATACAAAACTCATTCCAGTCCCTGAGTTCAGATACATATAACTGTTTCCTTTTATATTACGTGAAAGTAACTTTTCCTGTTCCTTAATCAAATTCTTTCTTTATCTTTATTCTGCATTGCATTTTGTTGCAATTCTAAATGTTCAACTTTTATTGGTTTTCTGTCATTCCTTTCCTTAACCATTACCATTATACATTCATTCCATTAATTCCATTTTATATAAAACCCATTCCACATTTCTCGAGTGCCTGTTTCCAGTTGTTTCTGCGTAAATGATTTTACCCTTCCAATCCACATATTCAATACATAAATATATATAGATTTATATAGCAATCTTTCCACTCGTTTCACGTGAACGTTTATCCCTTTTTCAATTTCGATTGTTAAAGACAATTGATTTTCCAACAAATTTCACATCGGACTCGTAGCGCCCCACAAACTGAATCCTCTATCTTACACTCCTCTATAGTATAATCCATATAAATGACCAAATTCCGCGCATTTTGCTCGTTAAGTAATAAACTTTGCAGCGTAAACTATTTTAAAAATAAAACGTTATTATAGGCAAAAACGCAACGTTCGATGTGTGAACTGAATGGCAAAAAGTTCAGGGGGCACGCCCTGACAACCTTTCCGTTATTATCTCTTCTGACACGGCACAAATATGCAAATGGTTTGGTTTGGTTGGTTCTGTTCTCGAACCCAACCCAAATCGAGTTGGCGTAAGAAATGTTGAACGTTTCTCATCATGTGTTCGGGGTTGGGCCTTGACATTTAGCAGTTTCTTCTCCTTTTTTTTTGTTCAGAGCAAATTTTCTTAATGGGTTTGATTTCGAGAATATTTCTTTGCGTTTGGGGTTTGGGCGATTAAAATAAAATTTAAACTCTATTTTATGGTGCAAAAAGAAAATATAGAGGTGTTTTTCGATTCGGCCCCGCAACCCGCACTCCGCACTTTTGGGGCTTTTGTGGCTCTGCTGTTTATCTTTCGTCGTTTTGTTTACATTCGCCAGCTCATACTCGGTTTTTTTCCTTTTCCATATATATATATATATATATTTTTTTTTTTTTTTTTGCCATACATTATTTTGCCGCGCTTCTGTGCTAATGTTGAATTTGTTTTTCTTTGTATTTTGCTTAACATTTTATTTGATTTTCGCCCATGTTTCTACAATTTTTTTTTGCGTTAATTCTTTTATTTGCTTTTTCGCCTATTTTCTGACAACATTTTTATATTTGGCATGGAGCCAAAGTAAGTCTCATACTTGTGCATATAGCTATAGAGTCGGGTCCGGCCCATTGTTTGCGCTATATAATTTTCAGATGCCGCACAACACCCCGCCGAAGAAACCCAAAAAGAGCCGCCCTTACCAACAAACAAGCCGAGACAACAATAAAGACTTTGGTTAATTGGCAAAAAGCAAATGGCAACAACGAGCATTTATTTATCTTATGCTCATTTCGATATATACCATATATAATATATATAATTATATATATACTATATGTATATGTATCTAGGTGTGCGACGACGGGGTGTTCGGGTTGTCGGTCAATGTTCAAACAGCTCGCCAAATTGCCTGCTGCCAGTTATTGCTGTTCCCTTCCTTCTTGCTCTCACTCTAGCTCTTGTTCTTATTCTTATTTCACCTTCTTCTTGTTGTTGTTGTACTCTTTTGTTTTTGAGATTATTGCACAATATTTATATTTGATTTTAATTGTTGTTGTTTCACTTCCCTGATGCTATTGCCGTTTAACATTTATGTTTTTTTTTCGCCTATGAAACATTTCACTTTGCGCGCGTAGGCTGGCTGCGGAAAAGCCCGCTGGGAATAAAACAGCTGACAAATGTGCAAATGCGACCATGTGATCTGAGTGCTGTAGCAAGCAGCTTTTGAGGGCGTACATAGTAGCACAAAAGAGAACGTACAAATGGAGGTCAGACGCAGCAGGCAACTTAGTTAATTGGAACAGAAGAACAAGTTAGAGAGCGTGAAAGAGAGAGAGAGCAAAATAGAGAGAGAGAGGAACCAGGACAAAGGCAGAGTGAAAGAGATAATCAAGAGCAGAAAGGATAAGTGCAGTAATAGATGATGGTAGCGAGATGGGGATATGAGAGAGAGAGAGACCGAGAGAAAGAAAGTAAGGAAGAAAGAGTGAGAGAGCGAGAGAATAAAAGAGAGCGAGAGAATGAAAGAGAGAGCGAGAGAATGAAAGAGAGAGAGAGAGCGAGAGAATGAAAGAGAGAAAGAGAGCGATAGAATGAAAGAGAGAGAGAGAGAGCGAGAGAATGAAAGAGAGAGAATGAAAGAGAGAGAGAATGAAAGAGAGAAAGAGAGAAGGTTTGAAAGAGAGAAAGAGAGAGAGTTTGAAAGAGAGAGAGAGGGCGAGAGAATGAAAGAGAGAGAGCGAGAGAATGAAAGAGAGATCGAGAGAATGAAAGAGAGAGAGAGAGAGAGCGAGAGAATGAAAGAGAGAGAGCGAGAGAATGAAAGAGAGAGAGCGAGAGAATGAAAGAGAGAGAGCGAGAGAATGAAAGAGAGAGAGATCGAGAATGAAAGAGAGAGAGAGAGAGAGAGCGAGAGAATGAAAGAGAGGGATCGAGAGAATGAAAGAGAGAGAGCGAGAGAATGAAAGAGAGAGAGCGAGAGAATGAAAGAGAGAGAGAGAGAGAGAGACAGAGAGCGAAACAGAGAGAAAGAGCGAGAGAATGAAAAAAAGCCAGAAAGAAAGAGAGACTAGATATAACAACTTTAAACTAGATCTCTTTTTTAGTGGTATCAGAGTAGAGAGTACAGAGTAATAAACGAATAAATGTATATTTTCTTTTTATTTTGTTTATTATTTAACCTACTCCTAAATATACCATTTAATTCTGTACATTATTATTGCCGCACCTGGAAAACTATTAAAATTAAAACAGTTTCTTGAATTTAACTCTTTCTCTCTTTCTATGCTCTTTTAAAAAGTTAGACCTTACAAATATTGCAATCGCGTATTTAACCCCAGGTAAACACAGATGTGTCAGATTCGCTCATAATCTTAAAATTAAATAACTGCTGCTAATAAAATGTCGTATACAATTTTGATTAAAACAAAAGTCCACTTAGTAACTCTCGACGTTTTGAATTGTGCCCACAAAGCATCTTTTGGCAATATAAATTAATAATTTTATTTGACAATTAAAACCCGTTTGATGATTAGATTTCAACGAAATAAATTCTGTAATTTATAACCAAGCTTAACCACAGCACAAACAACAAAAAAAGAGAACCATTTCATAATGAACTTTCGTCTTATCAACCGACTTCGAATTTAATAAGCTGATTAGCAACTGATTTGGCAAATCAAATTGTGAACGCAACAATTAATGCAACTGATTAATTTACTTCCCAAATAGATTGTAAGATAATTTGTAGTTTTTTCCCCGCCTTGACTTTCAACAAGATTTGTAGCGTTCCGCGGTTGCAAAAAGGGTGTACACCTATTTTTATATGGTTTCAGTTGGTTATTTTTATGTTTTGTTCATAAATTGCTTGTGATTAATCTATTTGATCCGCGAAGATTTTGCGCCAAACGATTTTTATTTGAACTTGAGGCACAATTTCGGTGTGCGTTCTGTTCAACTCGATACGTTCTAGACAAATATACATTATATATATATACATATATATATATATGTGAGTAGGTAGGTATATATATATATGCACATATATCTCTGTGTATTTGGCCGACATTTGAGTGCTATTGCGGGGCAGGTGCGGACGCGGGTTACGCAGCCCATCATTTCAGTTTTCGTTGTTGCTTCTAAGTACAATCAAAGCAACACGCTAGGGGGCAGGGCGGGTTTGAGAAGGGAGGAGGGGAGAGGGGGGAGGAGGGGCGTACGACACAGCATGAACAAAATCTTAACACCTTGATTCTATATTGCTCCTTGTTATTATTGTTGTTGTTGTTGTTGTTGTTGTTGTTTTTGTACTTTTGTATATAGTTTTTCTTCAGGGTTTGCTCAATTGAAAATTCAATTTTCAAGCAATTAAATTAAATTTCGAAGAACACACAAAAAGAACAATTTTTGAAAAATGTAATGCCATGATGTACTCGTTAATACCCTAGAACGAAGAGTTCTAGTTTCTGTATAAACAATATTCATAATGAGAGAAGAGAAGAAAATTTGAAGGGGAAACGGAGAACTCGCAAGATATTTGAGTCCACAATTAATATATAAGAATATATTTTTTAATTCTTTCTATATTTTTCTATATCGATTTTAGCCATATCACGATTTGTTATCTTCATTTATGTGGAGAAAAATAGGAAGTGGAATTCTTTGAAAGCAAGGCCTTTAATTTTTCTTAGCGAGCGTTTACTGTAACTGAAAGTTTTCCTTTATACAAATTATTTGAATCTGGATAAAAAGTAGCTAAAAAATAGGAATTGTTAGCGAGTGTTTACTGTAACTGAATGTGTTGCTATACATCAATTATTGGAATCTTCGTCTAAATAAAAAAGATAAATGACAGCACTTTTCTCATGAAAATTGAGTTAACTATAGTCTTCAATAGAATTCAAATATGTTCTTCCAAAATGCTCTTCAAACTGAATTAGAGGGTATTAAAAATGCGATAGACATATGTATGTAGATACATATGTGCCAGGCTGCTGCTGTCTATAGAGATTTTTGCTCGCAAAAAAAAAGCGACTAATGAATCAGTTTATATAAAATATCATGAGTAAAAAGTAACGCATGACAAAACAAGTGCCAATTGTGACTCAAATATAGTTCGAGTGTGTGTAGTGTGTGTTGGGTGTGTGATTCAATCGGCAGCTATGCGAATGTTTTGGCATCGCACACACATAACCCAGCAATAAGTCAATTGTACACATGCAATTACCAAAGCCAACAGCAACAACAACAACTGTTGTGCGAATATCCAATTAGTGGATGACATGACACGGCACAACAACAGCAACAACAACAACAACACGACACGCGACAACAACACGTAAGCCAGATTAGTCCCAACGTTGTTGTTGTTGTTGAGAGTGTGTGTGTGTGGGGGGGAGGCGGGGGAGGGGCATATGCTTACCTTCGTAATTGACCTGACCATCACCATCGATATCAGCCTCACGGATCATCTCATCGACCTCCTCGTCTGTTAATTTCTCGCCCAAATTTGTCATTACGTGACGCAATTCGGCCGCTGAAATGAAGCCGTTGCCATCCTTATCGAACACTCTGAAGGCTTCCCGAATCTCCTCTTCGCTATCGGTGTCCTTCATTTTGCGTGCCATCATGGTAAGGAATTCTGGGAAATCAATTGTACCGTTGCCTGACAAAGTGGGAAAAAGTTACAGCAATTAGTTGCAAATTCTTGTTAAAATTCGATTTTATTATTGTATGTGTATTCATTTTCCGTTTATTTGGAGATTTAAACAGAAATTAAATCGAATATATTTACTATATTTATGTATGTCTTCAATTTCAAACGAGCTTCTCTAGATTCTAGATGGGAACTTATTACGTTTCATTTTCCCTGTTTTAAAGTGTACCATAACATAACCTAACTTAAGTCCAGTGTGACCAGTCTTTTTAATAATCAATTGAAAAGAAATTCATACTATTTGATCTATATAATTATATTTAAATACTCGTTTGGCTTTTCGATTGGAATCTTATTTTGTTTCATTTTCACTGTTCCAAACTAACCTAACTTAAGACCAGTGTGACCTATCTTTTTAATAAACCATGCTTAAGTGTAACCAAAGCCATTTGCATACTTGTGATCTATATAATTATATTCCAAATAATCATCGTAAGTTTTTACAAAAGTCTTACAAAAGTATTATTTATAACTATTTAGCGCAACAATCTTTTATTTACGTTTCATTCTTATTGTTTCATAAAGCTGAACACACACTGTAACTATTTATTTCTTAGCTCTTTTTAAAAGGTCCATAAAGCGCTTAAATGTATATTCGATTTATTGGTTTTAAATTCATTGTAGAGAAATATACGACAACAAAAAATTAATATATTTTCATTCCTATACTCAAGCGTCTTCTGCATTGCCTGTTTAAACACGCATTTTAACAATATATCTTTACAGTTTCTCAGCTCCATTAAGAACTTCTGAAATGCTCCCCATCACACGATTGTAACAAATGTTCAAGCCATGAAATTCCTTTAAGAGCATTTTACCTATTTCCACACTTTCCCTGGGGCAATTTACGAGGCAAACATATTTCTTTATTATGAAGTTGGCAGCTGACTGTGGCACGCCCTCATTGTGTACCTGTCGGCTATATAAACTAGAGCTCTTAAATCCCTTTTGGCCCACACACACACACACACACACACATAAATCCCCTCGCAGCCATAATCAAGTGGATTTTCATATTTGTCTAAGCCCGTGCCGTATCTGCCCGCGCCGACCAAACCGCCCGCTGACCTAGGTCTGTCTGAAAGGATTGGCTCAACTTTTCGCATCTTTTTTTCTTTATTATTTTTCTTGGTGTGGCACACGTGGCGTATGCGCAACATTTGTGGCGCTGATAACTTTACTGCTGGCCCTGGCCAGATAAGCCCGAGCTGCTAAGCCCTGTGTGGGGCGTGTTGGACGGAGCAAGCTTTGGAGGTTAACTTGAGGTTTGCGTCGGGGCACAAATGAAGTGACCTCTGCCTCTGCCTCTGACTAAAATTCTTGTTAGACTAATTGAAAAAGTTTTACTTCACATTCTGTGTTTAAAGTTTGAGCATAGTTCGAGTTGTTTTTTTTTCACTTCCACTTCTGTTGTTGTTGTTGGGGTCGGCCGTTTTCATGGTTCTTCATTGGCCAAAAAGGAAACTTTTTCTTTTGCCTAACCAAAAAACTTTCCGTCGAACTCTGAGGCCTTAATTGTTATTGACTCTGGGGCAGGGCCTGGCACATGTCTATTGCAAAAGTTTTCTTTTGATAGCATTGTGTATTCTATAAAATGTATAATATAACCAACTAATGTCTGCTCTCTTAATGGTGCGTGGCTAATCTTTGAAAATAATGTTACGATTATGGTTTAGGCTCGGCGGCCCCTTTTCATGACTGTCTCAAGGGCTTGAATGAGTTTGCCAAGCTTGGTTATTTATTTAACTGATGCTTGGAAAGTTTTTCCATGAGAGCCACTTGCTTTTTCAATTTTTCTTTGTGTCGCTGTTCCTTAACGTTTAACACATTGAGTGCATATTATTTCATTTCCTCTTTGTGCTACAATCTTAAACATTAAACTAGTCGGTACTTATGTATATATATATTTCCCTTCTCCTTAACACAACTCTCTCATGATTCTTATTTTTTAATTTTGCTTTGTCTTGCTGTTCCTTAACGTTTTACATGTTGAGTACATACTCTATCGCATTCCTCTTTATGCTACAATCTTTAACATAGACATATTTCCCTTTCTTCCTTCTAATCTCTATATTGATAACCTTCAATTGCATATTTCTTTTTTGTATGCTGTTCTTAAACGTTTCACATAAAAATTAATTTTTGTCTCATTGTTGCATTCCTATGCTTTTACATACAATATTGAAATGCTAACTCTCATTTATTCCTCGCCATTCATTGCTAATCGAAGTCAACTTTTAGTTTTGAGTAGAGTGGAGTTGCCAGCCTTTAGAACTCTTTAATTCAGTGTTTTTGTTCATTACTAATTTATGATCTAGTATTATTATACTTGCTCATGTCTAGTGTAACCCATTTTTTCAGCACTCGCACAATTACAAATCAATTTTACCCCATCGTTTAGCGAACATTCCTTAAACCATACGATTTGTAAAATTAATGTTTAGCTATCGTATTTAATAGCCGCACACGCACACGCAGACACAGACGCAGTCAATTATTGCTGCGCTTGCTCAAGTTCAGATACAAATACAAATCAATTCACACGCGCTGTTACTCGGCTACTCTCCGAGGCCCAAACGAAAATAAGACGATTAACAACTACATTAAATCTAAGCAAACAGCAAAATAAATATTGAAATCTTTATCATAAAAAATGCTAGGAATGAAAATTGAACAACACAAAATAATTATTATGATAATTGAATTGAGCATTGAAATAATAAGCAAAGAGAAAAATATAATCTTAAGCACATATCTCGGGAAATAATGGGGTGTTTCGGGTTCGTTTCGTAGCGCCATGTTTATACACAAGAAGAAAAAAAAATATATTCTATTTTAAAACATTATTTTGACGCGAACTCTGTCGCTGAATTTGGCTAATGCGGACTCTTAGGATTTCCCCAATACGAAAAAAAGAATTTGAAAATAATCATAAAAATAAATACAAATTTCTTGCCATTTTTGTGTGTGTTTTTGGCCAAGTAGATATATGGTTGGGGAACTGTTAGACGCGCCTTAGACAAAAACGCTTTGACAGGGCTCATATGATGACGATGTCTTGCCAATTTCTGATGCCAATGTCTGGTGGTTTTTGGTTTCCATTACCCATTACCCAGACGAGTCATCTTCACACTTCCTCTAGAAAGCCCGGCAAGCAACCGTTTTCCATTTCCCTCTAGACGTTTCGCAACGTTGCGCAAATTTTTGCAGACAATTTAAAATTTTAATAAGATTTTTTTCTTCTTTTTTTTTTTGCAACGCTAAATTTAGTTGGTTTGCTTGGGACAGACTCTTTATAAATAACACATTGGGATTCCTTGGCTTCTCTACAGCAGCTTTGACTTTTATTTTGCTTGTTTATTTTTGCCTGCACTTTCCGCATGGCTTTCAATTTATTTCATTTCCATATAGCTGGACAATTGTTGTGCCATTTGCAACTCCCAAGACGACACCCCGAGGAGGCGGTTGACGTGTGGATGGGGCATATATGGGTCCAGAGAGCGGGGGAGCGGGGGGGGGGGGGGTCGGTTCTCTAATGGCGTCGTTTGTATGCGGCTGCAGTTTTTGGACAACGTCGTCGGCGTCGTCAACTAACTTGGGCGATGCCAACAAAATTTTAAGTAATGAATGTTTAATGTTTCCGTCTGTTATTCACAGACTACAAAATTTACCCCACACACATGTGTGTGTGCATTTCAAATATACGGGTGTGTGTATATATATTTTATATAATTTTATGCACGAAATGCCATTTGCCCACTCAGATCGTAAAATCGGCGAGATAATCGCTATACCCCCCGGGTTACTATACCGACAAAATCCCCATGAATAGCCATGTGAATAATGCAAAAAGTGAATGAGTGCTAAACAAATAAATCTCTGTATAGTGCACAGAAATACTAAATATCTAATTTTTAACTCATGTAAACTAATTAAAAGTGAACACCGAAAACAAATAACTGTAATTGTAATTGTAATTGTAATTGTATTTACGACTGTCAGACAGTGTGACCAGCGCAAAATGTATACGCCAAAATTAGGCTCTTTTCACATTTGTTTTCTTTTCTTTTAGTAGCGCATTAGAAATTGTATTTCTTTTTTAAGAAACCCATTAAAAAGCATTAAAATTTTGGAATTTTTCACACACAGTTTTTGTAGTACGAAACGAAGAAAAAAAGAATAAAAATAAAAACAATTTCTAGAATTCTAGAAACTATTTTACTTGCCATAAACATTTATATTTTATGCCTTGTTTAATATCTAGGCTAAAATGTTCGCTATTTTAGAAATGAGCTCAAGCTGAGTGTAATTAGAATATTGTTAGGGATAAACTTTAAATTAGAGTCCGATTTGAAGTGTTTTTTTTTTTATATATCATTATTCAAGAAAAGAATCCTAACTGCCTGGATAATATGAGGATTATATTTTCTCAGTGAAAAAGATTTGGGCAGTTGAATTAATTTCGGAACCGAAACGTTCCAGTTTGCAAGAACATTTCATCTTAATCATAATCATCATAATCATCTGTTCACAAATACATCCTTGTATGTATATCGAGAATACAATATCATTTAAACTTGCATATGTATATATATATATCTAAATACATACACACGTACATTTTTAATCCATCTTCAACTCTATTTCATAATAAAATCGCAACTCTACCAAATATATGCATACATCGTCTAACACACACGCAAACGCGCGCGTGCACACATAAGCAAAAGAAAGCCTCTCTCAAGTGCCGTGAGCCAAGCAACTATTTTTAGCTCCGTTGATAATCATCAGTCAGCCAGCTAGTCAGTCAGTCAGTCAGTCATACGGTAAGTCTGTCATTCAGTCACCCATTTCGCTTACTCCCCAACTGCTCCGTTGCCTATCCACGTGCTTTATGTGCTTGTTGTCCTTTGCGTTATGCTTGGCGCATGCGCTGCGCAGCGCCTTTTTGCAGACTTTGCCCTGGATTTTTCATCACATGCGCATTTTGCACGTGCAAACGTATAAGAGGAATCAGCAAGAACAACAACAACAGCAACTGTAACTCTAAGTAACAACAGCAACAGCAGCAGCGCAGCCTCTGCAGGCAGAGTGGAAGAGTAAGAGGGTGATAGTGCTCTGCTGCAGACATCGCGTGAATAAGTGAGAGAGTGGAAGCTGATGGCTGCTGCTTCAGCTGCTGCTGCTATTGTTTTTGTTGTTGCTACTGCTTCAGCTGCTGCTACGCTACTGCTGCGACTGCTGTTGTTGTTGCTGCTGCTTCAGCTGCTGCTGCTGCTGCGATTGCTGTTGTTGTTGTTGCTGCTGCTGTCGGATGTGGGTGACTTTGGTTCGGTTGCTGGAATTTTGTCTCCTTGCACTTTTTACTTGTTACACTTTGCACTTGTCGCTCGTTTGTCGCGTTTTGCTTGTGTGCGTGCTGCTGCCGCTTATTGGGTGGGGCCTGTGTTTTATTTTTAAGCTAATTGTCGGGCTTTGGGCATTATGCAAAAAGCAACAGCACAAAACGAAGCGCGCGCACGCACGAACGCACACACACACACGCACGCCCATACATGTATGCATAAAAAAGTGATTTATTATTTCTGAAAATTTATATAGCCCGAAAGCAAGAAAAAAAATATATATAAAAGAGATATTCTCGACACAATTCACAACTGCTAAAAATACATATAAAAAGCCACACGAGCGTTTTCGCTCTCTCTCTCTGTCTCTCGCTTTATCCCCCCCCCCCCCTCTCTCTCTCTCTCTCGCTCTTTCTCTTTCACTCTCTGGCCAAAGCTGTGCAGTGTTGAGCAGTTTTTGGTGAAAGGTGAAAAACCTCAACGGGCGACACATTTTCATTTGGCCGAAATGGCGCGCGGCGCCTATCGCTCAATTTCTTTTCATACGCTGTTAAAAATAATTTATATACTTTTTTTTTTGATATTTATTCTTCTCTTTTTTTTGTGTTCAAATTCTTAGCGTTCCTCTAACAGACACGCTCCCAGTTTGGGAACTCAACCACCTTTTGTCAAAAATCCTGTGTGCATTTTTGACAGCAGCCAGCCCGCAATTACAATAACAACAACAATAACAATAACAACATTAGCCAGCAAAGCAATGGCCAAATATTTTTGGCCTAATCTATTTTTAATGGCTATGACGTGTTTTTGTTGCATATTTTTAGCCGGTCGCAAAAGAAGACGCGAGAAAACACGAAGAATTCGTTGTCTTCTCGTCCTTCCCGCTGGCTGTCCGTCCGACCGACCGTCCGTCTGTCTGATCTATTCATTTTCACAGAGCGGCGGCGGCTGCATTTAAGAATAGATCTTTGCAGTTATCGAAGAGTTTATTATTAGCTTGAAAAAGGGTTCAAAGCAATTAGCGCAATAGCGAATATTGTAAAAACGAACCGATCTCAAGTGAAACTAGTTCACGAATTCGATAATCGAATTCGAATATTTGAATATTTTTCTCTTTGAGAAAACTACAAAGTAACAGATAGGTATATTCCCATATGAACAGAGTTTCTATAAATATCAGCTTAAGAATAAAACGTTTACGAATGCGACACAAAGAGGAATAGAAATGCACTGTATATTGTGAATCAAGTATTATCTCATTATATTGTCAGCTAAAACTGTTGCTAAAAAATTTACGAAAACGAAAACAAAAGAAAACTGCAAAACTCTGAGCTTAGACAGAACTCTAGCTCTAGTCGACTTAAGTTTTATAAATGCATATATTAAGCGAAACTCTATAATTAAACTCTATAAATGAAACCTACAGAATTACAAATAGTTATATTTCCATATCTGAATGCTTGCGAAGATTATCTATAAATATCACATCAACATTAAAATGTTTCCTACAAAGTTACATATCGTTATATTCCCGTGTATTGCCACATATCAGCTTAAAAATAAAACGTTTACGTATGCGACACAAAGAGGAATCGAAAAACCTCGATCTCTTGGATTAGCAAGCACCTAATCCCGTCCTAAAGTGACTGCTAGTTGATATTACACATACATAGATAATATTAAATGTTAACTCACCATCGGCATCGACCTCGTTTATCATATCCTGCAGCTCAGCCTCTGTGGGGTTCTGTCCCAGGGAGCGCATGACTGTGCCCAATTCCTTTGTTGTGATGGTGCCATCGCCGTCTTTGTCGAATAGCGAGAACGCCTCTTTGAACTCAGCGATTTGTTCCTCTGTCAGCTGATCGGCCTGTAGAAACGAGACGGCAAGAAAGACAAGAAATTTAACCAAGAGAAAAGACATCGTTTTCTTTCTTAAATTATTATTTTTTTTTTTTTCCAAATACCATAATTCAGCTTTCGATTGAACCAACTTGTTTCTATGTATAATATTTGATAATTAATTTGCTGTCAAGTTTATGAAGTGCTAATGAATGATGAAACTGGCGACGACTACTTGATGTTATTTAAATGCCAACAAACTGGCAAGTAGTGCCCGGCCTTGCGCGGCAAGCTTTTTCAAACATCGGCAGCAATTTATAATCAGTAAAGAAAATACGTCAGAATGTTTGGATCATCAATCAGTCAATCAGTCAAGCAGTGTGTGTGCTGATTGACACAAACTGGAATGCAAATAAGGACAATTGTATCTTAGAAATACAATTTGCAATTAAAATACAATATGCGTTCCAAGTCAAAGAGCCCCAACAACCATAAAAAGACACGAGAACAATAAAAATGTACCGAGGCGCAAATATGTCGAACCATTCGTGTTGGTGTTGGGCGGGCGGGCGGGGAGGGGGATACGTCAAAGAAAAGCGGCATTTGAATAATTTCGCATATTGTTTGCACTCAACAAAAGGCGCCACACAGACCCCTGCATACATAAATATATATGTCTATAGATACAGTTGTTCTCATATCTCGGCGATGGTATCTAAAAAAACAAAAAAGGTGTTGGGTTCCGCTGACGTCAGTTGTTCTCGTTGTTGTTGACGTGCTTCTTCTTTTTAGGGGTATACAAAAACGTAACTAAAGCTGCATGAGAATGCTCAAGGTTTGGGCAGAGTGTTTTCTTTTTTTGAAACCCTTGTCTCTAGGCTTTTCCGGCCTATAAACAAACCTGTTGACAGCCGCGGCACCCAGCGAAGCGTCAATTTCATAGCGTTACGAGTCTAATTTGTTTTGACGGACATGTCTTATGCATCAATTTTAATATACTATATACAAGGCACATAAACTATATGCGCAGAGCGATAAGGTCGGCGCCCCTATAAAAATAAATAAAATATAAATAACAAGAAAGCAACGACTCGCATATCAAATATGATTAAACACGAAATGATTATTTTTATAACCTACGTCAGAGGCGAATTGTTTCAAAATAATTTTATGCTTTTATTTATGGTATTCATTGATTTGGCAAGCTAAGCTCGTAATACTCGTAGACTCGTAAGTCCCGGTCGTTTCTGGGTAAAGATTTGATCGATTGTCGAAAGCGATTGCCTGGAAATTTATTATTTCTAGGCTATTAAAATGTGATATGAGATCATTTATGACCGTTTTTTAAACTAGTCAACCGTAAAGATTAAAGACAAAATGCTTTTAAGTTATACTAAGGCAAAAATGATAAAGTCGAAGATCGGATACAGAAACTTTTTATCACTTATTTTAAAGATTTTTCAGTCCAATGAAAATAAACTGGATAACTACAATTAAATAAAAATGATTTCATTCCACTTCATTTCTATGATTAAACTGTTTGGGATGACGAAACCTTTTGCCAAGAAAAACATTTTCTAGACTCGTATAGAAGAAAACGAGCTTATTTGTGACCTCATTTAGCTTATAATCAAGCATATTCAAGTGTAAAGATTTTGTTACTAGATGCAAACATTTTCCAGACCCATTTCAAAGCAATTTAATTTCGATTATAAAATTTCTTAGATTTCTATATTAATAGGCTAACTTTATCGGGTCACATATCGCTCGACTGTTTTTACAGCTAGTCTTTCAGTCAATCTGAAGTGCAAAGCGCTTAGAATGCCTTAGATAGGGCGACTCTATCAATAAACCCAAATATTTGCTATCTAATCAATTGAGGGGGGAAGTAGGGGGAGGCCATATCACCTCAAGGCGTTCAAATGTTTCATAAGACTTGTTAAAATGTTTGATCGCAACGCACACATATATATACATATATACTGTATATGGTCAACTTCCGTCGAGCTTTGGCAAAACCAACGCCTGAAACTATATCTAATCGTCGTCGACGTCGGCAATTCGAGAGCGCCAGGTGTTTTTATAGATATTTACAGTGGTCTTTGGCTAATTTGAACTAATAGAAATGAAAATTCTTTAGATATTGTTATCGATCTAGAAATTTACAGTTTTTACAATTCATACAGCGTGCTAAATAAATGGAAGAGTATGTTTTAGTATGTTTTGAAATAAAACGTAAACTCAAAGAACACTATAAATTGGCCTATCAAAATAATAATCTATAAAACTCATACATTTTTCAAAAATTGTAAGTAATTTCTATGAATTCCGCACATGGCAAAAATTGACTTTGAAAGCAAAGGCATTTCAACCACTGTAACTACCGAATATATGGGTTGGCACCAATTGAAATTTAGCTTATCGCTGGGCTAGATAAAAGGCTTTTTTTCCTTTTGCCCAGTAGTAAGTAGGTTATGTCATAAATGTGAGTCAAAGCGCCCGCAGCAAAGCCAGATTAAAGCTCAGTACGTTGGCGCGCTTTAAATATGGCAACGCCACCCCCGCGCACAGCGTAGCCAGATCGCAGGGGCTGCCTAATTGTCAAGCCTTAAATGCGCGGCTGACGCCCACCTTAACGCCATATTGGCAATGCTGCACACCTGGCTGCAATGTTTCAGTATGCGTGTGTTTGGACGTGTGTTTGTATTGAGCTTTCAGGCATATCACATGTGATACAAATGAAGCATAAACATTACTTTTAATAGCTTTCACGTGCTATCTCTCTCTCTCTCTCTCTCTCTCTCCCTCCTCTTTCGTTTAACTGATTAATTCGCCTGTTTGCATTTGGCTAAAAGCTGCCAACTTGTTTGCCAAAAAAACCGGCAAATTGCGGTTTATTTATGAACTTTGCAAGTAATTTTTTTCCGTTTTAAAGCCGAATGGACAGGGCGAAAAGAGAGTTGCCGGTTAACCGGTGCCAACCGGTTAACATTGGCATTAAGCAATACATAAACGCCAACACACACGCAAGCATATGCATACATACATATGTACATGCTTATGTACATACATACATCTAGCTTATATTTTAACAAAAGGAATTGCTGTGCTAAATGTGCTGTCAAATGTTTTTTGTTAGCGCTTTTGATGAACTCAGCTAAATGAGTCACAACAAGCCACAAAAAAAAGCATTTCTGAGCTCAAGTTATGGCAAAGAAGAGAAGCATAATAAAAAATAATTTGCTGAGCGGAAATGAGAAGACAATACGAGCTGTATATTTAATGAGATAATGCCGCGCGGCGCTGCGCAGTCAACAAACTTTGAAGATCAAGTTGTGTTTATCTAAGCCCTCCCCGGCGCGACAGCATGAATCACGTTTAATGCAAAACCAAATATTGAGCACGTTAAACGATTTGTTTTAATTAAAAACTGTTTGCATTTTGCGTAAGCTGTAAAATATATTAAAAAAGAAAAAACGCTAATTAAATTAAGTGACGCGTGCTGCAAGCAAGAGAAGGTTCGCCGGCGACGTTGACTGTGTTCTTATCAGAACGCAAACGCAGCAAGCGCTATAGCCAAATAAAAAAAAACGTCGAAAAGGCAGCAGTAAAATGAGTTGAAGAAAAAAAATTGGATTATGTGCGGTTAATGTGGCGACGTCGCCACGTTTGGCGTCTGGGGCGAAGAAAAAAGAAAATAATTTTTTTCTTTTCTTCATTATGCTGCACGCTGCACACGTTTGCCCGTTACAATGAGATTCTTGTGCGAATGGCAAAGTAGAACAAGCAGCAGCAGCAGAAACAACAACAACATGGTCAAGCAGAGGCGGCAGAGACAGAAGCCAAAGCAGAAAGCGAAACAGCAAAATAACCGCAATGCGGCAAATGAAACGGTTATGGAAGAAAACAACAAAACGTAGGCGCCGCAACCGACCAACTGAGAGAGAGAGAGAGTGTGAGCGAGCGAGCGCAACTGCGAAAACGCCAAAGAAAGCGCACGCAGATAAAAGTGCGCGACCAGAGAGCAAAAGCGACGCAGTGCGAAAAGCGATTGATAACAAATGTGCAGAGCGAGCGAAACGAAACGCAACCAGGCAAAACTGTGTGAAACGGTTATGTGGCTGAGTGTGAGAGGGAGAAAAAGAGAGCGAACTGCTGCGCGCGTACGAAACGGTTAAATTGAGCAAATAAACGAAACGCGACAAAGCGACGGCGGCCAAGAATTCCAAAAGCTAAAGAATTTTTGCCGTTTCTTTTCTTATTTTTTGCTTATATTTTCTTTCAAGCGTATCTAACCTCAATTTTCGTGGTAAATAAAGCGAAACGAAATACAACGAGAAAGAGCAAATTGCAAGGAAATATTAAAATGCCGGTGGCGCTGCTGGAAGCAACGTTCTCCTTGCTGCTGCTGCTGCTGTTATGTTGATTATCAATTTTGTATCACACACAATCATTTTCCCCATATGTATTTATGAGTAGTGCAAATTGCGCTGATAAAGTAGCGATTGGCAACACTTTTTTTATTTTCGATGTTATAACCAGTTCGCCTCTGCTGCAATAAAGTAAATTCTGCAGTCCATACACATACACACACACACACACACGCACGCACGCATGCTTTAGTGTGTGTATTACAGCTGCCAGCGGAGCCAACGCGTCGCCTTTGCATGGCGCAAGGGGTGGGCCGGGGCGCGTTTTTGATAACGAGTTTTTGCTGATTTGCTTTAGTTTTCTGCCTGCCATACGTCAATTATATGGGGCGGGGCGGGGTCGTCTACGCGGGGCTTGTTTTTCAGGTAAACCCTTCACAACACTCGTCTCATCTAGGGTCGTCAACAACTTTTCAGGCATATAAATGTTGAAATAATTGTGAACTTGAAAATTTTGTTGACGCAAAAATGTATATGTATGTATATATTTTGCATTATTAAAATAGACACATTTTCCATTATTTTAGAAACAGATTTTATATTAAAGCATAGCGTGAACTAATAAAAAAATAGATTGATTTATCCATAATTTCTAATTGGAATTTATGGCCCAATAAACGGACATATTACTGTGCGATTTTATTCAGAAAGAAAACCAAATAGGATTCATGAATAAATAAAAACAATTCAAAGATAAAAAGAGAAAATAATAGCAACAATTTCAATTTATATATTAGCTGAATAAGGACTTATTCTCTTCATTATTTATTTACAAATCAATAAAATAACAAAGTTAAGAAATATAAGTAAAACATTTGTATCAAATACAATTTTAGAGCAGAGAAAATAAACAATATTTATCTGAGTTTTCAGACGAAATATTAAGAAGAAACTGTTATCGATAACACATACAAATTATTAAGGAATTGGAAATAGGTATTTTGATTTTAATCTTTAATCTCCTCTTAATTCTAATTCTTAATTCGTATTCTTGGGAATGTGTTTTAGTGTCTTCTGTTGTGAGCTCTAAAAACAACCATGACAAATGCATAAAAATGTTATCTACTTCGACATGATAAAGAAAGTAATTATTTGTTCTGACGCCTCTCAAAGGTGACTCAATTAAAAACTAACCCTCGCATGTTAAATTATAAAAACTAAAATGAAAAAAGCATTTTTTGAGCAGGCAGAAAACAAGTTTCCGGTTTCAAAAGTGGCTTTTGGCCAAGGGGGTGAATTTCGGCACAGCTGCTGCTGAAGGGCTAAGGCCAAACGTAATCCAATTGGACAAATAAGCAATTGGCGCCTGCACACGCAGTACACAAACACATTTACGCACACACGTTCAAACGAGAACACATGTCCAATTTTAACCTTTGTGTCTTTGAGATTTCGCCAAATTGTTGAAATTTCAATGGAAATTCTTGTGTAAACAATAAACCAATTTGGTAAGAGGGGGGAGGGGAGGTGCTGTTGCAAAATTTTATGAACTTACCATTTTTGTTGTTGGGTTTTTGTTGTGTTTGGAAAGAAATGTAGCTAAAGGTTAATCCGCTGCGGCTGCTGCTGGCGGCGACTTTTGCTGTGGTATGTGTGAGTGGAATTTACGTGGACGACGACGGCGACGCGCGTTCAACGTATAACTTGTAAATTATTTGCGTTTTAGGCAAATTTTTTAATAACACACTGTAAAAGATCGAGAAGAAGAAGATGAAGAGAAAATGCACGTTTGAAAACTGCTGTGTGAATAAACGGGACCAGCAACAACAGCGAACAAAAACAAAAACCAAGCAGCGTCGTTGCCGGCGGCGAACACAAATGAAATGAAGGAAACCAAAAAATGATGCGAGGCAAAAAGCGACAGAAATGTTAACATCGCCGTCACCGCCAACGTCGCCGCTGGCAGCGACGCTGCTTTTCTTTCGCCGTGGCAATTTCTTGTTGCTATTTGTTGCTCTGCCGAATTTATGTATAATTTATTTTTTTTTTTGGGTCTTGCGTTTTAATTCTTTTTATTTTTCTTTGGTTTTTGTTCAGATATTTCTATTGTGCGATACAATTGATGAAACACACGCGCGCACACTCGTTAATACATATGCAAATTGCTCGATTTCGGTTTATACAAATATTTAAACTTTTTGAATTTTCTTTTGTTAATTTTGTGTGGGTTTTTTTTCATGGTAATCACGCTGCCTGACTAGAAGTCCTCTTCAATTTTTTTGGCTTGTGTATTAAATATTTTGCTATTGTGGGTAACTCACGATCCTAATCAGAACTTGCGTCCGTAACGGTTGACAACTCAATTGTAACTGTACCGTTTAAAAACCGTTAGCGTACTACAATAAATTTGCGCTGTTGGGCTGCTGTTTGGCTGCAAAGCAAATGTTAAATGGCCGCTGTTAGATGCTCAAATGAGCTGCACTCGCGTTCGGCACTGCTCAAGTGAGCTGCTAGCCAAGCTGTTATGCTCAGCGGTGCTGTTAATCAACATAACTGCTGTTAATTTACGCTCACTGCTGCAAGCAAGCAATTGAGCGAAACGGTTGTGAAGCGAATCGGTTAGCTGCGCTCTCCATTGCGTTTTCTCGTTTTTGTCGTATTCGCTGCTTTGCGTAAACGCTATAAAGAAGAGGCAAAGTGTAAAGAAATGTTGAGGACGAATTTGCAACAGTCGCGCCGGCGCCTTTGGGCGACAAATTATGTGACAGCTAATTGCATTTGTTAATATTTATGAGCTTACACGGATCAACAATCGGTCTTGACGTTTGGAAATGATGTGCGCCTGTCCTTGTGACCAATACGCTGATCCTACGTTGATCTTAGCCTCATTTAGATTAATATAAAACACACACACGCTCACGCATGCATTTTCTGATATTGCCCATTCAATTTTTGGGCCCTTCTGTTGGTCAGTTTCCACATCATTCTCTTCGGCCGCGCTCTTTTTGCTTTTACCGTTTTTTTTTGCCGCAGCGAATTGTCGCAATGTGTTTTTCTTTCCTTTGGCGCAATGTCGTCCAATTCAACGCATGCCAACAAGTTAAGTATGTTAACCTCTGTAAATTAGACAAGAGGCAGCGGGAGGGTGCGATGAAGTAACAATGCAGCAACATTGGCCCAACTGCGACGCTGACGTCGTCACTGGCGATGGCGACGTCGACGGCGACGACAGCAATGCGCCATTTTTCGCCATGAAATTCGGCTTGGGACGTCTTTCGCTCTACGTCCGTCAGTCAGTGTGTGTGTGTGTGTGTGTGTGTTTGGATGTATGTGTGTGTTGGGTAAACATTTTGCAAGCCAGCGAAGCCCCACAAGCCACAGCTAGAGACCTGGCCCAAACCCCAAAAACCATTTTCTCCTTCCATCTGTGACTTGTCAAAGCTTTCGTCGCAATGCGTTCAAAATTGCTGAAAATTCATTTGTTTGGCTCTTCGTTTACACAAGTTTTTTTTCATCCTTTTTTTGAGGTTATGCTGTTTAATCTTTTATAATTTCATAACCTCGTAGAACTCGGCGAACTCAGGCCCAGCAAATTGAGTGTGCATATGTATGTATGTGTGTGTGTATATATATGCAGTTTAAAAGATTTAAATTTAAATTCATAGAAGTTGTGCAAATGGATTTATGAGTCAAAAGAAATCAGCCTTAACTTATATATGAAAGACCCCATTGAACTCAACCTCTAGTAGGCATAGAGACTCCAAACTTGGTATATGGGCAGATAAATATGCATATTTTATTTTTATTTTTTAACATCACATTTCGTATGCAGAAAGATGTTCATATTAATTTTGAATACATAGGTTATATTTATCTACATCGATATTTTATAAGTATGTGATTTATGTTTAAATATACGTATATGCTTAAAATATAGATATTTCCAATATTCCATATATATTCGATTATCTGAACTAACTTTTGTGAAGTTTTAAAGGTTTTAAAGCTAGTGCTCAACTTCTTAATGCATTTTATCGTTCCTTCTGGCATTCTACATAAGCATTTTACTTTTTAGTTCTTTTGTATGTGAGGAGAATAAAAGCTAATTACCGTGGCACATCTAGCCATAAAACAGCCGGAAAATTCTCAGTGTGAGTTCGCTAATTGTCAGCGGAATAAACTGCTGCAATTACGCCGGGGATGATGGCATTTTAATAGAGCCACTAAAAGGTGATTTCCTTAACGTTTTGGCCCTCTAATAAGTAGCAGTTGGAGCTGACAAAAAAGGCCATTAAAATAGTTTAGCGTTTAACACACCAGTTTCTACGAGTTTTTCTTTTATGGGCAAGTGACAAAAGAGAGAAGAATGTGTAAAGAAGAAGTCTAAAACATGGGTTTCAGAGGTTTATAGCATGGAATATAGAAAGGTTCCATCGGAAGTGAAAGTTTTCGCAAAGAGAATGAAGTTTTGCGAAAAAAAATTATGAAAAAATGCCGCAAAATTCAAAAACATTAGCCTAAATTAAAAGAAATTTCAGTGATATTATAAAATAGTTCAAAATTATCTTAAAATGAAAACATTTTTTAATAGAGCCACAAAAAAGTTACGAAATTAATTTCAGATATTTCAACCTAACCTTACATAGATGAAGAAAAATATGATTTACATGCCCCGTTCACTTCTTTTTTCCTTTTTTGGCGGCTCTCCGAGCTTTCTTCAGCTGAGCTCGGCGCCATTCTTGCCAATATTGTTGTATCTTGCGAGCAGCCCGATTCATCATGAAGAGCAGAATGCTCTGTTGATGCTTGCGCTGTTCCTCCTGTTCATGTCGGACAACAACCCTGTTGTAGATGGCCTCTTCTTTGCGATAGTATACCATGAAGTCATCCAATTTCTTTTTTTCCGCTTTATACATATCCTCCAACTCGAGATTCTCGCGCAACTTTTCGCCAATATTCGAGTCGTACTTGTGTAGTGTGTTCTCAAGCTGAATCAACAGTTTGTTTCTGTTCCGGAGAAATAAAGGTGCATATATAGAAAGGTATAAATGTAGATAAATCTAGATCTAATAAAAGTACTAAGCAATTAAAAAGTTTGTGCTAGCGAATGGTAGAACGAGTTTTAGGTGTTCTTGGATTCTTAGCTAAAGTTTCTTTCTTTCACTTAAATTTCAGTTATTTGTTTACTGTTTGGGGGAATTTTGACAGATATGAGGAAAGCCTATGTTATCCTTTTATGAGTCAACTAATTCATCTTCATTCTTATTTAGATAAGTTAAAAAAGCAACGCTTGTTTTTATTTTTGAATTTGTCAAGAACTTCATCTAGTTCCTTATTTAGATAAGTTAAGAGCACAATAAGCCTGTGCTCTCTTTGTATGTGTCAAGTAGCCTCATTTACTTACTTTTCAGCGCGCAAATCCTTTTCCTTATTCGCATTATTTGTGATCATCTTTTCGTATTCGGCCTGCGCTTTTTCCAACTCCTCCTTTAATTCAATTTGCTTTTGCTTGCTCGCCTTGTGGTTCATGCTTAGAGTTTGACTACGTTTCTCACTGTTAAGCGTGGAAGAACAGTGGGAAATAAAAAATCAATAGTTTCTCAAATACCTTTAATGAACTCACATTTCGTTCTGGATGCGCACATTGTTCTTCCACTTTCTGCTGGCCAGATCAGCCTCTTGTTTTTCTACTATCAGGAAGTGGACGACCTGTTTCCAGCGCATGAGCGCAGTCTTTGATCTTAACTTCTTTTTGTAATACTCAATGCGCTCATTTGTCTCTTTTCTCTCCTGGTACATGGTATGCAGTTGACGCTCCATGTTTATCTCAGCCTTGGATGTGCGCCACAGATGACGCTTGGCCACGTCCAGGATCGTTTCGAAGGCAATTAACAGTTTCTTATCGTAGGCAGATACATTATTGAGATACCTTGGAAACATTTCGTACATCTCATAGTTCGATTGAAAATAGTCAATGGTGTGGAGCACTTCGAAATTAAACATCTGTGTATGGACGGCATCTAAGCCCTTCAGTCTCCTTAACAAATGTATGGCCGGCTCGTAAGCGGTCTTACGCAGCACAGGTTCCACATTATCCAAATCATTGGCCAATCGGGGCAATATGATCGATATTTTGATCCGCCCAATATAGGATTCCAGCAGTCGTATAACATTATCGATTTGTGTTTCACGTATACGCGCGAAATCTGCGTGGAATTGTAGCTCGCAAAGTCAAAAACCTTATACCAAATGTTATGCTCACCTTCCGCTACAGATGCCTCAACGTGTTGCATGTCTATCTCTTAACATATATGTATAAATATAGATAGATATACAGATCTTTTATCTATAATATATTTACTTTGTTTCTGTATTCTAATATGGCGACTGTCTGTCTGTATTTCTTTGTGAGTACTGAACAATGTCTATTCGGACAGGCTGTTAGAATATTATTTTTTGTTACTTGGCCAACTTGATATGCTGCTAGGTAACGACAAATACAACAAATAAAAAACTCTCACAGTTTAAAGAGCTTAAGGCCTAGATAGATCTATGAAGTTTCTTTTATAGATATTCAATATCTATTTGTAGTAGAGTTTAATAATGTTCCATGGATTCTATCTCATAGAGTTTCAATAAAGATCCCATAGACATACTTGGGATGTACTAGAAAGTTAATAGATAGATAATATTTGGATTCTTCCAGAGAGTTCCAATGGAGTTCCTTCAGGACTCACATGAAAACTCTTTTGGAATCGCGTCCCTCAGCGTGTTATAGATTAAGTTTCATGAGTTCCTTTAATGATCCCAGAGAATTTCTGTTACAAACGTGCACACAAACTGCATATGCTCTGCTGGGCTAATTGGGCGTAGGGTATAAATCGCAGTTTGTGAGCTAAATATAGCATGCGTGTGCCGCGGCTGGGCGTGGGTGTGGCACTTGTGGGGGCGTTGGATGAACTATGCAAAGTCGTAAAATGGGCGTGGACTGCAGATTGGAGGAGGAGCGGGGGGGGGGGAGGCGTGTTTGGCAGTTGGATTCAGTTGTATTTGGGCCTTGCCGCCTTCAGGCACCCTGCAAAAAAAGTTGATGCAAGAGACGCCCGGCTGTGGTGCTGGTAGGGCAGGGTGCTGTCTCCGGGGTAGGGGGTGGCGTGTGTCGCATTATGTCAACTGGCGTGGCATGAATGAAAGCTGCGACAGGCAGAAACAACGGCAACTACAACTGCAAAGCGAGCTGAGGCAATGCCAGCGGCATTTCCGTTGCCTGAATGTGTTTGCCAGGAACAGGAACAGGCGTTACGAGAACTGTGGCAGAAGAGGATGAGGCGTCAGCAGGGCGTGTCCTGGCAATGGCAAAGCGTTAACTTCCATACAAAGCGCTGACAACAAACAAAATTATTAAAAAACTTGTGTACGAAATTATAGCCCCCAGGTGCGATAAGTTTGTGTGTGAGAGAGTGAGAGTTGAGTATAAGGAAAAGCTATGCAAATTTCTAGATGTTTTTTTCCTTGGGTTTTATTCCAAAACAGTTCTAGGGAAAAAACAGTTCTTAATCATCGTTATTTTCACTTCATTTTGTTTCAAGAAATTCCTAGAATGGAAACTAAAACAAAAATCTATAAAATAACAAATGTGCGCGTGTGTGTGTATATAAGGAAAGGTTCCTTTAGTTTTTTCTTTTTCATTGGGTTTTATTCAAAAACAGTTCGAGCGAAAAAACAGTTCCTAATCATGGGCAATTTCAGTAAATTTTGCTGTTACTATTTTTAAACAGAAAAAGTTCCTTAAATGCAAACTAACCCAAAAACCTATAAGATAAATGATAAATGTATAAAAAAAATACAGAAATCACAAAATAAAATCATTAAGGATGCAAAATGTTGAACAATACCATAGTAAATATATAAATCAAGTTAAAATAGTTGAATATCTAGGAAAAACTGACATTCGCAAATGAAATTGATCTAAAAATGTCGATTTCCTTAAAACATTCAACGCAGAAAATCGAAATTAATTTATTTTGTTTTTGTTTTAAAATAAAATTCAAATAAAAATCAAATAATGTTCTAACTGTCCTCTAGAAATTATTAAGACTTAAATATATGTAAGAAGTTGGACTTCTTCTAAAATTAGATTCGGCTCCGGAACCAACGCATTTTAATTTGCTTTAATTTTGAGTTGGAGCCCTTTTTCACAATAAAAGAATAATAATGTAATTTATTTTAGATTTTCCTCTACTCTAAACACACATACAACAAATATGCCCCCAAATAGCGTGTATCTACTTTAACCTTTGATGTTTCCATTTTATAAAGTCCCCTTTTGTATTTGACTGTTTCCATTCATTTTCCAAATGATATGTTACTCAAATAGCTGCAAAAAAGCCCACTATCCCCTTTGTTTCCATTTAGAAATGCGCCTATTTCCCCTCCCATATGACGCACAATTTACAGGTAACATGAAAGACCTCCAAAAAGTACACATATGCACACACATACACACATACATTTGCAGAGTCCAAACATGGCGCAGCACTAGCTGCTAAAAGTCAATCCGAAGAGAGGGAGAACCAGAGCGAGAGAGAGAGAAAGAGAGAAAGGCAGCGAGGACAGGCAACCGCAGTGTCAGCTGCGTCAGCATCAGCGCAACAAGTAAGAAGAAGCAATAGGTGAAGAGGTTGAAGCAAACCGTCAACTAATATGCCAGGCACAAAAGCAACAACAACAACAGAACAAAACGTCGCAGGCCAAGCAAAAGTCGAAACAAAGTTTTTTTATTTGTCTGTGTAAACTGCTGCAATGCTGACGAACAACAAAAACAAGAAACAAACACACATGTATTTGTTGTTGCTGGCAGCGAAAGCGTAGCTATCAATGCGAATGCGTGATAAAGATGGTAAGAAAGGGCGATAGCAATAGCCCAAGCATGAAAAAATGACGCATAAGCAGCAGCAGCAG
Organism: Drosophila borealis; assembly: GCA_035045885.1. Taxonomy (NCBI): domain Eukaryota; kingdom Metazoa; phylum Arthropoda; class Insecta; order Diptera; family Drosophilidae; genus Drosophila; species Drosophila borealis. The sequence goes on along the minus strand of JAWNOR010000206.1, from coordinate 2,969,837 downwards.
CTCAGACAGAGACAGATAGAAAGAGAGAGAGAGAGAGAGTTGGAGGGAAAGAGTGAAATACACAGCTGGCGGCAGAAAGATAGAGAGAGAGAGAGAGAGAGAGCGCGCGAGCGTATGTGGCCACGAGAGCGTGCGCCTAGCTGTATGCAGCTGTATTTGACGCTGGCCTCGCCTGGCGTTTGTGTGTGCGTGACAAATGGCCATGTAAAGCGGCACCGCAGAAAAACGTTAACGGTACTGCAAAGAATGTGCAGCGCAAAGCAAAATCAAGCAAATGCTCTCTGCGTTTTGCCCTTAGCTGCTGCTTGGCCCACATTTGCCAGGCTCAGCTGTGGCTGATTTTTACCGTTTGGGCTGCTCATTATATCGCTGACGTCGACGTCGACGTCGCCATCGCCGTCGCCTTGGCAGCATTTCAGCTTAATGTTATATATTATTATTGTCTTTACTTCATTTTCAGGACTATCTGAAATTTTGCCGTTACACTTCGGCTGGCCGCATTGCAGCTATAAATTTGTGGTTTTTGCATTCGCCAGCTAGATTACTTTGGGGGCATTGAGTGCCTGCGGCCAGGGTTGCCTTAACATTTGATTTTTCGGCATGTGAACGCAAAGAAAGGGTAAAATTGAGTCCTTAAGCTGCTGGAAAATGGCATAAATAATTAAAGCTAGATGTGCTCTTGTGAGCTCTCGAGAGTTGAATAATTTGTTGTTTGTGGGTTTCGTAAATTTATCTGCTAGGCGACACATATTCTTGACTTTAATGCCTTAAACAAGGGCAAACTGGGAAAAATACTATACATTTTCTGATGTTCTGCATGTTTTCCAAGATCAGAAAGTTTTTAAAGAAACTTTTACAATAGGAACAGTTGTCTACAGGTCGTAACTGCTTGTATAAATACTAACAATATATTTATGTCTGGAAATTTTTTATTCACAGCTACCTTTTTCTTCCAATAGGGCAACACTTTAATTTCAAACAGATACGAAAGCGATAAAATGGCGATACGCATTGCTAAGCGAACTTTTATATCGTTCAAGCATTCCATGTTTATTAATGCTTCATTTAAACTCTTCACTTTTAAAAGCAGAACAATTTCAAATTCCATTGTCTTTTTATTATATACATTTATATAGTACAATAACTATGAGATCCCACATACTTGATAATGCAGTCCGTGGATGCGACAGTAAAACTTAACGACAATTTTCAGTGGCACTTGCCACTAAATATTTCAACATTCTTATTTCCACTTGCTTGGGTTTGTCTGCCCCTCCCCCCATCCCTAATGTGGGGGTAAGAAGAAAAGTTTTCATTTGAAGCGTTTCCTTTGCAGTTCTCTTATAGGTTTTGCTTAGTTTCTTTCAGGACTCTGCGGCTCGAGTTACTCTCGAACTTTTGGCCTTTGGCAGCTGCTCAGCTACTTTTTTTTTGTTTTTTGCTGTTGTCTCAACCTTTTGGCTTGTAATTTGAATTTTTTCAACTGTGAAGCCTCCCTCGCCCTCCCTTAGGTCAGGCCAAATGTTGCGGGCGTGTGTCTAAGGTTGATTATGGGCCAAAACTTGGTGGAAGAGAGGAGTTCAGTTATCTAATAAACTGTTTGCAATGCGATTTCTATGTGTGTGTGCGTGTGTAGACTTAACATTTGATGCTATTATGAAAGTTTCGTGTCCTTTGTGCTTGCTGTAAAACTTACATAATCCAACTTAATATATACCGGTCATATGAGGATGCTCTTGATTCATTACGATGCGATTTTTTAGCTGGTAACAGTAACAGTGTAATACTTTAATGTAATCTTCATGTTATAATAATGTTACTTAAGCCAAGCTCACAATGTTAAGATTCTCTCTCTCTCTCTCTCTCTCTACACGATCTGACTATGTAGTTCTGTTTCTATGAAAGTCCCCTCTCTCTCTCTCTCTCTCTCTTGGCATGTTGTGTACAAAGCAATGTTGCATTTTTGAACGTCTAACAGCTTGCCATTTTGTAGAAAAGCTGTATATATAACATAACTAAGTTAACATATGATCAACATACGATCTGCTCATATACGTGATAACAGCAACATTCGCAAACGCTGTTAAGTAACATGTTTTTACAATTCAATATGCAATGTTGCTTTTTGTACGTCTAACAGCTTACAGTTCCGCTGAATAACTGTTAATATAGTATAACTTAGTTAACATATGATCAACACACGATCTGCTCATATTCGTGATAACAGTACCATTCGCACACGCTGTTAAGTAACATGTTTTTACAATGTAACACGATCTGTCTTTTCTCCATGCTTTGACTCTCTTTCTTTCGCCATGTTGCGACCTTGGCTTCTTGTGCTTAACATTTTGAGATAGTAAAACAGATTTTTAATGCTTTACTCTCGTATAACTTTTGCCTTTTGCGCACAATTCAATAAAGTAGCAACAAGAAAAGCTGGCCCCGTTTTAATTTATGAATTGTGCTTAAGTTTGTTGCAATTAAATTGAATTTTTACTGCGCAAAACAAACGACAAATTTTCTTTGATTGACATTTGGACACAAAAAATGTAGCATGTATTGATGTTAGAGCGAGACAGCGCGCTTTTATATACTCCATCTGGTCGCACGTTGAGCAGCTCGTTAATTTATTTTCGTCCGTTTTTACACATGTTTTTTTCGAGGGGGAGGGGCAGCGGTATGTGTAGGGGGCGCGTGGGCTGCACAAGTCCTGTGCGACGCAATTGAAGAGGAGCATAAAAAAAATAGTCATAAAATTCCTTTTGCGTTGTATTTCGCTTCGATTTTTGGGCCCTTCGGCACGCGCCGAAAAGTATGCAATAAAAACTGAAGCCGTCTAGTTTTATCAATAAACGCATTCCGCTGGCGTTTTTATCCTGTTTAGCCTGCGCTCAGTTTTATGGACTGGATTGTGTATTAAGGCCAGTTAAAAATAGTTATGATAAAAGTTATGGTAATTAATGCGACATGTGGTGAAAATATTGGATATATTGAGAAAACTAATAAGCCGTAGCATTCATTTTAGGTTAGCTTTGATATGCTTTCGATAGTATTCATATGTTCCACTTTAAGAGTTAAAATATTAATATCTGTACTATCGATACTTTATGTTCGGAAGAGTCTAGAACAATAATGTACTTAAATGGAATTGTAACAGGGTCGTTAATATATTATATTTTGTTAACAAAATGTAATTTTCAAGGCTTATCGATTTTATATGATATTATCGATCTACAAGAGCTATTTTTAATAGCAACCGATACGTATGTTTTGCATATAGAGTGTCTGGAGATGTCGGTACATTATATTCCACAGTCTAAATGTCTTTGTCGAATGTTATCGATTTGATATGTTGTGTTATCGATATATATTTGTTATGTTATCGATATATATGTTATGTTATGTTATCGATATATGTATAGCGTGTAGAGTTGATGACATATATTAGGCTTCATTCACAATAGATACTTATGTGTTTAGTGTAGAGTCTAAATTTATGGAAATTATAAAAAGGAAATGTTTAAGATATGTCGATACAAATGAATCTGAATTTCTGCAGCCGAAAACAAACAGCGGAGCTTAAAATTCTATAGATGAACTTATCCTGATTATCGATTAGTAAGGTTTGGGCATTGAAAAAGTTCCCAATTTTTGATCACATTTGTTAGCTCTTGACAAATATATCAATGTGGCCCAAACACTGATGATTGTATGATAATATTTGTGGATAAGTACATGGATCTATTTGGCAAGCCAAAGTCAACAGGAAAATGGCCAAAATGCTGGCACGTGCGATGCCAAAGGACGAGGCCAGTTCGATTGGGGCCAACAGCCAAAATGTATTCCGTCAAGTGATTGATGAGCCTAAAAATACCTATATATTCGAATTGTACCAAAATTCAGTTGTCAACACGTTTTAAATGCCACGCCCCCGCAGCCCAACGTACGGCCGCAGAGTTCATTAGAAAATCGTAACTCTTGCTTTTCGGTTTCGTCGGAAGTTTATAGAAAATTTACAAGAGGCAAATCCTATATTGATGGGCGCAAATATACAAATCCTGTTCTGAATTTGCCTCGTAATGAAGTTGCCAAAAATTGTGTGGAAAACCTTCCTTGGCTTTTCTCTGGGGCTGCTTGTGCATGCGCCGCACGCAAATTTGTTGCCAATAAGCAACCGAAAACAATTTTTATATGGCCTGTATGACGAGGGGCGGGGGGGGGTGGCGAGGGGGGAGTTAGCATTGGGGGTAGCTGCCATACTTGCCTATGCGTGCCGCGTGCGCGTCTGGTTGCTTTATATTTCATTTTTGTATACCCTGTACGCATTAGAATTGAATAGAATAGGGTATATTGTGGTATATCAAATGTATAAGAGAGGCGGAAGGAAGCATATCTGAGTATATCCGTTCAGGATCGGAATCACGAGCTAAATCGTCCAAGTCCAAGTTTGAAATGATAAATATTATTACTTTTCCCGAATCTCCTCGAAAAGATTTCGAGCTGACTTATATATAGATCAGATCAAATGTGTTTCAAATGATCGATAACAATTTGCTAAGAATATCTCTCAAATGATTCGAGGTAAAGACTTTTGATTTGAAAATACAACTACTCTTGATAACAAATACGAGAAGCCTCTCATTTTCAAAAAGCCGATTTATATAGATATTCAGACACTTTAATAAAGCTGATACTGGACATTATGAGCGCTTGTGCATCCAAAGTTAACTATCGATAGCAATGACGATAGCTTTGTCATTTACTAAAAATCGATAAATATCGATATTCCGCTTCTTTTATAAGGCTTGTACTGGAAATTCTGAAAGCTTGTGCATCCAATGTTGATTATCGTAAATTGTACATAGATATCAAATATTTTACATCTTGTTTACCTTTTCCGTTCCTCTTCAATCAATAATTGGCATGATTTTACCATAAAGTGTTATCATGAAGAATAAATTAGGACGAGATGCGAACATATGTTTCGGAGCTGCGTGTTTGCATAGGGTAACCCCTCGTCGTGCATTTTAAACCGGAGCTAGCTTGGTTTTTGGCTGTTCCATGTTGGGGTGTAGCTGCCTGCCCCTCAAACTGGGGTTGCTTGGCTACGCGGCCCAGCCAAAATGTAGGTCATGTTGGGCTGGGCGAATGCGCGCTGTAGCAGGAGCTGCGCCAGGAGCTGTAGCAGGAGCTGCGTTCCATTTGAGCTCTGCACTCGCAACACTCCCCTCGCACATATACATACACACAATTCCCGCACGGCGAAGAGAGTGTGTAAAACGAAGGAGAGACAGAGAGAGAGGGAGAGAGAGCGAGAGAGAGAGAGAGAAGGGGCGCTGGTGTCATGAATACTTTAGCATGGGCTGCTTGGGGCGTGGCACAGCACAGTTGAGTACCAGACTCCAATGCCTGTCATATCTTAGTGTCGGCGGGGCAGGAATGGGCTCGGAGCGGGGCATGTTCATCAACTGCCTCATGCTTATTATAATGAAAATTTCATTACAAAATTGAATGTTGACGTGTCGCATGTGTTGAGCTGAGCGCTCGAGTGGCTTTTAATACCCCCCCTGAACTCAATAGCTACAAGTACTTTGGGGGGCCCGCATTGTAGGCTTAACTAAACTTAACATACTTGAGGTCTAAGAGGCATGCTGTCAGTTACAAACTTGTAGCTCAGTTTACGGCTATAGAAATTTCATTAGCGTGCTTTTACTTGTTAACATAACAGATGCAATTACCATAGCGCATAATGTTATCTCTCTGGTAATTACATGTTTAACATTTCTACGCTCTATTAATCATTTGCTACTGTTTATTGTTCGTTAACAGTTACATTAACATAACTAAGTTCACTGTGTAACAGAATTTTTATAGCTGCACAGTTAACAGACAGTTGGAATTGATCGTAGTCCAAGTTTGAATAATGTTTTTTTTTGTTTATTTTTACTAAAAACTTAGTACAGGGTATCTGTGCTGTCTATCACTCAAGTGCCCTGATACTCTAGCATGCTTGCGCCTGCCAAAAAACATATTTTATACTCCCAAAACGTGACTTTAGCTCAAGTCGAACGCAACCAAGTTGGCTCCTTAGTGCACTTAGCCGAAGCATTTTTAGTTGACCCAATTCGACGCGGAGGGGGTAAGGCAAAAAATAGAATTTGTGGATGCATTTCGTTGACCATTCGATGTTATTTATTTGGCATGCTCGAAATATCTCAAAGTACATGTGGCCCAATGGAGTTTTATAATACATCTTTTGCCAGCCTTTAGCCTCCAGTCTCCAGTCTCTCCAAGCCAATGACAATAATTTGCAATCAAGCTAAGTGACATTGCACATTCTGGCTGGACTATTTTTCGAGTAGAGTTCGAGTACTGGTTAACCAGACAGAGACGGAGACTTAAGTGCTTGCTGCTCTTTGCTGCCAAGATACTTTTGAGATGTCTCTGCCAATTTGCCATTGGAATCGGTTCGGCGAACTAGTCTTAAATGGATACACTTTCAAAAGTTTCATAAAGTTGGCTGAACTGATAAAAACTTGGCAGGCTATTGAGATTCTTAATTAAAATAAAGTTTGATATTTTAATTATATTAAATCTTAATCATATTTAAGCTAAGTGTGTTGACAGTTCAACATAGGAAAAGGCTAACGATGTACAAAATCTAAAACATAATTACTAATTAATTAACTATTTAACTTAACAAATGTAGGAGCTGTTATGTTACCAGTAATTCCAATTGGCAGCAAATTCTGTTAGCGAAAATATGCCTACGCTCTGTTATGTTAACTCTTACATATATTTGCACAAGTTCTGTAAAGCAACAGCATTAGCTTGCATACACTCTGCCATGTTACGAGCTACCTATGTTAACTATAACATCAGAAGTTACATATTTAACTTAAGAATCATTTTGGATAGTTTAAGAGTTGTGTATGTACAAGCACTTGAACAAGCACTTCAACTATTCCACTCGATTCTTCGTAAAACAGTGCGTATGCGCAATATGCCAATTGCCTTGGAGTCTAGACAAATGTTTGCTGTTCTGTGTGGAATGAGGGGAGGGGGTGGTAGGTTTCTGTTTAGTGGGGCCCTGGCTGTTCTATGTATAGTCGTAAAGCACATGTCAAAATGACTAATAGCTCATCAAAGTTTCATTTCAACCATTTTTCCCAGCCATTTTTGCCAGCTCGAGCTGCAAAACTTTCGACAGGCATTTATGAGGAAAATGTTCGGGGCGAGCAACGAGAACGGCCAATTGACTAGCAAACACCCTGTGTGTAGGGTTGATAGTTTTTTGTTGCTGCTTCTTTCTTATTTTTTGTTTTTGTTGTTGTTGTTGTTTTTCTTTTTAGCACCCGCTCAAATTGGAATTGGTGGCACATGCAATAATTTGATTTCGCAAACAAAACAACCCAGAAACATATTTGCGAGTGTAAACAAAATGTTGACGTTTTCGTTTTTCGGTTTTCAATTTCCCGGCCTCCAACACACTTGTCGTGGGCGTAATGAGACGCTTTACGCTGCATTGGGTCCAGGCAGGGGGGGGGGAGGTTTGGGGGTCAAGCACCTACCGCTGCCTAGGCCCATGTTTTATCGATAAATCGTGAGTGCGAAGAGCAGCTATAGATAAAAACAGGTGGGCGGAGGGAGGGGGGGGGGCGCAGGGTACATACGATATATAACAAACAACAATTTTGTAACTGGCAGGCGCCGCATTTTCCACTCCATTCATTTTCTTTGTATACCCTGTAGCAATTAAATGCCATGCGAGTGTGTCTTAAAACTGGGCTAGAATAAGGAACAGGCAGCAGAACATATCACAGTGCAATAATATAAAACTCGGAGTTGTCTGTGGAATGCTTGGAGCTGAGACCATTTCTTCACTTCTTCTTCCAACACAGCCATAATTTAAGGGACAGAACATTAAAACATGATATACGTATATTCTAGCTAATGTTCTATCTATTATCAAGATTTCATGTCAAGTGCGAAACACTTTTCACACATTAAGATCTTTGGAAATAAATTTGAACGCGAAGCGTCACACACCAAATTCTAGTCCCCCAATTTCCACCAAGGAGGAATGGTTTTTCCGAAGTGTGGAGCCCACTCAAAGGAATATGAAAGATCTTTGAAAATGTGTTGGAGGCTGATCGGACGATAAACAAAAAAAGTTTCATATAAACGTTTTTTGTGACTTTTCCACACTTTCGGGTAGAATTTTACAAAACCCCGTCTGACAATCTGGACTGTGTGTTGATCACCACTCAGTCAGTCAGTCAGTCAATCAGTCAATCAGTCAATCAGTCAGTCAGTCAGTCAGTCAGTCAGTCAGTCAATATGTAGAGATGTACTTCGTAATTTCTATACTCATAACTTTTACTGCATAGGGTATCTGCCTGTCATGTATAAATTCGCATTTGGACACGTTCTCGATTTTCTTTTGTTTGTTATCCAAAAATCGGTTTTTTTTTGTTGCGGACGCCCAACTGACACGAAACCTCCTGTGCAGGACAGGAGCCTCCAGCTAACAGCTACCCATCTGTGTATAGTATGTATGCAGGGAAGGTGGGGTGGGGGCAACGTTTATGAGTATTGACAGGAAATTGGGACCGGCGGACAGACAGACATTAGTTTTGACTCTGCCACAAGCCACAAACTTTTGATTGCCATTGACGCGCCGCGTGTTGAGTCGCAGAATAAAAGAAGAAGAAGAAGCAGCAGCAGCAGCAAAACCAAAGGCCCCATAAAAGTTAAGCCAGAGGGAAAATGGTCTCGTGTTATTAGCAAATAGAGAAAGATATATGCCCTGCATATTATATCGTGTATATATATATATATATATATATATATATATATATATATATATATATATATATAATTTCCCTTTCGTTGGCTTGCGTGCCTTGCCTCTGGCTCTGTGCCTATTCTGTGGCCCTCGCTCAAATAAAGCTAAAAATAATTTGTATTTTATTGCTGCAAATGACAAAAACCCTATATGTGGGCTTAATTTATTTGCTTGGCAGCAAACGTTTAGGTTCTAAAAGCTGCTTGGACAGTTCTTGGACCTGGATTGTGGGCTATTAAAAAGGTAAAATATCGTAATAGGAACATGGAAAGTTTTTTCGATAAGAAAAGTGACAGAAGAAAGCAATTTTATTTATGTTTTTATCTACGATAACATAAATTACTTTATAATAAATAACATTTTAAGGTTTGAATAAAATGAAATATGTACAAGTGAAAGCTGGAATGAAACATTTAACGGACAAGTGCTAATGAATATATTTGCTTGAACATATGAATAATTTATGTTAATGTTTATCTACGAGAAAAGAGCCTATAAAACATAAATAGTATATGTTAGGGTTTTTATGTAACAGCTTTATAAGGGAATACTGGAACGAAACGTTAAATGGACAAAGGTTAATTGCAATTGTAATCCTATTAATCTCTATATATAAAACTGTTTGTTTGACTGACTGATTGGTGGAAAAATCTCGAAAGACGTACGCCTGAAATTATTTTTTAACATTTTCTAATACCCTTTATTGATTTCATAATTATGAAATTAAATATGGTAAGTTTTATAAAAAGTCTTTCATCATATCAAAATTTGTGTACGGGAACACTGGAATGAATTGTATAAATAATCGACATGAAAATTAACTCGTTAGACTAATTGTTGCCCAAACCAACGAATCTTCGATTATTTCAATTTTCACAATCCCCTTATTACAAATGTTGCGTTCGCATTTTCCGCATTTAGCAAATTATCGATGGGATAAAATGCGATTGCAACAAGTACACAGTCTGAATATAATGCGAGTACAGTTGTGTTTGTCAGTATGTGCACGCATAAATCGAAGGGCTTTTATTCAATTAGCGTGACAAACGCGTCTAATGCATAATGCAGAAATCAGAAAATAGTTGCAAGCAAGGCAAAAAGCCAAAGCAAAAGCCAAACAATGCAGGCAAATTTTCAACTGCAATTGTTACCGTAAATGAGCTAACTGCGACTAAAACTAGAAACAAGCGAAATGCCAAACAATGCTTTCGACTAGGCCACATTCATATACCCTTAAAAAAAATATATTTTTGCACATTAAGCAGTAGCTGAGAGAGATTATAATAGAATATCTTATATTTAAAGTGAATATAAGTCTATTCGATTAGTTTAATAACTTTTATTTCCATTAATTACTTTAATTCTTATAAATCTGCCCTATATATAAATAAAAAAAATTAAAAAAACGGATGTTCCTTACCAATTTATCGATGAATATTTATCGATTCGTTTATTTTCATAAAAATTGTGATTCAAAAACAATTAAATTTGATTTTTTTTTTCATTTCATTAGGAAAGAGTTATAAACTTAAATACAAGATATAAATAAAAGTATATTAAAATATAATACTAAATAAGAATATAATATTTATAAAAAAAAATATATATAATAAACTATAAATATCAAAATATAAGATAGAATATATATAAATTTAAATATAATATGTATAAATATATAAATATTTAACAAAAATTGCCTTCTTAGCGATCTAAAAAATGTATAAAATTACCGCAAAAATATTGATAAATATGTTGTTCTGTTTAAAACAGGCTAAATACTCGTTTATTTTTGTTAGAGTGTAACGAGAACATGGGAACTGCACTTAAGCCTGTTAATAAAAAGCAAGAAAATGTCAACGGAATGGCAGAAAGCGCATTAAAAATGCAGACAGAGGGCAACAGAACAAGGAGAAAAGCAGCTAACAAGGGTAAATGAGAGTGGAAAATAATTAGCAATGTTGACAAACACAAACAAGTTAGTTAGCAAAATAAAAAGCGAATTTGACTGGGAAAATATCCTGCCCAGTTCGGAGCTAACCCAAGCAATATGCAGCTGATTTTAAAATAGATTTTGATTGTAACAAATATGAGAGTTTTTAAAAGTTGAAAATGTGTAAAAGGGGAAAGAATCGATATCGATATTATTTTCTTTGAGCAAATCTCATAGATCACCAAATTTGACATGTAGCTTCTAGGTCGAAGATCAGCTAAACTTCTTTAGCAGCCGATACGCCTACAAGCTGCAACGAGGCGTATTACTTAAACATCTCCTTCTCCATTATTGTAAATAGTAAATAAGTACACTGTAAATATCATACAAGTTACATTATAGTAACTATACACCCTTCCCTTAGTCATTCGCTTGGTAGAGATCAGAAGGCACTGATCGATTCCTGCGCGAAACAAAACAAATATTAATTAAAAAAAAAAGCTTCTAGAATATTATATACAAATCAAGTATCTTTAATTTTCTAGCTACCGCCCGCCCTCCCCGCTTGCGCGAACTGTATTTCGTGTTGCTAGAAGAAGGTTCAGAGAGAGTTCTCAGTTGAGAGTGATTGACGTGTCTTACTTGTGCTCCAAGATTTTTATATATTTTTGCGCTTAAATCCTGCTTTTAATTTCCAAATTTTGCATTTTTTGTGCTTTATTTAAAAAGCTTTTATAACTTGTGCAAAGTGTTATCTGTTGTGCAGCGTAAGCCTGTTAATTATTGCATTTATTAAACACGGCGTCAGTTCCGTATTGTTGTTATTGCCTGTTTTGATTCTTTTGCTTTGGTGCTCCCCTGTGCAAACACTTGTTTGTGCGTGTGTTCGCTGCTGCAAATTTCTTCTGGTGCATCGCGCTCTCGCAAATTTTTGCTGTTGCTCTTCGCTCCAAACAATTTGTTTGTGTACGAAAAGTTATTTTTGAGTGTTTACTTGCTCTATTCTTGTGCACTGTGTTTCGTTTTGCTCTGCGCTCTCGCAACTTTTGCTTATTCTTTTAACGCTTAATTATGTCGTGCTGTAAGAAACCTTGCACGTTCAAGCAGGCTGATGATTCTGCATTGCCGCAATTTGTTAATTGCTGGCTGTGTGAGAATATAATGCATGCTAAATGTGCAGGTCTCACTGGGCGTGATTGCGACAAGATCGCTGCTATTGCCAAGAAGGGCTGCGGCGGCTTGCGTTGGTCGTGCCCAGAATGCATCGACAAGCAAATTGATTTCTCCAGAATGTATAATTCTGTGAGAAATCAATTCTTAAAACTAAATAACGTGGCTAAGCAGCTCTCGAGTAGTTTTGATTCGAGTTGTGAGTTGCTTAGCAAATATAAATTCGAGTCTCCAACCAATCGCCGGTTGGAGCCTCAATTTTTGCAGTTGCCCTCTCCGTCTGTCCAGACACCTTTGCCTCTGTTGTCCCTACCGAACAACTTGGATACATCTCCAATGTTGTCATTATCGCCTTCTCCGAGCGACTGCCTAAATATTACCCCAGTTTTATCCCCTGTAATAGTCCCATTAGACCCCGTACCTGAACCTGTCCCAGTTAGCCAAACTGCCTCAGCCTCCTCAGCTCCTGGCCGCAAAGGTAGACCTGCGCGCAATCTTGCCCAGATTGTTAAAAACAATCATGGTGCCTCCTTGGCTCCACCAAATCCTGTTCTCCCTCCAGTCCCTTCAGCTCCTACGTTAACTGTTGTTGCCCCTCGTAGGCAAGTTTTTGTGTCTCGACTTTCGTCTGACACCACCTCTGAGTCACTGGCAGCCTATATTGCTAGCAAATCTTCTGCTAGCGTGTCAATTACAAAATTTAATTTCTCAACTCCTCGTGAAATATCATCTTTCAAAATAAATGTTTCACATGATATGTTCCCAATCATTTGTGATCCCAAATTTTGGCCTCCACATATGATTGTCCACGAGTTCAAGCCAAAAAAGCGTAACCAGCCTGTCACCCTTCCAGTCCCTTCAATACAGGGTACCATTTCTGCCCCAAAAAACTAACTTCTTCTTCTGATCAAGTCTTTATTCATTATCAGAATGTCAGAGGTCTTATTTCAAAACTTAAAAATCTTTTCATGGCCAGCACTTCCTTCGATTCGGATATAATCGCATTTTCAGAAACATGGTTAAACTCAACCATATCTGATTTTGAGGTTTTTTCGAATAATTTTATTTTGCATAGAAATGATCGGCCGAGTCGGGGTGGTGGGGTATTAATTGCCGTTAAAGCCACTCTCCAGTCAGAACTTTTCTGTTTTAGTACGCCTACTGACGCTGAGATTGTTTCAGTCAAGGTGTCTTTTCCTACACGGAATATTTATATTTCATGCTCTTATGTTCCTCCTTCTTCTGATATTCAAGTTTATATGAAACATATTTCTTGTATTAAAGAAGTTTCTTCACACGTGCGTGATAATGACCTATTTATTGTGTTGGGTGATTTTAATTTGCCGAACATCTCTTGGTCACTTTTCACTGCCGAAAATTATCTAGTGCCCTCAGCACAGCATGACTTTATAGATTGCATGCTTGACCTTTCGTTGTTTCAAATCAATTCAATTTCTAATCATTTGAATAGAACACTTGATCTTGTATTTGTTAACGACTACCTTATTTCTAATGTGTCTAGGTCCCCTCCTTTATCTCTTCCTGAGGATGTATATCATCCTACTTTAGAGGTTGCAATGTTCAATTGTAATCCTCTCATTTCGTGCTCATCAGCCAATAGGCCCCGCCGTTGCTTTCGCAAGGGAAATTATTCATTGCTGAATCAGCTTATTTATGCAACCGATTGGTCTTTCTTATATGACTCGGTTGACATGAATACTGCTATTAACTTTTTTTATAACACCCTAAACTCCCTCTTAGATATGTGTATTCCCAAGTCAATTCCTTCGACTACCTCTCCAAACCCACCTTGGTTTAGTCCCAGATTAAAGAATCTAAAAAATATAAAATCCAAATATTTTAAAAAGTTTAAAAAGTCTGGTTCGTGTACTGACTTGGCTAAATATTCCATAGCCAAGTCGAACTTCTTTCTTCTGAATTCTCAATGCTATGAGAATTATCTAACTCGTTGCAAAAGGCAATTTGCCCTGAATCCAAGACAGTTTTACAATTTTGTAAACTCGAAGCGTAAATCTTCAAGTTTGCCATCTTCTTTTTCACTCGGGTTGGATAAAGCTAGCAATGACTCTGATTCTGCTAACCTATTTGCTAATTTTTTTCAATCAACTTACTCTTCAGTCTGTCCTAATCATAATTCTTACCCTTATACTATTACTTCCTCTAGTTCTATACCTCCCCCTGTTATTTCCCATTCCTCTCTCCTTTTAGCTATAAATTCTTTAAAATCTTCTTTCTCTCCTGGGCCTGACAATATCCCAAGTTGTCTACTCAAGGAGTGTAGTTCTTCCCTTGTTTATCCATTGCTAAAGCTTTTTAATCTATCCCTTGAATCTTCTGTCTTTCCATCTCTTTGGAAAGAATCTTATATCATTCCTCTCCACAAGAAAGGTGGAAAGTCTGATATACTAAATTACAGGGGCATTGCAAAACTGTCCGCGATTCCTAAATTATTTGAAAAAATAATCACTTCGAATTTGCAGCATTTCTGCTAATCAGTTGTTTCCCCTGTTCAACATGGATTCGTAAAGAATCGGTCAACAACGACCAATCTGCTAGAATTTACTTCCTTGGTAAATGATGCTTTCCTTTCGAAAATGCAAACTGATGTCATATACACTGACTTCAGTAAGGCGTTTGACTCCGTGCACCATGACATTTTACTTTTTAAACTTGACCGAATAGGGTTTCCTCCGTCTCTTTTGCTTTGGATTAGTTCTTATTTAAAAGGTAGGACCCAAAGAGTAATGCTGAGGCTGACTACCTCTAAACAGGTTCACGTTACTTCTGGTGTTCCTCAAGGTAGTCATCTTGGACCTTTACTCTTTACTCTTTTTATAAATGATCTTCCCTCTGTTATATCCCATGCCCGAGTACTCATGTATGCGGACGACGTGAAACTTATTCTATCATACACCAATCCCCTACATTTTTCTCGTCTTCAAGACGATTTGAACGCTATGCAACTTTGGTGCTCGGCCAATCAATTGCATCTGAATTGTTCAAAGTGTATGTTTATGACATTTAATCGTACTACACCTTATCTTGTCAGTTATACCATCGACAATACCCCATTGCAACGTATACTAACAGTTAAGGATCTAGGCGTTCTTTTTGATTCTAAACTCTGTTTCAATCTTCACATAGATACCATCGTTAATGAGGCAAAAGGTGTACTTGGTTTCATTAAACGATGGTCTAAAGAGTTTAACGATCCTTTTATAACGAAACTTCTGTACATCTCTCTTGTTCGCCCTATCCTTGAATACTGCTCTTGCATCTGGTCTCCGCAGTATAACAATAGCCAGGATCGTATTGAATCTGTTCAGAAGCAATTTCTGCTTTTTGCCTTACGAGGTTTAAATTGGGACCCTAATCTTCGGTTGCCATCCTATTCCAGCAGGCTGCTTCTTCTTAATCTTCCGTCGTTAACCAACCGTAGGACAATTCTCGGTGTTGTCTTTCTACATAAGTTGGTTATTGGCGATATCGATTCTCCTTTTCTGTTAGGGCGTCTTCAATTCTCTGTTCCGGCTAGACCAACCAGAAATTACCGCCCCTTATTCCTATCGACGTGCACAACAGACTACGCTATGCACAATTCTTTTCGCGTGCTATGTAAAAATTACAATAGTTTGCATCACGTTTTCTCTACCGAACTTTCTCTACCCCTAATAAAATCGTTGCTTTCAGGATACCTTCGGGAAGTCACTGACCATTCCCAGCTATGAGCAGGGGCATGGCTAGCCGGGCTGGCTGAAAATTTTCCCCCACCGGGTCGGTGATTTCCCATTACTCCCAATACTATCTCTTTATTCTATCTAATTAACACTCTGCATATCTAGCATACAGTTCTATACTTTATTAACAATCTTCCTCCTTTCTTTTCTCCTATTTATGCTATATTCTTAAATAATATAGCAAATTAACATTATTTTTAATTTTACGTAAGAACACTTTTTCCTACTTACACCCTTCTTTTTAGATGTAGGCTCTAATAGCGTCACTGACAAAATTAGCTGTGAAAAGGGGCACAGCTGGCCGGACTGGCAAATAAAACACCTCCATCGGTCGGTGATGCTATTTGAAATTTGTGTTCTCTATCTAGGCTTTTAGCATTTAATTTTTCTAATTGTATTTATAATGTGTTGAATAATTGGAAGACACTCGTTTTGTCGACCACATATAAATAAATAAATAAATAAATAAATAAATAAATACCCTAGTCGGGCACATCCGACTAGAGTACTCTTACTTGTTTTATTTTAACGTTTCTAAGATTTTAGAAAATTTTTATAATAAATACAAATCTTGAATCTCAGCTCAGTCTGAAAGGCGAGCTTTTTATGACATCAATAATTTACAGGGTATATAAATGTAATTGCGTTGTTTGGGACTTGCCTCGTTGATTGTTATTATTATATTTTGTTTTAATTCTTATGACATTTTCGTACTACTCGTTTTTCGCCTGACTGCTTGACCTTGCAACAAATATAAGAACTGTTGCAAAAAAATAAGAAATAAAAAGGAAAAAAAAACAACGATAAGCCATTTGTAATTAATATGACATGCAACTGTGCAGCCGTGCGACTAATTAAAGCCAGTTTTTCTTACAGTATTTTTATTTTATATATACTTTTTTTATATATATATATATTTGTTGTTTTTTAAATGAAAATACTTCAGGCTCAGCCTGGCAGGCGGCGTTGTGGGCATTGTTAATCATTTTTGCATTGCATGCGAGTGCCAAAGGCTTGAGGGGGAAATAGTGCAGTGAAAATGGAGAAAAGCGTAAGAAAAGTTGAACTTTATTGCCTGTGCCTGGCCTGTTGTCGTGGCCTAAAGGTGCGATAAAATAAAACAGAAGACCCCAAACAGAAACAAGAAATGCAACACAAATAGCAAACAGCAAAAGAAAATGTATAAAAGATAAGGAAACTCAAACGACAAGCCGACTCTTTCCATACTCTTTCAGACAAGCTGAGGCAGTTGTAAAATAATTGCAATGTCATAAGCAGAAAGTTGATCAGGTTTAATGATTAGGTTACATAGATTTGTTCGTTTTACAACATTATATAGAAAGGTAGATCACGCGATTTAGATGGATATGCAGCCAGAATCCACGACTGTTCTTCGATAATTTTACAACGGCACACCAGAGACTAAATACCCGACATACAACAACTTATCGACAATTTTATAGTACTTGTATATTTTCAACTTTATAAGAGCAACTACAGCAACTTTTAACTGAGACGGACAACTTTCAGCTCTAACCATTTTCATGCCACTTCTCTACTTATTCGTTCCGATCAACTCTCATGACTGCATGAATCATAAGAGTGAATCGCTGTTTGCGAACAACAGGGTTGCCATCTATGCTTTACATCTGCTCTTTACTTACTAAATAGTGTTGCAAAGAGGTTTTTAATTCTTTTTTACTAGCAAAGGACGTTAAATCAAGCCAGTTAACGAAATGCAAATCGAAGCTATTTTTTTCCATACATATTTGACGTGACTAGCCCCAAAGCAGAAATAACAACAATTTCATATATATAAATAACAATTTGGGATTTATTTAAAATATGGTCCAATGCGCGGCTTGCAATATTTCCAGTAAATGAAAATTAATGAAAACTAAATTGAATTAAAAATTAAATTGGTGTAACACATTTTGGACATAAATAAAGCAGGACGTAATGCAAAACCTGGGCTGAAAGTTGTAGAAAACTAGGCTACATTTATAGATCACACTTGATAACTTCCAATTTGGGATTAAGATCAATTATATCCCACAATATCTGTATGAAACTATACGTGGCCTGCAATATGTTTAGTAGATAATAATTATTAGAAGCTAGTTGATAACATTTTTGGCACGTATAATAAAACAGGCTTTAAACCGAAGCCTGGGCTTAAAGATGGGGAATATCAAACCCAAAGAAAGGGTGTTTTTCAGCATTTATTGTTAGATCTTGCAGACCTGGTTAACTTAAAATATTAGGGTATACGCCAAGACGCACTTAAGTAACACACACACACACACACACGTGCAGCTAGTGGGCTGTCAGGTGGGCGGTGTAAATTTACCGTTGGACATGCAACGAAATGAGCGCCTGACATGACATGCCAACGGTTCTGACATGAAATGTGCACAGCTCTCAGGAGAATGGATGTGTGTGTGTGTGTTTGAATAAAAATATATGAGTATGAAAGCACACATGAGTGTGCGTGTGAGTGTGTGTGTGTGTGTGTTAATTTGCATGATGAAATAAACTGTTCGCTGTGAGTGGCAGCACCGCGAGAAAACCCCCCGAAAACCCAAGCTGCACTTCAGCTCGTATATATAAGTGTATATAATATATATATGTATATATAGTTCCCTAATTACTGGGGAGGCATTGTAATTGTTTTTCTACATGTTATATTATATAAGAAAGTGGCGTTATTTCGGTTGGGCTCAACACTTTTGAATTTATAATGAGGCTAAAAGCCAAATAATTATGAGAAACCAACAACAGGGCGAACAAGTTACGAAAAATTGGCTGTTCAAAAAGTAGAAATAATATGTTATAAACAATTTTTTAAATAGGAATATTCCGGGAAATATGCAATTTAAATAAGGACCAAAAAGTGATAATCTGAATTGTAAATGTCTGAAAAAAAGTGTCAATCAATTGAAATATATAATTATTGTATTATTCTATAAAATTGAGAATTAAAATAAAGCTTTTATACCCATTGAAAATGGGTGAAAAGGCTGCATTCATGTTATTGGTGCACATGTATACAACAGGCTAAAGGAAGCATCTCCGAAACCATAGAGTTTATATATTCTTGATCGGCATCGATAGCCGAATCGATCTAGCCATGTTCGTCTCTCCAAGCGCAAGCATCTCAGTACCCCATTTAATTGTTATTTTTAGACCAAGACAAAGTCAACTAACTAAAAACAAATTTTGTGTTTTATAAAAGTAATTGAACTGCAAAAGATAATTTTCATTTTAATTTGTTTGACTATCATGTGCATTGCTCTATGATTTCTCATTTATATATATATATATATATATATCATTTAGCCCAGTTTATTTGCTCGGTCTCAATATTGGTATTTTCGCTTTTACTGCTTTAACATTTGGCAAACAATATCATCGATGAAATGTCGCTTTCAGCTCGAACACTTTCTTTAGCAAATGTTTACAGTGCAGAGTTCGAGTTCGGCAAAGATTGGGCTATAAAAAGTGTCAGATAAAGTGGCTTGTGGAACAGTCAAAATTCAACCGGGCCAAAGATGAAGACACTCGGTCGGGTTCTTGTCCATTGCTGCGTATTGCTTCATCTGTTTGGAGCACTTCAGGGCCGGCTCTTTCTTGCCCAGAACGGCATTATCTACTGCAAATGGTCCACTAGAGCAACATGTGGTGGGTTTAATCCCACATGTGTCAAAATCGGAACAGATGCGGATGCGACTTGCAAACATTATAAGAACGAATGTCAATATCTGATTGACAATTGTCTGGGTAGAACTGGTAAAATGCCTGTTAGAGATCTTTCCATATAAGCTGTTTATAAAAATAATCTTTATTTCTGCAGAATTTGGTCGCAATGGTATGATGGTGGCTGTCAGTCCGTCCTGCACGAATATTCTTGCTGGTAAAACGGGCAAATGTGGTACTTTAATTATTCAAATGAATGATGTATAAAGTTATTTATATATTTGCATTAATTTTTTTAATAAATTATTCAATACATATGAATGCATGTTAGTCTTGTGGTGAGAATCTTCAAGCCGAAAAGTGAACCCGCATTTTCTATCCAAATTTTTTAATCACAATTTCCACAGAGGAGCTTGGATTCTGCGAAAAATGAGAAATACATCTTAAATGCATTTTTATGAAGATCTTTGAAAATTAGTTTGAGCGCGAAACGAGCACCCTTCAAATGAATTTCAACAAGGATCTTTGCTTGAGGTCGATCGGATGGTAAACAACAAAAGTTTCATACAAATGTTTTTTCGCGATTTTTCCACACTTGCGGGTGGAATTTTCCAAAACTTTGTCTTAAGATATCTACAATGAAAATTTCACCGATCAGTCAGTGAGTCAGTTAGTCAGTCAGTTAGTCAGTTAGTCAGTTAGTCAGTTAGTCAGTCAGTCAGTCAGTCCGTCAGTCAGTCAGTCAGTTAGTCACGACAAACAGTTTTATATATAGAGAATATTACGATTATTTTATTTGAATAATTCTAAATCAGCTAAGACCCTCAATGTGTATAAAGTGATATCAATGAAAGATTTTACAGGCTTTTAAATGAAAGCTTAGTATATTTGAAAAAAACCCATTTCTTATACACTTACAAATTTGTTGTATCGCTGTTTGTAAATGGCGCACAAGTGTTGCACAACACGTTCAGCTAAGCATTCGATGGACGTTTGTCAAACCGGAAGCAGCAGTTCGTCCATTTTGATGATTGCTTTGGCGTTGTGCTCGGCGCCAGAGAAAAGCGAAACAATTATTCATTTTATCATTTGGCACTGGCATTCCCTCTCTCTCTCTCTGTGTGTGTGTGTATCCCGATGCCACACACACACTCACACATACACACACTAGTGCCATGATATATGCTGCAGTTCTTGTGCGCGCTGCTTTTTAATTGCAATCGCAAAACATGAAAGCGAATTTACCATAAATTGCACATTTTCAAGGCAAAAGAACAGTAAAACGAGCAAAAATTATGGTTATGGTTGGCACACACACACTCGCACTCACACTCACATACACACACGCACACAGGCAAGCTTAAAATTTATGAAAGCTTGTTTTTGGTTTGGCATTTTGCTTTTCTGTATTGTGGATTACAAAAACCGCCTGCGGATGCAATTAGAAATACAAGAACAAAAGCAAATTTCATATATAAATTGTCACAATATGCATAGAGATTAGACAGAGAGAAGGGCTGGAGATTAGGGGTCGGCGATGGGTTTTCCATTATAATCTGATGTGCAAATAACTGCAAAATGCTTAAGCTTTTTAATTGAACTTTACAATCTATGCATTTTGTGGGTGTTTGAGATATTTGTTCAGGATTTAACTGTAACATAGTTTGTTGTTGCTAACATAAATTGCTTATGTTAAATAGCTGTTATACTTAGCAGTGTTTATAGGCACTGTTAATTGGAATTTTTCTAAAACTTCGAGTTTTCTTTGGTTGCTTTTTAGGGCCAAAAATTTAATAAATATTACATTTTACTACTTAAAAAATTTTTTTTCTAAATTATAATCACTTCTTAAACAGAGGCATATTGGTCGTAGACTTCTGTATGTTGCTGTTAATATGTCATTTTTAACATTTTAATGCTATTCTAACGCTGTTATTAACATTTACGTTTTTAACATTTGATGTTATTTCAATGTAGACATGCTCTTACTAAAAACAATACAATAAAAGCAACTTACAATTTTCTTGAAGTATAAATTATTCAAAATGTGATTCAATCAACTCTGTAGAAAACAAATCATATTCATATGTAAATACCACAGAAACGTCATGCATAGGTTATTGGATTGCTGTTGCTGCTGTTGTTACTTGGCGTTGGTGCCACTGGCGCAGGGCAAGCTTTGATTGATTGACATGCCCGAGCAGAGTTTAATGCTGACTCTTTGATAAACTGCAATTGGCAGAGGTAAAAAATCGTGTGTGCATATACTTTTAGCACTCATAACTCACATGCGTTTGTCAGTGTATTGCTGTTGCTCTTGCAATTGGCCAACCTTTGCTTGCAACTGTAGCTCCGCAGCTCACAGAGATTGCTGCGTGCAATGCGCACGCATATTTTAGCATTTGGCTGGCAATTGGCTCGAACCCTGCGCCGACAGCTCTCCAAGTTGCTCGCCTTCGCTTCCTGCTCAGTCGATGTGCTTAGTACTACCAAGGCCAGAAATACGCTTAGCAATAGAACAGCTTTCATTGTGCCACAAATCGAAAATAATAATCTTTATGTCTTCTTCTGGCCTTTATATTGTTTTTCAGTTGCAAATGTTTGCCTAATTATTTATCATCTGTATTTATTAATCAACAAAAAATAATCATCATAAGCAAGGTTATCGAGCTGCTTTAAATGAGTCCTTTGTTTTTTTTCTTGTCAAACAGCTGTATAAATATTTGTCTTGATTTGTTTAAGAATTAATTTTATTATAATTATATGTGCGCTCTCTACTTTACCCTAGAAATATTCTCATATTTTAACTAAAAGAAATTTTTTGTTTACTGAGATCATCTTTGTGTTTCGTCAAAATATTTTATTTTGAAAATATTTATTATTGATATAAAGATTTCCATCCTATGCTAAACGACTTTTTGTTTGACGTATTATTGCAAATGTTTAAGTGTTTCACTTAAGCTTATCTATTTTTTTCTAATTTCTCTATAATGTCTTCTATGTTCAATAGAAAATTCTATAATTTCCTGTAATTACTAGAACTATTATTATGCACATCATATTTATGTTTCAATGCATTATCTTATTATTGATATAAAGATTTCCATCCTATGATAAACGACATTTTGTTTGACGAATTACTTGCACATGCTTAAGTGTTCCGAAAAGCATTTGCTGCTCGATTTCACTTAAGCTTATCTATTTTTACTAATTGTCTTCAATGTTCAATAAAAAATTGTATAATTTCCTGTAATTCCTAGAACTATTATCATGCACATCATATTTATGTTACAATGCATTATGTGTGCTTGTGTTCCCGAAACCTCTTTCGCCTCCTTTTCGCCACTTAACTACTTTAGAACAGCTTTCTTTTTAAGTAGCCTATATTTATTTCAATTTCATTAACATATTTCTTTTACAGATCATCGACTTAACCGCGACGCCTTCTTATATAAATGGGCTGAACATTCGATGTGGAACTCGAGGAGGTGGAGGAGCTGCCAGCGCATTGCCTGCGCGTGCCCACCGGAATGCCCGAGCACATGGACAGGGAGACGTTGGTGTAGGCTACGGAATTGACGCAAGCCTCGTAGCGTAGCAGGCAACTGTTGGTGAAGCGCTTGCAGAGATTGGAGCGTCCGTAGCGACCGCAGACATTGCTATTGGAATAATAGTTGCAGTTGGAAAGGACACAAATCCTCGGGGTGTTGCTGCTGGTGCCGCTGCCTATTATGCTGCTGAGGTTGTAGACTTGTCCGGCGACCAAAGCGCTGGACAGGATTGCCAAGAGCACAGACAGAGCCAATATGGGTTTCATTTTCCACACTTGAGTTTGATTTCTGAATGTTGCTTTGCAGTATTTATAGCTAATGTGTGTTGAAATCTATGATAGTTGGCCTTTGCTCCGTGATGAACGACATTGAAAATATATTTAAAAAGCACTTTTTTCTTTTCTGCAAAACACTTGCGCAAACAAATTGGTCTAAAATATTGCCACACGCAATTTTTAATAAATGTATAGTTTGTTTTTCACGAATGCACAGACCTTAGTCAATTTGAATGCCACAGTCTGGGGTTAAAATAATTTATTTGCATTAAATCATTTATTTAATTCGTCGCGCCTAAAAGTAGGCAACTTTTAAATATGTGGTTCAGGTGGTGGCTTATGTTATTATAATTAAATATATTATCAAAATAGAACAAAATAGATCAAAAATAGAACAAAAATTGTCAGGTTGAGCTAAATGAATTCTTATCTGTCTGAGTTAACAAGGACTTTTTGGATTTCAATAATATTTATTCGATATCCAAGTAACCTTAGATGAACCCATTGTTTCCTTGAATGTAGACTAGTGGAGTTGCCTTCTGTGATGCAAAGGCAATATGTTTCAGCAAAGTCTTTAAGAAAATGGTTGAGCTAGCGATATTTTCCTAGAGTCGCACTCGTTAATGCACATCCCCAAAAGTATGCAGCATAAATTGAGGCTGGCAACTTATGAGGGCCTCTCGGTTTTGGTCTTTCATTATTTTCAGAGTTGAAGCAATGTAAGTTCCCTATTAACATAAATGCTGATTTGATATATAAAAATTTTTGTATCAGTCTAATAATATAAGTTAAATAATATAAGTCTAATAATATAAGTCTAATAATATAAGTCTAATAATATATGCCCAAGTGCAGTCAGCACTTAAATTAGTTGCGAATTTTAGACACTAGGCACCTCATACCTAATTTAGTTGTTAGCTGTGGCTGGCACATACATCAAAGGTTACTAATCGAAAATACTTTTGAAATCTCAGCTCAGCTGCAGATCAGAAAATCAGATAAGAAGGTTATATTGAAGGGCTTTCAATAACAAACAGCCACTTAAAGTCCGATACACACTTGAGTATCTAGTGCACTTGTTTGAGTATCTACATCAACACACAGCTCAAGTCAAACAACAACAATTACACTCACACACATACACTCTCTCTCACACACACACACACAGTCGCACAGACATGAAACTTTTGCTGTGACTGACAACGTCATTTAGACAACTCGACCCTGTCAGCGTTTGGGCCACACATCAAATTAAATTTCATAGCCATGCGCAGCTCTTGAGCGGCTTCTTGACGCGATGCGTTAAAATGAACATCAAAAAAAAAATAAAAAAAAATAAAACAGTAAACCGAAGTGAAATAAAATAAATAAATGCGCCAAACAAACAACGCATAAACAATTAAAGCTGCGTTGAGTTTTTCTTTCTCTCTGATTTTTGCACTTCTTTATCGTATACCTTAACCTGAGGGTACTACAATATTGTCATGAAATGTGAATTGAATTTAGTTTATTATAAAGGCCGAATAATGTATATGTACATAATACTTATGTGTATTTCGGATGACTAGCTGGATTACCAGAGTCTATTTAGAAAACATTTCGTAAGGCTATATCTTTAGCATGTAAAGATATCGGAGGCAAACAAATTGAAGCACTTTAACATTTAGCAGCTATAGAAAAATTGTTTAAATATTTTTTGTTTATTTAAAAATAAATTTTAATATTTTCATCAAACTTGCCTTTATATATATTTAAATATTATATATCATATGCATTTATTTATAATCTTTTAACTATTTTATTGACTAGCATATAATTAATATTTTCCTCAAAGCACTTGAGAAAAATCGAATTCGGACTTTCAGAACACAATAACATATTATATCATTCTTTTGCTTAAAATTTGTTCTTCATTTAATATGAATGAGTGTACCTCACATTGTTTAGCATGGCATGACAAGCTTCATATATACTCTACAGCACTGACGAGCTACAATAATATGTGAAAAAGTGTATTTAAACTGCGACAAATTTTTTATTATACCCATTGAAAATGAGTAAAGAGGGTATAATGATTCTGTGCGAAGGTATGTAACAGGCAGAAGCAAGCAAATCTGAATCCATGAAGTATATATATTCTTGATCAACATCAGAATGAAGCATATCCGAACCCATGAAGTATATATATTCTTGATCAACATCAATAGCCGAGTCGATCCGTTCGTCCGTCCGAACGTCCGTCCGTTCTTCAGCGTCGATCTAGAGCTAGAGATCCGATAATCGATAACTTGTTCCGTTTCTATATAAATTGATACCGAAATCCTGTTTTTTGAGCAAATCTCTTAAAAAATAGAAGTTATTAGGAAAACGTGTGGTTATATTGTCAATTCACGTTTCAGCGATAGAAGAAGTTTTAGGGTATTCCCTAGTCGGTCATTCCCGCCGCAAGCACTCTTTCTTGTTTTTGTATGACTTTTTGATCGTTTGTTTAAACATTCCATAAACGCACTTTAATAAAATGCCGTTCAGTATTGGTCAAGGCTGAAAATATGCTGAGATAATTGGGCTTAAATCGATTGGCTTAAATGTGGCCAAATTGATGCATTCGCCAAATTAGAACCAAATACCAAAAGAAAATTTGTATCACAAAATCTGTGTGTGTGTGCTTTTTGCGTGCAATTTGCAAACTGCATAAATTTGCATTGATTTTTCGCTGGGAAACTGAAAAATCGAGAAACTGGGTCACATTTGGGTACGTAGGTGCGTGTGGGCGTGGCACTTGGCACTTGGCAACTCAGACAAACCATCATCAATAACAACCAGTTAGTTGCGCAACTTCGGAAGACGCCAATTGGCACGCACTTTAATTAATAGTTACCTTCTTTTTCTGGCCACGTTTAAATTCTGTGCCAGTGAAATCTGGACAAGACTCTCCATTTGGGCCAGTTTAACTGTTAACGGCTGGCGATAAAAGCCAATTGCCGGCCATTAAATATTGACAAGCAATTTAATTGTCATAAGCGACAAAGTTAAATAAATACGCAAAGAGACTCATGAATTTCTTGGTGACCACATGCAACATTTACGACAATTGTTGCCACAAATCGATGGAGAATTTCAGTTTGAGACAATTGTAAAATGAAATACAATTAATTGTAATTGCAAAGCGCCGCTGCAAATGTATCTGTCAGATATGATTTTAACATCAAATTTATAGATACAAATCTGTGCTAATATGCTAGCTAAGCTAATTAAATGAACGAAATTCCCGTTAATATACTTTAAATAAATCAATATTAGCAAAAATAAATCAGTTCAAATTGCCAGACTTGAAGATACTCTCTAAAAATCTTCATACTTTGGATCAAAAGCTAGTGTCCATATGCTCTTCTTGTTTAAGACTATTATATATTTTTTTTACCGATTGATTATAAAAACTATATTTTATACTATATATACCACTTTTTAAACGTTTTTTTTTTTTAATTCCGTGAAACACGCCTGAACCTTTTTTCATCCAAAATATTTCAAACTTATTTTAAAGATTTTTGTAATATTAATTGTGCTTAATATTTTTTGTTTGCGGAGTCTATATTATATTCCTAGTAAATTTTCTGTTTTTATACCCTTGTAGAGAATAGAAGGAGAGATATCCGACCCCATAAAGTATATATATTCTTGATCAGCATCAACCGCCGAGTTCATATAGCCATGTCCGTCTATCCGCCATTCCATACGCCCGTCTGTCTGTTTCTATGCAAACTAGTCTGTCAATTTTGAAGCCTTTGCCCTGAAAGTTTCTGTTTCAGGCTGTACATATATCGGAACCGGCCGTATCGGACCACTATATCATATAGCTGCCATAGGAACGATCGCTCAAAAAGTAGATTCTTGTATTAGAAACTTTTTGTTTATCAAGATGTCTTGACCAATTTTGGCACTTAGAGGCTACATATATACAAAATTATTCATAGGAATATCATATCATAAGTCGTTGTTTGAAGATATCTTTACTAAAGCTGGAATTTATTAGTTAAACTATGCAGCTTGCTTATAGGCCAAATCTTATCAATATCGCAATACAATATTATATAGCACTATCAAAAGAAAGGGGTAATAATGACTTTTTGTATAAGAAAATATCCTGTTTTCAAAGAAATTTTTCAAAAAAAAGTCAGAATTTTTGAGAATTACTATTCTAACATATCTGCAAACTCGTAGAGCAAATGTCTAGAAGGGTATAAGCTTTTCGGCGTGCGGAAGATATCCCTACCTTCTCGCTTTTTTTTGAACGTTAATTAGTGACTCGTTTCTGCTTAAAATTAGTTTGTGTATATGAAAATTAAAAGAAATCATTATTAAACATTTTTTTTAGACAATATGCTACACATGATTCGTAAGTTTATAAATAAATGAGTTGCAGGTAAAAAAGCAATAAAGCTAAACGATTACCTCATCTTTTTAAAGTGCCTTAATAAATATTTAAATAGGTATTAAGTCACTTTAATTATAGGAAATCACGTTAATTTCTAATGTAAATTAGTCCTAAAACTGGGGCATGCGCTTGGGTCAAACGGGAGTTCAAAGGCGAAATGCCGTATTAAAACCAGCCAAAGGTGAGAAATGGGTAGAAACTGGCGATAAAAACAAAACACACAAAAACGCGAATGCCGATGGGAACTTGAAATGGAAAATGGGAAAATAAAACGAATGAAAACGAATGTGGTTAAACTTGAAAACAGGCCGCGTGCACAGTTCATGAGACTGCGGCTGCTGCTGAAGAGGAAGAAGAAGAAGAAGAAGAAGAGGCAGACGCCTCATTTGCTGGCCTTAAACTGCAAAACATTTAACGGGTTTTTCGGTGGCAGGAAGCTGCTGCAAAGTGTATCTTATCAGCGTGTTTTTTTGGTTTTATTTTATTTTTTTATTTTTGCTTTGTGGTCAACGCAATGCAATTGATTGCAACGCTCCATTTTTGTGTGTGTGCAATAAAATTGTTTAATTTACTCGCAGATGCGGCTAATTCATTTGGCGATTGCAATTGGCGTGATGCTGCCAATGCGGCAGCTCCGCCAGTTGCAGATACAAACAGGCAGAAAAGTGGCACACCGACTGCCCCATACCCTGTACACAATGTGCTCGAAGAGGAGTTCAAGCAGCAGTCTACTCTTTCAGCGGCTTAATGGCTCTGAAACCTTAAGCCCAATCTCCATTTTCACAATTCACAATTTGTGATCTGCAATATTTTATAAATTTTTGTTAAGTTCTTAAGTAGTCCACTAGCTTAATTTGTTTTTCTACAAAATTTGAGCACTCTTTAAGCTCAAATAGTTATTACAATTTTTATAGTTAACACCAAAGAACAGCACGACAGGCTTTTTAGAAAACCTATATACTCTTGCTCATATTGTGAACAGAGTATAAAAATAAAAACAACAACAGCAAACTTTCACTTTCGACCGCCTGCATTTCGTTCACTTTTTTTTTGGGCAGGTCAGTTTTGTGTAGACTTGGCTTAAAGCACAAATCGCCGCCTGCAAGAGTTTGCAATGCTTGACTGCATTTACGATTTGGGCCGCGTATCGGACTCATATAATTATTGTGTTTTATATACCCTGTACTTAACAAATTAGCTTAAAATGAACATTAAAGCATTGAGTACGGAGGTTATGTAAGAGCTGTTAAAGTTGTTATCTAAGATCAGCATTATACTTAGATCTATTTCCTGCATATATAAGAATATATGGGCTCGTTCCTAATATTCCTAGATCCAATTAAATATTATTCTGTCATGCGAATAAATCGCATTAGAGATTAACACTTGCAATAGTAGGATTATAAAAGTGATTTCCGATGCATTTTAATTTGGTATTTCCTTAAAGTATTCTGCGAGAAGAAGCAGCATTAAGCCAGACACTTTTGTATGGAAGCCACCTTTAGGGTATTTCCCAGTCATGCTATTTCTGAGCAACATTCTTGCCTGTTTGTTTTTGTTAAGCTAACTGATATAATGCCCAAGCCGAGTGCTCTGGCTTGCATTGTGCTCGGACTCTGGCTAGCAAAATGTTGTAATATAATTTTAATTTGTACCAGAAATGATTGCCAATTGCCGCCGCTTTATGTTGATTATACAATTTGGTTGCCTCGTTGCAGTTGTTGTTGTTGTTGTTGTTGTTGCTATCCCCCCTTTTATTTTTTGGGGCGTTCGCCGTTTTGCCTCTTGAATGAAAGTGCTTGAAGCACTTAAAGTTTTGAATGCTAGTTTAACTAAAATTGAACACACAATTTGTGTAATTATTTTGCTGGCTGTTTTTTAGCCTTTGGGGCAGCCAAGTTAAAGACCCGGGGCGATAAAGTTTAAAACTATAAGTGATGCACAGTGGGAATTAAATAAGAAAGATGATAGTACATGGCTGGAAAGAAGGGATTTCGGGAAATTATTCAGCTCTTATCTCTTATCACCTGGGAGTGTTATCGATAAAATGTAGTTTGCAGCAGGCAATCCTATATAAAGTTAAAGTTCATTTTCAATACTCGGGCTGTGAGAGTTCAGCATTTACTTGTTTTTGATGTACTTATCAAATATATCGATGACTGCCTTTGTCGATACTTGTGATATCGATAATACAATGTGGTATAGCTGGAAGTATTATAGCCAATCGTTACCACCGATCATTTTATTATCTATAACAATTTATCGAATGTACCAATTATATATATCGAACAGTATACTTATAAGGCTTCAAAGTCAACATTCTTTTAAATATTTTCGCAGCTGATATAAATACATATCAACGTTGGCCAATCCACTATAATATTTGCTGTTGTTATCGATAACTCTGCTATCAATTAGTACTCAATTAAATCGTTAAGAGAAATGCCAGTTAAATTGGCTTTAAACGGAAAACTTGGACTTAACACGCAATTCTAATGGCAGTCGAGTTATTCGTGTTATCGATATATATTTCACACCTTTATTCCACATACCAACCTATCGCAAGGTCATGCTAGACATTCCCAGCTCAAGATCGTAGTCTTAACATGGTAAGCCATGTCGTCCATCGCTTGTTATCCATCACACACTGTAGCCATACGCATTAACCAATTAATGAGCATAAGTCCCAAAGCGAAAAGCAACTAAAGTCGATAAGCCCAACTTGGCTGAAGGTCTAAGGTCTGGCTTTTCGTTCAATACCATATATTATCTGTATAGCCATAAGAAAGCGCTCCCCCCCCAAAACCTGTAGGCCTGTCTGCCCATTTGAAGCGCATGCGTGAGGTCGTCGCACTAATATGTCAAATGGTTCAGTGCACTAATGAGAGCGGCAATGCGCAGCCCAACCTCAAGCGCCCCTCGAGTTAACTTGGCCAGCAGCTCTGCAGATTGGGCAATCGGCAACGTATCCAAACTTTAATTGTCCAGTGAGCGGTTGCTTGGCCAAATCTGAGTGTGTGTCACATTTGTCGCAATCGCTGCGAATGGCAATTGGTTATCTGTGGGGCATGTGGCAAGAATGACCATAAAACAATTTGAGCCTGTCTAATTTATACAACAAGAAATAAGCAACAACTACGTCTCCCCCTTTCGTCAGCCTCGCCAGTTGGTTAATTAATGTGATTTTCGTTTTGGCGATAATTAAAGTTATGGCCAACAAAATGACCAGACTTACAGCGGCTGCTGACAGCGTACAGCTGGGCGCAGGCGTGGCTGCGCAGCTTGCAACTGCCACTGGCAACATGTTCGCATCGAACATGTTCGTCCGCACATGATGACCTTTGCGTCTGCTCAGCGTCTGCTGCCCATGCAAATAACCCAACTATATATGCCCTCTACACATAGGATATGAGCAAATAGGGTATTATGTTTTTGTGCAAACGCATGTCTCTTTCTCTCTATATCTTTCTCCCTCTCTCTATCTCTCTCTCTCTCTACAAACTCCCCAGACTACAAGAGACGAAAATTTTAAATATATATTCGCATTTAATATTTGCTAACCAAGTTTATCTACATTCCTCAATAGCTTGCTCATTTCCTTAATGTCGTTAAATATAGATTTTGTCTTCGTTGATATCGATTAACATCTATTTTGAGTTCCTTAATATCGATAAGTATCGATTTGAAAGAAAGTTTCATTAAGCATAGCTAGTAGAAAAAAAAGATAAGATAAAGCTTAAGTTTTTGAACACAACCACCATATTTCCGATAAAATAAAACAAACTTCATTCTTATAGAATTGCTCTTGGTGTGTGCATACATTTCCATATTAAAGGCTGGAAAATGCCTAAAATTAACTTTAAATTCTAAAGGCTTGTAAGAATGCACTTTCCACACTCCGACGGCTCGGCGCTGGCTACAGGGTATCTTCTAGCCGGTCTCGCTCGACTTTAGTGCAGCTGTTGGAATTTTTTGTTTCGACCACTGTGCCACTGCCAAATTTGTGTATGTGCTTAACGGTTTCTTCCCCTCTCCTCCCCCCCACGCTCGATATGACCGACAATATATCGCCATATATAGCCTCCAAATGCCATTGCGGCTCGGCGCGGCCCAAGAACCCCAGCAAAACGCCGCATTGTTTTTGTGCGTCTACGTGCCACGTTTGCTAATTACCAGACAATTTTTTTAGGCTCCTCTTTTTTTCTTCTTTTCCTTCGATTTTTTTCTTTCTGTAGGCCACAGTTAGTATTGCAAAATATTGGATGTTATTTTTTTCTTTTGGTTTTTTCGGTTGATTTTATATAGCAGTAATTTATTTTCTCTGACAACACACAGAATATTAATAAAGGGTTATAAACAACAAAACAGCAAATGTCATTTGTCGGTTATACAAGAAATATAATTGTACAGTAAATGCTTGTTGTTGGCCATTTGAATGGAAATAGTTTCAAATTATATTCCAAATTTACTTTTATCGTTTTAAATTTGAAGAGAAGCTTAGGAAGAAGACAGCTCCGTTAAGCTTAATATCCGATTTTTTTTTTCAAATTTGCTTTGCTTTAATATTGTATTGAACTGTTAATGTTTGCTTTATGACAAAATTCAAATACCCTCTATAAAATTGTATACCTAACATGAAATGTCGCAATCTCTTTGAGGCTTAATTTTTAGCCCAAGTCTCTCTTCGGCGTTTGGTTTTATTTTGTACAACTTAATTGAGTTAATGTTTTCATGTTGTTAACCAATTTGTGAGTTGTTAAGAGCTGCAATCGCCATCGCATTCGAGAGCAACTGGGCTCTTATTTGGCGTCATAATTAACACAGTCAGTGCCAATTGTATGAACCAGCCGCACGATGCTTAAAATTCGCACAAGGCCGGCAGATTTGGCAACCGAGAGATGCGTTTACACCGGCAGATAATAATATTTAATCATTATAATCATTACGATTATTATATGTGAGACCAAACTTATGTTGCCAATGGGAATGACAGCAATTGAGTTGATTTATTGATTTCTGTCTTGGACGCGTCGCCCGTCGCAGTCTGGGCCACAGCCCCTGTAATGAGCGCTTTTAATGCGATTTTATTTGCTTTGCCTCGAAACCATGAAAATCACATAGATAAATAGCCAAATGAAAAAAAAAAAAAAAACAAAATAAACAATAAAAGTTTCTCAAAGTTTGCGCTTTGAGCTCACTTTTTGCATTATCATCATCATCATTATTGGTATTATCATTGTCGTTATCATTATCATTATCATCATCATGGTTTTGATCTTGACGCACAAATTCGCGACATTTTTAACACCTTTTGCTGATTTATAGCTACACATTTTTTGCCGCGCGAAAGAACAGGTAATCGCTGCTATAAGGAAATTGCTCGTTAGGTTTTATAGATTGTTTTGTTTGTTTTTTGTTTAGTATTAATGCAAATTTCTGTGTGGACTTAAGTGATATTGGACAGGTGTGATTAGATTAATTGGTAGTCGTAGACAAAGAGACTGGCAAAGAATACCAAAATATCAATCAAGTTGTGAACTTGCGTAGTTTTCCTACTCTTAACTCTTTGCACACGTGTCCCCAAACAAATGTCTAGCTCTGCTTATGCAAACCAATTACAATTTTCTATCGAGCTGCAAAGAGTGTATTATCGTTTTAAGCCCGTGGGCCATTAACTAAAGTGTAGCACTTAATTAAATGCATGTCGAATCGATAATATTGAATATTGAACTAACCGCTGCATCAATTTTAATGAGCTTCATCGGACAGCGAACAAATTGAATTCAATTTTCAACTTTCCAAGAGTGGCTTTATAAACAGTTGCACCAGCTGCCAATTAAAAACATAATTAAGTTAATCTTAATTATGCATGCATGCTACGTATATATATATATATATGTGTACATGCATATATATGGGCAAGTGCAACGCGTCGTATGCGTAATTATTGCGGCTAATTAAATGCACAATGCAAATTGCGCATACGCCGTGTGCGCCGCACAGCAGCATCAGCAGCCATTGAACTTGTCATCAACATCTTTGCAGCACGTCAACAGTTGCCATTGATTTCTCCCGCTCATAAAAAGTTATTATCGCTGTTGTTTCAACTTGTTTCGTTAATTCGTAATTAAAGGAATTTGCAAGGAGTTCATGCAACTCGCTCCAAAATGGTAAAAATTTATTGCCATTTCCACGTTATTGCAATTAATTCAGATTTTCATATTAATAATTTCCATGTAACTATTTGAATTATGTGAGTTATTTCTGTTGTTGCAAGTTGATTAGTTGTAAATGCAAAACGGATAATAGATGGTCGTGCTTTAAATGGTTTTTATGGCATGTAAACTGCTTGCAATATATAAAACTTTACTTTATGAATATAATATAATATATATATATTTTGGTGTTAAATACGATTTGTTTGGATTAAAATTAATAAACTAATTTATTTTCAGCTTGAATAAAAGTATTTTACTCTAAAACTAGGACTAAGTTGTCGGTCTTTAAAGTTTATTAGGCAATATAAACAATTCTTTTAAGAATTTGATTAATTCATTTCAATATAATACCGTGTTTTTATGTAGCGAAAAGAACAAATTTATTTTCCTATGTATCTTATGCTCCTAATATATATGCAACTATGATGCTTACTTAAAAGGGAAATCTTATCAATATCGCACAACTATATTATATAGCACTATGTATAGCAAAATATTCTATTTTTTAGAATATTCTCATCAAGCTCAGAATTTGCGTGCTCTACCATTCTCACATATCTGCAAAACTGTAAGGGAAATGTCTACAAGGGTATTAAATCTTCGGCGTGCCAAATCCAAACTAATTTTTTCGTTTTAAAAAATGTTGAGTGCAATTTGTGCGGAAATAGAAACATAAACACTCCAAAGATAGCTGTTCTCTATTGTGTTTTAATCATCATTCATTGCAAGATACAAGTTGTGGTTCCCCAAAAAGCGTGCTCATAATAATTATTCAGAGATTAATTTCTAATTGTTTGGTATTTTTAAGTGTTCTTCTTCCAAAGAAAAAAGACTTCACATACGTATGACTAACACGCCCAGACAAAACTTCTCGTGTTGGCTACACCCTCCAGTTATCCCACGTACAACATGTCAGCCACCCACACACATACACACACACACACCCACTCAGCCACACACACCCGCACCCGCACCCGCACCCGCACCTAGAGCTTGCTCAATGATGCCTCAAGTTCAAGATACAAATGTGTACAAACAATTTGGTGTTGTGTACAATGTGCATTGTTTTTGATAAATTTTTGGCTTTTTGCATTTCCGCGTGCCGCACAGAAATATCTCAGCGAGATGCAAAGCCAAAAGATACTCGTTAATCAACAACAGCAGCCACAACAATAACAACTGCAAATTGTGGTACTTTTTCAGCATTGTTGTGTGTTGTTTGTTGTGTGTGGGTTGCGTTTTTCACAGCGCTTATCACACACTTCATTAATTTTGTTTCGCTTTTCATTTTGCATGCCGCACTGAGTCGTAATTATGGCCACACAGTTATGTTCGTGTATCTGTCAGATACACATCAAGTTTCACTTTTTTGCGCTGCGGCCTTCTTCTGCTGCTGCCGCTGCTGCTGCTTCTTTTATTTAGCGTCTTCTCTCTATTGCAACATTGCATGCTGCACTTGAAACTGAGTGCAACTGAAATTGAAAATTTGCCACGCGTGAAGTGGCAACTGCGGCCGCGGCAAACTCTGCGGTGTATCTGTGTATCTGTGAGATACAGTATTTCGCATTTGTTAAACAGCCAACAGTTTGTTGCCATTTAGCTGCTGCTTTTAACGCTTCGTTAACAAATATAACAAAATTATTAAACAAAAGTAACCTTTGTTTTTATTTGTTGATATCATTAATTCAATTAATGTACCACGACTCTTAACCAAAAAGCTAAATTAACTGATTTCTAAACTGAAATAAAAAACATACACAAAAACTAGATTAAACGGATATCACTATTTAGATTATGGTTTTATGTAACTATAATAAATTAGTAACTAGAACGTGCTAATGACTGTCAGCAACTGTTGCGTGTTAATGATGTGTCTCTATGTGATTTTTTCTACATATATATCTAGCAATAGATATTTATATATTTTCCAAAAAAGAAACTTTAATGTTTTGAAACTTTTAATGCATTTTCTCTCATTTCTCTTTGACAATTGTAAATAAAAACTAGAAAATTAGGATATCTTCGGCACGCCGAAGATTTAATACCCTTTAATGGTTTGTGTATATGTGAAAATAGTGAAGCACGCAATTGCTGAGTGATATTATCTTGAAAAAAAAAATATTTTATCATACAAAAAAAAATTTATAGTAGTGAGATATTAATAAGATTTGGAGCAGCATAGTAACATATATATGTATGAGGAGCATAGTGAAACTAATAATTGCTTAGATATCTTGCTAAACAAAAAAACCAAAAAACCAGCTAGATATAGTGGTGCGATGATGATAGCTTTATTATTGAGAGACTAGTTCGCATAGAAATAGAGAGACGGACAGGAGAACAGATAGACAGACGGGCGGACGGACATGGCTATATCAACTCGGCCGTTAATGATGATCTGGAATATATGTATATACATTATGGGGACGGAGATGTCTCCTTCAATGTGTTACACATTTCATGACAAAATTATAACACCCTCTACAAGAGTATAAAAAGAGCTTTAATATTACATTAAAGCTTAAGGCGAGCTTTAATGTATTGCAGAAACTAACTGCAGTTTCGCTGAATGTGATAGCTTCTTATAAGCCAAGTGTACTTTAATAGTACCTAAAGACTTGCTCTTAGTCAGTTTTATATTAAAAAGGGAAAAGTTGAAAGTTTTACGAAACAATTTTCTTGCTGCCAGCTGTCATAGGCGATTACGAAAATTCGCATAGTTTAAGCTAGGAAAATCCGAAATTTTGCGTAATGCAGTTTTCTGCCAGTTTGTCAAATGTTTTAATTAATAAAATGTTCATTTCCGCACCGCACCCCAAATGGCAAGCACAGAGCAAAACTTTTGATTTACAACAAAAAAAAAACAACAAAGCGAAGATTAAGCAAGCTAAGCACTTGAAACAACAACAAGACACCAAAAGACAAACAGCAATCAACAAAAACAAATTAAAACTCGTCAAAGATAAACAAAAAAAAAATGTACAACAAAAAAACTGAAGAAAAAACACAAACACAGCTCGAAAGATTTGACCAAATTATGCCAAAGTTGGAGCTGGCGTTGCAGTTTTATTGTTGTTGTTGTCGTTGTTGTTGTCGTAGTTGTTGTTGTTGTAATTTTAGTTGATGATTTGTGCCAGTGCCACTTGAACTCTGCATCATCTTCAGCTCTATGCGTCTTGGGGATTTAAGATTTGCGCCGAAGCTGTTGGCGATTTGTTGGCCCTCAGCAACTTGTCCAAGTTGTTGTTGTCCGTTGTCTGTTATCTTGTAATACAGCTTACTTACAAGCATATTATTATTGTTGTCTTGTTGCATCATCTCTCGATTGTGCAATAAATGGATTTAAATTCATATTTTATGATTATGAATACGTACTCCTATCTGCTCTGAGCAGCGGCGAAAAAGGTTGGGCTTAAATTTAAAGATTATAAATGTGAAAAAATGTATAACATAGCATACTTAACTTTTTCAATTTAGAGCGTTACTGGAGTGAAAGGAAGAAGGGCCCATTGTAAAAGTATTCCTTATTTTGAATTAAATTAAAAGTTTTAGACGTTTTTGAAGTTGTCAGTTGCCGAGATTAACGCGTTCGGACAGACGGACATGACTAGTCCATCTAGCCTAGCTCCAGATCAAGCAGATATATTCTTTATGAGCTCGGAGTCAGCCTTCTTCTGCGTGTTAAATCAATTTGCTTAAAACAAAAATATTATGCCCTTTTCGGACCTTTTCAATGGGTATAAAATACACGCACACACAAAGATTTAACTTCATTCTCTTACAGAACCAAAAGTTTCCCTAATTTAATTACAAAAAAATATTTATTTTCTTTTTTTTTTTACAAAAACTCCTTCCATAGAGTTTATGTGTTGTTTCCTAGCTGAACCAACCCACTTAGCAATGGGCATTACAAAAGTTTTTGCTGACTCGGCACATAAAATGGCAAAGCACACACACACACTCTTTTACACACAATAAGAAGACAAATTTCTTAGCCATTTCTTCATCTGGTTTTGTCCGCCGCACACGTGCAAAGCGAACAATGGAAAGTGGGCGTTGGGGTGGTCGCCGGGGCAGCGTGGGATTGTCATGAGGAAAAGGAAAAGGCCATAAAGGTACAGGTCCAATTCCGCTCACATTTATCGAGTAGAGAAAAAAGCGAAACGTGTTGCAATCAGACGCATAAAACGATAAATGCGCCCATAAAGAGACATATGAAAAATCGAAAGGTTGTCGAGGGGGGGGGGGGTGAGGAGCCTGGACTGGGTGCAGCAGCAGCAATCTGCATCAGTTGCCGCTGCTGCAGCTGCCTCTAACGCGTGGCAAGCATAACGCTGCTTGTTGCACAATGCCGAGTATAAAAATTGGAGCAGAGATCAACGAGCCGCCGCCGAATCGACACCAAAAGGCGAGCAGCTGTGCTGGGCTTTTGCCTTCCGGGCAATGCCGGTGCACTGCTGTTGAGGGGGGGTTGTGGGTGGGGGAGGGGGGGGGGGTTCACACATCTGCAACCGGTTATCCCTGGCGCAGTCATAAATGCATACAATGGACCCCGCGGCCATATATGTCGTTTATTTTTTTTCGCACATGTTCGATCCAGGTATTTGGAACACGAGCTTTAAGTTTCAGCACAGTTTGCATTCGAAAAAAAAAACGAAAAGAAAATTGGCTGCAAATATTTATTAAATACCCAAAGTAGAACCATTTTTATATGGTATTTATAGCGAATTGTCGTGAAACCAAATGTGTTTTTGATTTGAGTTTTTATAGAATGCAGGTTAATGCATGCTTAAGTTGTCTAGCTGATACTTAATATTTAGGCAAAAGCATTTCGGATGGAAGACAAATAATAACAAAAGCTACTTAAAAATTTGTTAAAGACAAAGTTAGATAAAGTTGGGTTAGATACTGCTAAAGTTGACAAATGTTATTGTTGAGGGCTGGCATTCCAATCAACGCACAATCAAAGAGAAAAACACGTCTATTCCATTTTGTAGTTTACTCGCAGGCAAACAAGATTAACACAAAACTTCTCTTGTTAACAGTTTTATTCAGATATTGATTAATCGACAAGTGATATGACAGAATGCACTGATAATTATTAGTATCACTATAAAAATATATTGTTGCTCTATATTTTTGACATTCACTTTTTTCTGAACTTCGAAGAATCATAAGTTAGTTAGTTAAGTACAAAACGAACATGCAAAGACATATAATGAACTTAGAAATATAATGTTTATTTTACAGCTGTCGAAAATTATGATCTTATATATTATCTTCTCTATATATATAACTGTTTGTCCTGACTGACTGACTGACTGACTGATTGGTGATCAACGCACAGCCCAAACCGTAAGAGCTAGGAAGCTGAAATTTTCACTGTAGTTATCTTATGTGGTGCAGGTGCACGTTAAGACGGGGTTTCGGGAAATTCCACCCGCAAGTGTGGAAAAATCGCGAAAATCGTTTGTATGTAACTTTTTTGTTTACCATCCGATCGGCCTCAAACTTATTTTCAAAGATCTTTGTTCAAATTCATTTGAGGGGTGCTTCACGCTTTTAGGAAAATCCGTTCCTCCTTTGTGGAAATGGAGGTCAAAGATTTGGTGAGTGACGTTTCGCGCTCAAATTCATTTCCAGAGATCTATAAGAAAAATCATTTGAGACGTGTTTCACACTCTTTGCAGAATCCAAACTTTTTCGGGGGGAATGCGATTTAAAGGTTTTTTGTACGAAGTTTTAAATTGTGTCCGATTTGCTTCAAACTTATTTTCAAAGCTCTATATATTGGGAAATTCCACTCGCAACAGTGGTAAATTGGCGAAAAACGTTTGTATGAAAGTTATTTGTTTACCGTCCGATCAGTTTCAAAATCATTTCAAATTTGTTTGAGAACATTGATTTTATAACATACGTGCCACGGGCTAGGCCGGGTTATACCCGCTAGTGTATATATATATATTACTTGACAATAGCTCATAATGAATTCGTTTCCTTAACGAGTCCAAAAATTACTTGGAAAGCTGTTCATAAATAAATCCTGAACAGGTTTTAGGTCCACGAATAATTGCACAACTCCCAGCTAATCGAATGATTACAACAAATTAAATCTGATCTGTTTTATAACTGCTGTAAACATTTGTTCAGTTGATGTTCAAAAGTAATTTTTAACTATATTTTTGCATAATTCGCATTTCGAATAAAATTCATATATTTTGCCCGCCACAAACTGACCTCAAAGCACCTCTCCAAATGTTAATTAAATTGCCTGCAATGATTAATTGACAGCTATGGCTATTTTTTATTAGCACTCAACGAGGGGCTAGTTGTTTGTATGCCTTAAAAACCGCAACCGAAATAACTGACCTGCCCTATGAAAATGATATGTGAGCATTTCAATGACAACGCCGCCAACGCATTGAAAGTGAAAGTCTTTTTTGTGGCAATTATTTGTTT
This sequence comes from Drosophila borealis, assembly GCA_035045885.1. NCBI lineage: Eukaryota > Metazoa > Arthropoda > Insecta > Diptera > Drosophilidae > Drosophila > Drosophila borealis. The sequence goes on along the minus strand of JAWNOR010000206.1, from coordinate 2,929,497 downwards.
TTATAAATAAACGAATATTTCTCAAAGCAAAAAAAATAAACCAAAACCAAGACAAAGAGGCCAAAAAAATGTGCATAATTTGTTGTTTACATTTGAAAAGCAACTGCGGCGAGTTTGGGAGTAAAGATGTAGACACAGTCCGATCGCATTACAAACCTCAGATGCCAGCGAAGTGTTGAAGTTGACCACGTTCAGCCAGGCGGGCGGTGACAGCGACTTGGCTATTTCCAAAACTAAAAGCCGGTTCAAGTTTAAAGGCGACACGTTGTGATGTAATTTCTAGCCATTTCTTTTGGCCACTAGTTGAACTTGGCAGCTAGTTTAACTGCAGGCCAGCGTTACGAGTCAACAAAAATTTACATATCAATGGACTCTCAAAGCCCAGCTCTGGCTGTGATATAATCAGTTCACAGTGGCTTAAATGGGTTGCTAATTAATTAGGAGCTAAGCGTCGGCTGCTTGGGTTCAGGTAAGTTCGAACCTACACAATAGACTCGAACAGCTGGCAACTGCAACATGTGCGTCAGACCAGATTCGCTGAGAAGATCGGTAGAAGAGCAATATAATTTCACATCAATAGATCTATAGGGGAGGGTGGTAGCTCGATTGATCTATTAGATAATTATTAAGTTCTGGTCAATGTGCATTTAAGCATATATAGCTCATGTAGATAGTTCCATCAGACAATTGCTTAAGTTCCTGTCAAAGTTCATGTTATCTATATTATACTTTATTGACATCTCTTTGTTATTTCGCACTTGTCAATGTTCATGTTAAAGTCAAGTTCACATAATTAATACATGTCCCTGGCAAAGCTCATGTAAGATAGATCCAACAGATTCAATACCCTGTCAAAGTGACTGTTAGATTGTATGTCTCTTTTATATTTTACTGACGTATCCGTTTTTTTTTTATGTTTTCATTCATGCAAAAGTCAATGCTCATGTTAAAACATAAAAAGTGAAACTGCATTAATATGCTATTCATATAACTTACTCATGTTCCTGGCAAAGCGCATGTTACCTGCCTGATAGCTTAACATTTTATGCAATTTTGGCAACGTCACATACTGTCAGGTTGGCAGAGCTAAAGGAGAAATTAACAACTAAATATTACTTACGGAGCGCTCACTTAAGTGTCAAGGTGTCAATACTATTAGGTGGTTTAACTTGCTGCTACATTTTGACATGGAGATCAAGAGCAAGCCAAGTTTCTTTGACAATATGTTAATGTGAGTCTTCGCTTGAGTAAAGAAACCGAAAGTCAATCAAAAGCTGATAAACTTGCATGTTTGAAAAGCGATCAGCTTGCAACCGCAACATGCATGTCGAACCGGGTTGCAAGTTGGTTGTAAGCTCGCGTAGCATGTCTGCGCCCAAAGCGCCAAATCTAACAGTTAGTCAAGACGTGAGCGTCTTGTAAAGCGCATGCGCAACGCGTTCAACACTTTCAATTCGATTTTTTTATGCGATCTTCTATGAGATATCGTAAAGTTTGCCATGCCAGCCAAGCGCATTAATGGATTCTATGTGCCGCGACTGAAACGTGTTTGAAATTCGCAAAACCAATTCGACTAAAGAAAGAACTGTGAAAACTGTTTTGGCTCATTAAACAGAAAAAAAAGTGTCAACAAATAAAGAAAAAAGGTCCAAAAATCAATTCAGCATAAAAAAAAGGTGAATGAATATCCAGAAATGGCAAACTATGTCAAATGCAAAGAAAGTTACAAAGTTAAAACCCACACGCGGGTGCTTCAGACTGTCAATGAGCCTCACATATAGAATATAACCGAGAGATGACATACGATCATATCTATAGGAACTACAACAGCTGCGACAGCTGGTGGGTTGTCTTCCTCTGACTTTATGCTGGGGCTTGTCTCGAGCACTTTTTTGTCTTTGGCGTGGGCCACACTGCAATTCCAATGTAAAGAAGACCATTTTGGGCTCATTCAATGCTGGTGATGATAATGTTTTTGTAATTGCTGTACGCCCAGGCATGGAAGTCAAAGCAGAAGAATTGTTGGGAAGATTTGCGTTTTGTATTTAGCGGTCTTCTGAGTCATTTCTTCAGACACTTGTCTCTGGGTATTCTTTAGCTGCTTTTAAAGGCGTGGTTTGCGCGTGATGCGAATTTGATAAGCAAATATCCAGATTCTTTTCACAGTTATTTTGCTTGTTCAGCTGGGAGATGGGATGAAAGCAGCCCAGTGAAAAACATTTGAGTGTTATTCCAGATAGTTGACTAAACAAAAGTCGGGGCCATAAATTATCAAACAAATGTGAAGAGTTTCAAATTTATGCTCTTAAAACTATTCGATTTAAAGTAAAATCACGTTATGTTTAGATATTTTAAAATGTTCTTTATGTTCGAGAGATAAGTTAAGGAGATCAAAGAAAGTAATCTAAAAGTATAGAAAGAAATAAATTAAGAGATGTACGTGCGATAAGATGCTTGAATATAATTATTTATAGATTTGTTAGAGGTCTCTGGCATGGATGATATCATATGAAAAGAAAAGCTTGATACGCTTAACCTTGGTTGGAATTAATAGAAAACTTTAGTAAGGATTAAAGGGAGCAAGCTTTATATATATTCATGATTACATTCTCAAGGAAAGTCTTCAAATATCTATATCTAATTGATGTGTAAATATTTACATATATTTAAATATAGAGCACTTTTATGCCTTCAAGATTTAAAAGAGCACATTGTATACAACTGAAGATCCAAACCCGGAGATAACCAACTGTCTTCAACTAGTGATGATATCACAGCTAGTTAATACATGTATTTGTAGGAATTTTTGTTTCATTTAAGCTAATCATTTCGCATAATTCGCAAGGTCAATAAAACAAGTTTTTTTTCGGCTACCAAAAATTTGACGCACTGCCAAAAAATGCAAAAAAAAAATGAAGATTTCATTCAGTTAAAAAATCGAAACAACAATCAATCGCAGTCGGATGATTATTAAATATTGAAGCGACGTCAAACAAAATTCATTTGAATATGAAGTAGAAAAAAATATAACGTTGATAAATCAGGAAATATTTTTGTGCTCTGCATATTTAAACTAGTTGAATTTCTGAGAGCCATTGTCTGTGGTAAAAACACAATGCAGGCCATTTTTTATGGCTGTTCAAATGAAAACATGAGAACAAATAAGCTGAGGTGCAAATAAAACAAGACTTTAGAGTCGAATTTGTGTATGAAATACAAGTGAATATTTAATTGGGATAATATGGGCTGAAAAAGCTGGGCTGGTAAGTTGTTGAAGAGGATTCTGAAAAGTTGAATTCTCTATGTATAATGCATAACATATATGTACGGCTGAAGGTTTGTTGATGAAAAGGATGATATTGTAAAATTTTAACATTCTTTTCTGAATGTTTGTGTATTTAGCCATTCGCAGTCAGAAAATTAACTAGATATATTTGTGACATTCAGAAAGTATACAAAAATGTTTGATACTGTAACTCATTTAGATCGCAAGGCAAACATCTGTGATTGGATTGACTTGAATTGTTTTTGCTTATCAATAACAATAATATTCATAGCTCGCAAACGTCTACTTCGGGTTTTTATATGCACTTGCGTAGTTTTATTTTACCTCTTATTTAATCAATTTCTTTTGTTTAGTGTGCACTTTTATAGCACTTAAAAATGATTACCCAAATTTCACGTGGCTTATCTTAATTGCGTTTAAATGGAGCACTTGCTACTTTTACAGCCATTTGAAGTCGTAATCGGACTTAAGCATCGCACAAATGCTGCAGCTGCTTGCTTTTTTTTAATACCAAATAAAATTCACTTTATGCTTGCATATTAAGCCACCAAATTTGAATATTGATTACTGAGCGTACTTTTTATTTAAGTTAAGTAAGTCGTGAGTGCACGACTAGGAGATACCCTTAGACCAGTGACAAGTTGCCGCGACAAGCATTTAAGATACCTTCTATAAATTAATGCACTAGAACATAGAACATAGACACACACACATATATATTTATATATATATGTATATATGTGTGAGGGACACACCCAAGCGCTGCGTTTGTGCTTCTTCTTTTCTCTCAAATCTTCTCATTTGCCCCACCCTATGGGATATACGTTGTCTAATTACTTCGGAGCTTACAGTCCGATTTTTATAAATATATACCAAATGGCAAGACTTAAGCTTTCAGAATGAATTACTTCCCAATTTAGGGAGATTTGGGGATATACAAAAAGTAAAAGTTTTTTAATCTATGTATACTATATGTGAAGCTACATAAGAAATTTGGTGTCTCTGGCGCTTTTAATCTTCGAGTTCTGTTCAAAAAACCACGACTCAAAATCGATATTTATCTATATTATGAATATGCAGACGGAATGAGAGAGATCAACTCAACTTGTCTTTGAAATCTGTAAAATATATATATTCTTTACTGGTTTACAGGTGCTTCTCCCTGTCTGTCACATAGATTTGCAAAAAACCATTGTACCCTTCTAACCCATTTCAGGGTATTAAAACATACCCCAAGTTCAGCTCAACTACTTGTAGTTATTGCCTGCACTGGATCTATAATTCATAAGGAGTGCAAAACAACTTGTACACAACAGAAAACAAAAACAAAACACAAATAATTATAGCTTGAACTTGACACATTTGGTATGCAAATGGCCAATTGATGGCTTTCAACAGGGCCAATCAAACAAATGGCCAACTAACCGCAGACCAACAGCACTTTTCTGCATAGATAGCAATTAATTAAACTGCGGTTTGTGTACTTTTCTATATAGATAGATATATGTATGTATAGTATATATCGTAGCTAATGCTAATTGCATACCAATGCAATTGTCTTGGCATTTGCTTGTGCCGCGCGGCGTATACGTAATATGCGTTTATGCAACGGCACAGCTGCAAGCTGAAGGGTGTGCGTGTGTGTTTTGTGTGTGTGTGTGCATTCCATGCCTCAGTAAGCGTTGCAAAAACTGTAATAAATCAAAAATTGTAACCATCGCTTGATTTATTTGCGTGCATTGATACCTAAACATAGGAATAACTCACCATAGTAACAATGGGCATTTGTATACCCTGCATTCATTAAGTGGGTAAGTGGGGTATATTTGTGAGTTATGCATAAGGAAAAAGGCGGCATTTTTGAGAATATCAAGTACCTAAATTATTTATCATTCGCAGAAGAGGTTTCTCACTCGATAGTTGTATATATCGATATATATATATATATATATATCGATTTTTAGCTGCTTCTTTTTGTAAAACGGGAGAAACTAGGAATTCTATTAAAATTTAGTATTTCTCCACCGCAGTTTGTTCAAAATCGATATATATAATATTGTTAATACAAATCGATAATAAATATCGACTTGTAGCTCTAGTTCTTCGAGTGCATTTCGAAGAGTACTATAGATAGAGATACCCTATTAAATGTTAAGGGCTTTGCATGATTTAGGCTGATTAAGAATTTTTTAGAGTTTTCATAAAATCGATAAATATCGATTTAAATAACAATCGAAAATGATTAAAAACGACTTTAGCTCTAGTTTTTCGAGATTATTTCGAAGACTATTATAGATGGAGATTCCCTATTGAATGCATGTGTTTTGCATAGTCTACACATATTAAGATTATATGACGACAGCTCAGAGCCGGGTACTAGGTATCTCCTAGTCGAGCACACGCAATTGTTGCACGCTTACCTGTTTTGTTATTTATATGCCATGCAAATAGTTGCTGCCAGATAGTTCGATTTGCGTGCCAAACCAAAGTCACGCTGCATTGTTTATATTGCAATTTATTTTGTGTATTTTATAAATTTTTTGTTGTCGCTAAGAAAACAAAAGAAATGCAAAATAAATTGCTAGGTTTGGGCCAAAGACATTGTCACCCTCGCAGCTGCTGAGCCTTATTGACTTGTCAAACGACAAAGAGAGAGAGAGAGGGAGAAAATTAGCGAAAGAGACAGGGAGAGACATGCAACCCATACAAATGTTAATCGATCGCACAAGAAATTAAAACAAAAACTATGCAAATTAACAAATTGCAAATGCTTGAAAAACGTTGCACAAGAAATGGGCGTAAACAAAACGTGGTTAAAAAAAACCCAAATAATCAATAGTCAATAAGCAATACCTAATATTCAATATCTTTCACGAATTTTTTAAAATTATTAATGCTAAACAAAAAGTCAAACAACAGACGAACAGCCATAAAAATGTTTAGCTTATAATGGATCGCTGCACTTGCTGAGGCAATATATGCGGAATACTATCAATATTTAGATGGGTTGGGTCTAGACCGCCTAATGACAAGTCGGAATATACGCTTAGTTCCCCTTTCAAATATTTACACAGTTTGATTAGAAATTAACTATGACAATAATGAATCCAAACATATTTTGTTTCTTAATGCAAAACTCCTCTGGATATCTATTGTTATAAATAATAATCTTATATCAGTTTTATATTCCGTATTTCATTTTTTAGCTTATTTCGGACATTTTAAAGTCATAAACTGGGAAGAGATATTCAAGAGATTTTACAGACCTTATTTTTATACTGTGAACCCATTGAAAATGTGTTTTATGTTTTAGTGCAAAGGTATGTAACAAGCAGAAGGAAACATCTCCGACCCTATAATGCGTATATTTTCTTGATCAGCGTCAAGAGCCATGTCGACCTAGCCATGCCCGTCTGTCTATCCGTCTGACCATCCGCCTGTCCCTCTGTATAAACGCGTCGATCTCAAAACCTTTAAGAGCTAAAGTCTTTGAACGCAGGTCTTCCTAGTCCGTACAGTATGAGTTTGTTTCCTATAATCGATAGCTCGCCCCGTTTTCAAGCAATCGATAACAATCGTTTTCGAAATTCAGTATTTTAAGTGAAATCTCTTAGGTTTTAAGATCTAGATTTACCATTCGGTCGGTTACGGGTTCGAGTCCAATAAGGGGAAATTTTTTCAAAGCTATTTTTATAATTTGTAAAGCAAACGAGCTCGTGGCTCGAGCTGCATTTGGTGTTGGCAGAAGAGGGTGCAGGGTATCCCCTAGTCGGGAACTCGCAAGTAGAGCCATTTTACTTGTTGTCTTCTATAAATGCTGTAAGTCTTGATTATTCCAAAGCTACTATCGGTGTATGAAAATTACAATCTTTATGAAATAAAAAATTATAGGACGCTTCTCTATTCACTTACTATAAATAGAGCTCGTTTTAGGCCTGGGACTATGAATCATCACTTGCCTTAATTAAAAAACATGTCGTAACTAAATAGCTCAAGTCTTTTGTTATACTTAAATCATGTTAATTTGTAGGCTTTTGAATAAAATAAATAAATTATTTATGTTGGGACTTTTTCTTTTAAAAACATATAGCTAATTTAAAAAGTTAAACTAGTTAAACCGAAAAAACCTTGAACTAAAGATAATTTTCCACATTACAAATTTTCGTTTAGCATAAAAAGTTTGAATATATCAATAAGCAATTTATTGCTGAAATGCATGAATATATTTGTAATTGTTAAAAAAAAAGAAAAGTTTAACTGAAATTCTTGTTAGTTTCAATTAGAGAGCTGTCACATTATAAAACATATTTTCAGCCTGACTAATCAAAAGCCAAACCTAAGCCCCAGTACATCCTCTTCAGGTGGGCGTTTATCAACTCTTTCATTTTTCAACTCAACGCTTTGCATTTTTCAATTAAATTTATGCCATGCTGTGCTACATTTTAGTGTCAGTTGCATTTTATTTATTTGCCATATCATATTTGTTCACTGCGGAAGAGTTAACAGATTTTTAATTAAAAACTTTGTGACTCTCTCAGTCAAGCAAATAAGCCAATCATATTTGATGGTCAGTTTATGCAGACAAAACAAAAAACTGGTTAGAGTTTCCAAATTACATTTTGGCAAAATGCTAGAAGAATGCAGGTGAAGTGCACGACTGGAAGATACCCTGTAGGTCTAAAGTGTGGTCCTAAAAACTTTTCTCCGTTTTATAAGAGAGACCTGTTAATGTTGTTGGAACATTCCGCAAGCACAAGCAGATGGATGAGTTTTAGAATATAAGGTCCACGAGTCTTTGGGTCTATGCAATGCTTTATATAAATTTTCTAGTCTTTAGGTTGTCTAGTCTCTGAGATCAGACATAGATTAATTAATATAATTCGACCTGTCTACAGTTGTCTTCAACCTAAATTCATGCCACTTTTTAAGGGGCGCAAAATAAGTAAAAAACAACATAAAATTTATGTGAATATCTATTTTTGGAAAAGTTGTTAATATAAATAAAAGCCAACTAGTCTGACGGCTAATGGGCAAAATATTGGTAATACCAAATGGCATTTGAGTTGAGTGCAAAAATTTATGCAGATGCAAACGTCATTAATTGTAACACCTGCCCGGCGAAGGTGAGCCGGTGGCTTTTACGCGGACAGAAACAGAAAAAAAAAAAATAAATAGGCACACAGTTTGAGCGCTTAACATTTGTGAATGTGTGGTCATTGATGTGGCAGCCACAGATGCCACATGCAACCGATTTGTGTTGACAAGATGTTGACGCACAACTGGTTGATGGCTGGCGGAAGAGTTTTTCGAATCGTGCAGTCATCTATTGCATAAGCGAGCCATTGAAAACACAACCAGTTACGCACTCACTCATCCTCCCTCTCTCTCTTTCTCCCACTCTCTCTCTTTCACTTCGCACAGCATGCGTGAACGCAGTCAAACCACACCGCGACGCCGTCGTGCGGGTCCCAAACAGGCGCTGCCCGTGGAGCCCAGCTACAACATGGACAAGACGGAGCTTATTTATGGCACCACATTGCTGCCATCGCAGCGTCGCTATATGGATCCCTGGGATCTGGAGAACTACGATTATGTGCGCAAGAAAATGGACATAGATGTGACGGCGAACGTTTTGCCAGACTACGAAACGGCGCTCGACTACGAACAGGCCTCCCATTCGCCCAGTCCGACGGCTGCGCCTGCCTATGGCTATGGCAATGGCTTGGCCATGGCCTCTACCATGCCACGCCCACACACAAGACGCCTCTCGCGCAACCAATGCCAGCTGGAGTGCTGTCGCCTGCCCAGCCGCAGTCGCAGCGACCGCAAGGAGCTCTTGTATGCCGCTCGCAGCGAACTGTATGGCGCACCAGTCGCCAGTCGCTATGATGACTATATGGCCACCATGACCCGGCAGCTGCAACTGGACGATGAGGATGGGCAGGAGGAGCTGTATGCCGAGCAACGGCAGCTATACAATGGCTATGGAGGTGGGTGCGATTGACTGCAACTTAGTCAGGTTTTCTAATAATAAAAAAGGAGATTCGTTTGCAATTACTTTTCTCATTAGGCTACAAATATTTTCAGATATATTTTGTGCCTTCACTGATCTCTCTCTTTAATCGCTTGAACAGGCTTTTCCAGCGCCAGCTCCACGGAGCAGCACTCTTCCATTGGCGATGAGATGCCCTCGATGACGCTGCCCCGCCGAGCGGCCACACTGCAGCGTCGCCCCATGCCCAGTCAGAGCACGGAGCCGAGCAACCACAACAACTACAGTGCGGGTTATGGTACGGCGCCGCATCCGCGACGCAGGCGCAGTGCTGCCACGCCCAGTGGCAAATCAATGGCCATGTTGCAGACGCCGCCACAGATTGACTTCCCCGCACCGCCGCCGCTCTCGCCCGCCTACGACTATTGCAATCCATATGCTACAATGCCGTATTGCAGCCTACCGGATTGCGCCGAGTGCCAACAGCAGGCGACGTCCCTCATCTATGCCGCACCCTCCACACTGTACGGCACCTTGGCGGGCGGACGGGCGGCGACTCAGTGCGACTCGCCCAGCGACTCATCGCTCTACGCCGGAATTTATGCGCGTAAATTTGGCTTGAGCAAGAAAGGTCTGCTCCAAATCGACTACTCCTGCAGCTGGAATGACCTGGATCGCGTCATGGGTCGTCAGTACTAAGTATCCACTGTACTGCATTAGGTCTTGGGTGTTAGGGTTTAATCTCTAGTTAAACTATTCTTAGTTAAGAGCGACTCATAGTCGCCTATACATGAGTTAACGAATTTCATTTGTACTTAACTCAGCTCACACACACGCACGCACGCACACACACAAAACAGAACCCGTACCAAATAATTTAAATTGTTTTAGTATCGATTTAGTCGCTCTCCAAGTCACGCATTAATCGTGCAAAAAGTCTTCGAGATTAATCGAATAAAGTTGACATTATTAAAAAAAAAACGCCAATTAATTATTTGTTATTTGAATAGTCGAATATAATTATTGGAGCAAGATATGGCTTTTAACTGGTTTTGGGACTCAAAGCTTCTTGTGAATCCTGGCGATACATGTGCCAAGCAACTCGTTTGGCTACTCGAATACGGCCAAAGCAAATTCAAATCGTCCTGATAATCTTTGTGTTACTAAGGATTTGGTGTTTGCATGCCTAGATTCTATGATAACTACACAATTCTTACATGCAGCTCGGTGGGGCTTAAACTGGATGGCATTCAAGTAAGATATTTTTAGCGGCTAAATAAAGTCGGTTAAATAAAATATGATCGTGACAGGATTCCCTTTTTAAGCTCGTAGAATCGAATGGAATCTAAATATGTTAAATTGAACAGCAACCCAATTTTTGCAAAATTTGTGATGTCAAAATTGGTCATATCCCAGAATGGAAATCTGTTCGAGTTCAAAAGGCTATATCATTTGAAAATCCGACCGAGATATTTAAAAAAAATATATATATTTATGAAAAACTTTTTCTGGCTGTATCCCGAGTAAATTAGGTCCGAGCCTTGGGAAGATATACCTCGTTCATCTCGAATGTCCATAGAATTGAATGGGATTCAACAAATTTGATTTTAAACCTGACCCCATTTTGAGAAATTGGTCATATCTCTGAACGGATATATTTGATGGCAATATATATTAAAAATTAATTTAAATTCGGCCGAGATAATCAAAGTCATTTATTTTGTTAACTATCAATGTCTTTATCTCTGAAAAACTTTGTCTAATTCCGGAAATATATGCATTTTCGGAAGTCTATACAAAATAGTAAAGAAATGAAAAACTGCAAGTTTGACAGTCAATTATTTTTCTGGCTCCCAAAAATATGTAACATATATCGGCATTTTCCGGTTTTATGGGCCCCACAAAAGTGTGCACTGATTTTTTACATGGACTGTTTGAAGTTTTGTGAATGATGGGCAAAAGTATGCAGGTAATTGGTTGTGATAATTTAAAATGGAAATAAATATGAATATTTCATGCTATAAGCAGATCCTTTTTGCAAATTAAGTCATTGATATCCGAGCCTTTTCTTTGATAAATATAACAAGACATTTAAATGGAAATAAATATCAACATTTAATTTCATACACTAAACAGATCCTTTTTGCAAATGTACCTAATTGGTGATAAAGTTTCTTCCGGCTAGCATTTGAAATTGAATTCTGGGCTAAGCCAACCGCTGTGTGATTGGAAAGCCTGCTCGGGTTTGAGCTCCAGTATGCTCTCCTCAGGCTGCTCAGCCATTGAAACGAAAATGGATACTTAAAAGAGCCACATCATAGATTAACGCTCAATGTTTTGATCGATACGCTTCCCTATCTTTGTCAACAAATTTAGTTCTAGTTCAATTTAAACTATAGTGAAAACTTTCTTGTCGTCCGCCGGAAAATTGTTGTTCCAATGGGTGTGGCCTGCTTTATACTGAAAAATGTCCGCCTAATAGAAGTATCCGCTAAAAGAAAAGACTCTAGAAGAAAAGTATTTTTTTTTAATTTCCTGCCGAAATGTATTTTATGTTATTTTTTGAGCATTCTCACAACAGGTTGCTAAAAACATTCATACCAATTTTAGACCGATATTCCGCCCTCAAGCAGACATTCCCAAATTGATTGCGCGCATTTGGACTGCATTAGGGAAAACCCACATTCGAATCTACATATCCATATTGCGCTTAATGTGCCGCTGTATTCCATGCAGAACGATTAGTCACAAATGAGCTGGGGTTAAATGGTGCCCGAAATGTTGGGAAATTCATCAAAGTCAGCGCAAAAACATTTTCCATGTTATTTGAAAATTGTCAAACCCAATGACGTCGTATGCTAAGCGACGGCTTTGCCTAATTGGCCACCTCGTGGGCGAAAAATAAATAAATGAAAAACAGAACTCGATGACGTCATAATTAATTAAAGTGAAACGATAAAATTTTTGCAAAACAGACTTCTAATACCCTGACAAAGTGTACATTTGAGACGCGAGAGACATTTGCGTTCTCCTCAGCTTTGCCTATTTATCGTTATAATTATTGGTATTATTATTTCTTATTATTTTTATTATTAGATCTGCGAGCTGCATAGCCTGTGCGAACTTGTGTAAAAGAAGACATAAGATATATTTGCGATCTTCCACGCTGTGCAACTATTTGTTTGTTTTTTCGATCTATGCGAACTAATCTCTCAATTAAGCTTTTTGAATGCAACTTCTTACAGGGCTTTATATTTGTTTCAGGTAGTAAACAATTTTAAACCAACCAAAACGTATAGGTATAAGTATAGAACCGTCAAAAATGACGATATACGAAAATTTTACTTTTCTTACTATCCAAATATCAAACAAATAATGCCAATTAAAGTTACCAGAAAGAGTTTAAATAGTCTTTTTGATTTTTAACTTGGCAGAATCAGATAAATATAATATTTTGTTTTTTATAATACCGGTAAAACTATTTTCTATAAGTCTAATAATGTTGTTAAGTTAATAAAAATTGTATATAACATTTTGGCCTAAAACAAAGGGCATCAACTTTTCGCTAAACTGTTGTTTCTGAAGCCTGTTATGTTGCAGTGGGCGCATAAATTAGTCAGGGGAGCCCTGGGCCCTTGAAAGTTGTAATTTGTTAAAAAGCAGCTGCAAATTGGACACATCTGACGAAGTTAATTAGCCGCTACCGGGCGGCAACTGAATTATTCATGGACAACTTGAAAAGAACGTTAAGTGAATAACTTCAGAATGACAGATATTTAATTTAATGGCCATATGACATGAGATAATGAGGAGAAGGCAGCAAAAATATAAGTGTGAAAAGTTACGATTTTCTATGAAAAGCTGCATTCAACTGACTTGTCAAGGTTGCCACTAAAACGGGTGTTGCCCATAGGTTAAACTAAATAGTAGACATTTTTATTTTTCAAATGGACTTTTTAGTGGCAAACAAACAAAGAACATCCAGTTCAAATTCAAGATATAATCTTTTCTTTTACAATCTATTATCTGATTATATCTAGGGTCAACCTGCACCTGCTTAAGCCATTTTTGTGAACTGTTTCAGACAGCTTTTCAGCATTGCCTTTGGGCAAACTCATTAAACTTTATGGCTTGAATGTAACTTTGGCTTGATTATCTGTTACATCTGTTAGACAAACAGAAAAACACGCACACACATACACACACTCGTACATGCTCTATTTAGTATATATATAAAAAATCAATAAGACAAATAAGACAAGAAAATTTCAATTGCTGGCGAACTGTTAAACAGTTTCTGGTTCTTTTTTTTTCCTTTCGCTTTTGCAATGCTGTGAATGCGATTTCAATTTCTCAATCCAATTTACCTTTGCCACACTCTATACCAATACCAATACGTATACCCTATACCAATACCAATACCAATACGTATACCCTATACCAATGCAATCGCAAATACAAATACCAATACGAATAAGAAGACAAACACAAAGCGCAACTAAATCATAAAAAAAATACGCTTACAAAATCTGCATGCATAAAAAGCAAGCTTAAAGCAAGTAATACTATGCGCTTAGAGATACCCTGTAATCATGTAAAATCAAATCAGCGATGAAAATTGGATAAAAATTGGATTTTTGATTTTTTGATAAAATCTTAAATATACCAAAACTACCCTTTAAAGCAGATATAAGTATTTGATCTTTCTTTTTTTTTAAGCGTTTAATAGTGGAAAGATTCTAAGCTTAACTTTATTTTTATAGGGCTTAGAATGATTATAAGTATATATATACATAATTTCCAACTACAAAAAGCCCCCAGTAGGACCGCAATAAATTCAGATACAATGTCAAAATCAGCTTCAGACTTTTCGCATCGATCATGCATTTCGTGCATTTTGTAGGGTATAAAAGCTGGCTGTGCATACACTTTATAAGGTCAAAGTTACCTATTGAATGCTTGAACCTTTTTATAAATATTATTTTTTGTAAAACCTATTTCTGCTTACTCGTGGAATACCCTATGGATTCAGAGAAATCTGCTTAGATCTCAATATAACGTTTACACAGCGCTATGTTAGCCTTCACCAAAAACAGGGTATATATGTTTTGAAAAGGAGTGTACGCAGATTTGCTGGGGGGTAAATGTGGATGGTGCGAGGGTAAGTGGAGGTGATGCCTTCACTTGGAAACTGCACATAAAAGCGCAAATATTTGCGCAACAATTTCAAATATCGTCACAGACGTTGCGATAAAAATCGAACAAGCAAGAAAAATATGCAAAATGAAACGCATAAAAAATATAAGAAATGAGCTAAAAAAGGAGCAAAAATACACCCGAGCAGCAGAAATAAAGAAAGACTAAAATATCTTTTAGCATTCGTTTTATTATTTTTTACTTTGTGCGCCCGGATTTGCTTTTATTATCGCTCAACGTCAAACATTTGCATGCGGCGGCGCCTAAATGTATGCCACAATTTCTGCTCCACTGCGCCTAAGCGAGACGCCCCGCCTCCTCCTCCTTTACACCGACAACCCATTAGCATTTGCATTTATGTGCGGCGCCAACACGAACCAGACCTATTCCCCCTTCCAAACTAATTCCACATCTCACAACTTTTATGTGGACATGCAAATCGCAGCGTGAACATTTCGCACTTCACTGAATTGAACCGAACGAAAGGTCCTGACGCGCAACGTGTGCTACATATTTGTGTCCCGCCTGCCTTCGAAGAAGGTGTTCAATTTCGACTGCCAACTGGACAAAAACTAAAAACCAATAAAAGTGCCTTCCAAACAATGCATACAACTCAATTCCGCCTTTTAATTTTATAATATGCTTTGCGATCTTCTATATTTACCTCATTACAGGACTCTATTGGCGTCTGCCTTAGATTGCTTAAGAAATCTTAAGCGATTTAACGAATATGTGTCAAAAGCGCTTTCAGGAATGCCACCAAATACCCCTGTTTGCACATTGTAAGCGGATTTGTCTCTCCTGTATAAATGCGAACTGGTTTTTCATTTTTCTGGCTCTGCTCTTCCTTGTCAAAGACATTTCAAAGAGGAAAATTGTCAATTCCTGTGCGCAAATTGCACTTTAAATAGCGATTGCAGTTTTCGTCGCATTAGCTGGAGATTTAAGAAATTGCATTTTAGTGATGATAAACGGGTAACTGGAGAAGCAGAAAATGCAAATTGCTATAATCTGGTAAGTTATTTATCAACAAAAATTTCTTAAGAATGGATAATCTGAAAATAATATAAGTTGGAAATTTATTTAAAATCAATGATATTAATAATAATTACAGTGACAATGACAGTGACAACGATATTGATAACGATAATGATAATGATAATGATAATGATAATGATAATGATAATGATAATGATAATGATAATGATAATGATAATGATAATGATAATGATAATGATAATGATAATGATAATGATAATGATAATGATAATGATAATGATAATGATAATGATAATGATAATGATAATGATAATGATAATGATAATGATAATGATAATGATAATGATAATGATAATGATAATGATAATGATAATGATAATGATAATGATAATGATAATGATAATGATAATGATATTTTTAATAAAATAAATAATAATTATGTTCAAAAAAAAAAAAATGTAATGTTAATGTCAATGTTAAAGTTAAACAATGTTAACAATAGTATTTGTAAACTATCAATTGTAATTATCTCCATAAATTTTCTTTTGTTACAATATACTAAATTTTGACGAAACCCATTTCAATTATTTTGCCTTTATTGTTACCGAAGCTTTTTGTTAGCCATTGTGTGGGCCTGTTCATTGTTTTAAATGCCCGTCATATATCACGCTGTAAAAGTTTTGGTTTAAGCCACATGGAATATTTTTGGTGGCGCTCACTGCAGCATGTCAAAAATCTGCAACTAAATGCCGTCATAAATTACAGCCAGCTGTCAAAATTCACAATTGGTGTTGTTATTGTTGTTGTAATTGTTGCTTTTAGCCAGGCAACGCATGCAAACAATGAGAAAATGTTAAAAATAAACTTGAAAACTTAATTAAACTTTCTTTTTCTGCATTGGGTGCGCCAGAACAAAAACGTCAGCCAGAGATGCCGAGCAGAACTAACGGTAAACATACTCTAATGTATATATATATTTTTATATATATGTGTAAAGAATAACAAACTGAGTCAGTTGGCTCATCAAAATGGCTGTCAGAGTTTGGGGACTGGTGGTCCTAACCGTTTATGCAATTTGCCAGCCATTTTGCACCTTGCAATGTGAGAATGTTTTTTAATTAAAACACAGCTGGAGCATTGTATATCCAGAGACATACTTATGTATGTATGTATAGAGCGGGCCCCCAGGTTGCCATTTGCTAATGAATAAGTTAATTTTATCCTGGCCACGCTGCGGTAACCAAACCCAACCCCGCACAAATGTTATTTATGTGGCCAATGCCTGTCGCGCATTTTAAACCCTCAAAGTGGTCATTAGAGACTTTGCTTCGCTTTGTACGTTTTGTAATTTAAACACGCACACACACACTAAACACACTACACACACACACACACACTAAACACTACTCCCATTCTTCCCTACACCCATTCACTTACAGCAGTGTGTGCTGCACTGCGTATACTTAATATTTATATATAGGCAAGCGTCTCAGTCACGTACAACAATAGTTAGCGCAAACTATATACTGCACATACATATATAAGTGTATACATACTTAAATACATATATGCAGCATTGTGTAAATGCAAATTAAGTCTTAGCTGTACAAAGCGAAAAAAAGTGGGCGTAACTGGGGCGAAGTGTTGAAGTTACGTAAGCCCCAAATCCATTAGTTGAAGCAGCTAAATTAAAATAAAGAGCTAGCCTGGGCGCTGTTGCTCTTTGCGCCGTGCAGTTAACCAAGAGGGGGGGGGGTGTAACGAATGGGCGGGGAAGGGGTGTAATTGTGTTGCGTCAACAAGTGCTGTGGTTGTTGCAACTTAGCAACTGCTATGGAATTTCCATTTAGTTTTAGCAGCTCAGTTACCACTAAGCAAATACTTAGCTCTGGAATTTAAGTGGACTCGATATGAAAATCGGTCTAAAATGTGGATTGAAATATAAGTTTATTTTGTTGTACTTGAATTGAATATTTACATTCAAATAAACTTTCTTATTATATTTCATTCAAGTATTTGCCTAGATTAACTCCTCAAAAATATAGGTTGTAGTAAAAAAGTATGTAAAAAAGTATGAACAAAAAAGATTTCCTTTAGAATCCCTTAAACAAATTGCCGACCCATCAATAAATTAAGTCAGGTTTTTCATCTCAAGCATGACAAATGCCTTTTTGCATTTTATTTGACAAATGTCAACCGTAGGCCTAGGCCTAGGCCACAAATTGGGATTATGCAGAGCGCATGAAAAATGCTACACCCAAAACAACGAGAACCCAAAATAAAAACAAAAAGAAAACTCGGACAATTTTTGTCACAAAATAAATGAAACAATGTTATAATATATACATTTTTTATGGTTGCAGCCATAAACCAACTGATAAGCTGTTAGGCCAAAACGAAATGCAAGCTGCAATATAAATAGTATAAACTAAGTATATGACAGCTCAAGTTTGTGCCAAGCTTGCCTAATTGACACATATAAATGTTACGCAATCAACGGCACAATAAATTCAAGCCCCAGGAGTAAAAATACAAGGTAAAGTCTCTATATAATATACTGAATTTTGCATACCCTATCCAGGGAGTTAAGATAGCTAATTCAAAGCCTAATAGATTCATCCCTGACAATAAATATATAGAACAGATCTCTGCACTAACTGACTGATTAACCGTATTGATTGATTAACTGGGGGAGAACTTTATTTGTGCATTTTTAAATTAAGCTCCTAACATGCCGTTATTAGAATACTTTTAACAGAACATGGTTAACATAGCGAACTTGGCTGTTATTATTGCAATGTTAATAATATGATGGTAACTATTTTCTGATTTGTTTGACTTCTACACTGAGCTTTGAATGTTAATGCTTAATGCCTTCGTAACATAGTGCCGTTAACAGTGTTATTTTAACAGAACTTGGTTAACATAGTGTACTTAGCTGTTAATATTACGCTGTAAGTCATATGCTGCTAACTATTTACTGTTCCGTTTGAATTTTACAGTGACCTTTGAAATTTGATGCTTAAGTCAAATATTTATTCTCTCCACACGGTAGTGGACGACCGACTTCTCATGCTGATTAAGTATATATGTTTTTACAAGCCGCATAGCGCATTCTTGATGCCCTCGAAAAAGGCAATTTGAATGTCGCTCGGGTAAATATTTGTTATTTTTGCGCTGTAACGTGGTGGCAAGTGTAAAATTGTATGCAACACGTATGTGGCAATGGCGCTGCCAACGTGACGAGGACGAACAAGTCCTGGCAGCAAATAAATTTCACACCGGGCCACATGGCCTCCACCTGTCGTCCCTGGTGCCTGGTGCCTAGTGCCTAGTGCCTGGTTGCCCGTTCCAGCTGCTATCTCTGCTCCAGCTTGTGCTCCTCCTGCTCCAGTTCAGTGTCAGTGTGTCAAGCAGCGTGCGATGTGGAATAATTTGCAAAATGTCATTATTAGTTTGGATTTTGCTCAGCAGCAGCTGTGCAGAGAAAGACGCTGGGTATGGCAGGCAGAGCACTGAAACTGAAACTGAAAATGAAAATGTCCACGGGACGCTCGCACAGGCACGTTTCCCTGCTATATCCAGTCACAGGCTCAGGCGTTTGATAATGCCCCGGCAAACCACCCCAAAGACTACCCACTCGTATATATCATCATCAAGGCTGTGGCAAAAGCTTATTTGTGCGGCATTGTTGCTCTTTATTGTCTACCTGCAGGACACGTAGTCGTCGCCTCTTCCTCTGCCTCTGCCTCTGTCTGCGTCACCTGCACGAGCAAACGGAAACGTTGCCTTTGCTTAACCCCCAGACGCCACAGAACGAAGGCGAAATATTATGCAGCCAATGCTCTAAATGAAATTAACATATATCTACTATATATGTATATGTGTGTGTATATAGACATATATCCCACCACCTATAGCGACTAATACAATCGAAAGACAGGTGGGCTAAGCCATATGATGGATTGGAGCTCAAACAGATGGGAAATAAAAGCCTAAAAACGGCAAAATGAAATAAAAGAAAGAGAAAAATTGCATTTTAAGACGACTAAAGTTAATTCCGTGGCTAAACAGATTTGCGGGGATTTTTAGATGCCCTAAGAACAGTATAATATACCAATAATATCGGAATTGTTTTTTTTTGTGTCTGATTTAAATTGATTTGAAAAGCTTTCTTCTTAGGTTGATATACAATAAATATTTAAGCAAATTCAATTTGATAGCTTCTTGGCTTTTATCCGAGCCCTAAATTTTCCACTTATGAAACATTTTCCAACAGTATTTTTTGCGCGAAACATAGCTTCGCTAATGAAAATCGTTAGAATTTGTTTTTTAATTCTAATGAAATTACTATTAATAATGAAATTATTTAAAATTTGGGATAATTCAGATTTGGAGGTATATTTACATCGATAATGTATATCGATAATAATAATGTACTGTTACTATCGATATTATTTATAACGTCGATTTAATAATTTACCTAAAACTAGGTTGTAGAGTTGATCCTAAAACTCGATATATTTTGATACTAACGATAGCTTCAACTATCAATGTGTATTGATGCTAACGATAACTTTAACTATCGATAACATAAATTGATATTGATGCTGACGATAACTTTAACTATCGATACTATCGATTGTGTTAAAGCCTTAAGTCAGATCTCTCAGATTTTATTCACAGGATTTCTTTGCCATTTGACAATCCTTGGATTGAAGACTATTCGGAAAACAGATTTAAAGACCCCTCACACGTTTTCAGCTTATAATAAACACTGAACCTTCGGTGAGCCAACACAAATATCGAAGCTCGTAAACTTAACTCGCGCACACATGAACCATATAAAACAAAAGTTCTTTTTATATAACTGTGGCAACTCTGGCAATAACTCATAATGTCGCAAACGTGCTGGGGCTCATGAGATTGCTGCTGTTTATTTGTGGCTGACCAGAGGCACGTTGTTGAGCCACCTGGTCAATCGAGAAGATGATTGACTGCAAAAAAATGAAATTACACAAGATACTTAATGCCGCCCTGTGCTAAATAACAGACAATCAGTCAGTCAGTCCGTCACTCAGTCAATCATCTAGTCAGTTGGTTTATCATTAGATACCGAAGGTAGTTGGGGCTTGTGTCAACTTTGGCATCTAATAAAGCTTATGGAGCGCAAAATTGGATTTGCATACATTATTGGCGAACACAAGTGGAAAGCGAGGAAATAAGCCCAAGTCACATGGAAAATGGAGCACACAGCAGACTCGCTAGCTCAGCAGCAGCTCAGTAATGCGTTAATGGAAAATGCTTTTCCATTTAGCTCACAATTGACAGTGGCCAAAAATGCGGACTTCTATTTCATATATTTTTTATAAAGATAAAGTATCTTTGCACTCTATGATAAGTAAAAATGAACGACTTTATTAACAAATATAAAGGATAATATTTTTCAGTTTATTCTTCTAAAAACTATATCATAATGCAGAAGTTTTTAAATTTACCCGCAAAAATACCTATATTAATTATTTCCTTGAATTTATGGAATTAGTTCGAAACACTTTTTTGTTTCTCAATCCGTTTATAATCACTTTGAGAAACTTTTCAAGAACGATATTCAAGCGCTTACATTAAGAAATATTAAAAATATTTTAATATATACATATATATCAATAAATATGTAGAAATATATATTTAAACCAAAAGATATTGAAAGCAAATGATTGCCTAAGTAGTTATGGATCTTATATCTTATAAAAACCAGCACGAAGATGTTATTCTTAAATTTACACTCACTTCATACGATGGAATTTGCCTTTTGTCGACCACTGTGCGATTAAATTTTTGTATGCGGGCGCATGTTTTGGTCGTATTTTGGGTGTGTGTTTATATTTGATTGCCGTAAATGCGATTAACTTGAGCATTGACTTCAAAAGGCGACTTAATTTGATTGCCAACTGGTAAGCGGCAAATGCCACGCCCATTTATTAAAAGGAGACGCCCCATAAATCTCGAAGGTGCAGTAAATTAAGTGAAACGCTGCAGCAGCCAGAATAAAAATAAAAAATGCATAGAGCAGTTGCTTGGAGTTGCCTCCAGTTGCCCCTCGAATACACACACTCACACATACATATGCACTCACATATGCGCACACACACACGTGCTGCATTTTAATGTTGGTGCGTGTGGTTGCTGCGCCTAGTTGCAGGCCACAGGCGAAAAGGTCAACACGACGCGTCCTGCGGCTTCTGGTTGCATGTGATTCTGCGGTGAGCGCAACGGTTTCGAATTACGACCCTGCTGCTTGTTAGTGGCGTTGAGCCCACAATTTGTTGCAGTGCCAGCAGGCAACATGCGGCAGCCAGTAACAGGATAATAAAAACATACAATATATAAGGATAATCTTTAAATATATAAATTATCCTTACGTATGACTGCCCTGGCATACCCAAACTGACCGTTTAACCTTGTGGAATCTTACTGGCCACCGAAGTAAGCTGAAGGGTGGGGTCAGGCTTTTTTTGAGTTAATCAATAATATGTATATTCTGCATCTATAAGATATATAATCTGTATAGACTTTATACGTCAATAAGAACTTCACAAAAGAGCTCACATAATTTAAATTATTTAAACTTATGCTAATTATTTTTAAATAAAGTTGATGGTTAAGCTTAGAAAGTATTTGAACTATAATCATGAAATAAGCAAATTAAAATTTATTGTAAAGCAAAAAATATATTATAAAATAAATTAATTATGATAGCGACCATCTTTAGTTTCAATGGAACCAACTTAGAAACAAATTTATATGTAAGTTCCATTGTAAAAGCAGGTTAAAACGAAAAGAAAGGATATCTTCGGCACGCCGAAGATTAATGCCCTTCTAGACATTTTCCTCTTGCAGATATGCGAGAATAGTGAAGCTCGAAAATGCTGAGATTGATGAAAATATCTTTGAACACAGAATATTTTGCCATATAAGATGCTACTAAAAAGTTATCTGTATATGAAAAAGGTTTCCAGAACCTACTTTTCGACCGATCGTCCTTATGGCAACTACTATATTATAAAGTGGTCCGATGTTAATAGGATTTTGCATATATGTAGGGAGCATAATGAAACTTATTATTGCCGAGTTTGGGTAAGTTACCTTAATAAACAAAAATGTTGTTCATACAAGAACCTATTTTTGACCGATAGTTCCCATGGCAGCTATATAGTCATCCGATACATAGAATAGAACGAATCAGATGAAAAGACATATAAACAAGCAGACGGACGGACGGACATGGCTATATCAACTCGGCTGTTGACGCTGATCTAAAGTATATATACGTTATGGGGTCTAATACCATCTACAGGTTTATAAAAATGGCATTCCTTTTATTCTTTAAATTAAAATGTCATATTTAAGTAAGCCTCGGCTCGGATTTTTGTGTATCCGATTCGATTACGGATGAAAGGAAACATAGAAATTTCAAGTACAAAGCTGGACATCCAGCATTGATTTAAGTGAAAGAAATTAATTAATTACAAAATCAATGTCACCATCAAAAACATAGTATCTTATTCAATATATTAGCTAGGTTTTTTGCATCATGAAAATTGCATTGCGCAACTGTTGGCAAGAAATCTATAGGCAAACTTGTCCGTGTCCTTGCAGAACTGTCGCCGCACAACGGACTAATTAAATGCCTGGGCAATTACAAGGCAATTGAATTATGCAATTTGCATAAATAAAAGAGAGAATGGGAGAGGGAAAGCAAATTAAAATGCTCGCAACTGACATAGCACAGCCTCCATCAGGGGCACTGCTCTGGAAATGCCAGTGATCCAATTACACTGAGATGAAATCTGCCGGGCGCCACGTGGCGTATGAGCAACGCCTTATTAAACGCGCGCCATGAGGCGGCATCAGAAACACGCATCCGAATATTACACATTTCATTCGCTTTTTATTTAACAAAAATGAGAACAAACAAAAAAAATTGTAATGGAATTTGGCTAAACGAATTTTCTTGTAAAACGGTCACGCCCAAGCGGGCGGTCTCCACTGGAGGGGGGGGCGGGGAGGGGAGGGTGTCTCAGCCAGCTTTTAGCCAAATGCCAATGCAAACTGTCGGCGGTCAGCGGCAATGACAATGGCGACACATTTTGCATACAATGATGGGGAGGGGGGGGATCACTTGACAGACGTTGGCAATGGGCGCAATATCTTAGAAGCCCAACGTTTACTTGGCTTTTCTTTTTATTTGCCAACAAAAGCAGAAGCGTGGAGGGGCGGGCGGGGCGGGCCGGGGTTGGTTGGTGACTGGCAGCAACAAGCCATAAATCAATTGACAGTGCAGAAAAATTGCAGAAAATTACTTGATATTTACGGTCAGCGCACATACACAAAACCAAAGTCAAGGGTGTGTGTGGGGAGGGCTGTGGGGTCAGTCCGGGCAACAGCTGTCTTGATATGCCACGCCCACTGTCACAAAGCCGTCACAAATGCAACAAGTCCGTTTTTTTTGTTGTTCCATTCTAGCATCAAGGACAGCCGCATTGTTGTTGGGCATAATTACATATGTTTCAGCTTCGATTGTGTGAGTGTGCCACATGTCGTATTAGTAATAAGTGCCTGTGCCACAGTGGCACAGTGGAGCAAGAATTATAATATTATTTTTTTACAAAATTGTTTAATAAATATTAAATTTTGTGCATTTCGAAAGCAGGCTTGAGGAGTTAAAATATCACAAAAAGAAATAATTTGAGAAAACATTTAGTATTTAAGTTAAATATCATTGGAAATAAATCAAATTTTATATATTTAGTTTTTTTGTATATAAAATCGAGTCTTATTAATGTTATCTAATAACATTTGAATTTTCTAGAAGTTATTAAATACATAAAATACTCGCTCAAAATGTAGTTAGAAAGAACTAAATTTGGAAATATGTTTAATTGAAGAACGGAATTAACTTATAAACTTTAACTATTAAAACACACAGACTGTTTATCTTTCAAATCAGATATTATACATATCTCAGTATCATGTAGAATATAAAATACGAAATTTCTTAATTGCGCAGGTCCTACTTTTCCAAAAAATAGGTAACATTTTGTATAGAAAAAAAATGAATAGATTTCTTCATACAAATTTCGAAGTCTTAAAAACAAACAACTGTAAGAAATATTCAGTCTTAAATAAACAAAAATCATAAATTCAAGTGCGATTAAAATTTCTTAGAAAAATTAAAAACAAGAATAAAATATTTACTCTATGCGTATTCTCATTTTATAGCGATCTTTAAATTTATTTACTTCAATCTGGAGTTTTATATGAAATGCTCACATATTGGCTGCATTTGTTGTCGTGATAATTATGATTCGACCCAATGTGCCACATCAATCGCACAACGTGGGTTGAAACTGTCAACAGCAAACGGCCTCCAATGCAATGAACTAAGCGTAGACGAATCCCCCAACCCCACCTCCAACGTGGGCCCCGCTCCTCTTGTCTATCGGATGTTTGAAGCTTTTACGCTCCAGTCCTGCTGTGCACTGCAGGCACTGTGGCTGGGGGTGGGAGGGGGTGCTCTGTGCATGTAATTATTGTGTCAACTAAGGTGTGTGTGTGTGTGTGTGTGTGTCACGGAGCCAACTAAGAGACAAAAGCAGAAAGCCTTGTGCAGCTCCTATGCCCGGGCCAAAGACAGTTGTTTATGGCTCAAACTAGACTCATAATTGCATTGTTGCCGTTGTAATTACTGGCAAACATGCAGTTAATTAAAATCATTAAAATGCCTTTGAGCCAAAAACATCGTCAGATGGCAGCAGGGCAGGCGGCAGCAGTTGCTGTCAACCAGCTGGAAGGGCCAATAGAATGGCCCGTGGAATGCGAAACAGTCTCAGCCCCGTTGACTGCTTTAATTTCCGACCCACGACAGCCAATCCCTACGGCAGGATATACGTGTACATAGACATTTAAATGACAGCAAATACTCGTACATACTACATGGAATATCAAATGTTGAGCTAGCTTTAACGAAGCTTAAATGCCCTTGTCGATATATTTAACTATAAGAAGTTATATTCATTTAACCCAAAGCCATATTTAAGCATAAATTTGTTTGTTACATTATTATAGAATATTAAAATCGAAGCGTTTTAACACACTCGCAGATCTGATACTTATCAAGCCCGGGCGAGCCTGAATTTCATATTTGTTTTCTTTTAACTATGCCACAGAAAACAGGCTAAGCCAGAACGGATAATCCGGCTTGATTATTATTATTATTTTATATACGTTTTCAATTAAATTGGAACACATTCAAAGAATCAAGGTTTAAAATCTGTCACGAATGGGCGAACAGAACTAAAAGCGAGAAACCGATTTATGCCGTTAACCGAAACACATCAAATTTAATTTCTATATAAATATGAAATGTAAAATTACAAACAAATTTAAATATATTTATGTTAAATTAGGATATAGTGAACTTCACTAAGATAAATTCCTTATAATAAAATAAAATAAAAGTAGAACAGTTTCGATGAAAAAAAACTTTCTCTATTTATTTTTATTTATTTATTTATTATTATTGCAAGGAAAAGTCTCTTTTAAGATTAAAATAATTGTGTTTAAGTGAAGATTAGACTCCATACTGGTCGTCATTTACATATATGTATGTATATCAGTGCCAAGCAGTACCTCATGCCTACACTTTCAATTCTTACAGTTAAGTTCTTGAATATTTCATAGAATATGATGAATATGTCAAATATTTTGGTTTAATACAAATTACAGTCTTCTTTAAGATTAAACTAATCGTGTTTTATTGAAGATTAGACTCCATACTGGTTGCCTTATAATATCATTTATATATATCAGTGCCAGGCTTTAACTCACAGAGTATGTGTGCCCTTTGCCTGACGACTTAGTCTGGCACGTTTTGTAGTCGGTTACATTGCCATATTAGCTGGCTAATAGATTTATTTTGATTAATGCTTCTTAGTGCCAATACTTGGGACAAATGATATAAGATTGCCTGTTAAGGCAACATTTGCAGACGACACGGCAAAATCATGTAAATGTCACACGAACACATACGATAAATCAAATTCGAGATATTGTTAGTGCACAAGGTTGACGTGGAAAGGCAGTTAGAGGGCATAATAATACTTTTTTAACGTTTAACAAAATATCAAACTTAATCGAGGTAGGAAATGTTTTAGAATTGTCAACAAATGCTAAAAAAACAGTATTGTTACGTTAATTAAATATATCTTAACTATCTTTATCAACACTAACTTTCGTTAGTGAGAGTTTGTCGAGTGTTGCCATAACTTAAAACAGAAGCTTAACTCTGTTTTGCAACACCAGCTTCCGTTTGGCTAAATAAACTTGACAACACTGGAGTTTACAACACATTAAATTATGTGTATGTATATATTTCAGCATATATATTTCTATATTTTTCTATATGTAGAGTAACTAGAAGACTGTGTAATCCTTCCAGTGTTGATTAATGAGAAAACTATTGCAATAATCATTACGCTGAGCCACATTGCCCAACATTAATCCAAACTTAAGGCACAACAATCGAAACGCACGCATAAAACATGCTGAATGTTGATGAGCATCATTGGTAAAGTTGATTATAAATACAATGTCGTATTCATGGCCAGCACTGGCAACGCATTCCTATAATTAATGAGTTTAGTCTGGAAGGACCTGACAATGGATAAGGCCGAGGCGTAGGCGGAGGCGGAAACTACGCCCCAAGTTTGAGGTGTGGCATTGTCATTGTTTTTTGCGTCTGTTTTGCAGCTGTTATATTATTCAAACGTTTGCCTTCGGATAATTTGCGCACGTGCTAGAAATTGTGTGTCCTTGGGCCTGATGCGAGCCTTGGCTGGGTAGCGGCAGCAGGTTTGAGGTTATGTATCCATAGATACCACCAAGTGCGAGACATTTGTCTTGGCCATGGTAATCAAATATGTACAAAATTTGCGACTGAAAGAGGCGCCAGGCGAACGCAATTAAAATCTTACGACCACTGAATATGAAAAGGTGCTATATCATTTTTGAGTACTCTCCCCTATATTCCACGGGAAACATTTTAATTGTCGAATAAATGTTGCGGAAATAATTTGCACCGAAAACCATAAAAGGAACTCGAGTTGAAGATAAGGCAACGCGTGAGCAAAATGTGCAACGTCAGCAAAGTAATAACGGAAACAGTCGAAGCAAGTGATAAAAACAGGAATAAAGGAGAGTGGAGCAAAAAAGGCAGGGCAGCTGGGAAAGCGGAGCAGGATGATGGAGTGAGGATGAGCTGAGATGATGTGTTAGAGCTGGGACGTGCCTTTCGGACAACAGGTAATAAAGCAAACCAGAGACAAACGAAATTGAGAGAAAGAATAAAGTGGTTTAGAAAGAGATGGCGAACCTGAGCAGAACGCAGTCCATTAGAAACGGGTAAGAAATTTAAACAATAATAAAACTGAAATTAATCAGATAATGTTGACATGATTGGGCACTACGAGTTAGATAAATTCAATTAAGGTCTAGAATTTACAATTTTATGTGTGTATTAGGATTAAACTTAAATTCAAAGCTATTTGGTTATTATATTCCCTAAATAAGTCAAAGAGCAGTTGGTATTTTGTTAATTAACATACGCTTTTACTAAAAAGATAGCTTTTATAAGAACATTAATTTTTCTAAGATTTTTAGAATATAGATTTTTCTTTTATTAAAGAATGTTCAATTTAAGAAATAAATAATTAGGTCCTAGAATTAAACATTAACCTTAAACAGATTCGGCATGAACAATTTTATGAATATTGCTGTCTTTATGAACTCTCCAGTTCAGTTCAAATAGGTGCATTGCCCGGCTACAATCATTAAAGATGGCCTACGCTGATAATAATATAAGTATAAAAAAAAAATCAAACAAGCATAAAGTGAAAAATAAAGGCCACGTTTATGAGGCCCCTCGAGCTTGCGCCGGCTGCTCCCCAGCTGGGAAGCTGTGAATAACCAAATGGCTGAGCTGTTGTTTTCATATTTGTTAGCCAGGCTAAATTGATGGCAAACAGAATTGGGGCAGCTGTTTTCTATCGTTATTTTTTTTGTGTTTTTCATTTTATGTTTTGTCTCATTTTAGATTTTGGCCATGTGGTTGCTGTTGCTGGAATGAAAGGATGCTTTTAACAGATACTTTACGCAAATCCCAAGAGAAAACATTGGCACACTTGGAGCTGTCGAAGGAGAGACAATCAGCGCAGACTGGCTGCCAGGCAGGCATCATTAAAAGTTAAAAAAGGATTTTCAACGGATTTGCGAGTTTTTCGACTGCGCGCCAAAGACAAACAGAAGCCATCAATTTACATATAAGAGCGTCCACGAGCCAAGCGTTCCACAAAAAATATTTGGAGCAACAAATTTAAGCGCAGAAAAGTATGCAACACAAAGCACAACATTAACAGTCGAAAGTTAGCGACCAGCAGATACCCTGCCATCAGACCCGCATGGCCGCGAAGTATAGTCGTCCTTCAAAAGTAACTATATATATACACAACGGCTGTGCTTCTTCTTGTACTTAGTTCCGCAATATGAAAACTTCAGACTCGAATAAGGAAATCACCTAAAAAAAAATTTTAAAAATACTCAAATAACTTCTGCATTTATTTACCGATTGTAATGAAATTATCAAGGCTTAAAGATGGTATTCCAAGATGTGTAAAGAACAAAAAGTAAAACTGATTCTGAGAAAGTTGACCTATGTATATAACGTTGGCAGATGAAGAATTAATTGGTTGCTGCCTTTCAAGTCGAATCCAATATGCCCTCTCTCTTACTCATATGCAATGGGTATATGGGATAAAAATAAAGAACTGAACTCAAGACTTGGTGACTGTCAAGTAGTCGCATAGTTGTCGTACCTCAGCGCCACTCGACGGCCTGCCAGGCAGCCAGCCTGCATTCTCCATCCTGTCAGCCGGCGTTGTCCTTGAGCTGTGCTTTGGCTTTTGCCTTTGTTTTGCTTAAACTTGGGCCATGGATTAGCTAAATGCAGGCGCACTGCTCTGCCCGGCCCTTCCTGGCCTTGCCTTGCCCTACACTCTTCTGGCATGTTAGTAATCCAAGCCACGCCCTTTCCATTTTATTTTTTCAATTCCATCCTGCACCCTTCAAGCTAAATATTTCGCCTTCTTGAGTTTTTATGAGCTGCTCAACTTGGCTTTTTTCGCTTACTTACACCTGGTGTTTAGCTTATTTTTACCTGCACTTACTTGTTTGCGTCTCTTTTCCACCTAACTCGCCCTGTCTCTTGCGCACTGCGCCTTTGGCGACATTGAGCTATGACGTCGACCGCTTTTAATGACCGAAGCTCTGCCCTGGGCTATGTGCGGCATCTGTGCCTTTGAAATGGAATTGCTTGAGTAGCTAAAATATAAAATCACATTTACAGCAATTTTACCTAATTACAACCAGGCTCGACTTGATGCTATTTTACAACACTGCTTTTATGATTGGATTAGAATTCTCAACCTTTTTTTAGGCAAGTTTTACACGTAGATTTTTCATTCGATTGTACATTAAAACATGTCTTATAACAACATTTTAATGTTAGCTTAACATACAAGTTTTAACAGTATTCTGTTCGCCGAATTCATGACTGTAATATGTCTGTTGAGTTGTTGAGAACGTTTAGCATTATTTCTGCAAATGATAAAATGAAATTTTAACTATATTGAGTTCAGAAGTTTTACACTCTTAAGCGTATAAAGTTTATCTATATATGACTGATTGACTGAACCCCAAGAAGTGGAAAGCTAAGCTTTTTACAGAATTTTTCTTCCGTTGGGAGACGTATTTTTACGGTTGTTGAAAGCCGTATGGGCCACAATTCAATTTTCGTGGGTACCGCAACAAGCTCAACTTCAAAGGATCACATTTAAAATTAATGAATACTTGAAACACAAATGTCGATTTTAAATTTAACGAAAATATATTGCTTGGCAAGGCCGCCTAATACCTGCTATTTAAATATCATAGTGTATATTAAAAAAAAAAGGGCGTCAATTACGTTGAAAGTGGTGTAGAAAATGCTATAAAATCCCATTTTAGGGCCACTTAAATGGCGCAGAAGAACTGTGGGCCCAAGTCATAAAGCAGCGGAAAGGAAGTGCAACCATTTCTGGCGCATCCTGCAGCACCAACAACGAGCATCCGCCGCTCGGGCCAGAAATTGTAAAATTTTCGCAGCGGACAAACAAAAGCGCGACCAGGATGTGGGTGCCCAAGTGGGCTGTGGTATGGGACCAGGAGCAGGACAGCGGAAGAATATACCAACAGAGCAGTTACATTTACAGTTGCAGTTGCAGTTACCAAGTTTTATTTGCTGCATCTATTGCCTAATGCTTTTAACGGGTTAGGTCAATAGATTTAGCAGTCCTCCCGCCCGCTCATCCACTGACCAACAAATCAAATAGCGGAAAACTTTTATTTTGCAAGTTTTCTTCATGGTTCCGGGCCCGGTTTGCGGCCCGAAGAAGCTCTGGACGGGAGCCCAACGTCTTGGGGCCCATAAATAAGCAGCAAATTGCATGCTTGGCTGGCTCAGCCGGCGCATCCGAGCGGCCACCCGGACAGCACCTCCCCTCCCAGTGGACAGCCACTAAAATTGATGACTTTGTAACAGTTGTTGCTGTATTATATTTCTGGCCAAGACCTCTTGTTATTCTTGTTGTTGTTGCGGTCTTAAACCGAAGACCTTGCTCTATAATTCTGTTTATGCGTTAATTATTTCATTAACGCTCCATTGAGCTCGCCGCCTTCCATTGCAAATTATTCCAGCCTATTGGATTTAAGTATTTCTGATTTTTGACCATAATGAGGCCAGGATAATCGCCAAACGGCCAAGATTGGGGCAGGCGTGTGGCACTTGTAACTGAAATTGTGCAATCGTCGGGAAATGGAATGCCACATAATGGATTTCATTAGTGGGTTGCAGAAATGGGGCCCTGGCATGTCCTGGCCACAGATAATGTGCAGCGATAATGTAACCAGAATTTCTCTTCCAATATATTTTAATTAAATGCTTTGTGCTGTGATGGGGGCATTGATTACCTACTTATTGGGCACATGTCCGTGGACGATGGGCACTTGAATGGCTTTCATTTTGGGGTGTTTTTTTTGTATAACCCCAATTTCGAAAGTCCATTAAAATCAAGTTACTGACGTCGGCAATGTTTAAAATCTGTTATTTGGACAGCGTCGCTTTATAAAAAGGGATTGAATTTTCAGATCATTTAGAACAGTGTGAAAAGACTTTTCGATCAGACAAACTATCGATAAGCTCCGCGTCGATTCATCGATTCATCATCGCTTTGTAACGTTGCCAGACTGCGTAGAATTTAGTTCTTTAAAGGAACCCTTCGGATGATCCCAAAATGTCTTCCACCCGTTCAACTTATTCAAGTGCCCGTCGGCTAGATTAAAGCTTTTTATTTACCTATGCGCCCGTTTTACGAGTACTTGTCTTGGCTTTATGCTCCAGCTGGCAGCCGCAAACTCCAGAAACCAGGAACCGCAGTCAAACCCACACCACAAGTGTGTACTATGCGAAATCCATTTGTATCTTTTATGTGTAGCATTGACAGAACGAACAAACAGTCGGCATGTGCTCAATTGGCAACAATAATAAACATTATTATGACTATGTCCAGGCACTTTATGCTGACTCCGAGTCTCTTAGGGCAGGCCATTTGAGTGCCGACTTCCAGCTTCACAGCTCTCAGCCGCCAGCTCACAGCTTGTGAAGCAAAGCCGGAAGAGCATTGGGCATAAAGTTTCATGACGCTAAGTGGATGATTATTTGCGATTACACGGTAGCAAGTGCGGGATAAGAGGCCGAAACGGGCAGCGGGAGCTGCAGCAAATCCTTGAAACGAAGGACACGACGACCACACATGGCTGCCTCTTTGTGTGTAATTTAATGAAGGTAGCAGCAGGACGAGAACAAGAAAGCCAACGACGACGACAACAACAGAGCGCAACCAAAGCCAATACAAATATGCGGGCCACTGAGGGCAGGCAGTGGTCCGTTTTAACTGCCCCACGCTTAATGTGCACCACTTTGTTCCAATACGGAGCCAGCATCGTGTCCGTTACTGGCAATGATTATGTGTTAATGTTCAGAGCACGCGTTTTTATATCGATCGCCAAATTGGCTGCTAACAATTGATATATGGCGGCAATTGGAAAACACGCATTACTCAACTGGGAGAACCATGGCCCGGACCAGATCCAGAAATTTGCTCATAAATGCAGCTCGTAAATCTTCTTTTCAAGCGCACAATAGTTTTTGTTTTTTGGGTCGCCAGCCCGAATCGACGCGCGTTCATCGCATGACCGGCAGCCAAAAGCCATAAACATGAAAAAACTATTCATTTTGTGCCGCTGACGCAACGCGCAGTTGCCCCAAATGAGGATGCAGCTATCCACCACAGATAGAGTTTATAATAAAGAAAGCATCAAGCTATCCCCTTCTGCAGAATACCGCTAAATGTATGCTATTTATAATTTTAAGTCCCCAATCAAGTTAACATTTTTATATAAAAGTAACCATATGTAAGACAACGGTTACTGTAGTAGAAGAACTAAATTTTATATTTCTAGAACTTTTTAATGAAGATTGCAAGCTTCAGCAATTAATCGATGGTTAACAGAGTTAAGCAAACACTTCTAAAAGGAAGATTGCCAGCTTTAGCAATTAATCGATAGTTAACAGAGTTAAGCAAAACTTCTAAGAGCTTTAAGCGTTGCCACCTAACATTAACCGATCGAAGAATCAGTTACTATTTTGATTTCGAATATATTATTAAGCAATTAATCGATAGTTAACAGTTAACAGAGTAAAGCAACACTTCTAAGAGCTTTAAGCGTTGCCACCTAACATTAACCGATCGAAGAATCAGTTAATATTTTGATCTCGAATATATTATTCTTAATGCACTTTGCAAATGCCTTGCTGCGCATTAATTAAGCTAGACAAACACCTGGCAAGTAGTGGCAGTCGTAATTAGCAGGCACCAAGCACAAGAAAATATATATACGTATGGGATAGACTTATTTAATTATGTTCGGATCAGCGACGCCAGCACCAACTGTTGGCAAGTAATTCACATCGATTTTCTTAGCTGAAAAAGACAGCATCAGCGAAAAAGAAAAACTATGCATTTTTCTTCTTTTTTTTGTGTGTGCAGATATATGCGAGCTACATACGTCTGCTGACCGAGGCTTCAATTTAAGAAATTAATGTGAAATTCCTTTCAGGTTTGCCAACGGGCGCGAGGCAATAAATCTACAGCAACGCGTTACGTGAAGCTGCCAGTGCGACAAGGAGAACGAAAGAGAAAGAGGGAGGCAGAAACAAAATAGAGATGGATGCTTGTTGGACTTTCTAACACGAACCATAACTAAATTCATTTCTTCATCGTTTTCTTTTAAACGTTTCATTACTATTCATATTTTACATTTGAATTTTTTCAAATCATTACATAACGTTTTTCAGTTTTAATATAAACACAGCATTTTTCCAAATATATATTCTTAAACTTCGTGCCATTTTTTTTTTATTAAATTTATCATTACAAAAAAAGTTAATTTTCTTAGAAAACACGACACGAGCTCAGCCCTAGAAGAGTGATGACCAGCCGCTTCGGCCAGTGGCGAGTCTGGAACGGAAACGGATGCCGTGCGCAAACAGAACCAAAAGAAGAAGAAGAAGAAAAAACAACCGGAAGCCCAAGTTCAGACAGCGTGCCCAATATCTAAGGCCCATGTGCGCCATGTTTCTTGCCGAAAACTTTTTGTCTTATTTGTCGCTTTTGCTGTTGTTCTCCGGGCGCTCTTTTACGGCCTTTTCTGCGGAGGCTATAAAAGGCAGCAAAGCTGCCCGTAAAGGTTGATATATGCGGAGGGTAAAATCCTCTGGCCTGGCAGGTGGGCTTGGGCCGCTGGATTTGTAGTAGGCGTCACGGCTAGTTAAGGAGTAAAAGTTTTCAATTAGCTGCTTGTGTGCTCTGTAGCAGGCTTCATTAGCTGTTGATTGATGGAAAGGCTCGTTTAGAAAATCAGTTGGCGTTTATAAAGTACCAGAATGTACTTAACACAAGTTCCTAATGCTGAAATTGTAGTCAGTAATTGGCTAAAAGTTGGCTAAGCAGCTTAAGAAGTGTTTCCTTATACCCTCAGCTAAAAAATGTGCAAATGTCAAAAACTTAATCAGGCCAATTTTCATTTCTCTTTGTGATACCCTTACGATGGGTATTATAATTTTTGACTGAAATGTTTTACGCATAGAAGAACAGCTCTCGAATTGTCATCCGAACCGTCTACAAGGGTATTTAATCTTTGGCAATCGTATGATAAAGGATACTTCTTGTTTTCGTCAGTAAAAGGCCAATCCATTTACTTATGTAAATACTTGTTTTATTTGCTTAGAAACCGCAGCTGTTGCCTCCTTTGGCCGGAAATTGTCCTGCAAGAATTTGAGCAATTTCCGTTGAGCTTTAAACGTCAGAGCCTATTCAGTCGAAAGATGATGGTTGATCTGGGGTGGGTTTTTTTTTTGTAAAAACGTATTTAGGAGAATGTTATACAGAAATTAGCATAATTACAGCATCAACCCTTCGCAAACGAATGGGGATAGGGGGGCAACTGTACCTAACTACAGACCAGAGCAACAATGTCCCAAAAGCATCTACCCAGCTTCATAACAATTTCGTTGCGTTTGTTTTTTGAGCTGATGAAGGTACAAGCCGAATCCCCTCCCTCCTCCGCACGATCCCTCCACCATCAGTGGATAAATTTTGTTTGTTGAACAACAAGTAGGCCCAGATCCAGAACCCCGAACCCAAACCTTAGGCTAAGCCACAGCCACAGCTGCTGCTCATCAAAATTGTATGGACTTTGGGGCTGAGGGGATGAAGATGGGTACTTTTTCGGTATTGCCACAGCAAAAGTAAAACCAAACAAAGCATGCCAAAAATTATCTCGGTCACTTTTCAAATGCACGCACACTTAGACAACAAACCAGCAGAGCTACCCCTGCCGGCGGTTGGGTGGGGGGTTGTTTGTAAGTAGGGGGAGGGGGTGTGTGGGTGGCCACCCATTGAACCCACATCCTTGACAGGGTCAATGGCTGAGCGTTTTTACTACAGCCACTTGAAAGTTTATGTGTACACACTCACACACACACACACGCACGCACACTTCTGTGTGTTGTGTTGCGGCACCAAAGTTGACAACACTGTTTACCTAATGTACCGTTAAGCTGCACACTTAATGCCGTTATCATATTATTTTTTTTATTTGCTCGACTTTGTTATTGTCTCATACGCCATGGAAATTATTTTCTTAATTTGCTTTGAAGTGTATTTTATCAGGCTGGCTAAAAAGGAAACCTTGTACGATCCTAGTCGAATAAAGGATACCCTCTTAGTTTTCTGGAGTATAATCTGAAATTTGCATTTAATATAATGTACCAAGAAGAAAAGCTTCCCCTTAAAATGTTTGTCTTTTAATTTCCTGGATCAGTGTTTACTATTCGAGAACCATTGTAATTATAATAATTATAATAATGACTTTATAATAATGACGAAAATTAATCAATAAATTGATTTAATCTTTAATAATATTAAGTCTATGGCAATCATAAGCTGACATGTCTTTATCGACTCAGCAAGCTGATCTATAAGAAATATATAAATATTCATTTGCAGAACTGTATCACCCATTATTTTAATTTACAATGTATAATAAAAACAGGCGCAGCTGACTCGAAAGCGCGTTTATCATAATCGAGCATTGGGTTTAAGCGATGGACGCATATTGTACAATTTGCATTTGCCATATTTCACAAACTTTCGCCCATCAAACTTTTTTCATTTTGAAAAAAGTCCAACAACAATTAGCATAAAAATATAATAAGTGAAAAAGTTTATAAAGCTTTTTTTTTCGTTTTTATTAAAAATAAAGAGCTGCGCTCGCGGTCATAATTTAAATTTAATCATGTGCATGAGAGTGTGTATTTGTTTGGCTGTGTGGTTGTGGCAAATTTTTAGTTTTACCTCGAGCCAAATATGCGAAAAATGAACACGGCGGAAAAAACCTTCGGCGAAACGACAGCAAAAGGATTTCATTGCCGTTGCAATGCAGCTATTTTACCTTGCCAACGAGTAAGGCCGCTGGAAAACCTTGACAGCAACAGCAACAGCATACGCATGCCACGCCCAGTGCCCATTCCAACAATTTGTTGCGGGTTAAGGTCACCACCCAACCAGCACCAGCAACGAGCCTGTGCCTCAGCATGAGCATGAGCCAGAGCCTGGCTCTCTGGCCATTATTTTATGCTGCAGACATCCGCACTAACAATGGCAATGAAATGCAGGCTGGCAGCAGGAGCATCATCGGCAGCCCGTGCCCGGCCCGGGCCCGGGCCTGAGCCTGAGCCTGGCCCTCATCTGTGACGTTTAGCCGTAAACGGATTTATAGCAATGGCAGCGCATCTGCTTTCGCCTTGAAGCCGTGTCAGTTGTTGCTAGCGCCGTATACAGCTCCAGGGCACTGTCTTCGTTTGAAGGCAATCCCATGCTTTACCCAACTTGCACTTGTTTATGTTGTCATTATTTTTAATCCGACGTATTCTACTACTCACTGGCTGTCGTATGTCACGAATTAGCGCTGTCGCATTTGTTTTTAATTTTACTTACACATACATCTTTAGTATATATGTACATATATATCTGCAAAGAGCAAATGCTAGAGGGGTACAAAAGCTGCTAAGCCAGCGCAAAGTGAACGCACAAAAGAGATTTTTTTGAAAGCCACTCAAGTGGATTTCAAGTGCTGTCAATGAGTATGGCGCAGCTGTGGCTTAAAATCTTAGCTATGTGCAAAAATCAAAGTCAATGTCAGCGCCAGCAGAAGGTCAATAGCTGAGCAAATGTTGCGGCGGCAGCCGAAATGCAAACAATTCAAACAACAGCTTCTAAAGAACAATCAAAGGCTTTGAAAAAGCAAAAAAAAAACTGCCCTTTGTTCCAGCGTACTTTTAGTTTTCAAAAACACATTTTAAAATTGCGCCAGCCCTAATTGCAGCCCTGCGAGCGCCTCATCGTTCTAATCAATTGTCGACACAATCGATGAAAGTTATTTACTATTGCGATATTTTTACACACTGTTAGAATAACCGATTTATTTGATAAACATTACGCATATATCGATATTTGAAGCAGCGATGTGCCGTGTTGTGATTTTAAAATCATTGTAACTAAGCAGATGAATCTAACTGTTAAACGTGAGCACCAAATATTAACACAACTTTAATATATCTAAAGTGCATTAAATTACTTAACCATAAGAGTTCCTAATTTCATATTAGAAGTACTTATTTAAGTGAACACAAGCATAACTGAGTTTACGTTGTCAAAGTAACGAGTCAAACAGTTACATTCGATAGTAACCATTGCTCAAAAATACTTTTCATTGGTAACTGACAATTAAATATCGTTCATCGCTATTTTAACGCGTGCTCTTTCTTTCCTCTTGCTCCAACATGGCTGATCAGGTAAGGCAGCAAAAATGTGTTCAAAATTAAATAAAATACGGCATTTAATGCGCTGCTATAAGATAAATGCACTGTGAAATGTGAAATTAAGTGCGTTGTGAGTTGAACTACACAATTGCTGTGCAGCGCAATCATTGTGAGTGAATTGTTTGAGGAATCAAAATTCAACAGCCAGATAGGCCAGCATTCAACCTAACCACACTTGCACGCATGCTTCGAACGCTGGTGTCTCACAATGTACACACTCGGAATTTTATTATTATTATTTTTATAGCAAACGGAACGTGCATTTCGCAAGCAACACTCGGTGCCGACAACGCGTCGCAAGAGTGCCAACGGCAAGAAGCGCTTGCGTTTTTATCGTCAAATTGGGTTGGGTTTTAAAATCCCAGCCGAGGTAAGAGTTTCAGTGCAAATTTGACTAATGTTGCGTCCCCGTTTTTTCTGTTCCATCTTTCCAAACAACAAATGCCCCGCCTGCGCCCACCTGCACGTTTATGTACCCCGCATCCATTTAACTTGTCGCGTGCCATGCTAAACAGAACGAGCGCGCCTTCCAAAAGCAGTTCGGTGTTAACCTTAACCGTAAGGTCAAGCCCGGCGTCACCAAAAAGAAGGTGCTCCGCCGTTACCGTGATGTTGGTCTCGGTTTCAAAACGCCACGTGAGGTATGCATGCCGCCAGAAGAAAACCCCTTCAATGTTGCTCATAAAAAAATACTAGATTTAACGCTCTTCTCTTTCCCGCAGGCCATCGATGGTACCTATATTGACAAGAAGTGCCCCTGGACTGGTAATGTGCGAATTCGTGGCCGCATCCTAACCGGCGTTGTGCGCAAAACTAAAATGCAACGTACTATTGTCATTCGCCGCGATTATCTGCACTTTGTTCGCAAATACAGTCGTTTCGAGAAACGTCATCGCAACATGAGCGTCCACTGCTCGCCCGCCTTCAGGTATGTCTAGTTCATTACTCTCAACACTATGGAATATCTTACTATGATGATAAAATCATGACGGTCTTCATAAAACAAATTGCTGAAGCAACTTGACTCTTTTTACGAAACGTAAAAATACTGACAAACCATAAATTAAAGTCTTTTTAGCAGCTTTCATGTGCAGTGTTTTAACTAACCTCTCCTTTTATTCTTGCAGAGATGTTGAGCACGGCGATATCGTCACGATTGGCGAATGCCGTCCACTCTCAAAGACCGTGCGCTTTAACGTATTGAAAGTCAGCAAGGGTCAGGGCGCCAAGAAGAGCTTCAAGAAGTTTTAAGTGAGGACAACCACTGGATAAAAACAATATTTGTAGCATTATTCTTTTTGAATAAAACAAAAAAAATGTAAATGTAATCATATTCTGTCTAATTTTTTTAGATCTTTTTCAGTACTTTCAGCATCTGCGACAGTCTGTTTTCTCTAAAAGGTGTGTATTGAATACAATTTATATTAAAATTTCTAATGCATTTTCTGATGATAAAATCATGACGGTCTTCATAAAACAAATTGCTGAAGAACCTTGACACTTTTTACTAAATGTAAAAATACTGAAAACCATTAACAGATTCTTGCAGCTGCCAAAAACTAATATTTTATACTAATGTCTGTCTTATTTTATTATATTTACAGTTTTTTATTGCTGCCATGATGACTTGGAAATAACAATATAAATGTATTCAAATTGATTTCAATAAAAGCTTCATTAACCAAATAATCATAAACAAAAGATTATTTCCTTTCGATAACTATATAAGGCCCCAATTACAATAGAAAGAGTGATCTATTGAGCGAATACCTACGGTTTCAGATGTTCTAACTAATATCGAAAAAATTAAATTTTTCTGTCCGTTCAATCAGCGTTCGTACAAATAAATCCCCGTTTTGTTACAATGCTTAGTTCGCGTTCGTTTGGATTAAGAATTAAGATTGGGACAATAATAGCTATCTGCCTTAGAGCAATATCCGCCCAATGAAGCTGTCCTGCAATAAAGCTTTCACTGTTAATGCAATTGTACACGAAGTTTAAATTGTGCGCCACATTTGCAAATAGTATGAAGCAGAGCGAATGACTTGCTATTCGATAGTCTGGCAACGCCGCATAAGCTCTCAGCTGTTGCCCTGCACTGGCAACACTCTCAGACGCTAAACAAAAAATAAGAGAAAAATAAGAAAAATGGAAACAGCGGGACCTGCTGCAGAAATTGGTAAAAATACAACATATTTAAGTTTGCCGTAAAGCCAAAACTAAGCACTAGGCATAATTAAGCCTAATCATAGCGAATTGGCGCAGTTAGCAACTCAATTGCCGGTTTAAATTAACGCACAAGCACAACCTAAAAACCGTCTACAAATTTTTGCATTCTTTGTCCTCAGAGCTGCTCGAGCGCGTTTTACTGCGTCTGGGCAATGCCGATAGCGATGAGAAGCTTGAGAACACTGTGGGCAAATTCCTGACGCCAGTCATAATCAAAATCAATTCGCCCGACAATTTGGTCCGCGCAAAGGTAGAGTAGAACCAGACGACAGCGGCTGCCGCATGACGCTGCAAAAATATTGTTCAAATCTGACCAAAAACAAAAAAAATTTTAAACCAGGTGGTTGAGGTGCTGACACACATTAAGCGACGCGTAACATCACGCAGCCAGGTGCAGATACCCGTAGAGGCACTTCTGGATCAGTATGCGGCCCCTGACAGCACGACATTCTTGAAGAACTTTGCCATCATCTTCATCAGCATGGGCTTTCCCCGCCTGCCGCTGGCACAGCAAACCGCGCTGGCTGCCAAGGTAGTCAGCTGCGAGAGCAAGTTGGAGAACTATCAGGACAAGCTTTTTACGCTGCTGCTGCCCATATTAAGCGAGATGAAAATACCGGATGATCCGGCACAGCGAGCTGAGCTTTTTAAGATTAACGACAAGCCCGCCATAAGTGTCAGTTTTCTGTCAATGCTGCAGGATGTGCTGCTGTTGCCCTATGGCATTACACAGGAGCAGGAGGTGCCGCCTGGACTGAGTCCGTTTAGTTTTAAACGTGTCATTGCCAACAACTGGCGCGCCGAGGAGCTGGAAAAGATCAAAAAGGGCATTGTACGCCTTCTGTGCGCCAGCGTTTTCACCGACAACGAGATCTTTGTGCTACTTGTGGTTGCCTCTGCCGACACACGCTTCGGCGTGGCCACGCCTGCCATTGCCGAGCTGAGCAAATTATGCACCATGCTGGACTTTACTAGTCCAGCTGTTACTTCAGCGCTTTACACACTGTTCATTGGCAATCAGCATAAGCAAACGGAGCGCCAGACACGCCCTTGTTGTGCTCGTGTGCGTCAGAAGTTGCTGCAGTATCTGATTAAGTGCCGCGGCAAGGGC
Source organism: Drosophila borealis (assembly GCA_035045885.1). Lineage (NCBI taxonomy): Eukaryota > Metazoa > Arthropoda > Insecta > Diptera > Drosophilidae > Drosophila > Drosophila borealis. The sequence continues at coordinate 2,888,030 of JAWNOR010000206.1, read as the reverse complement.
ATCAATGTGGGCAAGGGTCTGCAGGTGATCTTCGATGGACTTTTTGGCACCAATACCAATCAGAAGTGCAAAGTGCTCGCTCTGCAATTCGTGGAGCTTGTGTTGAGAGAGTGAGTTATTGAGTTGTTACGTCTTAAAATCAGTTTTCGTTCCATATTCTATTGACTCTTCATAGTTATAGATATATAAATATAACGATCAATCCTTTTTATTTACTCATAGCGGTCCACGTGAGGTAGTCTCCAAGGTGTCCAAGGTCATGCTAACGGGCATCACAAAAGTCATCGGACGCGACACAGTTGAACCGAATGATGTGCAGAATGCAGCATATTCCGCTTTGGCTCAACATGCACGTAGCTTTCCTCAGGATGTTAGCCAGGATCTGAAGCTGGTACTGGGCTATTTTAATAATTTAGCCACTTGTACACCCGATTTACATAGCTCGATACGCGAGGCATTGGTCTCCATGGCGCCAGCTTTTGCTTGGCAAACCAAGACCAAATCGGATGCCATGGAAGTGGACACGGATGGCGATCCATCCCATGTACAGCTAGACGGACAACAGCATTTGCTGCTGGCCATGTTGCTGGACAATGCCGAGTCCAAGATCCAAATAGTGCAGAATGTAACCAGCGTCTTCCTGACCAGCTGCTATCCAGAGTTTTATGCACCAGCGCGTTATTTGCTGCTGCTCATCGCAGGCGAGCGGTGGGTTAAACTTATATATGCATCCTAATCCAGCTAAATATCTTGTTCCTATATACAGCAATTCCTTGCGTGAGCATGTGACCACCTATTTGTATGGCACTTCGAAGAAGGATCATGTCAACTACAGCATGCTCTCCTCCATTGAGCATACGGGCAAACACACCAGCGAGTCCATTAGTGATTTTAATCAATTGTCACAGGAGCAGCGACGTGTATTGTTGCCTAGTTTCCATGTGATGATGGCCCATGTCCATGACATGGCTAACAAGCGGCTGAAGAAGAGCAACGCCTGCGTTGTGGTGGGACGCACCAAGCTTCCCTACAGCCTGGAGGTCTACGAGGAGATGCTCGACTACTTGCGACTCTGCTTGTGGTACTCGGCGGGCGTTGTAGCGGAACCGGGTGATGAGAAGTACACGCACGAGCTTCGCAAATATATAACCATTAATTACGACGAGGATGAGTCCAATGCGCTGCATCAATATTTACTTTTCGTCCAACGCGGCGTAGAGGCCAAGCGCAGTGAGTTTGAAATTATACGGAATTTAACCCTTGGGGTTGGCAAATTGAGATTAACTGTTCTTTCTTGTGCATCTTTTGCAGCTGAATCCAGTTTGCTTTGTCTCTATGATCTGCTAAATGCTGCACCCGAAATATTTGCGCCGAAGCAACTGCATCTGCTCGAGCCTTTGAGCAACTCTCTCAAGGATGTGTCGGAAACAATGCGCATTAATGTCGCCCAGGTTTATGGAATTCTCTGGGCCTATGGACTTGCAGCTGATAAATTTGATCAAGAGGTGGGCGATTGTCTAACCAGCTTGACTCAGAAAACTCTGGAGCACAAGCATGGCTGGTTGCTGGTCGTGGGACACACTTTCAATCGCAAAATCGAACAGCTGAAGCAGCAGAACTCCAGCAAGGACTACGCCAACTGGCCACCATTTATAAATGCTGTGAAGATTATAGGTAAGTGAATGGCTTGAATCTATCTATGTTAATTATAGAACTATTTATTCTGGCCAATTGAATGACTGACTGACTGTTAATTACCGCACAGCGTAGACCTTAAATTGCAAATATAAAAATGGGCGATAAGCTGGTCCAAATCCACACTTTGGTTGCAAATAGGCCAAAAATGGAGTTTATATTTTATGAAAAACATTGTGACCGAGGAAAACCTGATAGTATGATATTTAACAACTGCTTTCCATCCTTAGCTAAAATGCTCAATGAAGCGCAGTGGCTACTCGTCTCTGCAGCGGTCAAATGCACCTCGATGATTGGAAAGACGGTGGAGATACCCAATGTGCAGGTGGAAATTGCTGCGGAGGGCTGTAACAATGACGATGATGACGACGAAGAGATGGCCGAATTGGCAAGCATTGAGAATTCAACAAAATTTATAATTTTCAGCGTGATCTTCAAGCTGCTGCGCAGCACCTCTGTGCGTCAAAAGATACGCGAAGAGGCTGCCAAATGCTTGGGCTATTTAGCCATAGGCGATGGGGAGCACTTTACCAAACGCAATCTGGACAAGTTCTTAATGTTGGCCAAGGTGCAAAAGGATGCAGCATTAAACATAGCCATCTCGGAAGCCATTGTCAACACCCTGTGTGGCTACGATGTGAACAAGGGTCCGCCGGCAGAGTCGTTCCAAAATCAGCACTGCCGCGACGCTGATTTTGAAAAGTTTCTGATAGCCCTGATACGCTTGGTGAGCGAGCCCAATCCGCAATCGCGTCAGGCCATCTCCGTGTGGCTGCTGGCGGTGGTCAAACACTGCAGCAACCGACCCGCTGTGCTCAACAAGAAGCAGCTGCTGCAGTTTGCCTTTACCGAACTACTCTCTGATGATAGCGGTGTGTTGTACAGTTTTAAAGTCCTAACAACATTTGTTAAACATGTTTAATCTTCCACAGAATTCGTGCAGGATGTGGCGTCACGCGGTTTGGGTCTGGTCTACGCACTTTCCGACTCCAGTAGCCAAACGGATTTGGCCAATTCGCTACTGGATCAGCTTATAGGCGGCAAACGTCAGGTTAATCAGGTCTCTGACGACACTGAGCTCTTCGCCGAGGGCATGCTGGGCAAGACGCCCACTGGCGGTAACATAACCACCTACAAGGAGCTCTGTTCTCTCGCATCGGATCTCAATCAGCCGGACATGATCTATCAGTTTATGCAACTAGCCAATCATAATGCCACCTGGACTAGCAAACTGGGCGCTGCCTTTGGCCTGAAGACGCTCTCCGCGGAGTCGCGTCAGAAAATGCAACCATATCTGGGAAAGATAATACCGCGTCTATATCGCTATAAATACGATCCGACGCCCAAAATACAAAACTCCATGATATCTATATGGGACACCATTGTCAGCGACTCTAAGGAGGTAACGGAGCAGTACTATTGGGAAATCCTGCGCGAGCTGCTGGACAATCTCACCTGCACGGAGTGGCGAGTGCGTATTGCATGTTGCCTAGCTGTGCGAGATCTTCTCAAGAGATCCAATGGTCTTCGTTTGCGCACCGAGGAGCAGCTGCCGTCGTCTTCTGCTGCTGCATCGACCAGCAGCTGTGTCAATCCACGTCGTGTGACGCCCGACAGCATGGAGGTGGATGAGCTGCCCGAGCCGGAGCTTAGGGAACTCTGGTATCAGCTGTTCCGCGTCATGGACGACATACAGGAGGGCACGCGCATGACTGCGCATGGCACAGCCGCATTTCTGGGCAAACTGTGCGTTCTGGCAGCCTCATCGGAGCACGGCAAATCCGGAACAGCGGTGGCTGCCTCCATTCTGCCATTTTTGCTGGAAACGGGCGTGGCCCACAAGGTCGCCGACATACGAAAGGTCAGCATTAAGACCATATCGGATATGATTGATTCATCGGGCGTTTTAATTGCACCACATCTTGCCACGCTCATACCCTGTCTACTTCGCGCCACTGGCGAACTGGAGAACACCAAGCTATCGTATGTGTCCACGCGTCTGGGCGCTGATAATGAGGCCCAGGAAGCTGTGGACAGTCTCCGCGCTGAAGCAGCTAAATCGCATCACACCATGGACGCGATCAACAAATGCGTACATTTTATTGACTACCCGGTGCTGGAACGCATGACACCAGAGCTGCTGGAGCTAATGAAAACCAGCGTCAATCTAGGCACCAAAATTGGTTGCGCACATTTTGTGTGTCTGGTAAGTGAGCTGGTCTCCTCTCCTCCTCCACTTGCTTCGGTCGATTGTAATTCACATATTCTCCTTACAGGTCAGCATTCGTCTGGGCAAGGAGATGACGCCCTTGGTGGGAAAATATTTGGGCGCCTGTTTTGTCGGCATCAAAGATCGCAACGTCACCGTGCGCAAATACAATGCCAGCGCCATTGGACATCTCATGGGATTGGCCAAGGTGAGATAATACTTTCCCTAATCCCGATTCAAACATAACCAAATGTCTTGCCATCCCACTTCACAGGAACAATCCATTAAGAATCTTTTTAACAAACTGGACGAGCTGTATATGGAGCAGCCCAACAATCGCTCCATAGCTTTGACCATACAATCGATTAATAAGCGACACCACGAGCTGCTCAAGGACTACATGGACTGTATGTTGCCGTTGATCTTCTTTGCCATGCACGAGGAGCAGAACGAGGAGAACAAGGCCAACATTGAGCAATGGAAGGATCTGTGGAATGACATAAGTCCCGGCGATGCGGGCATCCGTCTCAATTTGCATGTCATCATACCCAAGCTGGAATCATCCCTGACCGATGCCAGCTGGTCGCGCAAGGCACAAGCGGCCAATGCCATCCAGAATATTGCGAAGCGCCTGAGTGGCAGCCTGGAGATGGCGGATCGTGTGCGACTAATCAAGCTACTGCTCAGTGGGTTGCAGGGACGCACGTTTGAGGGCAAGGAGCGTTTATTGCAGGCTCTGGCTGCGCTCTGCAAAAATCTCGATCGTCAGCACGAGGTCTGCGCCAATATTATCGAAGCGGCAATGCGCGAGGCGCGCAAACAGGAGCCCGTCTATCGCACCATGGCATTGGCTGCACTAGGCGAAATATTGGATGTGCTGGAGGCGGATCGCTTTGAGGAGGTATACAACATGATCTGGTATCTGCTGGAGAAGAAGGAGCTGCGCACGGGCGACTCCGATGATGAGGATGAGCCCGGCTGCAGCAATGCCAACAAGGATTTAAGCGCCGATGAGCGCAACAAACGGGCCCAAACGCTCAACAAGCTAAAGGAGGTGGTCTGGGAGACACTGGGAAAATCGTGGCCCAAGCATGCCATTGAAACCCAGCACAGATATCAGCTCTTCTTTGCCGAGAACTGCACCAGCATTCTGAGTGAGAGTACTCGTCCCGTGCAGGTCAGCCTCCTGGCCGCGCTAACCAAGTATGTCGAGCGTTTATATATTTTCGATGAGGCGGCCAAGCTGCCAGAAATGGCGCTCGAGCGCAACAATCTGGAGAAGAAGCCCAAGACAGAGGCGACGCCGTTGCAGACACGTGAGGCAATTGTGCAGAAGATCTGCAATGATGTCCTAGCCGCAGTCACACTCGCCGCTGGCGTGCCTCATACGGGCCTGAAAAAGGAAGCACTCAACATAGTCCTCATGCTGATCAAACGTCTCAGCCTGACCAGAGATCGGGCCACGTTGGCGCTGCTTAAGCAAAATTTCGAAACGAACCTACCCAAATTTCAGCGCGACTCTGCTCCCGAGGTCCGTTGCCGCATCAAGGACATTGAGGAGAAGCTGGCCAAACTGGACCATCCCAACTGAACGTCAGAACACACAAAATAATATCGCCCAAAATTAATTACACGAAACCCAATGGAAGCACGCTAGGCTAAGAATCAATACTTAAATTCCGATTAGGCAGGGCGCAAGGTATAGTTTGGGGAAGCATCAAATTGAATTATTTATGTAATGAAAAAAATAATAATTTATATTTTGAAATAATAATTGACATAAACGAATCATTTTATTTAGATATCATAGTCATAGAGCGATTCGGGCATAGCTCTTTTTTGACAAATTGTAAGGGTTCATATTAAAACAAAATGGGGATTCCCCTTTTTTAGCCTTCGTAGCTATCGCAAATATATTATTTAGGAAGTTTATTGTGATATATCCAGAACGTATCTTTTGATAAAAGGATCAAAACTCGTTCTTTGCTGTTGTTCTCCGCTTAATAACATAAGTTTGAGGTTTTTGTTTTTAGGAAGAATATACCTGTATACCTGTGCAAATCTTAAGATTTTTGAGGAAACAACGAAGCGATTCTCTCAATCTTAGATCAATTAAAATTCTTTGGCTCATTAGGTAGCAAAACTTTGGCCGCATGCAATACCAAATACCGGCCTTTGGAATTTGTAGCTTACGGATTATGAAAATAAAAGTAATTCGATTTTATATATGTAGATATATAAATAAATGAATAGCTCGGCCTTGCGTGTCTATCAGTCAGTGCATTCGAGTTTTGCTTGACTCCAAACTATTCTCAAACGTAATAAATAATTGGACAGTACTTACATAAAGTTTAATGATCGAATATCACAGCCGCTAAGTAATTGATATATATTAGTTCTATCTACAGTGGGTCAACGCAGAAACGTAAATATAATTCATCCAGAGACTCTAGCATAAAAGTCTTGGGATTGAAGCGTATTTCGGGCACCGTTCGCTCACAGAACTCCACACGATGTGATCTCAAAATGTGAGCCACGCCCAGCTTTAGCTGGAGCAAGCCGAGCCGGCTGCCTATGCAGCCATGTGGACCAGCACCAAATGGTATATAAGACATGGGTATTATGTTTTTTATATGCGCCGGTGCAAATCGTTCGGGATCGAAATGTAAGGGCTTGGGCCAGTACTAGAAGAGTAAGAATTAGCGTGCGACTTTCCTTGGGATTCAGTTTGCAGCTCACCTTTGCATCACGCTGTATGCCCAATATGGATACATAAGCCGGCATGCCAGCGGGTATAACAAAGTCGATGTGCGGTTGCAGCGCGAAACCTTCAGCTCGGGTGCACTCGCGATTGATGAAGGCAGCGGCCGGATAGAGACGCAGTGCCTCCAGACAAACCATTTTCAGATATGGCAAGGTAGCTGCCGCCTCATAGCTAAGCTGATCGTCGCCACCAAAAGCTGTGGCCAGCTCCTGCCTCAAACGCTGCTGCAGCGCCGGCTGCTTGGCCAGCTCATAGAGCGTAAAGCCCAGCAATGCGGAGGAGGTCTCGAAGCCTGCAAGCAAAATGATGCCCGCCTGGGCGGCTATAAAATCCGCTTCCTGTGCGTAGTGTGTGTGTGGACGAGCGTGCTGGAGCTGCTTTAGCTGTGTAATCAGATCGACTTGACTGTCCGTGGCGTGGCGCCGCACCAGCTGCCTCATGAATTGGGCATAATCCATGGAGAAGACCTTGGCACGCAGCAGCCAGGTCCATTGAGGCAAAAAGAAGATGCACATGAAGTGGAGCACCTTTTTAACGTCGGGCCTGAACAGTTGCTTGGTCTGTTGGCGCAATGGGGATTTACCCTCACGCAATCCACCCACATCCCAGCTGTAGAACAATTTGCCCGTCACATCTGTCGTATAGAGCTGACACATCCCTCTCAATGGCAGCACGCGCTCCGCTTGTCCACACATACGCCTCACCAGATGCTGCTCAAGGTCCATCAACACCAGCTGCATCAATGGGTACATGCGCTGCTTCATGCGCCCGCTGGTAAACAGCTGCGACATGCACTGACGACTCTCGCGCCACTGCGGATACTTGGCCAGAGGCAGGGTCAGTGCGCCCATGGGATCATGTCGAGCATCGGCGGCTTCATAGCGATTCAGAAAGCTGTTGAATTCCTTGATCAGCACAAGGCGTATGAGCTCCGGATCGCGTATCATAAGCGCGGGTGTTTGGAACACAAAGAAGCCCGCCAGCTTTGCCTCACGGATGTGCTCGTCCGCGTAGATGTTCTTGAAGAGATCGCCAAAGGAAATGCGTAGGAAGAGCAACTGCTTCAGATGACCCAACGGCGTCCAGGTGGAAACGGGCAAATGCGGCAGCTGGTGACGCCGGAAGTAGCTGTAACGTTCCAGTAAATGCAGGTAGCTGAAGAGAAGCGCCAAGAGCAAGAGAGCCAAGCAGAAAGGTAGCATGGTGGCTGTAAGGAGAGGAGCATGGATTGAGACTTGCCTGACAAATTATTTGGTATATAATCATTCAGATATTCAGGTGATAAATAGCATAGACTTAATGTGAGAAATGGTTTGGTATATAATTATTCAGATGAGCTCATAATATAGCCGTATGATTGGACGTACGATTCGGCTCAGTCCAAGATTCCCGTCCAATTCATAGTTTATATTAGAATGTTATATAATAATATTATTTATAGCTATCATTTCATCTCTTGTACAAGTAAAGACGTGAACATGTACAAAAATAAAGTATTCGAAGCTCGATTTGCAGCTGATCTACAACCAAATATGCAAATATGTTAGCACTGTGCAACAAAACAATGGCAACCGGACCCTGAGCACAATGAAAAGCACATTCATTCAGAAAACGGGCGACCTTGTGATGCAACCTGATGAACCCTGGTCGCTATCTTCTAATCGCGAGCAGTCCCAAACCCTCAATGGAGACTCACGAGCAGCAGCTGGAAACAGTAGCTGAACGCAGCTTGGACAATAGGGATGACACTTGGAACACTGCTGCTGGTCTTGGTCCTTCTCCTGGTGAGTGGCTATTATTATCTGCGCCAACACTATGCCTATTGGATACGTCGTGGCGTGCCCCAGCTGCGACCCAGTCTGCTGCTGGGCAATTTGGGTGGTCTGCTGAGCATGCGAAGCAGTCCAGCTGATTTTATAGGACAACTCTACAATCATCCGGATGCACAGGACAAGCCCTTTGTGGGCATACATGTGTTCCACAAGCCGGCGCTGCTGTTGCGCGATCCGGCATTGATTAAGCGCATTATGGTCAAGGATTTTCCGAAGTTCGCCAATCGCTACTCCAACTCGGACTACAAGGGCGATCCGCTCGGCTCGCAGAATGTATTTTTCCTCAAGAATCCAGCTTGGAAGGAGGTGCGTCTGAAGCTGTCGCCATTCTTCACCAGCAATCGTCTCAAGCACATGTTCCCACTCATCGATGAGGTGGGCTGCAATCTGGATGCCTATTTGCGCCAGCAGCCGCTCCACAATGAGCGCATGCGCTGCTTCGATCTGGAGGCCAAGGAGCTGTGTGCACTCTTCACCACGGACGTGATTGCCACAGTGGCCTATGGCGTGCAGGCGAACAGCTTCAGTCATCCGAATAGTGAATTCCGTCGTCATGGACGTGCCGTCTTCCAGTTTAGTCTGAAGCGTGCGGCGGAGTTTACTTTGGTGTTCTTCCTGCCGCAATTGGTGCCGTATTTGGGCTTCAAGGTGGTGCCCGCCGAGGCAACCAAGTTCCTGCGCAAGACCATCAACTATGTGATGGCGGAGCGCGAAAAGTCCAAGCAGCCGCGCAATGATCTGATCGATCTACTCATTGACTTTAAGCGGAGCACCCAGCAAGCCAAGTCGGAGGGCAATCAGTTTGTCTTTGAGGGTGACATCTTGGTGGCCCAGGCGGTGATCTTCTTTACCGCCGGATTCGAGTCCTCTTCATCCACCATGGCGTTTGCCATGTACGAGCTGGCCAGGCACCCGGAGGTGCAGCAGCGTCTGCGCAAGGAAATCAAGGATGCTCTGACTACCAGCGGCGGACGTGTGACCCAGCAGTTGATCGATTCCTTGGAGTACATGCAAATGATTTTGCAGGAGGTGCTGCGCATGTACCCCCCATTGCCGTTCCTGGATCGCGAGTGCACCAGTGAGGATGGCTACGCCTTGGCGCCCTTTCACAAGTTCCGTGTGCCCAAAGGCATGCCCATCTATATTCCGGCTTATGCCCTGCACATGGATCCGCAGGTGAGTTACGCTTGGGAATTCCCGCCTCTAAAGCCAGCAATCCATAGAGAAAGTTCGAGGATTTTTTCTTAATCGCATCAAGAACCCCTCCTACTTTAATTTCCTCATAATTCAAACGGAATTTGTTTAACTAATATTTCTTGGATGATATTAAATTTCATTCTCTAACTCTCTAAAAAAAAGTTCCTTCAGGAATCTTCACTTTCCTTGTGTGAGGCAGTACATAAAATATTTGAATATCTATCCCAATAGAACATTTTCAAGCCTCTCAAACCTCTATTCTCTCCGGGCTTGTCTGAGGCGGAATATTCAGGAGCGGGAGTGGACAGACCAATTGTCTGATTTCCGTTCAAAACATTAAGAAACTCTTTTCAAACTGAAGTCAATTAATTTTCTAGTCCTATGGCTAATCCTGCTCTTAATCCTTTCTACGTATTGTACTCCAAAATGTTGGACAATTCTTAAACTACTTATAAAACTGCTGTTGAACATTAGTTGAGAAATATTTTCTATTGCATCTATTGTACTTAATCCTTTTCCCTTCTATTGCAGTACTATCCCCAGCCCAAGCAATTCCAGCCGGAGCGCTTCTCGGCCAGCAATCGCAAGCTGCACACCCCGTACACCTATATGCCCTTCGGCTTGGGCCCGCACGGCTGCATTGGCGAGCGTTATGGCTTCCTCCAAGCCAAGGTGGGCTTGGTCTACGTGCTGCGCAATCATCTGGTAACCACCTCGGAGCGCACACAGCGACGCATGAAACTGGATCCCAAGGCGATTATATTACAGGCCGATGGCGGCATTAATCTGAGGCTCGTGCGCGATCCCCTGGGCGTTTGAGGAGCACTTACTTAAGCTTGGAAGTTTGTCGGGAGTTCGGATAGCGCAGCAGCAATTCACCTGTCAGCGACTGACTTCAAACTAAGTTGAAATTTCGCGTGTGTTGTCATTATAAATTGTTCAAGAAAAAATTACAAATGCATTTTGATTGACTACCATTTGCGTGTCAAATCGAAAGTTGCGACATGTGTAAGAAATAGTCAAAGTGCTGTCTAGAATTTCCCCGTTTACTGAAATTATCAACTACATAACTTGATTTTGATGCACAAAAAATCATTAGACCCGAACTTAGTCTAACTAAGATCTAATAAAGTCCTTTTTTGACAATTATAATTGGGAGAAATAAAAAAAGGTTTGTCAAAGATTTAAGGCATACAGAAGTGTGTAACTTAAAAAATCTTGCTTAAAATCTGATTAAAAACACATATTTTATATCTATCTAATAAACAAATCTAAACATTTGTTTCACTCTTATGATTACTTTACCAAATAGGAAAAACTGCAGTCAAAAACAAGAGCGAAGTCGAAAAACCATTCTGAATTTGAAGCTTGTGACTCTAAAACTGTAGATCTTAGGCACATTCAAACTATGATTCTCTGATTTTTCTTCTGGCTTGATTTTTAGAGCAGATTTTAATTGGGTGTGGCAAATGCTAATACTCTATCTGACTAGGGAATGCGGACAAACAGACTCTCTTCTTATCCTGACTTTTTCTCGCTCTCTATCTCTCTCTGTCTCTCTCATCATTTATAATGTTCCTCTGTCTTTCTCTCTCTCTCTCGCTCTCCCTCTCTCTCTCTAATAATTTTTAATATTTTTCTCTCACTCTCTCTCTCATCATTTATAATTTCCTCTCTCGTTCTCTTCAGAAACCATATAATTATTATAATTTTCAATGGGTTTATTTTTAGTAATTTTTAAAACTCTCTTCTTATCCTGTTTTTTTTTCTCCCTCTTCGCCATTCTCTCTCCTTCTCGTGATTTATAATATTCCTTTCTCGCTCTCTTCATAAGCCATATAATTATTATAATTTTCAATAATTATATTTTGAGTACTTTTGTATACTCTATTCTTATTCTTTTTTCTTTCTTCTTTTTCGTCATCCTTCATTGTCACTCTCTCCCTCTCTCTCTCTGTCCCTCTCTGTTTCTCTCTGTCTCTCTCTCTCTCTTTCTCTATCTCTCTCTCTGTCTCTCTTCCTCGCCCTATCCTTTATATTGAGTCTTCAAAACGTTACTATAAATGGGCTATAATCCTTGTTGAATAAGCCTGGAAAAAATGAATTAGTATCTCATGTAATGTATAAACGTCAAGTTTCCATTTTTATGACAGGCACTGTACACTGCAAATGCAAGTATGTATATCAATCAAGTCGACAATTTTTGCGCCTGGAGTCTCGCTGTACGAATCTAATTTGGCGCGTGATTTCAACCCAAATCGATATTTAAATGGTAATTGAAACAGATTTTATGGCATATTACCTATTATAGAATTTAAGTTGATTAGAAATCAAATCGAGAGCTGGCACGCAATTTGCTAATCTTTGAAGATCAAAACTCAAACAGCTCAGGCTCCAACTGATTAGATTCGATAATAGTTTAATCAGTTTATTTACTTCCATCGAAACGCTGTCTAAATTACGTAGTTTTTATTATCAGGGACCAACCAAAATAACAATTCAAAAAATTCAAAACACTGAAAATATTTATAAAATAAAAAAAAAAAAATACCTATTGATAAGATGTTCTTTATAAGCTGAGAGCTCTTTATTAACTAAGACAAATTTATTGTAAGATAATAAAAATTTTTTATAAAATATATAAAGAAATAACACAGTAAATATAATGAAATTTCTTCAATCCCGAACAACGTAAATATATGAAAATTTCAAAGCCTAAATCAGACAGCCTTCTCGTCATAAAGTCTATCGTTAACAATCTCAAGGAACATGCCCGTTTCCAGCTGCAAAACAATGGTTTTTGCATCAAATTTAATATCCTTGGGAGTCTGCGAACAGCAGCGCACATAATGATTCTTCAGGAAGTGCACCAGACCCAGTTTGGCCTGGAGCAGGCCAATGCGACTTCCAATGCAGTTGTGCGGGCCCAGACCAAAGGGCTGATAGGCCATGGGCTCAATAGATTTGCGATTCTCCGGTGAGAAGCGTTCGGGATCAAAGTGATTTGGATTAGGCCAGAACTGTAAGAGATTAGATCATAAATTTGTCTTTCCATCTGAGCAGGTGCCTAGTTCCACAAACCCACCTTGGGATCACGCTGTAGTCCATAGACAGGGATAAAAACAGGAGTGCCGTTCTCCAACTTATAATCGTAGTAGGGTTTCAGCGACATATCCGGCTGGCCCTGACTGCTCTGATATTCGCGATCCAGAAAAGGCAGCACTGGATAGAGGCGCAACACCTCATCGACCACCATGGCTAGGTATCCCAATGAATTGATTTTCTCATAGCTCAACTTCCCTCCCTCCTCCAGCAAAGCTTCATTGATTTCCTGGCGCAGGCGTTCCTGTAGTTCCGGCTGCTTGGCCAGCTCCAGCAGACCAAACGCCATTGTAGATGAGCTGGTCTCATAGCCAGCCGTAAAGAAAACACCAGCCTGTGCTACCAAAAAGTCATTGTTATTGGCCAGATGCGGCTTGCCGGGCTCCAGGGCTGCCTCCTTGCGTAAGCCAACTAGGACATCAATTAGATCGTTGCGCACAGTGGCCGTGCGCTCCCGCTCCGACATCACATGGTTGATTGTCTTGCGTAGAAAATTGGAATATCCCTCCGTATAGAATTTAACTCGAAACAGCGACACCAACTTAGGCAGAAAAAAGGCAACAAAGTAATCCTTGCTGCGCAACAGAGTTGCTTCAAGGACCTTACGTCCCTGGGAGCGAAACTCAGCCTCGGGATTGGCCAAGCTGTTTGCGCGCACCCCGAATGCAATAGTAGCAATTGAATCCGTGGTGAATCTTGCGCATATGTCCTTGACTTCTGTTATGTATTCGCCACCCTGTGCTGGACGATGCCTGGCCAAATGTGACTCCAGATTCTCAGCTATCTAAAAAAGGTTAAACTTAAATTTGGTTGGGTGATACTTAAACCAAGGCTGTAAGGCGGTTCCGATCTTAGCCAGTTAAGGCCCTAGCCATGATTTAAAATCAGCACTACCCACCTCCACTATTAGTGGATACATTTGCTTGACCTTGCCGCTTGTAAAAACGGGCGTCAGCTTACTGCGTATCTCCTTCCAATGTGGGTTGCGCACAAAGAACAGATTGTTGTAGCCCAGCGGATCGCCATGTGGATCGCAGCGTGCATAGCGATTGGAGAAGCGATTGAAGTCCTTGATAAGCACGGATTTAATTAGTTCCGGCTCGCGTATGACCAGACCTGGCTTGTTGATGACATAGATGCCCACAACGGCCTCATCCTGCATCCTTGGGTCACTGTACACTTTCGAGATGTACATGCCGAACGAGCTCTCCTGCTTGAACACAGACGCAGTATTGCCAATAATCGGCGAGGGCGGCATAAAGGGCAAGCCCTTGCGCTGCCAATAACTGTGATTGCGCTGGAACCACAGGTAAATAGCGCTCAGCACGCCCACAATGAGAAAAAGCGCCTCCGTCAAAGCCATTTCGGGGTCTGCAAAAGTTACGGCGTGAATTTGGGTTTATTTTTGGGCAGGCTAAACAAACACTTTTCTCCCTTATAAGACAGACACGTGCCTTCCGGAAGCAGATCTAATTTAAAGTCATGTATTATTTACACATTTTATTTTTCACATAGATAAGCCAAGCTGATTTGGGAGCCGAGAACCTTGGCGTTCATCAAGGAGAACTATAGGCTAACATGTTTATTACATTTTACTGATTATATTTTGTTAAGATTGCACTAGTCTAGCGATTAAATCTCAGAAAATTGATTTAAATTTGTTCACTTCTCAGCATGCACTTTTTAAGAAAAAGTAGTTTCTTGTTTTTTGTGGCGTAAAGAAATTTTGAACATTTGAAATATTGTTCGCAGTAAAAGAGTCCTTAAATTGAATAATTTCATGTCAAATTAGGTTCATTTTATAAACTAAATTTTGTTATGGAAACTCAATTTTACATCAATTTGGATTTTTCAAATAAAAATCACATCTAGAAACGAATTAGTTTTAATTGGCCACTTCCTTATTATTGCTTTAAAATAATGATATGGCTTTAAAGAAGATTCTTTCAATAGGCAAAAATCCATCTGTGATGAATCCTCAATAGTTTCATTTTATTTCCATGTGGTTAACGTTTTTCCTCCCCCCTTTCTTATTTATTATCCATCCGTTTGAGTCCTTAATTGCACTTCTCCTATTTAAGCACACTTCACTTTTATAATTTGCACAAACTGACCTAATAGATAGTTTTTATAATTCAAAAATTTCCTTGCGTGATCATAAGTACCGACAATTAGCGCGACCAGAATAACACTTGCAAAAAGTTGATTGAGTGCGCGTTTTTTATAGGCAAATCTTGATTGTAAGATTACAAAAGCCCAATCGGAACCAAGTACAAGTGCTCGTCTGAAAAGTGCTAAACTACGAGATACCATGTAATTAATTCTTTGCACACACAAATCACAATCTCTTCACTTTTGACTGCAGCAGTGGTCTTTTTTTTAGACTTAATGGGGAAAATTAAATTAATTAGAGGATAGAAAGATGGTTTTATAAAGCATATACTTCATTCAGTTCGAGAATGTGTATACATACACATGTATATACTTTTTGGGTTCAGAAAACCATTTCTTATTGCACTATTTTTCAGGCAATAAACATAGAACATGACCTGTCTCTGATATATTTCATATTCGTTATTATATACCTTACATAAAAAAATATACCCTTTTTAAGCATTTTCAGTGAGTTCTGGGTATTAAAAATAACAAGTAAGAGGCTCTAGGCTAGAGGCTCCCGACTAGGGGTACACTGTACCCTCTTCGAACAACACCATAGCAGTAATAAAAATAATAAAAAAAGCGGAATTAACGAATAACGAATTAAAATAGCAACACATGCGCGCAGCACAGAAAACAATACAATCGCAATTGCAAGGCTGTTGATGGAATTCAATAAAGACGCGAGTGAATGTGTGTGTGCCCAATACAAGTTGATGTTCTTACTTGATTTAGTGGTAGCTTTGGTGGTAGCGGGGTGGTGGCGATAGTTATAAAATGAAAGATACTTGATATATACAAACTATTCAAATTTGATGGTTTAACCTCTAAAAACCTAAGAGATTATTTTTTGTAGGCTCTGAAATTCTTGCGTTCATACATTCGGACAGACAGGCGGACATACTGACGTACACGGCTAGATCGAGTCGGCTATTGATGCTGATCAAGAATATATATTCGGAGATACTTCCATCTGCCTGCTACAGAAATTTACGCAAATACAAAATACCCTTTTAACCCATTTTTTATGGATTCAGGGTATACAAATCACTGACCTAAACGTTTCTCTAATAAGAATAACAAAGCGATTTCTGGGCATAATAATGAACAAAAACACTTATTATCAACACATATTAAACATTTTTTTATAACAGTAAAAAAGAAAATAAAACGAAACCTAGATAAGGATAAGTTGTTCTTTATAAGATAAGGCAACATTTAATTGTAGATAGTAAAAGTTATTTTTATTATCACCAAATTTATTCCGCTTATTACGAAGTTAACAATAATTGAAGTTCTTAAATTACGTATAACAAAAATTGATTTCAAACTCGTAAAGCTGAAATCAGACAGCATTTTCATCATAAAGTCTATCGTTCACAATCTCTAGTAACATGCCCTTATCCAGCTGCAGCACAAAGGTCTTAGCATCAAATTTAATATCCTTGGGAGTCTGCGAACAGCGGCGCACATAATGATTCTTCAGGAAGTGCACCAGACCCAGTTTGGCCTGGAGCAGGCCAATGCGACTTCCAATGCAGTTGTGCGGGCCCAGACCAAAGGGCTGATAGGCCATGGGCTCAATAGATTTGCGATTCTCCGGTGAGAAGCGTTCGGGATCAAAGTGATCTGGATTAGGCCAGAACTGTAAGAGATTAGATCATAAATTTGTCTATCCATCTGAGCAGGTGCCTAGTTCCACAAACCCACCTTGGGATCACGCTGTAGTCCATAGACAGGGATAAAAACAGGCGTGCCGCTCTCCAACTTATAATCGTAGTACGGTTTCAGCGACATATCCGGCTGGCCCTGACTGCTCTGATATTCGCGATCCAGAAAAGGCAGCACTGGATAGAGGCGCAACACCTCATCGACTACCATGGCTAGGTATCCCAGTGAATTGATTTTCTCATAGCTCAACTTGCCTCCCTCCTCCACCAAAGCTTCATTAATTTCCTGGCGCAGGCGTTCCTGTAGTTCCGGCTGCTTGGCCAGCTCCAGCAGACCAAACGCCATTGTGGACGAACTGGTCTCAAAACCAGCCGTAAAGAAAACACCTGCTTGAGCAACCAAAAAGTCATTGTTATTGGCCAGATGAGGCTTGCCAGGCTCCAGGGCTGCCTCCTTGCGTAAACCAACTAGGACATCAATTAGATCGTTGCGCACAGTGGCCGTGCGCTCCCGCTCCGATATCACATGGTTGATGGTGTTGCGAATAAAATTCGAATATTCCTCCGTAAAGAACTTAATGCGAAGCAACGACACCAACTTTGGCATAAAAAAGGCAACAAAGTAATCCTTGCTGCGCGACAGGCTGGCCTCGAGGACCTTACGTCCCTGGGAGCGAAACTCAGCCTCGGGATTTGCCAAGCTGTTTGCGCGCACCCCGAATGCAATAGTAGCAATTGAATCCGTAGTGAATCTTGCGCATATGTCCTTGACTTCTGTTATGTATTCGGCACCCTGTGCTGGACGATGCCTGGCCAAATGTGATTCCAGATCCGCAGCTATCTATAAATTGTTAAACTTAGGTTTGCTTGGACGTATCTTAAACCAAGACTGCAAATCGGGTTTGATCGAAGCCCAGAGTTCTAAATATTCTCTTTACCAAACTTAACCAAACCCTAAGATCGTGACCACCCACCTCCAACATTAGTGGATACATTTGCTTCACCTTGCCGCTGGTAAAGACGGGCGTCAACTTGGTGCGTATCTCCTTCCATTGCGGACTACGCACAAAGAACAGATTATTGGAGCCTAACGCGTCGCCATGCGGATCACAGCGTCCATAACGATTAGAGAAACGATTGAAATCCTTGATTAGCACTGATTTAATTAGTTCCGGCTCGCGAATGACCAGAGCTGGCTTGTTAACCACATAGATGCCCACAACGGCCTCATCCTGCATCCTTGGGTCACTGTACACTTTCGAGATGTACATGCCAAACGAGCTCTCCTGCTTGAACACAGACGCAGTATTGCCAATAATCGGCGAGGGCGGCATAAAGGGCAAGCCCTTGCGCTGCCAATAACTGTGATTGCGCTGGAACCACAGGTAAATAGCGCTCAGCACGCCCACAATGAGAAAAAGCGCCTCCGTCAAAGCCATTTCGGGGTCTGCAAAATTTACGTCGTGAATTTGAATTAATTTTTTGGCGGACAAACCAAAAAAATGCATTCATAAAGTATTACATTGTGTATTTTTAACTGATCTGTTCTTTTCGCTCTTATCAGACAGACACATGACTTATAATTGAGCATACATCATTTTTAATTATTACGTTATTCATGTTTAGGGGGTCAACAAGCTTGGAACTTATAAATGTGAACTTTATGCTAAATTGTTTATTGCATATTGTTCTGCAAATGTTTGTACGCATTGAAAAAAAACAGATTAGAAAAGTTTTAAGTGTGTACTCCTCCAGAAGAAAGTTTAAATATAATTTAAAATAAAATTATTTTTTTGCAATTTAAAATCACTTCCGAAACAAAAAATTTGTTATGATGGGGTCGCGAATTTAAATCTTAAAAAAAGAGGTCCTTTAAAAAGGCAATCATATCTCTGCTTATTTCTTTTTATTTTCGGTTGTATCCACTAAAGCCTAATGTTTTTTTTTCACGACTTTTAAATCTATTATCCATATTCGTTGCTCTTGTATATCCTTTTATAAAGCGTTAAATTACAATTTTTATTTAAGCACATTTTTCACAATTATAATTTGCCAATAACTGACCTAGTTGAGTTGTATTTGTATTTTAAAATTTTTGACATGCGACAAATGCCGCGTCTAGAACAACACTTGCTAAAATTGAATTTTAGTGCGCATTTTATAGGCAAAACTTTGTCAAAGATTACAAACAGATTACAAGCAAACAAAAGTATTAGTGTTCCAGTTGAGAGTGCACAACTAGCAGTTACCCTGCATATTTGCACACTCTCGACACATGCTGGGCTACTAGGACGCAAACTTAACTAGAAAAATGCGTTTTTTATTAGACATTTATTTTTAGGACATTTTAGATTAGATGCGTCTGATACTAATTCTATATTTTAAGTTCCCAGCTTGTATATAGTATCTAGAAATTGATCGATCGACAGACTTGGTCAGACCCACCCGCAAGAAAATGTATAAGTACAGTTCAGATATGCGTTTTTCTGTTCTTCATACAAAACTTTCATTTTACCCCTCTACGTATTTTCAATATATACAGGGTACAACGAGTTAAAGGCTGATTATAAAAAATAAAATACTATAGCAACAGCTGATTAATAGACTGCATAGGAACATAGATTGATGTCAAGATGTAATTTTATATTTACTATGCACTTAACGACAAATGATTGACAGTTTTACTATAAAGTAGCAAAATAGAAAACATTTATATGAATCTAAGTTGAGTTAAAGAGTTATACGACGTATCATTGCACGTTTTTCCAATCGATTTAAATACTATTCAATAAACCTAAAATTATCATCACTATAGCGTGTGGCATTTCAGCATTTCAGGCTTAAGTGCAACTATTGCATAGTGTCTTGGTGATATAACTGCATCGAATAGATCAATCAAATAACTTTGCTCATAGCCTAGCTCTTTGAGGTACAGCAAACGATCTAGAAGAATCACACTTTCCAGCACCGGCGCAAAGGACATGCGGAGCAGGTAGAATAGGGACAGATAATGCCGATCTGTATCGTGCTGCTGCAGCAATGCCTCTAACTCTGCTTCTCCTAAAGCTGCTAGCCAGGGTTCATCTAGCTTCTTCGCGCAAATTTGCACATATTCAAAGAAATTATTGAATTTGTGCACTTTGCCCACCTTCAATTGGTTCTTCAAGTGCGGTACATGGCGGCATACCAATATTTCGAGCAATGCGCGATAGTAGAGCGTTATGTTGGGTAGTTCCTTGGCCGATAAGGTGCGTTCAATGGACTGAGCGGCCAGCATACGCGCATTGCGTCCCAATCGCACCCTTCGCTGCTGTAAATGACGGCTCAAGGGAAATCCATAATCAGTTGACTCCTCCATCAATGCTTTGTTTCCATAGAATTCTTGCTGCGAATAGCGTTCGCGCAATAAATGATAGCAGCAGCCAACATTACACAGCAGGCGACAGTTGTCCTGGGCATGAAAGACCTGTAAACAGGTTGCAGCCAGATTGCCACAGGTGTGTAGCCCCGTTAAGCATATTCTGGGCTTAGCTACTTTCAGCTCCTGCTCAAAATGCTCTTTTAATAAATCACACAGGTTCAATTCTGTGGTAATGAATCTCGACGTGGTTTTGTAATTGTCCTGAACTGGTATGTTTACTGGTGTTGCCTTTGTGGCCGTCTTTTTGCCGCGTCTGGGTGGTATTCCTTGGCTTTGTAGCTCGGCGCGTTCCGATAGGCCATTCCAGGCGCGCTAATTCAAATAAACAGCAAAAAAAAGGTGTTGTAAAAAAATGTATAAAAACAACTTAGCACTACGGACACACTTTTCAGCACTGCTCCTTTGACGTAAATGTGGATATTTATCGATATATCGATATTTAATCAACAACCCTACGCCGCAGCTGTCAACTTTTCTTCTTCTTGCTTTGCACGACGCGAAAACGTTTTGGCCGGCAAATAAATACGCGTATTTATCTTTTTCATTTCACAAAAGTTGGATAAAATAAACAAACAATATGTCAGCTGGCATGCCCATCAATCCCAAACCATTTCTAAATGGTCTAACCGGCAAGCCTGTGCTCGTAAAACTGAAATGGGGCCAGGAATACAAAGGTTTTCTGGTATCTGTCGATGGCTACATGAACATGCAGCTGGCCAACACCGAGGAAGTCATCGAAGGCTCCGTTACGGGCAATCTAGGCGAAGTGCTGATACGCTGTAACAATGTGCTCTACATTAAAGGCATGGAGGATGACGACGAGGAGGGTGAAATGCGTGATTAAACAAATGCGACACTTAAATGGGCGCCATTCTCAGTACAAGACGTCATAAGCAAAAGCAACTTAGCATTAAGACCCCAAAAGTAATGAAATAAAACTTGTGTAATTATTTAATAGAAAAACATACCTGCAGCTTGCTGTTGCGGACAAGGGCATTTTCAGTATTTGACTTTTTGGCATCAATGCCAAGCACGCGATATCCATACTGTAGTGCCAATCTCGATGAGAGATATCCTTTTCCATCGCCAGCATCCACAATGTAGCATTCGGCACTGGACTCTGGCGTTGTGCTTTGCACAAGTTTGTTTATCAACGCCGCCGTCTGCTCCACCTGAGAAAAGAAAGGATAAATAAATGTATTTCTGATTCATATACAAATGCGAGTCTTTAGAGCTATTAATGTCTGTCTTCAATTGCTACGCAAACTCAAGCTTTTGAGATCGAGATGCAAATGCCAGATGTCCTCTCAAAAAAGCTTAGATTTAAAAGGGTAATTTAAATTCGGCACTCCAAAGAAAACTGTTCTTAATTAATTTGTAGCATTTGGCACATACCTCATGGCACTTTTTAGCGCTCATAAATTCTTTAATGCTCAGATGCGTCCACATTGTGACGGGCAGCAGTTGCTCCAGTTGTTCCACACTGGTTAACAGTTGCGGGAAACCGGCCAAACGCTGACGCTCGCATGTTTCCAAAAATTGAGCTAGTGTTGGAAACTGCGGCGAATCACGAGCAGTTTGCGAAAAAAATGTTTTTATGACTTGGTGGACATGATCAACAGTTTGTAGCTCAGCTCTGAGAGGCTGGGGCACCATGTACGCCCAATGATCGTCAATTAGGTAGTTGACCATGTGGCAATTTACAAAACTCCAGTACGGTTCTAAAAATGACAAAACCCCATCGACGCAGTGTTGCAACTCTGCAACGCCCTCATTATCCATTTTGTTGCCTCTAGAAACTGTAATCCTTTTGCTCGTGCGTGATGGATTCCTGCAGAGCCACCTTTTTGGTACCCAGCAAAGCGCAGAGTCGCCGATGCGTTGTGCGTATATGCTCCACAGCGCCAATGATGTCAGCCTCTGGGTTATTGTTCCGCGGAAACTGTTCGATGAGCTCGCGCAACTGCTGCAAAGTGCGCAGCAACTTTTCCGTGTGTGGTAGCTGCTGTTGTGCCACCACTTGGCCGTAAATGGCGCCCAGTTCTTCGCCAAGTTGCACACCTTGAGCGTAGCCAAGTTGGTAGCCCTCCTGGTTGCCCTGAGCACGGCCGTCACTGATGCCCTCAGAATAGCCCAGACGAGCGTGTTTCTCCTCGGTAAGCACTATTTCGTCGAACAAATCATTTATATCACGCGATGCACTGGACATCGTTGCAATGTGTTTATGGTTTTCTATTATCGATACATAATTATCGATAATTTACATATGTGGGCATAAGCACTAACCAAAGAGCTATTTGGTTAGTGGCATAAGCAAACCTCGGCAAAATGTTCCCGCGCTTTGCAACACTCAAAAATTTAATATCTCAATTGTTATGCTCGATCTGCCCAAAATGGTTTTTAATAATTTTTACTAATGCTTAAAGCAAGGCACATATCTGGAACTAATTTAATTCTAATTGATTTATTACTACTCCCAAGCGTCTTCGTCGTCTTCGGAATTGCCCTCATCGCTGGACATGGAACCTTTACTCTTCTGTACTGGCGCAATTATTTTCGACAGTTGCAGCATCATGGGATTTCCCGATTGATCCGCAGGATTTTGACTGCCTGAGATTCCCTTTCGACGTAGCATGAGTTTATTGTGCAGATCCGCCATGAGATCACCACCTGTTGCAGCGCCGCCTGCTCTTGAACGGCTTGTGTTGTGTATATTTTGTGTGTCCACCGCATCCACATTGACAGGCGCAGCGGCAGGTGAACGTAAACGACCACCGTGTACACCACCCGCGTTGCGTATTGCAGCCATGAGCTCAGAACGCGGATCGGCTGGTGGTGGTGCACGAGAATCTGGTATGCTTAAAGGTGTTTCCAACGACGGCGATATGGGTTTGATAACTCCATCAGTTGGCAGCTTGGATGCTGGTTGAGCGAGTGGAGGTGGCGGCGGCGGCGGTGGTGGTGGCGGTGGTGGTGGCGGCGGTGGTGGTGGAGCTTGTAGCATATTTGGTGGCACAACCGTTGGGTTATTTTTCCGGGGCATGTGCGTTTGGGCCGCTATTGCCTGCACCGTTATGTCCAAGTTCAGAGGTAATTCAGCCACCGGCTCCATCAAACCGGGCAATTCAGGCAAATCAACAAACTGATGCGACGGCGCAATGGGTGTCTGCTCCTTGACAGGCTCGTATTGCAAGTCATTGGCAATGCCCGGCAGATCGGGCAAATCGAGTGGCACATCTATCGCCGGCGCTGCCAGCGCTGCTGGGGTATAACGCAAGTCGCCTGCGGGTGTTGCCAGCTTTGTGGTGCCATGAGCCAATGAGTGTGGCGCCGGCGCCAACAGCTGCGTACCAATCGGCCTTGGCTTGTGAACGGTGCGCTTGTGGCTATGCGGCGGTAGGGCGCGTTTCCAAGCGTTCAAATCTTCTGTGCCATTGATGCCGCCGCCATAGGCAAAATCGTTGGTATTAAAACGCATCAGCGCCGGCACCGATTTCGCAGCTGGCAAGCCCCCCAGGCCGGCTATGCGATTGGTGCGCTGGCGCTCCATAACCAGTGGCGTCTCTTGCTGATCCTCGCCACGCACATGAAAGAATACCGAGTCAATGTCCGCGGCGGAGTTCTGTTCACTGGAAGAATTAGCATTGCGTTTGCTATGCCGGCGCTGTGGCAGCTCCGTGGTTGTTGTTGTTGTTGGCTTTTCCATTGGCTTTTGTACCAGCGGGGGAAAAGTGGCCGGTATGTTGTTTAATATGGCGCTGCCGGGAAAACGTGCGGGCGCAAAGATTTTAATGGACTTCTTGGAGCCAACGAGAGCATCAATTTTTGCCTGCGCACGCATGACACGCTCATTTATATGCTGAACCTTGGCACCATTTCTTTCTAATCGAGCATCGATGCGGCCGAAAATTGAGTTTATTGTTTTGTTAAGGCAGTCGAGCGACTGTGCTGCTCTGATTATAGTTTCCTCGTGATGTAGATCCGTTGGAATTATCGATACCTGGTAGGCGCTGTGCACATAAGTTTCGCTCTCGTCCATTTTTGGCGAAGTTTGTATATGAAATTTAATTAACTATTTGGTTTGGCCAGATCTATCGCCCCTTTGTTGTCCCTATCAATCAACAGCTGGTTGTTCGGTGCTGTGCTGCCAACTTTGCAGTAGAAAGTTGACCAATATCGATATTAAATTGGTAAATCCTATGCGATATTTTTGCTTGTCAAATTCTCAAGTACTATCGATATCAGCCTTATAATCGCGTCAATGTGAATATCAAACTCGTTTCGCATCACTAGTGCACACTCATCAAATTCATCGCAGTTGTTACGTGAAAAAGTTGTCAAAGGCTGATTTTGTTAAGTTTAAAAGTGTTTAATAAATATTTTTCACTTCATTAAAGTGCGTTAAACGAATTGTTCAAATGTATTAATATTAAAAGGTATGTTTGCGCGTGTCCTAATCGTGCTAATTGTATTTTTACAACTAAACGTGTGCGTGTACAGTATAAACGTGGCTGCAGCAACAAAAAATGTGGGAAAAAACTCAAAATGCTAAGTTCAGCAAATAATTCAATTATCACAAGCGTCTATTTGGCAGTTTTAAACGTTAAAAGTGCATAAAACATAGAATTGTCTAAGAATGATGATATTTGCAATAGTGAAAAAATGCGTGTTTGCATGTCTCGTGGCCGCCATTTTGAATATTTGCTGAGAAAAAACTTCCCCTAGCCCCGTTGCCCGTGTGTTTATTGTTTGCCCATGAACAGTATGTATGTGCATGTACAATATATATATATAAATATATTTAGTTGGCTGCGTGTAGTTGTTTACATGTGTTTTGTGTTCATAGGTGCGAAGCCACATCAACAATTATTTTATGTAGGCATAAATTGAGTGTGTATAATTTCTTTGCTGTATATGGTCATAAAATGTTTTTGTTTGACCACATGACTGGGGATGTTACGGAAAACGTATATATATATATATGTGTGTGTGTGTAAACATATTTGTATATCATATGCGATATATAATTGAAGCATATTATTTTATTTGTTTTATTTTTTTCTGTAAATTCTTCATTTTCAGCTAACAACTGCATTTTTTTGTAAATCGTGATTCGGAATATAAGAGAAGCCACAGGAATTCAAGAAGAAAGCCTGATTATGGATCATATATTCCAATCGTATCCGGAGGATGCACGCCGCATTGGCGAAGAGTATTTATCCAGTCTAACGGATTTGAATTGCAATAGCAAGCCGCTCATCAATATGCTCACCATGCTCGCCGAGGAGAATATCAACTATGCCCATGTCATTGTGCGCGTGGTGGAATATCACATCAGCCAGGTTAACAAATAAAGCATAATTACTTAAACAGCTACAACTTCCACACAAATAGAGACACACACACTCACACCCACCCGACATACTGAAACATACACATGAACAAAGTGATCCGAGTCCTGCGCACGAATGCCGCCGCCAATCGCACGGCAGTTGTGTGAACACATGATCTCCATGTCCAAAGTGTGCTAGGTGCCCTAGGGAAAACACGATACGTTCTTCAGTTGAAAAGCCATCAATAACGATAAGTGTTAAAAATTTAGAACACGGTTGCCCCAGCGTTAGATATCTTAGAAAAAAATGTGAGGATCACTTTACTGAATGTAAATTATACAAACGTATTTCGTATTCAGCTCTTAATGCCTTCAATTTAAATTGAACGTGGATGATTATCTTTGTACATTTGGTATGTTTGCACGTAAAGACTATGAAAAGGTGAAAGAAGTTACTACGTAGATGTAATATGTTAAAAAAAAAAGAAGAAATTACAGAAGATACCAGTCTCAGAAAAGTTCCCTTGTTCAGTTATCTGATATCTGAGGTTATTCATTTGAACCTCTTATGGCAACCGTGGTTAAGGTCTGACAGATAAGAGAATTTATATATGCACTATATATTCATATATTTTCTTAATATTGATCTTATAAAAAAAAATTGAAGAGTTGCCAGTAATATCGATGGACTTTTCGCTTTAAGAATTTTGTGTTCAACAATTTAGGCATATTAACCAAAGCGTCATAACACATCATAGATATATTACACTCTTAAACCAGATTTTCTTTGGTACTACCTCAAAGCACACGTTTTCTTAAGACAAATAAGGATGTTTAGCCAAAAAACCAATAGATGAACGTTATGTAAGTTTCAGCGAAACTAATCCATTGGTTTTTGCGTTTAACCTGTAAAATAGAAACTATCGTAACTCATTTTAAAATATTTATTTGGGCTTTAAGCAGAGACTGATTTATCCTCTACAAGGTAAGACGTTTACTATATACTTCTATTCTTCTTTTTCCTCGATACCTTGAAGTACATAAAATACACAAAAGAATCGAAAAGAAAATTGCAATAAAAGAGAAAATACTTAAACAATTGTCATCAAGTTGTCTTTTATTTTATACAAGAAATAAACATTGCTTGAAAAGAAAAACAAAAAACATCCAAAACATAATAACATATACCTGACACGCAGCGATTTGTGTAAAGCAAAAGAAAGAAGCAATTTTGGCAAGAAGGATACTGAGGCAAAACAAATCAGTAATGTATTTAACTTCAAAAGTACACGGCATTAACTCTTTAACCCCTTTAATACCTCTACGTTGCACCTAGGTGATATTTTTCGATACCTTACCTCAAAGTCTGTTGATATCCTAGGACGGTTATGTCTCTCAAAATCTTGATTTTTAAACATATTTTTTATATGACATATTTAATTTTTTTCTTCAAAAGTTATGCATTTATCGTTTTCCAATGAAACTAAGTTAAACTATAATTAGGATACTTTCGTATAATTAATTTATACAAAATTATTTTTTAGTCGAAGATATTGTATTTATGGTTTGTTTTAGGGCGTTTCTTTTGTTGGGTTTCACTGAGAGTTCCACAACTTGGTAGTTAGTGCCCCTTTCTAAGTTATGTAGTTTATTTTGGCTAATGCTTTGCTTTGCTCAACTGCCCCCACCTACAACATGGAGATGCATTTGTGTGCAGCAGCTGCCGTTGTCGTCGTCGTTGTAATTATGATTGTCAATCGTGACCCAGGACAAAGTGAATTGATGTTGATGATGATGTGCCTCAATCTGTGCCCACACACTTCGCTAGCGACGTTGTAGAAACTTATGTTCTATTTATTCTTACCTATCTTACCAAATCAAACAGGTGCCGCCCGAATTCAAATTGCCCATACTATATTTAATTGATTCAATAATTAAGAATGTGAAAAGCAGCTACGTTCAGCTGTTTGGGCAATGCATAGTCAACATATTTCTCAACGCCTTCGAGTCGGTAAGTCACAAACTTATCACTAAAAGTAATTGTAAATTAATTAATCTAATCTTCGAATCCTCAATACTAAGGTACAACACTCGCCATCGCAGGTGCTGGAGAAAGTGCGTGAGCGCATGTATCTGCTCCGGCAGACGTGGAACGATGTGTTCCCGCCATCCAAAATGTATGCCCTAGATGTTAAAGTCAAACGTCTGGACAACAATTGGCCGATTACTGCCAAACCAAGTCAGCCAAACAAAATACACGTTAATCCTGCCATTCATGTCAATCCCGATTTTTTGAAGACGGTAAGTCTAGAGGCACAAAAATAAAATCCAAGATAAGAAAGTTAGCTAATCACGTGTGTATCCTTAGGGCATGGTGCCTATGCCCGTGAACTCGGCCCTGCCTGGCGACATGGAGGAGATATTACAGGCCAAGACTCGTGAGCTGCTGGAGCTCAAGAAGCGCAAGCTGGAACTTGAATTGGAGCAAACTAAAATGCATTTAAAGGAACAGGAGCGTCAACTAAGTCAAGCAGCAGATGCCATTGCTGTAGCGCCAATCGGCATGCCTGCTCCCGTATCCGTACTGCGTCCACCAGGCATGGAAACTGTCATACCGCCAACTGTGGCGGCTCCCATGTATCCCAGCGGCATACGACATGTGCGTCCCATGGCGCCTGTTGCGGCCGGCGGCATGATGCCAATAATTGGACAACCGGTAGGTTTTGCTTGAGTAAACAAAAATCAAGCATAGCTAATATCTGTCTATTCGCAGCCTTTTGCCAACAAACCGAAAGTGCATCCGGTTAATCCGGCTATGCTCAATTCTGTGCGTCCGCGCGATCCGCGCCTGGCGCGCCAAATGCAGCCGCAACAGTCAGCACAAATGGCAGCGCCCATGCGTGCACTGGATCCACGCCTCGAGAACCACAAAACTCCCGCTCCCTCCAGCTCCTCAACAACAACACACAAATCTAGTCGATCGCGCAGCAAATCACCGCTGCGCAACACAGGCAGCAACCGCTCCAGCAAGTTAGGTAGCAGCAGCAGTAACCATCACAGCTCCTCAAGCAACCGAAAGCGAAGCGAATCCAAGAGCTCTACTGCCTCAACATCATCCTCTGGCTCTGATGGCAGGCACAAGGGCGGCAACAGCAGCAGTGTCTCGCCTGTAAAGCGTACGTCAGGCTCGCGCGACAAACATTCGGGCAAGGAGCATAACGAACGCAATGCACACAATGGCGGCTCGCCGGCAATCAGTAAGCGCAAGAGCAGCTCACCCGCTAGCTCACCAGCCAAATCTAAGCGCAATGCCACACACAAAACTATAACCGGCCGCAGCAAATCCGGTGGCATCAGCAATGCGCGATCGCGCAGTCGATCGCCAATTTACTTGGATGTGGACATGCGTAGCGTAGAGCGCAGCAAATCACCGGAGCCAACGAAGACAACACCAGCTGTAGCAGTAGCTCCAGCAGCTGCAGCAGACGCCACGGCCACAACAGCGACAGCTCCAGTTAACGCCGTCTTCGCAAATGATTTAGAGAAACGTAAGAAACAATTTTTAATTCTAATCTCACACTTGTTAGCCAACAGCCAAGTCGATCTCGACATGATTAGTAACACATATAACAAAGTAGTTGAAATATGCAGAAATTACAAACCAAATTGGCGGCACCCAAGGCTCAGGCAACAGGGTCAGGTTGGGGTTGTTGTGGGTGTGGGTGTTAAGTGTTGATCTCATTGGAAATGCTGCTTCAAACAGTTCATCCTTTATTTGTCCAAGAAATAATAAGCAAAGTGCAAGAAGCTCTTATCTATCTCTACTGATTGAAACTCTTTAAATGAAAAGGTTTTAATATATAATTTAAAAAACTTTAACAACTTACCAACGTAGTCCTTAAAGTTCTAGTTAAATGCTTTAAAGATCTCATTCGTATTATTACACTAAAAACTCAAATCCTTTTCTTTAAGCTTCCTTAGGCTCTTCACAAACCTTAAAAAAAAAAATGGAACTATATATGTATAAGCCAATATAGTTAAATTTAATAACTTTTGCGCTTTGCTCTAAAAAGTTTTGGACATACCGATTGATGATAACCTCATGGTTATCACTTTTTCTGTCGTTCTGTGTTATTTTCCAATTTTCTCGACCGTTTTCTTTGGCTCGAAGGCGTTGCATCGAATTGTTTGGTGGATTACTTTCACTCGTTGCTTCACTTGAACCGATATTTTTGGGACTATTTTATAGAATCTTTTTAAATTTATATTTCCAAATTTTAACCGAAACTATATAAACCTATGATAATTATGCAAATTTTTTTTAATACTTAAGAGCAAATACCAAAAAAGTTCAAATTAAAGATAAAAACAAGAACTAAAAAAAAATCGAATAAAATGCGTTTGAAAACCTTTTGCATTCCAGTTGTTTTAATTAATGCAAAACGTAGCCAGGTGCCGCCTTTGGTGTAATTTTAAGTCCATTTACTTTGTGTAATTGTAAAAAAAACGAAGTTAAAAACCGTGATAAATACTTGTGATAAAATTGTTGTAACTGATAAATATGATATATGCTATATATCAGTTTTGATAAAAACTAAGAAGAAATAAAGACTGCAGTTTTAATTTGTTGTAAACGTCTGACAAAAAAGAAAAACAAACCCCAAACCAAACGTAAATAATTTTTAACTTTTGACATAAACGTAAATATTTTATAAAACAGCATTAAAAAAAAAATTTTTTTTTTGTGTAATGTGTAGTTGTATACATGATATACGTCTCGCTAAATATGTACATATATATTTGTATATGTTATAATTTACTTTACTATTATGATTTATTTTTGTATTTGTAGAACGGCACTTTTAATTCGTAATTTCAATTTGTAGACCCATTTTTAGTTTTTTTTTTATTATTATTTTATTTAATCTAACCTGTTTCCTTAACGGAACCCAACTGCAAATTGAATAGTTTTATTATTTTGTTATGATTTTCCACTAATTTTTCTAGCGCAATTGCTGTGTCTGGTGTATGTTGATGCCCCGCCCATATTTATGATTTTCAATTATTCTTCTAAAAACATTCTTATTATAATTTTCTTCAAATCCTATTTTGATTAGTATTGTATATAGGCCCTATAACTTTAACTCTTTGGCACACAAGCTCCTTATTTTTTTGTTTGCTGTAAGAACTCTGTTTTGCAAGCATAAAATACCAATTTCTAGATACATTTCACATACTTGAACCAGGCCCACGTCCGCCTCCAGCTGCTTCCAGCTCGCCGCATTTAGATGCATCTTGCAAGGACGTCGATTTGCGGCCATTTGCCAAATTGGCCGAATTGTCGGCTACTGTCAGGCTAGCAACGCCGCCGCCACCGACCATAACAATCGGCAACCAAGCGCCAGAATCGACAACACCAGCAACCGTGTCAGATAGCAGCCGCAATGAGAACAACAACACCAGCAGCACAACAAATGCTAGCAGCGCCTCCAACGCTTCGAACAGTTCCTCCAAATTGCCCACAAAAGTGTCGTTCAAAATACAAAAACCGTTTAATAAATTAGAAAAATCTACAGCGAATTTATCAACAGCAACAATGCTAACAGCAGCAGCATCAACAACAGCAGCACCAGCAACAGTCGCCACGAACGCGACCAGCGTCAGACAATCCTCGCCAGCGCCCGCGTCATCGGAGTCTCTTGGCAAGCAGCTGTCACAGGGCGCCGGTGAGAAGCGTTCGGCTGGTCAGCTGCCGCCCGATGGTGATACCGATGATGAGGACAAACAGCAGCAACCACAACAGAAACGCAGCAAATCCACCAAACTGGATGCGTAAGTACAGACAAATCTTTAAAGTTAACCCCAAGCTAATTGTTATTGTTTCCACTATTTGTTTTCAGTCTCTTTGGCAGCGAGGATGTCGATTTGCGACGCGAGTTGCCTGTCAAACCTAATACTATTGTGCCAGGTGGCGTTATTGTCGTCGAAGATGACTCTATGGACAATTGGGAGGCCAATAAGGTGTGTATGGTGTAAAATACTTTGCTGGTTTAAAGTGTTTTTAAATGTAATGTGATGAACTTTCCAACGTCGGAGAAACACGCATTCATTTATGACATTGACATTTCTATAATCGAAAGGAAATTAAACTTTGTCCCATTCTCCTCCTAAAGGAGTTAAAAAATTTAGACACATCATCCATCAGTCAGTTGGTCAATCATTTTACTAGTTGAAGTAGTTATATATTTATGTAAAACTTTACCCAATCTTCTTTAGCAAACTGCCAAACAACCTTCCTCGCCCGTCAAAAAGCCCACGCTCGATGAACTACGCGCCAAATTGGCCAAGACTGTGCGTCACAACAACAAGCTATCTAAGGGTAAGTAGTTGGGCAGCACAATTCCGTTCGTTTCCAACTTATCAAATTTGTAAACTCCCATCACAGAAAAATCCAAAGAGCATCCCATGGCGCAGCGTATTAAGCAGCTGTCGGAGCTAAAGTCCAACGATGACTCGCAGGAGGCGCACGACGAAAAGATGCGAACGATTCTCAGCCAGGCACAGGAGATGTTCGAGAATCATGGCATGAATCAGGAACAATACAAAGAGCTAGTCAGCAAGGTGGTGGTCATGAGCGAGAGCAGTAAATTGAAGGAGCGACGACGCGAGGCCGCCGATGATGAGGATATGGAACGCAATGCCGCACGCGATGCTGTGCTGCGTAAGCGCATACCCAAACTGAAGGGCAATGAAAATCACGCGTCCAGTTCGCCGCGCAGCGATGGTGAGCCACGTTACGAGGAGCAGCTGATGCCGGCGCAGGCCATGCCCGAAAAACCACAGCAGCCGCCCAAGCAGAAGAATAAACGTGATGGCAAGCGGCGTAAGCCCAGCAAATGGGGCGAGCAGGTGGATCCGGCGGCAGCACAACGAGCCGCTTGGCAGTTGGCCCAGAACAATAATAATAATAACAACAACAACAAGCGCATGACAGGAGGCAATGTGGCAGCCGGCGGAGGTGGCGGCGGTGGTTTTCGCGGCATGCCATGGCAGCATCCACCGCTGGTTATGACACAAACTGCGGTACCACCACCACCGCAGCCGCCCTCAATGCTGTCACTACCGCCTGTGCCGCCGGTAAGCATAACCAAGGCCATTAATTCATTGGATAATCCGATGGCGGATGTGGTGCGCAGCATAACCATCGATGGCGGCAGCAAGGAGATACGCTTTTATAACCAGGTGGCCATCATATTCATGGATGGCGATGAGCCGCACGAGATTGGATTTCAGCATGGCCAGCGTGCCATCTACATTGATCACAATGAGCCGCTGGCGTTGAGCTTCAACGATGACTACAAGCCCTTTCAGTTGGATGGGCAGCTGCATCGCATACGCTTTGGCCATCCCTCCCGTGAGCTATATATCGATGAGCACTGGTATGAGATCTACTTTGGTGGGCCGCCCGTTTCCCTGCCGATTGGCAACAAACTGCACGTACTGAAGGCGGAGGGACCACCCCCCAATGTGGACATAGGCCGCGTCCGCCGGGATCTGGTTGTAGGCAAGATCAACATGATTGTCGATGCACACACAATAGTGCCGCTCTTCCTGGACGGGCGTCAGCAGACGTTCCATTTGGGCGCCGAGCAGCATTCTCTGCAATTTGTGGACAGTTTCTTGTATGCGCTGCTCGATGGGCAGCTCCAGAAGCTAGAATATGGCGGCTTGCCCAAGAGCATGAAGTTAAATGGTGGCCGCAATTGTTTCATACGCTTTGGCACATTGCCCAAAGGAGTGCAGGCGGGCAAGGCGCATGTTCAGGACATGGTGTACATTAAGACCGAGGCGCCAGCGGAGCCTCCACAGCCGCCGCCACTGCCAGTGCCCGTGATAGCAGCCGCAGCACCGCCAGCAGTTCCGACGCCCGAGCAGCCAGCAGCGGCTCCAACAACAACTCCAGCTCCAGCAGTCCCACTGCCCGTGGCTGCAGCTGCTCTAGGTAATCTCAACATTGATGAGCTCTTCCAGAAACTCGTCTCGTCTGGCATAATTGGTGGATCAGCGACATCTGCTGTTGCAAGCAGTAGCGGCGCCGTCAAAGCACCTGCTGTAGAGACGACCTCCAGCTCCAGCAAAGATGCAAATGCAGCAGCAGCAGCTGCGCCTGCTGCACCGCCCACGGAGCCCATTAAGCGCATTGAACTTCACAAACCAGAAACAATCAAGACGCGACAGTCGGCTGTTATAGCCACCTTATATTTGGGCATGCAGTGCAGCAGCTGTGGTGTACGCTTCCCGCCTGAGCAGACCATCAAGTATAGCCAACACTTGGACTGGCATTTCCGACAAAATCGGCGGGAACGTGACTCGACGCGCAAGGCAACGTCCAGACGTTGGTTTTATGATCTCAATGATTGGCGGCAATACGAAGAAATTGAGGATGTGGAGGAGCGTGAAAGGAACTTCCTGGAGGCGCAGGGTCAGCAACTGGGACCCGATGCCATCGATGAGGTGTCGCAGCAACGTTCATTGGACTCACCCGTGCCCAGCTGTGCCGCTGGCACGGATGATTTGGATCGCGGCTGTGATATGTGTCACGAGAAATTCGAACAGTTCTACAACGAAGAGCTGGAGGAATGGCATCTTCGCTCGGCTATACGTGTGGACGAGAAAATCTATCATCCTCTGTGCTATGAAGACTACAAGGCGTCTCTTAATCCGCCGGCGGCAGTAAATGATTCCACGACCAATGGGGATATGGATATGCTTAATGCCAGCGATGACAATGCCATGGATACGCTTATCAAGCTGGAGGATGACTCGGGTAAGTTTTAAGTGAAATTAAGAAGTTCATTTATGAGTGCCATTAGTGCACCCTATTTAAGCGGTACCATGTCCATACTAATCCAATGTCTTACCTCCGCCTCACAGATGATGCCAAGAAGACATCAACTATGCTGCTGGATGACGATGATGACGATGTCATTGTGCTGCCTAATGAGGAGCCGAGTGTTACAGAAATCGTCGACGACGATGATGATGAATATGTGCCGATGGCTGTGACTGCCGAACCAGAGGCAGAGGCTCCAAGTGAGAAGCCAACAACTTCAGCAACTTCTAGCGAACAGGAGCAACAGAACGAACAACAAAATGATGAAGAACAACAACAACAAAGGGCAGAGAATGCCAATGAGTCAGATGTAGAGATACAGGAGCCAAACATTCCCTTTACCGATTTGGACACCTACGTAGAAAAAGAGCCAATGCCAATGCTCAATGTTAAAATCAAAGAGGAGCCCAAAGATGATGACGAAGAGGACGAAGATGACGGCTTTGAGGATGTGGGCACGGTGGTACAATTGCTGCCACTGCCAGAAGATGAAATATCTATACTAAGCAGTGGTAAGTATCTCTATATATATATATATATGTTCCCATGCTGATTCTAACTGAACATTTCTTGACTATGCTCAGAAACTCAAACCCAGACTATCGATTCAACCGCCTCTCCAGCAACCCTGGAGCGTCCCGCCTCGGTGACATCGCTTTCTATGACGGCTAATGAGGATGATCTGGAACTGGAGCCAAGCAATGCGATGACAGGCAACAGCGAGGCTGAATTTAATGGTGAGAATCCACAGGAGACGCATAATCTGAGCGCAGCGGGACCGGCGCCGGCGTTACCTTTGGCTAGCATAGTTAATAAAATAAAAATAAATATCACTAAGAATACAAGTAGTAATAGTCATAATAGTGCCTCAACAACAACGACGACGTCGGCAGCGGCAACAGCAGCAGCAGCAACGGACTCGCAAGTGTCGGCCATAAGTGTCATTGGCGCCACGGGAAATGCCGATGTGCATCAGCAGCAGAATTCCATACAAACAATTTCAACAATTCCAGTGCTGTGCGGAGGCAACACGTTTGTGCCGAAGATTGCCACCAGCAACAGCAGCAGCTGCATTAATGCGCCGCCTGCAAACATTAGTTCCATTTCGGTTATTGGCAGCAGCTACGGCAGCAGCAGCAGCAACAACAACAATAATGTCAACTCACGTTTGCCCACACTAGCAACAACAACAACAACAGCAACATCATCGCTGGGCGCGCCAGCAGCAGCAACTGGCAGCAGCAGTGGCGGCGGCTCAGCAACGACGGCCGCTGCGCAAAAGTCGATAACACCACCACCCGCTGCAGTTGAAGCTGAGCTGGAGCCTGTTATCGAACTGAAGCCGGCGCTGCGACAGGTGACGCTCAAGAAAACGAAGAAAGTGCAAAATGGCGTCGAAACGTCGGGCCTGTGCTCGATCATGTAAAAGTGAGAGGGCACATGCCCATTATTCCTATTCTCACTTAATGTGTTTTTTTATAATTAGCAATCTTAAAATTTTAATTTAGAACGTTACTTAGTTTTAGGCAATTACAGACGCGCGGTCAATAGCGCGTTTTTTGGTTCTCCGTAGGTACCTTACCTTCCCCTCCACTCTCACAAACCAAACCAACCAACGCCTGCCTGGGCAGCGCACAGAGCGCAACACTTAATTTATTTTGATTACCATAATAATGCAAATAAAAAGAAAAACTTACACAAAACGAGAAATCAACGTATACATAATTTGTGATAATTTTATAACACTCGGGAGAACATATTCAGTTAGACAAATCAAACTTGATTCATCATTATAATTTATGTAATGCGTGTTTGCTAAATTTGAAACAATAAATGAAAAACGGAATTCAAACCATTTGATTTAATTAATATTAATAGTTATATATATATATATTATATTTAAAATACTTAGTTATTTCAATAAACGTACGGGCAATAACAATAAACAAAATTGTTTTTATTCAATATAGTTTGATTCAAAGAAAAACTGCAAGATGAAAAAAAATATTTACCAAGACGACGAATTACAATTTTGAATTTTCGTCTTGCGCGCCTTTACAGTGTTACATAACGTTCCGGTTGGTATTGGCACTTGAAAGGCATAGCAGTCAGCCTGTTACACGGTGGACACAGCTGATGTGTCAATCAGTGTCTAAAAAATACCAAGCGCGTTATACTATGCACGTGGGCCTGTTTAGCGTTTAAATATTTTAGGAATTACAATTCATAAAATGTCCTCATCGTTTTTTCTGAAACCAGGCGCCGCCAAACAGGCCAACAAAAAGCGCAAGGTGAGCCCAATAACTCAAAGAAATACACACAAAACTCAGCAGACGACAATTTACATTATAGTTGAATGCAACGAAAACGAAAGGCGGCGCTAAACCGAGCAAAAAAACACAAAATGCAACAATTCCAGGGCCAAAAAAACAACGACGCGCCAAGGTGGACGACGAGGAGATTGCCAGTGATGATGAGGAATATAACAGCGATATGGGCAACAACACTTTAGCGTTCTCCGCCGACGAGGAAGAGGAGGAAACACCACAAGACAAACGTTTGCGTCTGGCCAAGCAATATTTGTCTGAAATTGAGAAACAGGAGGCGGAGCGTGCCGAACATCGCGAGTTGAGCCAGAGTGTGGAGCAGCGTCTACAAACCGAGTATTTGGATAGTGTGGGGCGATTGCGTCGCAACATAGCTGCTGGCCTCCAATCGTGTACAATCCAGAGCGTGCTGAAGCACAAGGTACACCACACGCCGCTTTGCGCTCTAGCTCTCAGCGCAGATGGCAAATACCTTTACACGGGCGCAAAGTCGCAATATGTACTCAAATGGTGCACGGAGAGTGCGAAAGTGCTGGACAGAGGCGACGTGCTGCCGCATCGCGAGGAGCCCGAAACGAATAAAAAGCGCAGATCGCATGTCATTGCCATTTGCCTATCCACAGACATGAAGTATATGGCATTGGCCGAGGGCGGCCCCCACATACAGATCTGGTGTCCACAGACCATGAAGCACGTAAAAACGTTCAAGGGTCACAGGGATAATGTTACGGGTCTGGTATTCCGCAAGGGCACACACGAGCTGTACTCGGCGGCCAAGGATCGCTCAGTGAAGATTTGGTCTGTGGATGAGTTGGCCTACGTGGAGAGTTTGTGAGTGTGCGCCAAAAGGAAACCTAGTTTGGATTCCAATCTAATTACAATTTAATATAGGTTTGGACACCAGACTGCTGTCACGAGCATAGATGCACTGAGTCGGGAGCGTGCTATAACCGCAGGCGGTTCAGATTGTTCGTTACGCATTTGGAAGATTACCGAAGAGTCCCAGCTGATTTACAACGGACACAGAGATGGCATTGAATGCGTTAAGCTGATTAATGATGAGCATTTCGTCTCTGGGGGCGTTGATGGGTTAGGACAGAAAATGTTAATAACTAATATATTATTGATTTATACGCTCATACTCTTTCCAGTGCCATTAGCTTGTGGAGCGCCTTGAAGAAGAAGCCAATTTGCACAACGCAACTGGCGCATGGAAAGGGCGAGAATGGCGTAGCCAACTGGATAACAGCCATTGCCGTTGTGGTTAATACGGATCTGGTGGCAACAGGTGCGGCTAGAGCACATTAACAAATTTAAAGCCTGAATTTTAAATGTTTTTTGTATTTTAGGCTCTTGCGACGGCTGCGTCAGGCTATGGCAAAGCAATCCTAATGCGCGCAAGCTGCAGCCGATTCAAAAAATAACCATTGCGGGCTTCATAAACGGCCTGACTTTCAATGCCGATGGCACCAAGCTGTATGTTGCTGTGGGCCAGGAGCATCGGTTGGGCCGTTGGTGGCGGCATAAAGCTGCCAAAAATAACATAGTTGTAGTTGACATTAAGTTACAAAGCACAGCCAGCTCGTAAGTTAAATGTAAGCTTTTAAATAAACTTGTTTATAGAAGAAAGGCATAGAGTAACGTGAATAAAAATAAAAGTAAATTACTTTTGAAACATATACGAATAATCGATTAATCGTGCCGCGCACGTCGATAAATGCCAAGCTGAGCATAAATATCGCCCCACTTCGATGTGGCGGTCGGCCGACAAGTTGTGGTTACAAAACAGGCAAACATGCAGAAGAGAGCCGGTGGCGGCCTTTTATCCTTTTTTAAGACAGAAAATGGACGTAAAGTGGTGTTCTATGCGGCGGGCACGACCACAGCTGGACTATTTATAGCCAACTTTGTGCCACACACATTCGGACTGAAATATTACCGCAATTTTGTCCAATGTTATCAGTGGGTTAGCGTACAAGAGGAACATGGTGCCCATATTTATTAATTGTTAATCTGATTTACACAGAAACGGTATTGAACGGGAAGTTCCGGAAACAGTGCAGCAACGTGTCAATCAGGCAATGGAAAAACTGGAGATTGATCCGCGTGAGCGCAAGTTCGTTAAGCCCTTTACTGTATTTGGCTTTGATCTGTTTCAAGCAGGCACCACAAAGTTTCGCTTTGGTGCTGCCCTGGGCATACCCGTAAACTACGCCTATGGCAGCACTGATGAGATCAAGCGAGCAGATATTCGCTTTCGCGATCAGCAAATCGATTGGACCTCGGACAGCGGCAAACTGTTGGAGAAGGCTATTGTCCTGACGGAGGATGAGCAGGTGTTTGGACTGAGCAAGGCCATTCTGCAGCTGCAAACGCATCGCGTGCTTTTGAACTCCATATACCCCAGTCTGAGCTTCCTCATGGTCTACACCATTGGACACTTCTTGAACCTGCGTCTCAATCTGTTTGCGCGTCATGGCAGCGTATGTTTTTGATTGGGAATCCTTGTCGCACTTGTTAATCATTTGCATTTTATTCTTCACAGATGCGTTTTGTTTTATACAGCATTTTGGGCTTGTTCGGCGTGGGCAGCTGGTGTTTCATGAAGGACGTTAATCAGGTGGTCACCGATGCAGAGATAGACAAGAAACTTGCAACGCTGGGTCCACAGTTTGTGGCCGCCGGCATTAGTTACTATGATAAGCATTTAAAGAAGAATATTGCCCTAAGAAATCTCATTGGAGACAACACCTACACGGCTCTGGGCAATGAGAACTATATGCTGCGCCAGAAGTCCATGCCATTGACGGCGCGCAAGTCCTTCTTTGAGGATAAATGGCAGGAGCTACAAAATCAACAAGAAACGACGGCGACACAATAAACATGTAAATAGTTAATAAACGTTTGTTGAAAAATCTATTATTTGGTTTATTCCAAACCTTCAAAACCATTAAGCAAAAAAAAAAACAGGCTAATTTTAGACCGAACCGCCTGAAGGAATCTTTTTTGGTAAAAATTTGTTTCATTCGATTCAATTCGGTCCATAGCATAAAAATGTGGCTTCGTTTCTAAATTGAAATTGAATGAATTAATGCACAACGGAGCTCGAACCAAAATCCTTAAATATTGTAAACTGAAACATCAACAATAATTTTTTAGGATTTATTTGTTAACATCTAGATTACGACGACCTAATGGAATATTAAAATGTGTACATTATGGCTAGAATAAAATGAAATAAACAAAAATCACAAAAATAACAATCAAAGCAACTTTAAGGTCCATAACGTTTGATACCTTCGGAAGTATATATCAACTCAAGAAATGGATCAAAATAACATTACAGTTAAGAGGATCCTTTAGAGGATTATATATAATATTCGTCTGATATATCATCTCAGTAGAGAGACAAAAGTTGACTAGCGTCGTGCGGCATCTTTTAAGGAATGTCAAAATATAAATATATAACTAAATAAAACTTACAATGCCATTTAAAATGTTTCCTCGCCAACCACATCGCTGATGGTGGCCACCAAGCGGCGGGCATGCTCCACGGCGCAGGTGGCCGTGACTAGGCCCAAATGTATGCAGTACAATTCATAGACGCGCACTTTGCCAGGCGCCAGCTTGGGAAAGCAAAGCTCGGCCAGCTCGCTGTAGTAATCCATGGGCAGTGCGCCAGGCTCTGCTGGTGTCTTCTGCCCATTGCCACCGGCGCCAAAGCCCGTGGATAGGAAATGCTGCTGCAAGTCCAGGGTGCATTTCAATATGCCACCCGAGAGATCCTCAAACCAGAGGAAATACGAGTAATGGAATGTGCGATCCTTCCACATGACTGTGGTTTGACCCTTCTTTAAATAGCTGCGAGTGAACTCCACCATGTGCCAGAGTTTGGATTTGGGCAGCAGCTGTGGACTGTTTTGACGCAAGTCCGGCGCCAGCATTTGACCGGAGCTGCGATTAACGTACATGAAATGCACCAGGCCTGGAAAGTCCTCCAAGTAAGCATCAATGGAGATGTTACGCGCCGCTTTGACCGCCAGGAATTCGGCAAATTCCAGCAGCTTGGCCTCAACCACAGCTGCCGAGTCGGCCAGCTGGTCCAGCTGCTGATTGCTGGCGCTGTCGCAGCTGGCCAAGGAGAGCGTAAACAGTTGCTTCAGCTCCTCCACAAAAGCTGGCAAATTGGACTCGATGCGGACGAGCAGCTCGCGCTCAAAGCTCTTGAAGAATTCCACGTACATCTTGCGCAGATTCTCCCAGCGTGCCGTAAACTTTTTGACACAGTTCTCCAAATCCTCGTGTCTTTGCTTCAGATGCCGCTTGAGCGCCGTCAAGGTCTGGCTGACAAAAGCTTCCAGACTCTCGTAAGCAGGCTTCAATGCATCCGCATCGCCCTGCTGCTGCACGGCCACAATCTTCTGCAGCACAAAGAATGTATCGTATATGGAGCTGGTCAGCGGCATGTGCCCGTACTCGATGATCTGCAGCAGCACCTGATGGCCATGCAGGCGTGACAGATGCACAATGCTGGGCACACAGCCAGAATTGACATCATGTGAAACTCCTTGAAGGAAAACGGCGACGGCGCGTTGGGATTTCTGGGATTGCAGCGCTCGCGCTAAGATTGCCAGAAAGAGCAAATCGGCGGGCGCCAAGGGAAGCGCCTGGCGTGTGCTATTCAATGCCACCAGCTTATGCGAGACAAGAAGCAGGGCATGTGCCCGCTGCTGTCCACCCGTTTGTCGCAGTTGCTCCAGCGTCGCATCCAGTGTCACGTGCACAGTGCGCTTCAGTTCTGTGTTGATGAGCAGCTTGGGCAGAGCCTCCAGCAAATAGGCCTGCTCCTCCTGCCACAGCTGCGACTCGTAACAGTTGAGGCACAGCGTCAGCAGCTCCTGCTGCATGGCTCCAGCCTGTGCGCCAAACAAATTGGCGCCATAGAAGTAGCGTGTCAGTGTCATGGCCACGCCCAGTTGCCGCATCAGTTGCTCAATCTCGGTTTGGCCAATTTTCAAAAAAGTAAAACCCAAGAGCTCGCCAAAGGCCAAATTGAAGCCATTCTCGCACTGGAAGCTCGCATAGGCATTGTCAAACTGACAGTGCATAATCCGCTGTGAGCTGATAATGGGACTGAATATCTGCAACAGCACATTGCTGTCCAGAGCGGCGCCGGGAGTCGTTACGCTGCCGGCGGGCACCAAACCCTGTGCAATTGCTATATTGCATATTTTCTCCGTTAGATCTCCATTCAA
This sequence comes from Drosophila borealis, assembly GCA_035045885.1. Classification (NCBI taxonomy): domain Eukaryota; kingdom Metazoa; phylum Arthropoda; class Insecta; order Diptera; family Drosophilidae; genus Drosophila; species Drosophila borealis. Next base: position 2,846,176 of record JAWNOR010000206.1, on the reverse strand, counting down.
ATTCTGATAAGCCACATCGTTGGCGCTATTGAATACAATTAGACCGTTCATTTTCTTATCAGAAAGAAAAAACGGCCAAAACACAATGCACTAGTTTTGTCTATTTGTGTAGTTAATCCGCGGCGTGCGGCAGGCAGCGATACTTCAGCTGCCACGTAATAAAGTTAAACCAACTAAGTTCAGTGTGTATTTATTAAAAGGAAAACGTAGATTGTTGATTTAGTAGATGTTGTTTTAACTGTAAATCTTCGTGTTACAGTTCAGTGCTCATTTTTATCGTTGTGCAAAAATATCGATAGTTATAGCTGTGGGAAAATGTTCTTGGCGCTAACTTTGAAAATTCGAATTAAAACTGAATACGTGAACTTGGTTATATATGGGTAAGTTGCTGTGGAACTTAGTATTAAACCAACGACTATTAAATCATAGTCTACATATGAATTTAAAATAATATATTCTTTTTAGACGATTATTTTTTTACTACTGAAATTTGTCAGTGATACGAGCTGAGCGTTGCCATCTAGTTGATGTTTGAGTTCATTTCAGTTTCCGAATTAAATTAATTCCTTTAAAATGTACCAAAACACGCAATTGTCCAACTTGTAGAATATATATATATATATATATATATATATATATATATATATATATATATATATATATAAACGTATATTTCCATTGTAGTTTTGCTGCAAAATTAAATAATTGATTGTATTACTTTCATTTTCAAGTTGTGTTCAAAGATCAAAGCGATGAAACTAGTTCGGAACTGAACACTTGACTATCATCTGTTTTTTAGGACTTCACGCATGCAGCGTTATCAATAGAAAGCAACATATATAATTTAATATATATACGTTAAAACTGCACAACTTTAATTATGGGTCGCCTTATTCTCGAACACACGCTGCAGGGTCACAAAGGACGGATTTGGGGCGTTGCATGGCATCCAAAGGGAAATAGTTTCGCCTCTTGCGGCGAAGACAAAGCCATCAGAATTTGGTCACTTTCGGGAAACACATGGACCACCAAAACCATACTATCTGATGGGCACAAGCGCACCATACGCGAGGTACGCTGGTCACCGTGTGGTGAGTATTTGGCCTCCGCCAGCTTCGATGCCACCACAGCCATTTGGTCCAAGCACGAATGCACTGCAACGCTGGAGGGGCACGAGAATGAGGTGAAGAGCGTTAGCTGGTCACGCAGCGGCGGCTTGTTGGCCACTTGCTCGCGCGACAAGTCAGTGTGGATCTGGGAAGTAGCTGGCGATGATGAGTTCGAATGCGCTGCTGTGCTAAACGCACACTCGCAGGATGTGAAGCGTGTGGTGTGGCATCCAACAAAGGAAGTCTTGGCGTCAGCTTCGTATGACAACACAATCAAGATGTTTGCCGAGAGCGCGCTCGATAGCGACTGGGACTGTACGGCGACGCTCAGCTCGCACACGAGCACAGTGTGGAGCATTGATTTTGATGCAGATGGCGAGCGCTTGGTTTCCTGCAGCGACGATGCCACACTTAAAATTTGGCGTGCCTATCATCCGGGCAATGATGCTGGCATTGCCACGCCCGACAAGACCACCGTGTGGAAATGCGTGTGCACCTTGTCCGGAGAGCACTCGCGTGCCATCTATGATGTGTCCTGGTGCAAGCAGACAGGCCTGATTGCCAGCGCTTGTGGCGATGATGGCATTCGAATTTTCAAAGAGAGCAGCGATTCCAAACGAGATGCGCCCACATTTGAGCTGCTAACAGCCGAGGAAAGCGCACACGAACAGGATGTGAATGCGGTGGAATGGAATCCAGTAACAGCCAGTCAGCTGATCTCCTGCAGCGATGATGGCACCATCAAGATATGGAAACTGCAGGAGTAATCATATCTTTCTGTTCCGGTTTTGTGTATATAATTTAAGTATTTCCTATTGTGTATTGTAATATATAACTGTTACAATAAACTGGCCTTATTTGCTAAGAAAGGGTTCGTGCAGCGTTTTGTACAATTTCTTGGCCTTGCGTGGTCCCAAGCCCATAACTTGGGAAAGCCGCTCCTCGCTGGCATTAATAAGATTCTCCAGATTGCCAAAGATTTGCAAAATCGTGACGGCATCCGTTTTATTCACTGGTTTAATGTTGGTCAAAGCTGCCACAAGCTACAGAGGATGAAAACCATTGAAATTACATTAAGGACTGAACATCACACCCACCTTCTGATGCGGATTGGACTCAACGCGCTCCATAATCAAATCCGGCGGACGCTTCTCGAACTGCTTATATGTTTCTATGATTTTGCCTGCCTCCTCGGCGTTCCAGGCCAGCATCATCGTTAGATCTGCCAGTAGCGAAATGCGTGTTAGGCTTTTCAACGCATTGTGCGGCTCTGGCGTGTCCACCTGCACCAGCAGCACGCGTAGCTCATACATCTTGCCCAGCGCCTTGAGGCGTTGGCAAATGTAATCGGGATTCAAATTATGATACTTGAGCGACAGGAACAGTATGCAGGAAGTACGACCCACCACATAGTCTGGTATAATATCATCACGAAACTCCAGGGGCACATTGAGAATGGATTTCAGTATGGGATTACCCCGTTGCTTGCTGTGCACCAAAACACTGTGAGGATTTGAAGGCGGCGGCTTAGCTGTGCCGGCAGCAGAACTGGTGCTGCTGCTGATAGATGCTTCTGTTGTTGTCGTTGTTTGTGTTTTGGGCTGCTTTGGAGCTGTGGGCATTTCCATTGAAGCCAAGACATCATCAAATGAGTCGTCGTTAAGGTCTTCCATTTTACAGCCCGGCAGTTTAACAAATTTCTCGAAATACAATTATCGTTATCGCCGCGTTCCTACAATCGATAGTTTTTCATACAACATGGCAACTCTATTATTGTTTTGCCCTTTCCTTTCGAGTTGTCAATTCATCGACGACGACGACGACGACGTGTGCGTGCAAATTTGTTTATTCTTTTAGCAAAAATATATAACTTAACAATCTATAAAACCATGGCTTCGCATCCGGTGTTTATAGACCTATCGTTAGATGAACAGGTAGTGTTTCAATAATATTTTACCGTGCCTTCTGTGCCGCATTCAACATTAAAGTGAGGTTATGTTGGCAGTGGGTGCAAAAACAAATTTTGTAAATACAAAATAAAATTGAATGTATTTTATTTTTTAACAGGTGCAAGAGCTGCGCAAGTATTTTAAAAAGCTTGGTGCCGAAATCTCATCGGAGAAATCGAATAAAGGCGTGGAAGATGATTTGCATAAAATAATCGGCGTCTGTGAAGCCTGCTTCAAAGACGGTGAACCAGCTCAGATTGATGGAATTCTTAACAGCATTGTATCCATTATGATAACGGTATATATATCGTATATAACTGCCAATAAATAGTTTAACAATAATACTTTCAGATACCTCTGGATCGTGGTGAGAACATTGTGTTGGCCTATTGCGAAAAGATGACCAAGGCGCCCAACCAGCCGCTGGCCAAAGTCTGTCTGCAGTCGCTGTGGCGTTTGTTCAACAATCTGGACACAGCCTCTCCCTTGCGCTACCATGTCTACTATCATTTGGTGCAGGTGGCCAAGCAGTGCGATCAGGTGCTGGAGGTGTTCACTGGCGTCGATCAGCTGAAGTCGCAGTTTGCCAACTGCCCACCATCCAGTGAGCAGATGCAAAAGTTGTACCGTCTGTTGCACGATGTCACCAAGGACACCAATTTGGAGCTGTCTTCTAAGGTCATGATTGAGCTGTTGGGCACATATACGGCGGACAATGCGTGCGTTGCTCGTGAGGATGCCATGAAGTGCATTGTCACCGCCCTGGCCGATCCCAATACATTCCTGCTCGATCCTTTGCTATCGCTGAAACCCGTGCGCTTCCTGGAGGGCGATCTGATACACGATTTGTTGTCTATCTTCGTGTCCGATAAGCTGCCCGTGTATGTGCAGTTCTATGAGGATCACAAGGAGTTTGTCAACTCGCAGGGCCTGAACCACGAGCAGAACATGAAGAAAATGCGTCTGCTGACATTTATGCAGCTGGCCGAAAGCTTTCCTGAAATGACTTTCGATACGCTGACCAAGGAGTTGCAAATCGGCGAGGATGAAGTGGAGCCATTTGTCATTGAAGTGCTGAAGACAAAGCTGGTGCGTGCGCGTCTCGATCAGGCCAATCGCAAGGTTCACATTTCCTCAACAATGCATCGCACCTTTGGTGCACCACAATGGGAGCAGCTGCGCGATCTGCTCCAGGCCTGGAAGGATAACCTTAGCTCGGTGCGCGAGGGATTGACGAACGTATCATCTGCACAACTGGATCTGGCACGCACGCAAAAGCTGATACATTAAGAAGAAAATAAAAACACATACCTAAGTGACGTCAAGAACAAATAAAAAGCGCGGGTAAAGTTTTACATATTAAATTATTTTGAGGAATGCGTGAGAAATCAAGCTTGAATAAATTTCTAAGTAAAATCAAATACATATCTAATTAATTGCAACTTATAAGTTAAATCATCCTAGTTGGATTTGTTCTTGTCAGATGTGGGGAATACTTTCTAGCTTAACACTAAATATGCGATGCTTTGATGACACTTGCTGTAAGCTTTAAAATTAAATTTAAAGCATTCTTTTTTGAGAATTGTTTAAGATTGTCAGGCTTCATAGCTCTTCATGCGGCTTGGACTGTTGGCGTTCCTTTTCTTTAGGAAAAGACCAGAAATACGAGGGAAATCCGTGAGTGTCCCGCTCACGTTTAACGAATGCGCTGTACGAAGAAATGCAGTTGCCAATAAAATGATTCGATTGTCCCAATATGGCCAAATCAAGATAGGGATCATCTTCGGGCAACTTGTGCACGCTGATATCCATGCGACTGAGCGCGTTGCTCAGCTCGCTTATCATATGATTCGCATCGGATGCCACAAAAACGGATTTCACCTCGTTCTTCGGCTGCGATTGACGTACATTTTTAATTATGCGCTTCAGCTGCCGCACAATTGCCTCCTTGGTGGGCATGCACAGTTCCGTGTACAGCTCGCCGCGCTCATTCTTATAGCCCAGACACTGCGGAGATGCGAAGAGCTGTTGACTGTCCTTGATATGCTCACAGGCGCGCACCCAATCGATGCCATTGCGCAAATGCAGACCAACAAAAGCGCCGCGCGGCAGAACATTGCGAATAAATTCACGAGCTGCTTCTCTATAATGTGGACTCCATTTCAAGTACTTTTGCAATACGCGGTTCTCCAGTTGCACAGGAAAACTGGCGGGCGCGCCGGTAAATGCTAGCACGGGCCACTTATCGGCCGTATAGCTCTGCTGCCATTTGGTGGCTATGGCACTGTGGTGTACATCAAAATGCAGTGGACCATAGAACTCGGAGGCCACAAAGTCAATATTATAAGTGTCCCAGAATGGACCAAATGGATTTCCATCCTTGGCATGACAGTTGGGCGCATTCGGATCGTTTTTCTCCTGCTGCAAGCTCTTCCGCTCCATATAACAGAAGGATTTTCGCTCCGAGGCGGGCCACACCTCATCAGCCAGGTGGCTCATAAAGTCCGACATAAGTATGACGCGCTGAAACTCCTGCAGGGGCTCCACTTCAAAGTACGTGTCGAATGGCACCTGTCGAGAGCGCATTTCACCCTTGCGATACTCCACCCATGGCGGCAATATAAGTGTGCGATTTAGAGCGCGAGCAAAGGCCAAGGAGCCCAGAAAATGATCCGCCTGGTTGCCAAAGCGTCCTGAGGCCAAAACATAAATAAAACATAAAGCAAAACATAAAAGCAAGAAAGCCTATCAAAACTTACCCATACAGGGACAATAGGCAATATAGCCATTGGTATCACGCTCAAGCTGGGCGTTTGTCTTTAATATTAAACTTGAAATTAAACAAATTAATATTTTAAGCCACTGCATTCTGCCGGCTTCGTGTGCAGTGTTGCCAGAATTTGAAAGAGGTAGAGAATTATATCGAAAAATAAAACTGGCTATAAATGGCTAAAAATTTGGTTTCAAAAATGGGTATTAAGCTAAACTAAGGCCAATGTGAAATTTTCGTCGGTATTGTTAATTGGGATTTTAGGTAATTAAAAACCGCAATTTCTATTAGTTTCTTTTATAAGATATAGCTATCGTTATAATGGCAGCATTGTTTATATGAAAGCCGCTCTCAATCGATTGCAGGTTTAATAAGTTATCGTGCTGCCACTTATATTGTAGTATAAAACTCTGGCAGCCTCGCGCAGGCACAATTGACAGTTGTTTTTATTTGCTTTATTTACGTTTTATCTATTTCATAATTGCCGTATGCTCGCTTATTAATGTTTTGAGATAAGATCTTAGTGGCAACAAACATACAAATGACTTCTCAGATCTACAGTCAAAAGAAGTTCATACCCACAGCGCCGGAGAAGGGCAGCTTTCCATTAGACCACGAGAGCTTGTGCAAGAAGCACTTCCTAATCTACGCCAGTTGCTTGCGGCGCAACGATAACGACAACGCCAAGTGCCGGGCAGAGGCGCAAGAGTATTTAGGCTGCCGCATGGACAACAATCTTATGGAAAAAACAGAATGGGTGAAATTGGGCTTTCCGGAAAAAGAGAAGCAGCAGCAGCAATAAAATTGAAGCCAGAACGCAATGTGCTCATTGCGGCCACAGGCAGCGTGGCCACCATTAAACTGGTGCAATTAATATCCGAACTAAGCAACGAAAAGCTGCCCTATAAATTTAACGTGAGTGTACGCACCACGCTCTATCTCCGAGTCAATTAACCGTCAACAATTGCTAACAGGTTAAGGTCATTATAACGGAGCATGCCAAACACTTTTTTGAATTGGAGCAGGTGCCGGAACATGTGCCCATTTTACATAATCGTGACGAGTGGCTAACCTGGAACAAACGCGGCGACCCCGTTCTGCACATTGAGCTGGGCAAGTGGGCGCACATGCTGTTAATTGCGCCACTTAGCGCCAACTCTCTAGCCAAAATAGCCACTGTAAGTTTAACTTATCTTTGTTTAAACATTAGATAGTTATAAAAATATATGGTTATTTGTATTTGTTTTAACAGGGCCTTTGCGACAATCTGGTGCTGTGCGTGGTGCGCGCTTGGGATTTGGAGAAGCCGCTGCTCTTTGCCCCAGCGATGAATACACGCATGTACGATCATCCCATAACGCGCGAGCAGATTGACAAGCTAATCAGCTGGGGCTACAAGGAGATACCCTGCATTTCCAAGACTTTAATGTGCGGCGATACGGGAAATGGCGCCATGGCCGAGGTGCCCACAATTGTGTCGTCAGTTGTGTCCGCTTTTCAGTTGCCATTGTAAATACTTTTTTCTGGTTGTTAACAAATAAAAAGATTTTGGTTTTGTTTAAATAATTTGTGGTTCTTTCTATAGTCAAGGTCCATTTGTAGTGAGTAAATACAATTTAGGGTTTGTTTTTTTTTTTCATTCAATTTATTTGTAATAATGTTTATTGGTTAATTTTGAGTGCATCTAGGAGCAAAATGATTTTCGTTTTCCTTTTTTGTTTTCTCTCTTTTGAATTTTGTTCCTCCATCTTGTTATAATATTTTGTTTTTGTTTTTAATTGCATTTTAGTTTCTCAATGTACATTAATGTTTTTTGTTTCAGTGTGTATTTGTGTTTTTGTTTGTTTTATCAACAGTTTTATGCTTTTAAATCAATTTGTTTTATATGTGAATTACAATTACTTTTATGCGCTATATTATGTGTATGCTAGAGATGTGGTTGTGGTATGTGTGTGTTTGGTTGTGAAGAATGATAAACTTAGATTAGGGAAATAAAAAGCTTAGGTTTTTAAATTACACAGTAAAATATATTATGTATGTATGTATTGTAGTTGCATGTATGTATATTATGTAGTTGCTTATGTATTTTAAAAACGAACCAACTGAATTATCATCACGCATATGCTGCAACGACAAATTATAAAAAATATAGTCTTCAGGCATATGTCAACCTAAGTTTGAAGTTTCTCAATTCTAGCTTAATCGTAAATATATATTTATATATATATACTTTTTTCATCTATAAATTACATTTAATATTAAACATAAATATGTACATAGCTTTTTTGTTTTTTTTTTTTATATTGGTTTTTGCTGCTTTTGCCGCTGCCTTTTTGTTGTATTTGTTTTGTTTAAATTACATTGAGTGTTTACATTCTGTTCATATCATCGTTTTGTATGTGCCCTTGCGATAGCCCTATAAGCAAACACTTGAACAGAGTTTCTTAGGGCTACGAAACAAGCATAAAATACACAACACTTGCTTGCTTACTAAGTTTTGTCTTCCCCCCCAGCCCAACTACCAATAGTTACTTTCTCTATTTACATGGCTTTCATTTTCTGCGCATGAAATTAAAAAATAAATTTTACGCAAGCGATTTTCTGCTATAGCTTTGTGTGTGTGTGTTTGTATGTGAGTTTAGAGTGTGTGTGTGTGTGTGTTCAAGCCTCTGCACTTGGTTTGCGTCTAGTTGGGTGTAGTTTTATAGTCTAGCTTATAAATTTTGTCGGGTTATAAGTCGAAAGCAACCAGAAATCAACTTTAATACACAATTGTCTTCCTCCTCTTCTATGTGGGTGGGGCGCACTAACTAACTAACTTTTCGACTTGCTAATACATAATTATATATACATATATATTAGCCATTGCATCTAAATGTGGTTAACTCTATATATTACTATAATACGTTTTCCAGTTGCATCTGCAGGCTTAGCTCTCATCTGATCACACAGGATACGCACAGCTTCGAGGCGCTGATGCAATCATCGTGACAGAACGCGCCGCATTGCTGGCAAATCACCATCGCGTTTAGAGCGCAGGCGCAACTGTTGTTGCTTGCCTCGTTGCCCGGTGGCGTGTTCTCGCCGCTTTGATGCAATTGCAGTAGAGGATGTTGTTGCTGTTGCGCCTGCTGCTGATGTTGGTGCTGTTGCTGGGCTGTTTGTTGATTTACTACGCCTCCCGCTGCTGTTGCTGTTCCTGTGGTCGTCACTATGTAGTTGTTGCCCGCATCCATGAGAGCCGCCGCCGCCGAGTTGCTATTGTTGCTGCCGTCAATGTAGGTAATGTTGGTGCCTTTTATGTGTAGAGCAAAGTTTTAGTATTCAATTTAAAATTCACCTTAATTATATATATATAGTACAAAAATTAATATTAAGTTAAAAATATTAGGAATACATACTTAAATACATCTGGTGCATTCACAGTTGAGGTTTTGAAAAGCTCATAAAAGTTTAAAATAAGAAGCAAACTTACAAAGCTACTCGTAAATGTACTAAACCGATTTTCAGTCTTGAGACCATTTAGCTGATTCTAAATAATAATAATAAATTTCACATACAATTTTCCTTAGTTTCTTGACTATGAAATCGTATTATCCTAGCACATCTCTACATATTTCTATTTCTATAGCCTGATACTCGAACTCGGAGATTTTTCTTGCCTGAAGGACTGAATAACTGAGACAACTCAATTATCGTAGACGGTTGTTTAATAAACATAAAAGGAGCAGTTCTATAATAGTGACCTTTCGAAATCTCGAGTGAAGCGACTTCTAAATTTGTGTACAATTTTGAGTTGTTCCACCTCTCATTTTTTGAATATACATAGATGACAAACTATATGATAAAATTTTACTTCAAACCCTCATCTCTTCTCTTATGTTAAGCTCTTAACTAAGTTTCCACAACGTGTGAATGCATTAAATTAAGAAATAAACCATGCAGTTTACATACTCGAACATACGCATACGCAAAAGGTTACGTGGAAACGAAAAAAATATGAGTCAACGGGTCTATATTTTGTTGTTCGCCAAATAGGTAAATCTAACAAATCTATTGTCATAATTAATAAATGCGTGCCAAATTGTGATATGGATGAATGAATGAATGTTGGAATTTGTGTGCGGTGATTTGAAAGACGTACCTCGCTAAGCACTAATAATACACCAATTTACCTGCAGCGATATTGCGCCGCACAATATTCGCGGCCGCGCTCACATTGCCCAGTTGCTGTTGCTGCTGCTGCTGTTGTTGTTGTTGTTGCTGATGCAGCTCATGATGATGCAGTGCATCATTGGTAGCAAGCGCGGTTGCACCATTGCCAGCGCTATTGTTATTGTCTACAGAAGCTGGACGCCCGCGTCCGCCCATGCTTATGCCATTGAGGCTGTGAAGCGGATTCTGCACGGCAACAAACTGTAAAAGAATTCAATTTAATTAGGTGTGTTGCTCAATCGTAGCTATCCCTTCATGTTACTCACCTGATTTTGATGTAATGGCGGCGCGCTAGAGGCACGCGGCGCTTGATTGTCTGCGGCACCCACATTGGCACGGTGCACCAGCACATACTGACCAGTACCATTCTGATGCAATATTTGCTCCTGTGCGGGCTGTGCCTGTTGCGCCACCTGCTGACCCGCGGCCAGCTGCAGCTGCTGTGAACTGGACGCACCAGGCGCCGCAGTTAACATGTGCCTAATAACCGTTGTGGGCGAGGGCTTGCGTTGCACGTACTTCTTGCGAGGAAATCCACTCATGCGCGGACCTATGACCTGGGCATACAAGAGAGAAGGGTTTATATAACATATTTCAAATCCTTAATGCGAAATTATTACCTTATAGACGCCAGGTCTGCCCACACCCATCACATTGGGCGGCATGCCGGCAGACAGTGCTGGCGCTGCGTTCACAGCAGCCGCACCGCTGACCAGCAACTCCTCCTGCTTGAGCAGATTTTGTGCTGGTGCGGCAGCGGTAGCTGCTGCTGCTGCTGTCACATTACCGCTCACCGTACTCAAATTGCTCATTGGCGCGGCCGCTACAGTGGATACGTTCAGTGCTGAATTGCTGCCGCCGCCGCCGCCGCTGCTGCTGCTTACAGTTGTTGCCGTTGTCTGTTGCTGCTGGCTGAGTATGGCCGCCGGCGGGCGCAGCTGCGCCTTGAGGTTCTCACGATTCGGACTGTTCTGTATGACTGCCTGACAGATTTGATAGCTACGCTCAAGATTGACAGCTCCAGGCGGCAATCGATTGGTGGTCGCCTTGCGCCCTTTTCCCGTGGGCATCTTTGGCTGCAGTCGCTGCTGGGCAATTGTTGTGGGCACGCCCGAGGGCGGCAGCGTTTTCATGGTCAGCACATTGTTAACAGTAGGAACGGGCAGCTGCAGCTGTTGTTGTTGCTGCTGCAGGTTGCTGTTGTGATTGATCTGTTGCTGCGCTGTTGACGACTGCTGCTGCTGCACTGCGGCTACAACATTGGCGTAGGTGGACGGAATTTGTGGATTGTTTGCAGCTGCTGATGTTGCTACAGCTGTTGCCGCGTTGGGCGATGCATTGGCGGGTCGTGTCATCGATATTATATTCAGCGGCTTTGCTATGAATTTGGGCGGCACAACAGCTTGTTGCTGCTGCTGCTGCTGATAATTTTGCTGTTGTTGTTGCAATTGCTGTTGCTGCTGCAGCAGATTGTTGTTAGCTGCCTGCGCTAGAAGCTGTCGCTGATGAAGCTGCGCCTGTAGCGCAAATTGCTGCAGCTGTTGTTGCTTTTGCTGCACCTGTTGCTGCTGCTGTTGCTCGAGCTGCTGTTGTTGTTGCTGCTGGGCCAGCAAATTGGGCGCCAAAAATTGCTGCGCGCCATTGCTGTTGATCTCAAAAGGTTTGCGTAGCGTTACGGGTAGCGCTTGATGGGATTTTTGCAGTGCATTGCTGCTAGTGGCCTGCTGTTGTTGCTGCTGCTGCTGTGCGGCTGCTTGCAATGTAAACTGCTGCAGCAATTGCTGCTGTTGTAATTGTTGCTGTTGCTGTTGGCGTTGTTGTTGCTGCTGCTGCTGCTGTTGTTGCTGCAACAAAAAATTGCCTATGATTTGTCCATTGGAGTCCACCAAAATCTGACGCTGTTGTTGCTGTGGTGCCGGGGCAGCTGGAGCAGCAGCAGCTGTCGGTTGTGGCAGCTGATTGATGGCAATGCTGCTGCTACTACTGCTGCACAGGCTCAAATTATTGCTGCTATCATTGCTGTTGCTGCTGTTGGTAATGACAGTGCTGGACACTTCCATTTCGGCTGCGGACATGGGCACCGCATCGCATAGCAGCTCATGGGTTATCTGTGGAATGCGAGAGCAATGATTTAAAAGAGAACTGGTTGCAATTGATGCGGTACTCACCTCATTCGCATAGTCACTGCTGTGAGCCTGTGGCATAAAGGAATGCTGCGTCAACTGCACAACATCCTGCAGCTGTGCCTGCAGCTGTTGTTGTTGCTGCTGCTGTTGTTGTTGTTGCTGCTGGTGTTGTTGCTGCTGCTGATGATGCTGCTGCAGCTTGTCCACAATATCACGCACTGCATCGCTCTCGCTGTCATCCATAACATGATCGACCATTGCACTCATTACATCATCCTGTTCCTGTTGCTCCGAATCGATGCACTCAACTACATCATCATCTTCGTCAATAACTTCGTCGTCTTCATCTTCTTCATCTGCCACTTGCTCACAAACATCAGTGTCCAGCAAATTATGACACTCCACCATGTCATCAATGACCTCCTCTGCCTCATGCACCACATCCATCAATTGGATAGCCTCATGGTTCAAGTGCTGCTCCGCCTGCTGCAGTTGCTCCACAGTCGCATTTCCCGAAGCTGGCGCCGTTGCTGCCAGCAACTTGATGCCACCGAAATTCCAATCGTGCTGCACATGCTGAAACATTTCGCTGGAGTTCAACTCCACGGGCAGCTCCACAGCAGGCGACACGTGTTGTTGCTGCTGCTGTTGCTCCTGCTGCTGCTGGAGCGTGGCCACAGTACTGAGCATGGCCTGCATATCGGCGAGCGTTGTTTCCGCCGCTGTGGCCAGTGACAGCGATGCAGCTGCAACCACGCCAGGTGCCGTCGTTGTGGTGGCTGCTGTTGAGGAGGAGTTGCTGCTGGAACAGGACGAGGACAGCGATGAGGACAACGAAGAAGAGGCGCAACTGCTGGATGCGAGCGAGCTCACGGGCGTTGTAGTCGCCAGCGATGAGCCTGTAGAGCTGCTAGCCATGGGCATAGACATGGCCAGCGTCATGCCTGAATCCTCCAGCTGCTTATCACAATGATCGTCCACTTTTATGATTGTTGCTGTCGCTAAGCAAATGAAAAAATTAGTTAGTCAATTGACAAGCGGTGAAAAAATTAATCAAAATTACAATTGGGCGATGATGATGAAGAGTAGTAGGCGTGGCTGATGGCTGCTTGATGATTGTGGAAGTAAGCTGCGTTGGCGACATTTGAAGAATGACCATTAAAGCAGGAGATGGAATATACATTAATAGAGTTTTAATATTAGTGAAAACTTTTGAAAATTTTGAAAAAATAATCACAATTATTTGCCAAATGGAATACAATTAAGAGTTTTACTTTTATTACTGAGTTCAAAACCATTTTGAAATTTCATTACAAATACAATAACCAAAATAAAAGACGGTTAAAAAAAGGTAGAAAATAACAATTCCTTATATAGAGATAAGCTATAAGAAATTTGACAATTAACTATAATATTTTGTTTAATCCAAATGTATATTAATAACTAACTATAATACGTAAAACAAAACAAATCAACAACAAATTAATATATTAAATTTTAGTCTAAATATATTCTGATAAACAAATGTAATTTTCTGAAATTTTGCATTTCAGATCAATAAAATAAAGCCAATAGTAAATTTTAAATAATAAAATTAACCAACAAACATATAATTTCAATCATAGAAATCAATTCAATACATACATAGAAATCAATAGAAAATTATGATACATAGCTACAATATACATATACAGCTACAGAACTCTATTTGAACGATGTTTTGGAAACATTTACAATATAAAAACGTGGAAAAGGAAATTGAGACATGTATGAAAACTTTGAAATGTTCTTTAAAGAAAACCCTATCATTGAAAAGATTTTTGGTTTTAGGGCTATAAACTAAATTAGTACATAGTTAAGTTAACCAAATTAAAATAAATTTTACAAAATATTAAAATTGGGCATGTTAAAAACCAAATAAACAGAAAAAGGGAAAAATATACAAACTACAAGGAATATTATATAACACAAACAAATAACCATAACCAAATTACGTTGTATATAACTACATAACTAATTAACTACATTTTAATTAGCATTTAAAATGGTGAAAATAAGCTTACCATGATCAATCGTATCGGCAAATACAAAGTCATGGGTGTTTGTTGTTGTTGAAGCAGTTGTTGTAGAAGTTGACATTGGGGCGACATTGACCGTTGCTTTGGTATCTAAATATTTAGAGAATATGTATAAACAAAATATTTTGTATATATTATAATTTACACACCTTCTGCCAGCTCTACGTTCTGCAAATAGCCCGCAAAGTTTGTGATAGTCTCTGCAATGTTTGATGTTGATGTTGTTACTGCTGCTGCAGGAATTGCTTTAGTGTTTGTTGCGTTTGCGGTTGTTGCTGTTGTTATCGTTGTTGCTGTTGTTGTGGCGAGTGTCTGTGCTTCAGGTGGCTCAATTTTATCACAGGTACTGTTGATAAGTGGCTGCTGGTTGTTAGCTGTTGCAGATGTTGTTGTTATTCCTGCTGTCCCCGCATGATCAACAACATCTGTTACATTTGCCATGGCATTAGGAACAATCTCAGCTAATTCGCGTTTCATTTGTTTGCTCTCCTTTGACGTTGTGGGCAGCTCATCAGCTACTACAACCGCATCCAAGACAATTGTTGTCGGATCGCTGCGTTTGCGTCGGGAGGGGCTGCTGGAGGGGCGTTTGAGGATGCGTCGTTGTTGCTCTGTTAAAGCATTGCTGCTGCTGCTGCTACTACTACTACTACTAGATGTTTCTATAGTTGCAGCGTCTGTCGTTGTGGTTATTGCTTCTGCTGAGGCACTAGCATTTGTTATTATATCCATATTAGCTGCACTTGTTGTTGTGGTTGTCATTTCGCACTTTGTGCTCTGAAAGTATATGAGTTATTTAAATTATCATAATAAACAAATTTATATTAAAGTAGTCGCACGATTAGAGTAAGTACTAGGTTTGGAGTGGAAATTCTGAAACTGTTCTCATCACTAAATGAGAGGCAGCAAGCCGGTTCGAGCCTGGATTCCCCAGCTAATTTTATTTTGAAACGAAAACATAAATTGAGCAGAAGCTTATTTTGTTATGAATATAACGAACCGGGGTTTAAGCCAAAACCTAGGTTCAGCGATACGGAATCTATGCCGAAACAAGACACAGCAGATAATTAAAATGAACCAAACGCTTTCGTTAAGTCGAACCTTATTGTTGCTTATGAATGGATGCTGCGTTCACTGTGTATATAAGTTACATGGCGCTCGTTTGCTAATACAGTTAATAACAAGATTATTTTAGTAAACTTCCGACCTACCGTATTAAATTTCAGTTCAGTCTCATTATCACATGTTGCTTGTTGTAGTTGTTGCTGCTGCTGCTGTTGTTGTTGTATTGGTGGTGGTGCTGGTGGCGGTGGCGCAGGTGGCACTGGCCGTTGCTGCTGCCTTGTTGGCTCCAGCTTAAGTTTGCTGCTTGGCAGGTTTAAATTCGGCGCTCGTTTTGCATTCTTTTCGCCCCAGTAGCGCTCAAAGTGCTTGAGTTTCCACGGATCCAGTTTGTTCTTTTCGCGCTCCGCTTCCGTTTTCAGCTTGATTTGATTCTCTGGCGTAAACTCGCCTTCGCTGAGACGTTCACGCCACTCCAGGCAGGCGCGTGCAAAGAACTCATTATTCAGGCAGGAGGCGCTCAGACGTATTCCTTCGTGGGCAACGCTTCCGCTGCTGCTGCTGGCACCGCCGCTGCTAGTGGTGGGCTGTTCAGGCTGCAACGGCTGCACCACCTCGCTGGCCTCACGATCCACGCTTGGCAACAGCTGTATGAGATTGTGCTGATAGAGTGGCGGCAGCAATGAGAACGTCTGTTTATTGAGCAGCGCGCGCAGATTTGTGGATGCCAGTATCGAATCGGGCGTTTCCAAATCGATTTTGCCATCCTTGGTCTGTTCAATTTGCGCAGCAGTTGTTAGTTTCTTGTTGCTGCGCCGACGAGGCTTGACGCTGTTAAAGCCCGGTATAGAGGCCAGCACCTCACGCATGGTGGAGGTTTGTGTTGCGGCTTTAGCGGTGCTTGGTGATCCGCTGGTGTTGGAGGCGGCTGCGGTTGCAGCTGCTGCTGCTGCCTCCGCTGCTGCTGCTGCCGCCGCCGCCGCTGCTGCTTTGGCCTGCTGTTGTTGTTGTATGCGACGACTGCTAATGCCGCGCACAGGCGTGGGTGCAGCTGGTGCAGACGCAATGCTGGGTGGCACAAACAGCGCTGGTGCTGGCGGCAGTCCAGCATTATGCAATGCATCCTCACTGGGCATTGACTTCTTCTCAGGCGGTATAGGTTTCACAATGATGCGTGGCAGGTGGCGCCTGTGGCAAGCAGATAAGAGGTGAGTGAATGGAACTTTTGCAAGAAATAACCCCATATGCTTACCTCAGACTATGTGTGTGCTTATTAGCTGAGGTTGAGTTGAGAGCCGCCGCTGCTGCTGATCCGGACAGGTGCTGCTGGGCCGCCTCAGACGGCGTTGTCTGATGCGCTGCAGCATCTAATGCCAGCGGATCCTTTTCATCATCATCCTCCACGAGATTCACATGCGCTGTTGCTTCCATAATCACAGGTGTTATGTGTTGTTGTTGTGGAATGATGGCGCCTTGCGCGGGCAAATGTTGATGCTGCTGTTGTTGTTGTTGCTGCTGCTGCTGTTGCGGCGCTGCTGATGCTATTGTATCCGGCGTTATGGTTTTCATGTTTATATTTATAACTATTTACAACTACGCTTAGCAGTATTTCGTATTATTGTTTTTGTTATTGTGTCCATGTCAGGCGGCAGTTTAATTGCTTTTTGCGAACATACTAAAAAAAAAAACAAAAAAAAATAATTATAAACAAATTTGCAGCAAATCTGCAACCGCAATCGCAACTAACCTGGCCAGCAGCAGTTTTAGCCATTTCAACGGGTGCCAGGGCGCGTGGTGGGGTTTGCCTGCCACACAGCCCGAGCGGCAATCAAATTTTGTTGTGTGCGCCCCCTCTTATTGCAAAAACTTTACAATAATTACTTGTCCGTGTGTCTTACCGTTACACTAAACCCTTACGCCCAGTCACTTTTCACACATTTATTACACACGCTAATTTTCATTTGCTGCTCTTTGCCTTTTCCTTTTCGTACATATATGGATATATGTGTGTCCGCCGTGAATTTGTTGCCTACAATAACAAACACAACAACAACAATAAAAAAGAGAGCAAAGTTGGTTGGTTTGTTGCTTTTGCCCCTGCAGGAATAATACATATGTATGTATGCACACATACACGAGACACACATCTATACATATGTAATTATAATGCGCACACACACACGCGCGCACGCACGCACATATAAAAACTTTTTGCGTGGTTTGTTTTGGCTTTTGTTAATTGCGTTTTACTCAAGTCAAACTTTAAATTGCACCCGCACCTGCACTTGATTAGTTAGTTCTAATGCACTTAGTTCAAAAATAAAATATTGAATGGTTGTTGCAAAGACACAAACAAAAGCAGAAGCAGAGAGCTACAAAATTTTGGATTCTTTTTCTGCTTCTTGTGCTGTATCGAGTTGACTCTTTCTTACGCAAGCGTTTGCATATGCTTTGGCTACACGCCAACCGCTGTCTTTCTTACGCGCACGTAGTGTAGCTACGCAGCAAAAAAAAGCTTCCAGTTATTTGAATGAAATTGTTGTTACATCGTACACTAAAAACTAAACATATTTAACACGCACTTTCCGTTTTACATTCTAATGTTGAATGATTATTTTTTGATGGTTAAATTATAATTATTGGGTTCCCAGTTTGAGAGCAATAGGGATGTTAAAAACTGCACTACACTAAAACTAGAGCTGCAAAACAATTGACAGCACTATCGATATAACTGTAATCGCGCCAACACCAAACTCAGAATGGTGAAAAGCTATCGATAGTGATACCTTGCGATGTATATACGACTTTATATACTGAATGCATTAAAATAGCGTTAAATAATATAATAAAAATTAGTAAGCTTAAGTGCTTCCTTAATTTTTAACTAAACATAGTATGCAAATTATTGAAAGGCCCCCGATAAATCGAGCACTTACAATCAACGTAGTTATGACTATCGATATTTTTTACGATAGTTTTGCAGCTTTTGTGCAGATGGTAAAACAGATGTAAACAACGCCGGCAGCCCTCCTTGTGTTGCTGAGTGGGATATGTTTTACTTAGTTATTTGTTAATATTATAAGAAAATCCGCGAAGATGTTCTCAATGTGCAAACAGACACACGCGGCTACATCGGTGGAATTTGCCATTACGTGTCGCTTTTTCAACAATCTCGAGGAGAATCTGGTCGTGGCCGGCGCCAATGTGCTCAAAGTGTACCGTATTGCGCCCAACGTGGATGCGGCGCAGCGACAAAAGCTTAATCCCACCGAGATGCGTCTGGCGCCGAAAATGCGTCTCGAATGCCTAGCCAGCTATTCGCTCTATGGAAATGTTATGTCTCTGCAAAGTGTCTCGCTGGCGGGCGGCATGCGGGATGCATTACTGATTAGCTTTAAGGATGCAAAGCTGTCGGTGCTGCAGCTGGACGCAGATACGCAAACCCTGAAAACACTCTCGCTACATTATTTTGAGGAGGAGGACATACGCGGCGGTTGGACGGGACGCTATCATGTGCCCGTGGTGCGTGTGGATCCGGATGCGCGCTGTGCAGTGATGCTCGTATATGGCAAGCGTCTGGTGGTGCTGCCCTTTCGTAAGGACAACAGTCTCGATGAGATTGAGCTGGCCGATGTGAAGCCTATTAAAAAGGCGCCCACAGCTATGGTCACACGCACGCCCATTATGGCATCCTACCTAATAGCGCTCGCTGATCTGGACGAGAAGCTGGACAATGTGCTGGATATACAATTTTTGCATGGCTATTATGAGCCCACATTGCTTATACTCTACGAACCGGTGCGCACCTGTGCCGGCCGCATTAAGGTGCGCTCCGATACCTGCGTGCTGGTAGCCATCTCACTGAATATACAGCAGCGCGTGCATCCCATTATCTGGACTGTAAACAGCCTGCCCTATGACTGCCTGCATGTCTTTCCCATACAGAAGCCCATTGGCGGCTGCCTGGTGATGACTGTGAATGCCATTATCTATTTGAATCAGAGCGTTCCGCCTTATGGCGTCAGTCTTAATAGCTCGGCGGATAACAGCACCAGTTTTCCGCTTAAGCCGCAGGATAATGTACGTCTTAGCTTGGACTGCGCCAATTTCGCTTTCATCGATGTGGATAAACTAGTTATTTCGTTACGCACAGGCGATCTCTATGTGCTTACCCTGTGCGTGGACTCTATGCGCACTGTGCGCAATTTTCACTTCCATAAGGCGGCGGCCAGTGTACTGACCAGCTGCATCTGTGTGTGCCACACGGAGTATATATTTTTGGGCTCCCGCTTGGGCAATTCGTTGCTGCTGCACTTCACCGAGGAAGATCAGAGCACGGTGATTACTTTGGATGAAATGGAGAATGCCGTGGAGCAGCAGCAGGCTGTTGAGCAGGCACCCCCACAGCTGGATGAGGAGCAGGTCTATGATGTGGAACAGCATGAGGCGCCATCGCAAGCAAAATCCCGTCGTATTGAGGATGAGGAGCTGGAGGTATATGGCTCTGGCGCTAAAGCATCGGTGCTGCAGCTGCGCAAATTCATCTTTGAGGTTTGCGACAGTCTCATCAATGTGGCACCCATCAATTACATGTGCGCCGGCGAGCGTGTGGAGTTCGAGGAGGATGGCAGCACATTGCGTCCGCATGCGGAATCCCTCAATGAGGTCAAGATTGAGCTGGTCGCCGCCACGGGACATAGCAAAAATGGCGCACTTTCGGTATTTATCAACTGCATCAATCCGCAGATCATCACCAGCTTTGAGCTGGATGGCTGCCTGGATGTCTGGACGGTGTTTGATGATGCTACACGTAAACCGACAACGGCACGCCAGGAGCAGCATGATTTTATGCTACTCTCCCAACGCTCCTCGACCCTTGTGCTGCAAACAGGCCAGGAGATCAACGAGATCGAGAACACGGGTTTCACGGTCAACCAGCCAACTATATATGTGGGCAATCTTGGCCAGCAGCGCTTTATAGTGCAGGTAAGGAATTAAGATACCCTGTGCCCCTGGAAAATCGGGGATTTATATTTTAGAAGAGTTCTAATAGGCGAATCCTTCAGTTAATTATTAGCTAGTCGCGTCGATCTCAGGATACAAACGCCTTTTTTATGGGTCATCGTAAATCGTTTGCATAACAATTTTATATTTTCTTCGATTGCTGCCACTATTTCGATAAATATCGATTTTCGGCCTCGGTTCCTTTAGCATATCTCAAAGGTACACGCAAGCATTTTTAAATATGTAAGTTCTGGTCTTGTAGTAGCATATCAAATTTATTTTATTCATTCGTTAAATCCTCTCTCTTTCTGCCAAATCGATAAATATCGATTGCTAATCAAGATTATTTCAGTTAGTCGATAAATATCGATACTTAATCCCTGTCCGTGGGCAAATCTCGAAGATTTTGAATACAGTAAAGATTAAATAATAAAGAGAGGTTAACTAATGTATATCTCTTTTCCCTTAGGTAACCACACGTCATGTGCGTTTGCTGCAGGGCACCCGGCTCATCCAGAATGTGCCGATCGATGTGGGCTCGCCCGTGGTGCAGGTGTCCATAGCTGATCCCTATGTCTGCCTGCGCGTGCTCAACGGACAGGTGATAACGCTGGCGCTGCGCGAGACACGCGGCACACCCCGACTGGCCATCAATAAGCACACCATTAGCAGTTCTCCTGCTGTGGTGGCCATTGCAGCGTACAAGGATTTATCTGGACTGTTCACATGCAAGACGGACGATGTGCTCAATTTGACCGGCAGCTCAGGCCCCGGTTTTGCCAATAGCTTTGGCGGTTACATGAAGGCCGAGCCGCACATGAAGGTGGAGGATGAGGAGGATTTACTGTATGGCGATGCGGGTAATGCCTTCAAGCTGAACAGCATGGCCGATCTGGCCAAGCAGTCGAAGCAGAAGAACTCGGACTGGTGGCGCCGCCAGCTGGTGCAGGCCAAGCCTAGCTATTGGCTGGTTGTGGCACGCCAAAGCGGCACACTTGAGATTTACTCCATGCCGGATATGAAGCTTGTCTATTTGGTCAATGATGTCGGCAATGGGGCGCTGGTCCTAAACGATGCCATGGAATTTGTGCCCATTTCGCTGACGCAGGAGAACTCCAAGGCGGGCATATTGCACGCGTGCATGCCGCAGCATGCGAACTCCCCATTGCCGCTGGAACTGTGCCTGGTGGGCCTGGGTCAGCATGGCGAGCGACCATTATTGCTGGTGCGCACACGGCTCGAGCTGCTCATCTATCAGGTGTTTCGTTATGCCAAGGGCCATCTGAAGATACGATTCCGTAAGCTGGAGCAACTACATCTGCTGGATCAGCAGCCCACGCACATTGAGCTGGATGGCGATGAGGCTGAGGAGGCCGAATCCTATAATATGCAGCCCAAATATGTGCAGAAGCTGCGCTATTTCGTCAATGTGGGCGGCCTGGCTGGGATCATGGTGTGCGGCATGAATCCCTGTTTTGTGTTCCTCACCGCACGCGGCGAACTGCGCATCCATCGGCTGCTCGGCAATGCGGATGTGCGCAGCTTTGCGGCCTTCAACAATGTGAATATACCACATGGTTTTCTCTATTTTGATACCACCTACGAGCTGAAAATCTCGGTGCTGCCCAGCTATTTGAGCTATGATGCCGCCTGGCCGGTGCGCAAGGTGCCGCTACGTTGCACGCCTCGTCAGCTGGTCTATCATCGCGAGAATCGCGTTTATTGCCTGATTACGCAGAAGGAGGAGCCCATGACCAAATATTATCGCTTTAACGGCGAGGACAAGGAGCTGTCCGAGGAGAGTCGCGGCGAGCGTTTCATTTACCCAATTGGCTCACTGTTTGAAATGGTGCTCATCAGTCCGGAGACCTGGGAAATTGTGCCCGATGCTTCCATACAATTCGAGCCGTGGGAGCATGTCACCGCCTTCAAGATAGTCAAACTCTCGTATGAGGGCACACGCTCCGGCTTGAAGGAGTATCTGTGCATTGGCACCAATTTCAACTATAGCGAGGATATCACCAGTCGCGGCAATATACATATCTATGATATTATTGAGGTGGTGCCGGAACCGGGCAAGCCCATGACCAAGTTCAAGCTCAAGGAGGTCTTCAAGAAGGAACAAAAGGGACCCGTTTCGGCCATCTCCGATGTTGTCGGTTTCCTGGTAACCGGTCTAGGCCAGAAGATTTATATCTGGCAGCTGCGCGATGGTGATCTCATTGGCGTCGCCTTCATCGATACCAACATCTACGTGCATCAGATAATTACCGTCAAATCCCTGATCTTTATAGCGGATGTCTATAAATCGATTAGTTTGCTGCGCTTCCAGGAGGAGTATCGAACGCTCTCACTGGCCTCACGCGATTTCAATCCGCTCGAGGTCTTTGGCATTGAGTTCATGGTGGATAACTCAAATCTGGGCTTTCTGGTCACCGATGCGGAGCGCAATTTGATTGTCTATATGTATCAGCCGGAGGCGCGCGAATCTCTGGGCGGTCAGAAGCTGCTGCGCAAGGCCGATTATCACTTGGGCCAGGTGGTCAACACCATGTTCCGTGTGCAGTGCCATCAACGTGGCCTGCATCACCGCCAGCCCTTCCTCTACGAGAACAAGCACTTGGTCATCTATGGCACCTTGGATGGCGCCCTGGGCTACTGTCTGCCGTTGCCGGAGAAGGTTTACAGGCGATTCCTTATGCTGCAGAATGTGCTGCTCTCCTATCAGGATCATTTGTGCGGCCTGAATCCCAAGGAGTATCGCACCATTAAAACGGTCAAAAAAATGGGCATTAATCCGTCGCGCTGCATCATCGATGGCGATCTGATTTGGTCCTATCGCATGCTCGCCCATTCCGAGCGCAGCGAGGTGGCCAAAAAGATTGGCACACGCACCGAGGAAATACTTGCCGATATGCTGGAAATTGAACGCTTATCGGCCGTATTTTGAGTTGCCAACTGGTCTCGCCTGCCGCCTACTTTTGTAAAGTTATCCCTAAGCTGTAGTCCTAGGTTTTATTATTTTTAGTTAAGTTACGCCAGCTGCATGTCAACTTAGTCCAACTGCCCCAGCCCACCCTACGATAATGTCGTAGTAGCAACAAACTATTTTGTTAAGTAAAGCGATTTGTAGATTTCCCTCCAAAAAAAAGATATACATATATAAATATACGTGTGAGCACTAAGAAATCTGTGTTTTGATTATATCGGAAATAACAGCTAGCAGATATATGTAGGTGTTTTGTCAACTTATTGGATGGGAATCTAATCCATGATTAGAAAACAAAGAAATGTTTATAAGGAGTATATCCTTGCCTTGTCAAAGATGAGAGATATGAGGGAGGAGTCTTCTCCAATTACACCACATGATTTATCCCATATACTATCTATGTAATCGAAAAATTAGTAGTAGTAGTCGAAAGACTTGACTATATACTTTATGAATTGCCCACATATAACTCTTATAAATTTGAAGAATTTTAAGTAACAATATCAATTGAAATAAAATACAACTTTGTGGCATTTTATGTTTGCAGTTTTACACGTTGGTTGGTCGTGTGCATTTTGTATTTGTATGTTTTGTATTTGTATTGTATGCATCGAGATATATAATTAATTCATTGTATAAACTAACAACATCATCAGTTAATTAATTAATTCCAAATGTGACAGCGGACAATGCCGAACACTTTTCGTACGTAGAAGAAGAAAAAAAAAAGAAAATACACATTTCACAATTCGTAATCCAAACGGAGGAGCACGAATTTTTCACTTAAACAAATAAAGCAAGAAAAAAAGTGTAGGGAAATTACATGAAATTACTTAAACTTTTTGTTGCTTAATTAAATGTTAGGGTGCATATGCATGTGTGTATGTGTATATGTGTGTGTGTGTGTGTGTTTTATAAAGATATATAGTATGCGTGTGTGTGTGTGTGTTTGATGAAGGCGCTTCAAGTGTCCAAGTTTTTCGTTGAGCAAACTAATTTAGTTTAGAATAAACAGCTGAGTTTTTTCTTGTGTTTTTTTCTTTTTCTTTTTTTTTATAACAAATTATTAAATACGCTGGTTCACGTAGTTGTTGTTGATTCAAAACATTTAGATCTGGGAGCGCAGACGGGGGCGTGGCAAGTCCCCAAAAACAGCCTCGCCATGCACGCTCTTGGCCAAGGCCTTGATGCTGGCTGCAATGTCCACAGTATTGTCCAGAACCTGCAATTGGCGATACGCACGCATGTTAAATTCAGTTTCGCTTTAGCCAATATTTACTGTACACTCACCTCCTCATCCTCGAGCAGAACATGCTGCTGATTGTTATTGTTATTGGCACGTTCCGCCAACGGCGAGTTGGCTATCTCCACGGGCAGACTCCGGGCAATATTAGCATAGAGCAACTGCGCCGATATGCCACGCCCGTCGGCGCCAACGCCCCTCATCGCTATGGGCAACGAGCTGTCCAAGTCGAGGGCATCTGTAAAGAAAGACAAAAAAGAAAATATGATTAAATCTGTTAATAGACAAAGAAATTAGAAGCTGAGTCGGGCAAAGGAATGACAGAAGTTTAAGTTACTTGTTTATATAAAACTGAAATGATTGACTGATTGATTGACGGATGATCAATTTAGGAACTAATTCGCAATTTTATATAGTTAATTTTGGTGAAGCAAGTGGACGCTTTGGGAAATGGTTGGCAAATGATCGTATGCAATTTTCTTTCAAAGATCTTGGTAGGCATTTATTTGGGGGACGTGTTTTATACTCTACGGAAAGTTTATTACATCTGGGTGGAAAATATGATAATAAGGCTCAAGTCCTGCTATGGAGGCATCTGGCTGCTCTTACCTTCCGCCTCGTCGGCATCGCTCATGTTGTCCTCGTGCTGTTGGTGCAACTGTTGCTGCTGCTGTTGGTGCAGCCGCTGATAGTGCTGCTGCTGTTGCTGCTGATAGATGGGCGATGTCTGGGTGACTCCATCGACATCCTCCAGATCGAACAGACAATCGTCGGCATCCTCTGCGCTCGTCGCGGCGGCTGCAGACGGCTTGGCCAGCAGCAGCGTGTTGTTGGCCACAGCCGAGGCCTGCTGCTGCTGTTGCCTGAAGGTGGGGCTGTTGCCCACGCTCATGGGCGTGGCTTCTGGTGTGGCAGGCGGCGTATCAAAGTTGGACATTTTGCGCGTGGTTAAAATGGTGGCGCTGGGCAGCGGCTGCTGCTGTTGCTGCTGCTGCTGCAACGACGACGCATCCTGTGTCAAGGGCAAAAAACTGGGCGGCTGCAATAGTGGTGTAGTGGGCGTGGTAGGCATGCCCAGCTCACGCCGGCTGCTTATGGTATTGCGACGTCGCCCACCCGGGCCGCCGGCATAGCCAATGCAGCCACTGCCGCCGCCCGTCACCTCCAGGGCAACGGGCATGGCACGATCGAGCAGCTCGCATGCCTGTTCAGGCATTTGCTGTATTTGACGCGCGAGGAGCGCCCCCTCCTGGTCGCACTTCTCGCGAAAGCTCTTGAGCAGCGCGAACTGCTGCTCCGTGTAGCGTTCGATGCGCTCATTGGTCTCATTGATCTCGGACTGAAGGCGCGCCTGCTGATGTGCCTGCAGCTGCCGCATACGCTGCAGCCGGCCATCCAGTGGCGCCTGGGTGGACATTGAGCCAATGCTCAGGTTGGACGAGGAGCTGACAATGCCCGTCGACAATGTCGTTGGTGTCGGTGGTGGCAAAGTGACAACGGCTGTTGCCCCACCGACTGGCGCAGCATCATCGTTATCCATAATGAGTAGCTCAAAGGCCTCCGAATAGGATTTATGGCTGCGCCGGAGCGCTAGCTGTTCGTTGCTGCACAACAGCTGGCTGTTGATGAGGTAGAGTGTGGGCGTGGCGCCAGCGCCGGCCGTCAACCGTTTGGCACACAGCACCACCTTGCAGTTGATGCAGAAACACAGCTGCCAGCAGTGGCCAGCCACGTTCAGAGTGAGGCTGTATATTAAATCACGCTGATTGATGGCATTTATGGTTAGATCTGGAATGGGACCATATGCCTGAAAGGTAAAAAGGAAACAGACAATACATTAGTGTTATAAGTTACTCGATACAGGATACTAGCTTTGAAAAACAGACAATAATTCTATTCTGTTAACAATACTCTGATTACAATATTAAAGTCATGAAAATCGCAGAGAAGGGCGATATTTTGCAGGCAGAGGGCGAGCTAGGTAAATTACGAAAAAGGGCAGGGAAAATAAGAAATGGGGAGGGAGAGAAAAAGAAAAGCGGAGAGAGAGAGAAGAGAGTAAAATAGACGTGAGCGATAAAGATGTGAAATAAGGGAGAGTTAGAGATCAAGTGAAACCAGAGAGAGTAAGAAAGAAAAAGGGAAGGACAAGGGAACGAGAAATGGAGTAGGAGACAGAACGTAAGGGTCAACTATGATAAAATAATACGACACAAAAGAACAAGGTAAAGAAAGACAAGAGACAGAAACGAGGAGTGAGATAGATAAAAGAGAAAAAGTTAAAGAAGGACAAGAGACAGAAACAGAGAGTGAGGATAAGATATACAGATTGTAGTTTTTTTCGAAATATCAATTTTACACAAGAACATCAAGCAAATCTGTGAGCCTTACTTGAAGTCACGTAAATCACATAGAAGACGATTTTAAAAAAGTTTATTATTTTTCAAACGACTACTTATTATAAAATTAACACCAATTTGCAGTGATATCAGATCGTAATTGGCTAATCCAGGTTAAATATACTATAGACTAAATGGATTTTTACAGCTAATTGCATACATTTAAACCACACTTTACTCAGTTTTCATAGAATAGTAACTAATTTGTCAACATCTTTCCTGGTCAATAACTCATTAGCATTGATTTTGATAACGATAACAAAAGATAAAGCCCGCCCATCAATTTTCGGATCGATTGCAAAGAGTTGCCAACTTCTGTTCGGTAAATGTTAATGACGAGAAGTGTTGCCAAATAACTGCATAAAGTACAGAAATAATTGCTGATTAATTATCGAGCTTAAGTGATTGTTTTTTAATGTTTCCTTACCGTTATCGGCTGGTCAATGGCTGATTAGCGGACAGTTTTGTCAGCGACAATCAATTATATTTCATTTGAATTGCAACACGATTCGCAAGCAGTTGGCAACGCCAGACAGCTGTTAAAGTTTAAACAGCAAATTCTATATATACATATATATATGTATATAGTTGTATTTGAGGCAAGGCGCACAGTAGTTCAAGTGCAAATTTGTCAATTATGTTTCAAAGAATGTTCAAGTCAAGTGGGCGGCGTTTGTCTGGCCCGCTTATCAAAATAATAATAAGAAAAAGAGAAGAGAACAGAGCAGAACGGAGCCAAAAACCAAACAAGTAAACAACAAACAATTAGTGCAATGGCAAAATGTTGTAGACCCCGAAAAGAAAAAGCACTACTTGTATTTTTTATTTGTTGTTGTCGCTATTTTTTGCAGCATAATTATGGGCACAATAGAATCAGATACCCCTCTCTCGTACATAAAAATAAAAACCTTGTGGCAAAATGCTCGTGTAGGGCAAAAAAAAAAAGACTGTCAAACAGGCAAACAGAAAGATAGCATTAACGTAAGCGGCGCTTCAAATTGCCTTTTGATTACAATGATGGCTACAAATAACCATACTCTATATATGTGTATACCCTGTAAGCAGTCGTGTTAAATAGGGTAACTCTTTACACTATTCAAGTATAAGAAATTACAACTTTAGGAAACTGAAGTTTTATCCTCTTTGTATTATTAACTCGAAGAACAAACTAAGTACCTGTTGGTGAAAGAGATTTTCTTTATTTTAGAAGAATTTAAATTATCAAGAGCCCGTTTTCTACCAACCTAAGACTAATCTATTATAACTCCAAAGTAATGGAGAAAAGTTCCCATTAAATATAACCCTATTTTGTCCTTAAGAAGTTCTGATATACATACATACATACAATATTACAGTTACAGGGTATTTTATAGTCCACAGTTATCAAGTCAGTTTAGTATTCGGACTGTAGCACGTGTTGGCTGTGTGACAGCAATGCTAAATTTGACACTCAGTTTAAATACAAAACCCTCTTCAACTGGCATATGCATAACCCGACAATGAACTAACCGACAAATCGACCGACAGAGAGCGAAAATTAAATTGAATTAAGGTATAAAATGCAAACGTCAACACAAATCAAATAACAATGTGTTCTGTCTGGTTTTAGCTTTTGGTCTGCCCTGGTCAGCAATTCATCTATTTATTGTGTGTGGACTAGATAGATGCAACGAGATTATCATCAACATCAACAACATCATCATCATCATCAGGTGGAATTAAATGCATTAATTAAATAAACAACATGTCTAAGCTGTCAGTTTTATATATTTGTTATATAGTATATAAATTCTCATCATTTATGTAAAGTGTTTCGCATTATCTAAGCGCTTGTGTAGCACTTCCGCATTTCCAACTGCAATTGACCCCAGTGCCAAAATGTTTGTGTGTGTCACCGGGCGTTATTTACATATCAGCGTAATCAACTGATTGAGGTCTAGTTTTTCAGGTATTTATGCAAGTAAACAAAGCACTTTAGCATGATGTCAAGGTAATTGTGAGGTATCAAAGGATAATCCTCGTTATACAATTTTTCTGTCAGTTTTGAAAAAAAACACCACAAAGTGTTACCACACCTCATAGTTTTGATCTTGATATCAAGTCCAAGATAATGCGTTCTCACAGCAGTTCAAAATTTGATCAATTTTGAAGCTGCAAACCTTATTTTGACTCGAAATAGGAACAATGCCAGCTTAATGAACCGCACATAATGGTTAAACATTAACGTGGCGTTGCCACACAGCTGCAAATAATCCTCACATTCCAAATGCGCTTTAAAACTGCTAACTAACATGAGCTCTACTTCTGCTAACTTAACATTAAAAGATAAAATTTGTAAAAATCTAAATTTACATTTAGATATTATGGAAAATTCTCTTAAGATCGTTTTCTTCATATGTCTGCCATTTATATGCCCGCATTTGCATGTTTTGCATTAAAATTATTGCCTTCAAGTGTGACCATGCAGTCTTGTGCAGTGTGTACACACTCTCGAGTGCCGCAAATTGTTGTTAAATGCCGCAAATAAAATTTGTTGCGCATGTAAATTTTAAAGACTTGTTTACTTGGTGCTGTAATATCTAATCAGCCAAGACACTTATTATTTTTATGTACTGTTTTTTTCTCTTTTTTTGGTGCAAACAGAGCTGTGTACAAAAACAAAGCAAATGCATTCATTAATGGCAAGTGTTGTTGGGCATTACAAATAATATTGTTGTTATTTGCGTTTCTGTCGCGCCTTTAAACCCATTCATATATACTATATATAATTTTACTGGCCATGTTTTTGCATGCTGCTTCTTCTACTTGGTTCATATCTGTTGTCGCTGCGGTTATTTGCCAAGACTTTGCAATTGCAGTTTTATGAGCTGTTGTCATTGTTAGAGACAGTTCTTGTTGTCGCTTTGCCATTCTGTCTTATTTACCGAGGTTTTTTTTATGGTAACCGCCGCCGACTAGGCCCGCACGTCTGGACGTTTGTGTGTGTGTGTGTCAATATACCCTGCACTTTTTGATAGTGGATACAATTATCTAAAGAAACTTGAGAGTTTTTCGTATATCATATGCATAGATTTATTTGACTTTCGATAACTCCCTCAAATTTTCAAAATCGATAACTATCGAAGCCCTGTCCTTGAAGCATATTCTGGAGAATTAGGAGACATCACAATTTTGGTATACAGGTTCTACTGTACCCTAGGCATACACTTATCAAGTGTACTTACATTTAAATATAACTGTATTTTCTTCAAAAACGATAAAAATCGATAACCAACTACTTTATTTGTAGCATAATTCAAAGCATATGAGAGCTAAGCAAACTTAACATGCCATATATAAGTACACTTATCGGATTAAGTATCCTTATCCCGTACACCCAAAATAGACACTTTTTTAAAGGAACAGCTTAAATTTTTGCTATATACGAACATTAAAACAGCAAATTTCAGTTGTGAGCATTACTAAATAACTAAACGATAAACAGAGTTGTTATTAAAAACTTAATTTTGCAAAGTGTGGAGCAGAAGGCGCGCAAAAGTAAATATATGTATGTAACTACACAGGCATGCTATGGCCTTTTGTAGCTGAGTACAGGGTATCTGGTAGTCGAGCGCACTCGACAAGCGCACAAGCTACTTGCTTTATACATATTTTTTATTCGCACTTGCTAAATGTAGACAACTGCATCCGTTCGCCACCCCCAACCGCTGTCTATTTGCACAAGTTGGCAACTAGCATTTTGTAACGCGCATCTTGCTGCAATGTGCAAAATGTCAATGACTTCCACGCGGCCTGCAGCGGCAATAACAATTGAAGCCCAGCAGCGGCAACAGTCAACAGTTGCCGTTGTTGCTGTTGTTGTCGCTTAATTAACACAAAGCAATAACAATTGTTGACTTTTTGTTAATTGAAACTAAATGCGGTCGCTGTCGCTGCTAATTATGTGATGTGGCGCCATCTAGCGCCCGCGCCCTGCACATGCGTCTAATTAAATGGCCATTTATATTGACGCACACACACACACACACACAAGTGTTTGTGTGTATATTTATGGCTCATTTGATTAATCGTACTTGCTCTATGCCAAAAACAAAAAGCATGCTAATCGACTCATACAAAATAATAAATAAAACATCGCATGTTTTTCTTCTTCATTTTTTTTGTTCGCCCGCCTCTGCCACTGCTTCTGCCAGGGCGAAAACGGAAGAAACGTGCTGACGCGCACGTAACGACAGGCAGCAGCTGACAAGGAATATCGGAAATCAATAAAAAAAAATAAGTATAGAGAACTGAAAACGTTTTAATGCAAATTGCCAGGCATGACAAATGCTGAACAGCTGACTTTATCAATAACAACATTTAATAACAGAGCACTGGCAGCAGCGGCAGATGTTAAAACATTTACAGCGGCATACTGTTAAATATGAATTTAACATTTTTGCACAACACTGTAAGCTGCAGCTTACGCAACATGTGCTTCAGCAACAGTTTACTGCTTACCCGCGCCGCTTGTCCAATGAATTGCTAAGCGCACTAACAGCAGCAGTGTTCACATTTTATTAACATACTACTTTAACGATTTTGCAGTGTAAGTTGCAGCTTACGCATAAGCTTCAGCAAGCGTTATAACAGCAGCAGGGTTAACTTTATATTAACATACTACTTACAGCAGCTTAGGGTATGCCAAATAAATTTCTAGCAGTTGTTAACAGTAGCCTACCTTTGCTCAATGCTTGTCAAACCGAAAGCATGTCAAGTTCCTAAAATAACAAGCATCTCAAACTGCATACAGACTAAACTACCATTCAATGTATCCCAGACTGCGTTGCACTTGAAAATGCCTAAACAAATAAATAAAAAACAAACCAATTGTAATTCATATCAGACTGTCTGGCTGTGGCCGCCTCCCCCGACACGTGGACCCCGTTTGCCAGTCTGCTGAGCACCATTTATAACAGCTCGCCTGCTGCTTATGCAACAACAAAATGCAATGGGCGACTGTTGAGCATTTGCCATAAAAATAAAACAACTTCAAATAATAATTTGCACATTTTGCATAATTTATATTGTAGTTTATGGAGGTTGTTGTTGCTAATAATAATGTTGTTTGTCTCAAATATAATTGATTGGCCCGCCATTAATTATATGCATGGCGTTAGTTTACTAAGTGGTTCTCAGACGTGGCCAGAATGTCAAATCCGCAGCATTTTCATTAGATATGCGCGACGTCAAAACAAAAACATGCGAATTAAACTGTAACGCCCATGGGCTTTTCGGAACAGAGTGCTGTATGTGTACAAATTGCTTACGGAGCGCTACAAAGATCGACAATATGTTATTAACAGCAGTTGACAAAATGTTGGCTGTACATTAACAGTGTGCATTTACGATAAAAAATTTGCGAACTTAACTGTAACGATCATTGGTTTTTCGTAACAGAGAGCTGTATGTGTAAGTATAGCTTACAGAGCGCTGCTAAGAGCGGCAACAGTTTTTTACAGTAGTTGGCATAATGTTGGCTGCTTATTAACAGTGTGAATTTACAGCAATTTTTGCTGTAGTTCGTTGCTTTTTTGACATTTACGTTTAACTGTTGCTCATTTAACAGCAGTCTCATAACATGGCTTCTAACTGGAGCTACGCTACTTATTTGATAATAAGAAAGCAAATAAAGGCGCCAACTAGTTTATAACAGCGTGCCACAGGCCGCAACTAAGTAGCATCTTTTGGCTCGTCAACTTGTTGCATGGCCCCACTCGTCAACAGGCTCATGATTAACGCTTGGCGCGACTTGCGACAATGAAAATGTTGTTGGATCCATTTCTTTTGTTTATCTGTCGCCCTATCCCCCTTCTTTCTCTCTTGCTCTTTCACTCTTGACGCATTTGCCTTTTGTTTTGTTTTTCTAATTCTATTTTCGTTGGATTCTTACATGTTTTTGTTTTAATTGCACTGTGATAACTCGGTTCGCTTCGTTTCGTTTCATTAGCCAAAAAAGAAAATAAGTTGTAAACAAATCAACGCACAAAAGAAACTACGAAAATAATCTTTTATAGATTTTGCCCAGCTTTTTGTAAGACTTTTTTTTTGTTTTCTTTTTTATTTTTCGTTTCGGTTTGCTTTCGGCTCGGGGCGCGACTTAGTTCGGCCCCGTCGCTCACAAATAATACCATTTTTTGCTATATTATTTTGCTCCCTCTCTCTTTCGTTTTCCTCCTCTTCTTCAGCTGGCCGGTGTGTTTTGTTGATTTTCTGACTTGCGTTTATTTTTTTCTTTTTTCGGAAAGCGCAAACACATTTTGCCCAGATACGTCGTCGCCGTCGTCGTTCGGCCATTATCATAAACAACAATTTTAGACAGCTGGGGCCCAGGGCTTTACGCGTGCGGTAGGCGTGGCAGGCCTGTTCGGCTGCTTCTCTTTGGATTACGAACGAATCGCCAATTCGGATTCCGATTCTTTTCCGTTTTTTTTTCTTCTTCTTCACTCGCTTGTTTTTGCTGTTCTTTTTTTTTTTGTTTGCCTGTTTTTGCTATTTTGGTGCCGGGTGCTCAGCAAAAATTTTCCATTGGCTTTTGGTTTTGTCTTCAGTTTGAGACTTTTATTCCTTACATGATGACTCACACTCACACGCACACACACACGCACGCACATATTAACTTGGGTTTACATGTTGTTGATGACACAACTTGTTAAACATAGATGTTTGGCGAATTTCAGCCCGAGTTGACATAGCATTGGCCAGGCCAACAGGATTATTTTGTCTTCTTTTTGAGATATGGCACATTTGAGTGTGGCTTATATGGGTGCTTTACTGTGGCTTATGCAAGGGACACATCTTATAAATATTTATGGTATATTTTGGAAGATTTCTTTCTTGTTTAACAAACAGAGTGCAATTTTTTTTAATTTTGTAAAATACAAGAATACTTTCTTAAAGTTTGGAAATAAAACTGTTTCAAACATTCAGATCTAATGGGTTTGCAGTTTCTGAGATATATGTGATTTTCGAGATCTTAAAAGATGAACAGATTTTACCTGAAACCCGTATGTACCAAAGTTTTCTGTTAAGGAGGAAAGTTTTCTAGACTCAATTGGCTAGAGGATTAAGCAAATTAACAGAAAATAAGTCTTAGAGATCTAGCATAATGAATATTCCTGGGAACAAGCTGTGAACAAGTTATTCGAGTATTATCTCAGATATTTGGATTTATGGTTTTCAGATCAAGACGATGAAAGCGTTCCTAATGCGATTGGTCAAAAGCTACCAAGATCTAAACTAATTAGAAGGTGAGTAGACTTGACAGCGTGGTAATCTTCATACTTTCAAAACGATAGAACTTTTTAGTATATCATAAGTTAAGTACCAAAATACTCTGTTTTTAAACAAATGTCTCTCAGTTCTAATAATACTCTGTAGAGTAGAGTTTTTTGAGATTGAACAGAATAAAATGTGATCGAATGCAAAAGAAAGTAATTTTCTGGTTTCTAATCAATTTTGTTATTATGAATTGTTTAAAATATCCGATGAACATATAATGCGCTGATCGAAGTGCAAGAATCGCCAATAGTTGAGTAATATTATTTGAGTCATGGCTTTGTTGATATTTCCATCTCTCCCACTTACTCTCTCTCTACAATTGATTCGCGTTTCTTATCAAAGTCCGTGTTTGTGTAGCCTTTCAATGTCGTTTCAAAACAAATTCAAAAAATCTGATAAGCCGTAAACCCAAACAACTCAGACCCGGTCTGTTGGCTAAGTCAGCCAATGGCCCCTGGATCCAATCTATGATTAAGTGTTTACATAGTTATTTACTAATAAGGGTCGTCCGTTTGCTTAGTTAAAACGTGCGCACGTGTGTGCAGGGCCCGAGGTTCTAATGCCTATATGACGTCTGATTAGGCATATGTATATGTATGTGCGTGTATATATTGAGTGTCTATAATAAAAGCTAAAACCCATAGACCTGGTGCCATGTAGACGCGCTCATAACAGTAAATTAAGCGCAACTATGTTTACAGACCGGCTGCGGGCCGGGTCCGGTTTGTATACCCTGTACCAATTGAAAATCAGATAAATAGGGTATATTTTCGGAGTCAATCTCGAAGCTTTAGTCATTCGGAACAGAACTAGTGTATCTTTTTTTGATAGCTCCCAAAATTTTTGAGGCAGTAGCTTGATTTTCTGCATACTTTTATTTGCAATCTTTAAAATATCCCAACGCTCGGACGCTAAGAAGAGAAGTTTAGGGTATATTTACAAAGGGAGAAAGAACCAGATTCGCAATTCGTAGCTGGCTACAGGGCAACTACTAGTTGTGCACACAGGCCGGCGATCGGCTTTTACTTGTTGTTTTTTCTTCATTTTTTTTATTGTCTCACCTAGCCCATAGATAGGCGGGGGGCGTGCCGGGTCAACGGGCCGGGCGCGTTATCTAAAAACTTTGACAAACAATTTTCGTTTGACGTGCGTTGTTTGTTTAGCGAGTTGGGCCTATGGCCATATCTTTAACAGACACAGACGCATACACAACTAGGTGTGTGTGCGTGTGTGTGTAACTCAAATTAAATGTACAAACAGCGGCGAAATTGCGCGATGTGTATGTGTCTGTGTGTTTGTGTGCGTGCTTGTGTGTCTGGCTGTGCTTTGTCGTCGTCTGCAGTTAATTGTTAGTTTATAATATGAGATCATCTTTTGGGGTCTGCTTATCGCTTTGACATTTGCTTTAAGCTATTATTTTTTTCGGTGGCTAACTAATTTGATAAGCGCGGCTATTTATAGTTTCTTCTTGTTTTATGAAATATTTATTTGTGCGTCTTTAAATAAATACAATATATAATATGCAAAAGACAAGACAAGCCCTCTTTAACAGCTTTTATGTTAAGACGCTGTTATGTTGTTGCCGCTAAGCGACTGTTAAGCAACAGCTACCGTTTAACAGCTGCGCCATTTTACTTACACTGTCGTTTATGTAAATATTGTTGTGCGTGTATGTGTGTAATTCTAGGTGCACTTTATGCATGTGTGTGTGCGTGTGTTTGTTCAGTGTTGTTTTATGTTTATTTGCAGCAAACAAATCTCAGGCCGCACATTTGACACAAATTCAGCGCCATTGTTAGTAAATATTTATGCGAGCAGGCAGGCATTTGTGTGCGGCAGAGGGGAAGCGAGGCGACCCTCCTTTTAAATCACCCCTTACACACACGCTGCGCGAATTGAAGCGAGCGTGAAAAGACAAATTTCTCGTAAAAATATTCGAAAAAAAGCTACGCTGAGCCAAAAGGTGTTTTCATTTTCTATTCGTTTTGCGATTGTTGTTGTTGTACGGTTTATTTTTAGACATTTGTGAATTTATAGTTTTGTTTACATGCAAATTGGCAGCACTGGCAAAATGGCCACTCGATGCATGTGGTCAATGGCTGCTGTCGCTGCGAGGTCTGTTAAGAGGTTAAAAGTTTAACAGCGTGCGTTTAACGCTCATTAAAACAATATGGCAACATTGGACAGTTGTTGTTGCTGCTGCTGCCTTCAAGGTTATATTTGTTAAAGATTAACATTGGTTTTCAATTAAGCGACACGCGCTGCGCTGCTAGAACGAGACAAAACGAGCGAGAGAGAAACAGCCCGCTGCTTTCTTACAGTAACAGTTGTGGGCAGTGACTGTCAAACTTTGACCTACTGCGCTGTGAATTGCAATTTTGTTTCAATTGCTATTTTGTTTATTTGTCCTTGCGCTTTAAGCTTACCATGCAATTTTTAAAAATGCAGCGCTTGTTATCGATAACAGAGGCTTTAAAAATTAAAGCAATGTGTCATCGATGCAAAGTAGACTTGTTTTTGTTGTACACTCTAATAATATTCATTTGGTTTTAATTATTTGTTGTCGTTTTTGTTTGACTAGTTAGGTTTCATTATAAAAATTGAACAGTTCACTTGGGATTAAACACCCTTGCAAACACATTTGAACTGCTCGCAAGTCATTCAGAATCTCTAAAAGCTGTTTATCGCATAAGCGTGCAGTATATTAATTCTGATTAAAAAATTATATATGCATATATAGAGATAATCAATTCAATCAGTGCAATTAAAAAGCCATACTGTATAATAGAGATAACATACAGTTTGATAAGTACTGCTTAGCCTCATGGAGAACAGTTTGGCAGCTAGTATACATGCAGTTTGCAGTGCATGCAATCGTTTCTTAGTGTTGGTTTGACAGCCATTGAGCTTTGAAGTTTACAACCGCTGATAACATCAGCTGCGACAAAAACAGTTTTCTTCAACTCCCTTTTCTTTCATTGATTTGCACTTATCATTTTACTATTTTGTTTTGCGCAGCACTTCTTACACTCGATTTGATAATAACTATTTTTAGAGCTTTGCATTGAACTGCATCTAACATAAGTCGTGCTCTCTCTCTCTTTCCCTCGTCTCTCTCTCTCTCTCACTTTGATTGATTGACTTTTAAGTGGGCAGCTTGTGTTTAAAAATGGTTTTCTTGGTTTCGTAAGCCGATCTATAAATACACTAATTATGCATATGAAAAATATATACATTTATCACATTTAAATTTTAATATCTTTATTTTTGTTGTTATTGTTATATGAAAACTTGTTTTCGCTCAATTGAAATACATTATTTCACAGCGTTTTGTCATGCTAATTAAAATGTCGCTACACATTTTTTACATACAGCGAAAATAAATTCGCCGCATGCAGGTGCGGCGAATAACTGAATGCTAAGCAGCAGCAGCCGACGAAGAGACAAAACAGATATTTAAAAAATAAAAGCAACAAAAGATTATTAAAAAAATTCTGAATCTAATCATAAATAAATCAATTAAATCACGAACCAAGCGACGCGACGCGACGTCAGCAACAGCAAAGCTCAATGTTGTTGTTTTTGCTGCTGCTGTTGTCGTTTTTACCGTTTGATAACCTAGAAAAGCGACTCTAGTGTGAGTTTTGCTTTTCCATGTGGGCGCACGCTTTGGGTGTTAAGTGTTGCGACTGGACTAACTAATATTGATAAGAGTTGCGCATGTGCGTGTTTGTGTGTGTATGTTTGCATGATGTTAAGCTGCGCTTGCCGGCAACAGCAGCGGCATTTTGCCAGCTGTGCAAACAGCTTGACAGCTATCGTTTATTTTATCTTAAAGCTCTTAATAACAGCGTGCATTCCTAAGCCCAACCTGCTGTTAACTTAGGTATGTAAGTTCAACAGAAATCCCTGCGAGCATAAGAGTGCAAGCTATGAAGAACAAGCATTAACAGCTAAGCTGTGCCTGTTAAGTTGCTTGCGGTAACTGCAAACAGCTAACAGCTGTCACCAGCAGTAACAAGGCTCAGCTTCTGCTGCGGTTAGTGTTTTTTGTTTCGTTTAGTTAAATTTAAATTTAAATTAATTTTTTATTGCCACCTAATGAATGAATGCACAACAATTTAAATCTTAAATAGCCTTGTTTATAACCGCATTTTGGACGCGTTTTTGTTTTTGCATAATTCCAAACTCTTAACAATCAAACAGAGGCCTACGCATCAATACTTGAAGCCAAACTAATGTTGTGCGAAGGGGGGAGGGGGAGTGTCTGTTAAAGAAGCTGCTTGTCAACTGCTTAATGCTGCGCTGCGGGTAAGCGCCTGGTCTGTCCTACACCCTGCCCTACATATGACGAGCTGGTCCCTCCTCTGCCCCGTTGGCCATTGGTCGCATTTGGAAATCTCGAAAACTTGTTTATACAACAAAATGTATAAACAAGTTTTTTCTCTGCCTCTGCTGCTGCCACTGCTGTTGTTGTTCTTGTTGCTGCCGTAGTTGTTGTTGTTTTTTTTTTCGGCTGCTGCCTTCCTTCTTTGCTTCGCTTGTGTTTGTCGTCAGTTTCGTAATTTATTCTAAAAGCGTTCCGTTTTGGGCTCGCTGTATAGAGAGAAAATACATATTTATGTATGCACATATATGTACAGAAGTATACACAGATATATATATATATATATCCACATATGTGCCGATATGTATTTGAATACTCGCTTTTTATAAATATATACAGCTTTTTTTTGTTTTGCGCTTTGAATTATTCAAAATAACACTTTTGGTCTATTTGCCAAGCGCGCGTTGCTGTTGATATTGTTGTTGTTGTACGCCTCAGCGCTTTTCAAGTGGGTGCAAAGCAATAGCAGCACAGCAACAACAACAATAAGAACTTTTGCACGATCTCCAGACCGCAACAAAAACAAAACAATAATAATAATGCATAACAATTCAATTTCCATTAAAATAAACGCATAATGCAAACCCGCAAGAGAGGCGCGTGTGTGTGTGTTTGGGGGGAGGAGGGTAGGGGGGTAAGTCGCTTGCGCAATGGGTGTGGCCAGCAGCTGCTTAACATATGAATATAATTGAAGCTTCGCTTCTGTCAAAGTTTGAGCGTCACCACATAGAGTGGGCAGCAGCGTGCCTGTCAAACTGTGACACGTGCAACCGGCCCCGGGAACAGCGAAAGACCAAAACAGAGAAACAGAAACTGGCGACTACAGCTGTTGTTTGATTTAACCTTGAAAAACGACACACACACACACACACACAAACACAGAGCAAACGTTTTTTTTTGCAGTTTTTACGCGTGTCTCGTCTTGTATAGAAGTATTTGCTTTTTTTTGTTGTGAAATTTTTTTGTTTTTATTTTTTAGCCGAGTCATCGCGAAAAAAATCGAGTTAAGATATTCAAGCATTGCTCATTGTCTAGAAAAGAGGCAGTATTGAACTATATATCCACATATCGCAATTCGGTTTATAATGCCGATCGCTAAATATGTAGAACTTTTCTTATTCAGAGGTGATTCCAGATCGTAGAACATTTAAATTAATAACAAATCTTTCTATAGCATTTGTAAAAAATTAAACTGTATGTGCTTAACTTGTTTACACATATTACGTTAAAGAATAATAATTTAATACGAATATAGTTTTTATATAGACCTGACAGCTGTTCCCATCTATTAGGTTTTTCCAAAATATTTAGTTATTCGATAGTCCCTTTTTAATTTGTTTTCTTGAACATTTGTAATATCTTTCGATTCAACTTGCGTTTTCTTTCCATTTACTTTTTGTTGCTTATCACAGTTTCTGGCGGGTTTCAGTTCCTACATTTACTTCTACATTTCTTGATTCCTAGCACAATTCCCTGTCATACACTTTAGCTTATAAATGTCGTATTTCATGTTTACATGAAATATCCCATACTATTGTCAAGTTTGTATATAGAATTTAATGTAAATAAGAATCTGTTTTGAAAACCCTTTTGGTTCTTCAGGAGGGGTTCCTAACCATCTAAGATATCACTCTAAAATACAAGTATTTGGTATATAGTATATTGAAAATAAAGGAAATTTTCTTTATTTTCCTATATATCACACGGAAAACGAATTGAGTCAGTTGCTAAGTTCAAAATAATAATTATAGAAATAATCTATCTGAAAGATCTTAAAACAAAACTGAACAACAAATGAGCGACGTTTAAATAAACAAGTATAAAATGTTCCTGATGGCATCAATTGACCCCCGCATGACATTACGGTAGGTAACAAATATAAAATGCTATAAAATTATGCAAATTGCATGAAGTAGGCGTGGTTTTTAAGGCACAGGGTGTGCGGGAAGAGGCATAAATCATACAAATGTAATGTAAGTCATAAATAAAAATCATCCCGAAATGAAAGCAAGCGGAAAAACTAAAAATACGGCGATCGGTTAAAAATGGGCAGAATACAAAAAAAAATTTACGAGAACAGAAGATAGGCAGGCAGAGAGCGCATACAGGGTGTCTCTGGCGAAGGAGTAGGCTAAACAGGTGTAGGGTAAAATCAACCAGTGCACACACACACACACACACACACGAGCTGTTAACTGTGCATTAAATACACCAACAAAAAAAATGTACCAATTGTCAGGCAAAAGGAAAAGGCAATTTCTCAGGCAAGTAACAACAAAAGGCGCAGTAGTTTTTTTGTATGTGCTCATGAATGACCCTATTTTGTTTTTCTGCTCCTCGCACGCTGCTTCACTATCGCATACATATCTATGCGTTTGCGTGTGTGTGTGTCAAGAATAGGCAGAAAACAGCGGAGGAAGCGGCCGCAGCAGCGTTCGGGCCGGCACACAAAACATAAAGAACGATAATACATACACACACACACACGCACACGTGCACAGCATACATATGTAGTTGGGCCCTATGCTGCGTGGAAAATGGTTACGCTGCGCATAAAGCACAATGCGATAAAATGCTTCAAATTAAAATTAAAATACAGACGTACGGACATTCGTATGCATGTTTATGTTACATTTAAATAAATAAATGCTGTTACACTTACATGCTTGAAGAAATCCATAAAAATGCTGTGGTAGATAAAATCCCTTGGTAGGTTTTGCACAAATCTCTGCAAAAGCAGCGCTGGCAGCGCAGCCTCGCTGGCTCCTGCGCTGCTATTGTTGTTATTATGATTATTATTATTATTGCTGTTGGCATTGCCAGCCCCTCCGGAGCCTGCACCACTGCTCAGGCTGCGCTGCAGCTGCGGCGAGGTGGCATTAAAATTCAAGCAATTGCACGAGATCATCATGATTATTTTTGATTTTTGTTGTTGCTATTGTTATTTAACGGTAACGTTAACTGCTTTTCAACTTCACAACTTTAAAATGAAAATTGCACGTTTGTATTTTGCGTGTGATTTTATTTATTATCGTTTCTGGTTTTGTGCGTGACTTCCTCGTTCGTCCTCTTTTGCGTTTTGGCTGAAGCGGCGCGGGCGCGTACAAAATCACTAATAAAACACCCACAACTAACTCAGTTCAGCATTTTAGCGTCCGTCCCGTTCAATGTTATTTTTTCGAATGAAGAGTTCGATTATCGAATTGCCCGATATCTTGCAAATCGTTGTGCAGCCAACATCACGCTGCTGAAAATATGTTAGCTGCAAGACCGGTAATTCCGGTATGTTAACGTGCTGTTGTCCTAAACTAAATAGTTTTGTGCTAATATAAAGCAAATGGCTTGTGTTATATTAATTTAGTTATATTTAGCTAACTAATTGACTTTTCATAGGGCAGTATTATTCCAATTTAGGTTTTTACAACGCTAGCAGCCAGCGCATTTATATTAACATAATATGTTAACGCACAACTGCGCATGTTAACTCAACAAGTTACGGTTAACGCAAATTGGAGTCTGTTAACGCGGTGGTGCGCCTATCGGCGTACTGTTTAAATATATCGATATATGATGCTAGATTTACGGTTACACTGTTCTGAAATCAGCTGTTTTGGAAAATGGCGCAAATTTTTAAGGCTTTAATTAAGTTTTCGTGTTGTGTGAGTGTAAAATATGTTGTAAAAGTGTTAAATTTATTGTGCTTGCTTAAGTGTGTATCCTATTTAAGGGTTTCGACAATAAGGTATGTTTAAATATTGTACTAATTTTTTAAGCTCGACAGCAATCTGATTTGCGCCTGCTTTAAATGGTCTAACTGGGCTTTTTTGCTGCCTTAGCTTAGATATGTATGTATATAAAAAATGCATTTAATTCTGTTGCACTTGTTTTGCTGTGCATATTGCCAACTCTTTTCGCGTGGCGCTTGATTAAATTCAAAGCTCGAGTCGGTGGCTGCGGCAAAACATCAAAAATGCATGTAACTAGCAAAAAAAAAAAATAACAGAACAATGACAACAGCAACAAGCACGGGACAGAAATCATAAACACCGACACGTGCCTAGGTTTGTTTGCTCATAGTCCAGTTACCTGCCTTTATAATACTTTACTCCGTGCCCATTGAAGGCGCGTCAAAATGGGTATATTGCCTCTGGGCCTTTGTGTGTAAGAGGCGAACCCATAAAATGCATATATTTTCATAATCAAGAGCAACAAAATAGGCGAGCTCTTGATGTCCACCTGTCTGCCCGACCTTACATATGTCCATTCGTCTGCAAGGACGTGCTGTTCATAACCTAAAGGGACTAGAGTTTGTCGCACAAGTTTGAGGAGCTTCCCGATAAATATCGATTGAATATCGAAATTAAATATTAAATTAATTGATTATTTTATTTTATCATACATGTTTTGTGACTGTGTTAAACATTGATATTCAGCCAATTTTTTCAATTCTTCATATCTCAGATAAATTTTGTTCATGGTTTTTTCCCTAAAACCGATGAATATCGATTTGCAGCTTTAGAGTAAAAATTAAGTATTTAGATTCGCCCGAAGCAAACATAGATCAAGATTAGTTCACTTATTTGATACCTAGCTTAGTTGACTTATTGAATACCCGCTTGTTGGACAACTTCCGCAAAATTAATAATATTTAATAATATTATTTAGCGATGAATAGGGTGACTCGAAGAGGCCTAGTCGCTGCCGCGGCGTACAGGGTGTCTTCTCGTCGCGCACCATTGATAACCAAGCGCTCGTCACTCCGTTTTTTTTTTGCCGCTGCTTCTGTTTCATAAATAATACGTCCCATTTTTTGGCACCTGGACCGCGGGGGCAGCCACCAGTTGAGGGCGCGTGCAGCAATTTGACGGCTGTGGAGCATCAGCCTAATGAAAGTGTCGGCTAGCTGGTTCCTTATGTGTGTGTGCGAGTGTGTGTGCGAGTGTGTGTGCGAGTATGTGTTGTATATAGTTTGTAACTAGCGACAACTTCTTTGGCCTGTAATTGAAATTGCGCGGCGTGCGCGGCATTAAGTCATAAAAACAACAACAACAGCAACAACAACAGAAAACAAGCACTTGAACCAGTTTGTCACACTCTGAGGCCAGGCACGTACGCGCCAAGAGGTCAAAACGCACTTGGCTCTTGGATCTGGACACAGCGCCAGGGCCACAAAAAGGCCCAAGCAAAATTGTGAAATTTTCCTTCCCCCCCCTGCCCCGTTCCGGCCAACTGTAAGATTGTGCGTGTGTGTGTGTTTGGGTCATTAAAGGCGAGCGTAGAACAAGTTACCACAAAATTCTGGCTCAAAATTTAATGAAGGTCTTCAGTTCTGCCGAATCGTTTACCCGGCAGCCACTGTCACAGCTCCGGTCATCATTCGTGTAAGCTCCAGCTGATGTAATACCCATAATGCCACCGATCCATATAGCGTCCATTGACTCGAGCTCCCAGCTTCTGGTCAAGTGTCAGCCAAGCCCAATGCAGCAATGCTGAGAAAAATTCTGCAGAAACTTTTAAAGCCTTGAGTTTGCGATTACCAAAGGAAGTGGCTGATTTAAAGAGAAAGGCAAGTAAGCTGGATTGGTTCCCAAAAAGATTATAGCTATATAAATTTCAATAACAAGCTTAGAAATCACAAAATGATATTCATATGATGGACTTTTCAAATCTACCGCTAAGGAAAGAGACTAATAAATGTATAGAATTCAACCAAAGCTAATCGTAGAGCTTACAAATTATAATCAATATTAATACGATTTAGTAACATGTTCATTATGTCACCAAAGAAGCGATGATGAACTAAGTCTAAAAGACTTTTACACAGCATAACATAAGACGATCAAAATGGTTCGTACCAGACATTGTTTAATAGTTTTAACAATGCAAAACAGTCATATAAATTCACAAGCTCCTAAATGACAATTGAGACGTTAAGAAACCATGGAGGAGTTTAGAAGCCATGAAATAATATAAACTGATGCAGCCCAATACTTGGCGAACAAGGTGGGTTTGAACCAGCTTGCCATTGCATAAAAGTCATACA
This sequence comes from Drosophila borealis, assembly GCA_035045885.1. Taxonomy (NCBI): domain Eukaryota; kingdom Metazoa; phylum Arthropoda; class Insecta; order Diptera; family Drosophilidae; genus Drosophila; species Drosophila borealis. The sequence goes on along the minus strand of JAWNOR010000206.1, from coordinate 2,801,482 downwards.
TATATACTCCAATTTAAAGTTTCAATGAAAGATCAAACAGCAGAAATTAAATGAAGTACAATCGATTGGAATCCTCGAAAAAAGAGTTGTATAGGAGGATCCGGGTAGGAAACCCAGGCGAATTAATGGATCTAGCAATGCTTTAGGCGCAAGTTGTCATTGCTCATAAAATGTAACTGTAAATTTATGAAAATTAATATTAGTCAATGTATTTTCGAGATGTTTAAGTAAAACACACGAGTCCGCCTCTTGGTAAACTATGCATTGACTTCTGCACCGCCTACAAAAGCTTTTGGGTACTCTTTAAGTTTGTTTTTTTTTTTTCTCTCAGTCCAATAAGATGTGCACATCCTTTCCCAGCGATCTCGAGCTCTTGCTCTTGCTCTCTTGAAATTTGATCTTTTCGCTGTGATAAGGAATTGAGAATAAGGCGCAGGGCCAGCCAGGGACAAGGAAATGCTATTGCTTAAAACGCTGCGGCTCCCTATTGTCTTTAAGGACCTTTTATGCAGCCTTGGGGTCTTATCAAGGCGACCAAGCTTGGGACGCTCTCTGTCGTCTCTCCCGTTTCTCTAGCTGGTAATACAATACTTTTGGGCTGCAGCTCCTTTTTAATTTTTCGCGAGAATTTAAGGCGGAGGTGCCTTGGTGCCTTGCCTTGGTCCCGGCTCCGTTTGGCTTGTTCTAACCGTGATCCTCGCGCTATCCTGGCTGCTATTATTGTGTCAGCAACTTTATAAATTGCGCACAAAAACAAACCGCCCGCAAATGCCAACCCCGAAAACAAAACAATACAAATAAAAATAAAACGAAATGCGCTGGCAATCTGTGTCCTGTGCGCTGCGTCCTGAGTCCTTCATTGTTGTTTCGCTGCTGCGTTTGGTGCTGCATGTCCTGAATGGCAATCAATCAATTGCGCGATCCTTAACCATATCGATATCGATTTACATAACGCACTCGCGGCACGTTCGAATCCAAGGGAATTCCATTGATTGCAAGCGCAGGGAGCGTAGGAGAAAAGGAGCCAAGGGATCGGAGCGTGTGTTATGGATATGTTAGAGATCGTGCGCAGATTAATTGCTGTGGTAATATCATAATTCCTAATTGATGTAAATATTATTATTGCCATGAGAAATGATCCTTAAATTGAAATGAGTTTGTCGGAGGGCAAGGAAACGGTGTGTTCAGCTATTGAACGCATAAATCTCTGTTTGTTTTTATATTGTGCAATAAAAAGGACTTTTAGTCACTTTGCCGAAAGTAAATGCGATATAAGAATGTATATTTAAAAGTCTGAGATGTATACATTGTTTGCTGGGTTGTGTACTCTTAAAAGTTAATTAATGTCGTATGATAAATAATATAAACTTGATTATTTTTTGTATGCTTACAAGCCATAAATTATTTTATTATTAGAATAATAGGTAAGGCTCCTCCATGGTCAGTAAAGACTGAGTGATAAAACATTATTGCCAGCTGGTAAGAGGGAGAGATATTTTACTTTCTAAACTGATCTTGTTATACAATAGGTACATCACATCCATGGTTACTTTGTCAGAAACTTAATCTTTTTCTGTAGATTGTAATAGAAACAAGTAAGAGACTAGGAGATACCCTGAACCTTCTTCTACCAACACCAAATGTAGCTCGAGGTACAAAATGAAAGAAATTTGATCTGTATATACTATTCTAGAAGGTACATATCAAATTTTTTTGAATGTAGCCCTTAAAAACAAAGACATTTTCTTAAAAAATAGTATTTCGATATCGATTTTAATCGAGTGCTTGGAATCGAGTCGAGTTATCGATTGTCGGAAACAAACTCGTGCTGCGCGGGGACATGGACGATCTGCATTCAAAATATTTTCTTGCTGTTATACGTACTTACATACATACGGTCAGTCGGACAGACGGACGGACGAATAGATCGACTCGGTTATTGATGCTGATCACGAATATATATACTTTATGGGGTTGGAGGTGCTTGCTTCTCCCTGCTACATACATTCGCACAAAACCATGATTCCCTTTTAACCAATTTTTAATGGGTTCAGGGTATATAAATATTCTATGAATAAGTTTTTTTTGTTTAGAATTACTTTATTAAGGTAAAATGATAGGAATGAAAACTATTCCAAGGTCACTTTAAACATTTTTAGGCTCACTTTGAATCCATGGTCACTTTATCAGCGACCTAATCCTTTTCATTAGATTGTAATACGTAAAATAGTTTTTGTGGTGTATATATTTTATCAAAAAGTTTCTTAGGTTAAAGGTAAATAACATTTTTATGAAAGAACTAATATATAATTTGCCTCCATGGTCACTTTACACGAAGCTGTTTTACTCCATTTTGAGCTGATGGGAATGAGAACTATTCCTTTTGTACATCACCTCCATGGTCACTTTAACAGTAACTAAAAGGGACTTTAATATTTATTGCCTTGTACTAAATTCAGTATATATATTTTGTGTATATACCTCAAGCTGTAGCTCTTAAATAACTTAGATGAAATTTGTTAAAAGCATTTCGTGCTTTCACTTAGTTTCTTTTGGCTGGAGTTACTTAACATTTGACCTGCTTTCGAGCCAAACGAAATGTATCTTAGCACACCCATGCCACGCCCTAAGATACAGATACATAAACGAGTGCCTACATATTAAGCCGATAGCTGGCACGAATCTTGTACATAAACACCAAGCACACACACACACACAAACGCACGCAAACATGCACACATGTATATACCTGGCCAGCCAATGAAAGAGGCGCAAATTGCGGCAACTGTTAACTGTAAATGTAGCTGTATCTTTTGGCTGCGAATGTATCCGTATCTGTGTCTCTTATGTATCTTTAAAGTCATGTGGGTAGCCCTTGGCTGCTTGGCTCGTGCGCATTGTCATAATTAGGCTTGGACTAGGGTCAGGCAGATATATGTATGTTGCATATCTATAGATCTGCTTATTAACAATGCCAGATAAACATCACGCGTGCCATCTGGAAGTTTATTAATTAAATTAGCGCCTACATGAAGATGAGCCTCAACATGGACTGCAACTGCATCGGGGGGTCATTTAATTAGTTAGGCGCAAAAGACAAAGCAAGCAAGAAGGAAGCAGAGAGAATAGTTGGCTTTTTAATGCCGCAGATGAAATGCCCTTTAAGGCAGACAGAATGTTTGAGATATATTTTATATGCACAAGTTTTATTGTTCCAATACGAGCTATATCAAATATATTTGTTTAATTTTGCTTAAATATAAAGCACATCGTCAAAACTACTGTCTGCCAGGTTTGGTTAGGGTATCTTGAAAGAAAATGAAAGTTTTTAAAGGAAATAAGATATATATAGAAATATGTTTCTATTTCCATGTAGATAAAATATGATTAAATCAAGTCAAGCTCGCTATGGCTGAACTTCTTTATAAACAAAACATTTTTCCATGGAAAAACTCTGTTCTTGGTCTTATGTATGATATAGTGGTCGATCCGACTGACTTTAACTTAAAGACAATAAAAGCTTGAATCGTCTGTTGCTGCTGTCCAGGAATATATATCTGCTATTATATGATTTCGTATTTGTCCTCTTCCGTTTGTTACAAATGCCACGACTTAACTGAAGTGCCCTTTGCAAGGTCCATTAAAAAATGATAAGGCAAATAAAGTAACCGAACTGTTGAACTCAATTGAGCACAGGAAGTGACAGCTAATTGACATAATCTCCCGCCCCCCGCAACCCAATTTGGACAGTTCCATTAGGCTTCTGATGAGCTTCCTGTGTTGATTTGCATATGACAGCTATGGAGTATATTTAGTATATAGTATATAGTGTATATGTGGGATATCACGGTTTTGCAGCTTGACATATTTCCTGCTCAGGCTCATCCATCAAGAAATTCGCACGGTATCATTAACAGCTTTATTGACAACGGATATGCTATATGGCGCTTTAAAAGTCAGTTTCCCAGCCTGGCCGCAACATGCCACATCCTTAAGCATCCTTGAGCCATATCCTTCAGCATAACAGACAGCATCACCCCCATCGGTAAATCACGTTAATAAGCCGGTAATGAATATTATGTGTGTGGGGCGTGGGTCGTCAGCTCTTACTTCGCATGCTTGGCACACATTCACAGTGCAAATTCCCTGCCTCTCTCGCCAGAGCCTGTTCCGTATGCCATTCCATGCGAGCCGGAAGGAAGCATTTGCCCCTTGTCTAACTGTGAGAAGGGGGGCTGCCGGTTGAGGGTCGTTGCGTGTGTGCGGGAGTCGCTACCCTTGCGAAAATCCGACAACTTAAACAAAAAAAATGCAAGTTGAAGTGCTTTAAAGATACATTGACTAACTGCCAGATACTACGTAATATTTTACAAATATTAAAAATATTTTCATATACATATTTGCAAAAAACCGAGAGCTTAAACAACAACAAAATTCAAGTTGAAGTGCTTTAAACATATATTGACTAGCTGCCAGATACCACGTAATATTTTAAAAATATTAAAATTATTTGTAAAATTAATATTTTAAAAATATGAAAATTATTTCTAATATATTTTCATATATTTGCGAAAAACCGAGAGCCTAAACAAAAAAATAAATGTAAGATAGATATATTGACTAGCTGCTAGATACCACGTATTTTCTTTTGGGTATACTTTTTTCTTTATTATTCAAATTTTAACCTTAAAACTTAGAAATACGTGTTAAGAACACGCCAGTAATTGATGGGAAGAAAAATTTAATTAAATTAGCCCAACAGAAGTTTACACAGGAAATTTTAGGACGCCAGCTCTGATAATACCTGAGTTCCATGGGACAGACTCAGATCTTATAAGAGTCGGGCCTGCATGTTCGTCTGAGCTGATAAATGCTGCACTTGTTCGTTACATAGCTGCCGGCAACTTTATCATGAACTGTTTCACACACTTTCATGTCTTACAGGGTATTTAAAAGAGCAGGGGAAGAAGAAGAGAAAAAAACGCCGAGCATATTTCACTTTTCGTTGTTTAATAAGGCATGCGAAAACATTTCTGCTCGACATTTGCCCATTTTGACGGCAGCTCCCATTCAACAGCCGGCAACTGGTGGGGGCCAGAGCTTTATCATCATTTGTATCCATTATGAGGCGCTGGTCTTGGTTTTGGTTTAGGTGTTCGCTGTTGGCTTTTGGCCATCAGGCACATCATCCGCATCATCCGCATCATCCGCATCATCATCTGGCCAAATATGTCTGGTGCTGTCGCTCGGGCTGCTCGCTTCTTCATTTGTCAAAGTTACGCGCGCTTAGCCCCAACAATAAAGCAACAACTCTTAAGGCTTGCAGCGCTTTTCCAAATGTTTTAGACGCTCACATGCCACAATTGCAGCCGGGCAGCGGGCTGCGGGTTGCGGCTGCCAACTTGCGGCATGCCTGGCGAAGGCCAACACTTAACTACAATGGGGCACTGCAGCAGCAGCGGGGCGGGGGCTCTTCTACGACAAGGAGTAGCTGCTAATGCGTCGCCAAACAGCCAAAGAGACGTCAAAACATGCAGCTGAGACAACGGGCACAGTTGCTCCACTTGGCTGTCGGGCAAGTCAAGTCAAGTCGGGCAGACTTTCAAACGCCGCACAGTGGTACCAAGTGCTGCATAAAATCACGCACGGCCACAAGCTGGTTGACAGATATACCTGGATCGATTGCCAAAAGATTTAATTCTTGCAAAAACCCGGATCGATTCTCAGGCTATGTAAAAAACTTAGTTTAATCAAACAATATCTTGAATAGATATGTTTAGATCATGTTCAAATCTTACCCATTTTCGCTTTAATCCTAGAGAGTTTCCAGTTAGGAATCAAAAGATTTTATTAGACTCGAATTTTAACTTAATTATATATAAATATCTAATTCCTATTTTTGATTGAAAGGTCATTTGAACGGAAAGGAAAACTAAGCTCGTAGTACTTATATTCGCTGTAGTACAAGATACAATATCTTCTTCTTGAAAAGTCTTCTTCGTTCACAATATACAAAACCTTTTTCCTAGAGAGTCTCTCCCAGAAGTTACAATATCTTCACTTTCTTCTTATAAAAGATGCAGTATCTTCGCCTTCTTAGATAGTCTTTTATTCTTCTGCAAACTAAAATATCTTCTTAGAGAGTCTGTTCTTTTTCTTTAAGATACAGTAACTCCTCCTTCTTAGTAAGTTTCTTCTTTTTATAAAAAAAATCAGTTGTATGTTTTTCTTTTATGAAAGTACCCTAGTTTTCGGCAAAAGTAAGTTCTTAGTTAAAAGACTTTTATGTTTATTTGAAAGCCGGTTGTAGCTTTTTATCTTATGAAATAACTTTCATTCTTGCGGATATCTTCTGCTTCCTGCTTCCCCTGGGAGCAGGTTCTTATATTAAATTAATGAATCATCCTCTTCTTATCTTTTTTCATATGTTAATGTAACTTTTTTCTTTTCGTTGAGCTTTGAATCTCAACAAAACTCTTTCTTTTGTCTGGATAAACTTTGGTTCGAAGATCTTTCATAATTTTCAATAGCCAACATTGATTATTCCTCAACATTTGGCAAGATTGTCAGGCTTTATTTTTAAGAAACAAGAAATTGTTTGGAAAATAAATGACACCTTTTGCATTTATAATATGTTTAAACCAAGTTAATTGCATTTGTACCACGGTAATTGCATACAGCAACTGGCTGCAAAAACCCGTCAAATGCCGCGAATACCAAAAAATAAATCGACGCGAATCGATGCGTGATACTCAGGAGGTGGCTTTTGATTTAGATCCAATAGCTTTGGACATATTGGTGACGGCGGCGGCGGCAAAAAAATTAAATAAAAAGAAAAAAGGCAAAAATAAAAACAATTCGCGGAAACTGCGCCAGAGAGCGCGAGAGGAGAGAGAGAGAGAATCTCTGCGTGAGTGGAGCGGAGTGGACGCGCCTGGCGGTCTGGGCGGCGAAAACGATCAATGAAGCTGCCAGTTGGAGGCCGAAGCTGGAGCTGCAGCTGGAGCTGCAGCTGGAGGCTAGCCTTAGCTTTCAATTTGAGTTGTTGTCGGGGAATTGGTTTTTCAAGTTTTCCAGCTTGGACGCGTTGGCATTCCGGGCATGGCGCTAATTAACTACTGCCGGTGTTTAGCGGCAGCTAAGTTGAACCAATTGCTGATAATAAACATTTTTATTGATTTGTGATGATTGCCGACGTGGTCAAGAGCCAACAATTGTCACCATCCGAGTGCGTTGCACAGGTGCACAGGTCTGTCTCTCTCACTCCCCATTCCCTCCCCCTTTTTGCGCTGGCAATTTATTAAATGCAATTTATTTGCAATTGCTTCTTAGAAGCAGGAGGTGCTCCTGTGCCTGCCTGCCTGCCTGGATTAGCCAGTGCATTGCATTCTAGGAAGCAGCCGCGACAGCAACAACAACAGCAGCAGCAGCAGCAGAAGCAGCTTTTCTTATCTTTTTGCCAGGCATAATTGCCACCGGTCTTACAGATAGGCATCACCCAGCGCCAATTTGTTGTGTCGCCTCGAAAGAAAAAAAAAAAAACAAAACAAACAAAAATTGTATATACGACAAGAAATCCCAAAACGCGTTACCCTCGCGCGCACCTTTTTTATGGTCGTTACGTGTCGCGGTCGCCGAAAAACACCAGAAATTAACCGCCAGGCATGTTAAACAATTTATGGTGCGACTAACAGATACCCTGTTCAGTGCAATTGCACAACTTTAATCTAACTAATTTGCATAAAAAGCATGTAAGACACGTTTGTTGCAAACTTAACATATATATACTTTTGGTAAAAACTAGTAAATGTGAAGTATGCCATAGAGCCTGTCCGCTTTATAAGATATGTATACCCTTTTAGTGCCTGCATCCTAATTTTCGTAACTCTAGCTTTTATAGTCCCCGAGTTCCTTGGCATTAGTTAAATGTCCACCCATATGTTTATAGCTTAAGGGCTTGTGTATCAGCTTGTTACATTAATATGCACTCTATTTTAACTATAAATTTTGTTCGACTAGTAGATATCCAGTATTTCGATTTAATGTACCCAATGCTTATAAGCATGTTCATTCCAATATTCATAGCTCTTGCTCTCATAATCTCTGAGTTCAATGGGACTAGACGGCCTGAGTGGTTAACCTGATTGTTCTTAGAGACTATAGGCGCCCAGAAGTTAGTTTTTTCTATGGATCTCAAAGACTAACCTATAAAAGTATATATTTTCTAGTTCATTCATTTTTGTGTACTTTTTTCTGCCTGTTATCTACATTTCCAAAAATGCGTTGTATGCCAGGCTCAGTCGTCTTTTGTTTACAGGGTATCAAAAAGCCACACAAAATATTCGCCATAAAATTGTTGAAGCGCCTGACGCAGACGCATGTCGTCAGCTTCCATAAAAAAAATCTTATCAGATTTACAGGCGAAACTTCTAAGTAAACCCATAAAAGAAATTACGCGAGGTTTTTGTTATATATACTTATATATTTTTTTTATTTTTGGTTTCAACTTGTGTTTTATTTTATTTACTCTAGATATTTTGTAGTGTCTGGTTTCCTTTTCATTTTATTTATTTTTTTATATGCTACACATTAAAAATGCTTGGTGCTTATGTAAGACATAGATCATAATTTAAGTTATCATACGTTGATTATGCGAAATAATAAAATGTACATACATAACTATATAAATGTGGGTATACTCTATATAAATACTGAAGGGATCGCATTGCGCCTTTAGCTATAACATAAACTGAACATTGGGAGTTATTTTAATATACAAACTAGTTATCATATCATATAGAAGTAGAAAAATTCATTGTATTTATCTTTGAAAACTATCACACATAAATTTTTTTTATATTCTTTTTTCTTGTTTGTTGATTTTTGTTTTTAGTTAAGAAAACTACACTAGGCGTATGTGTTGTTATTTTTTAAAATATTATAATAATTATGATATTACTTAGCTAGGCATAGTTTTTACTTTTATGTGTTAAACATGGTTTTATTTTAATATATATTTTTTATTATTTAATACTTAGCTGTTTCTTTAAAACATACAAAACTGGGGCATTAATATAATTATATTAAAGCGGCAAGACTTTATTTATTTAACGGGAACCTAGTTTTTAGGCAATCTAGATTTTAAATAAAAAGTAGTTGGATATAATAAATAAATATAGGTTAACTCAACTTTACTTTATGTTTTATTTTTATAAGAAAAAAAACCTTATCCAAGGAAGTTTTTTTAAGTAATTGAATAAAAAGGAAAATAGAAAATAATTTATCCAAGGAAATTTTTTTCTGCTAAATAATAGAAAACAATTTATCTAGGGAATTAAAAAAAAACGTACTTTTAAAATTCCCTTCAATATTTTTGTTTTTTGAAAGACGAATGGTAATAGAATATATATAACCTTTCTAGGGAAAAAAGTTAAGTAATTTTTTAATTTCAATTAATTTTTTTTTTTTTTAAAACTGCCCTGGATAAGTTATTTGTTGGATTATCAAAATGAGCCTTTCTTTCTTCGTTTAATTTACCAAAATATTTAAGATATTTTTGAGAGGGAATTTTTTTAAAATTTTTTTAAAAGTTCTGGCAAATGACAGTACGAAAATTTCAATGCTAAATATATAACAATTATAATATATTAATATAATTTTGAAATTAATTGTATGAATTTTTGCTTCGATATTTTCCAAAATTTTAACATCTTTAGGAATTTCGGGAAAATATAAAAATTTAATTAATTTTTTTTAGGAAAAAATCCACTTTAAATTAGTTTTTTAAGTTGTTTTTTTTTAAAAAAGTTCCTTTAAAATGCAACTAGCATATTCCAAACAAAAAAGAAAATAATTAAAAAAGTTTTTACAAAACTTAATGAGAAACGTTTGCTATCAGAAGATAAGGAGTGAAAGTGTTTGAGCAGAGGAAGAATTCTCATTCTGTGTTGAAATTGGGAAACAGTCTTTTATATAAGCTATGAAATGGATGCTGTTCTTGAAGCGGGAATGCCACTAATATTGAACTTTTTTCTATATAATACCACTACGTGTATTCTTAACCTCAAGGACGCTAGAGTTTTAAGATGCTGTTGAATAGTTTTACGTCTTTTCTTGTGTGTCAAAGTTAGATTAATTAGTTGCTTAATACTTGGAGTTCGGCTCAGGCGCTGCTGCTGGAGCGCTCGGTGCTGAGCAGCTCGCCGGAGCGCAGCGTCTCCTGCTGCACTTGCTCCACCTCGATATATTCCTCCTCCTCCTGAATGGGCTGCTCAGCATTGGGCGAGTTGGCCGTTTCCGATTCGTACAGCTCCTGCTTGATGTGACTGGGACTGGGCGCCAGGGGTGAGCTGGCCGTGGAGCTGTGCGTCTCCTGTTTGGGCTGTGCTCCACGCGCTGCTGCTGCTGCTGCGGCTGGAGGTGGCGGTCGCAGCTCATGAGCGCGCTGATGATGCTCGAGCTCGGCGCGAAAGTAAAACTTCTCCGGGCACAGATTGCAGTCATAGGGACGCGCGCCATGCTCGGCTATGTGGGTCAAGAGGCCAGCGGGCGCCGTGAAGACCGCGGAGCAGATGTAGCAATTGAAGCCGCGCTGCTCGGTGCCGGCGAAGGTGTGCTCGACGAGATGCTCCTGCAGTTTTTGGGCGTGCGGCAAAATCATTTTGCACAGATTACAGCGATTCTCCAGATAGCCAGTGTTTGCCGAAGCAGGGGGGGCAGGAGGAGGAGGAGGAGCCGCGGCCGTTGACTCCTTGCGCTTGCCATTGAGATTATGCTTGCGACAGCATTTGTCGCACAGCTTGGCCGTTTCACCCGCTGCGCCCGGCAACGGTTCCAGGCACAGAGCACAGACCGGCTCCTGTAGACTGCCGCTGCCCGGCGATTTGGTGTGGAATTTGGCATGCAAGCTGAGCTCGAATTCCGAGTGCAATGTCTGGCGGCAACAGATGCAGGCCATGGGCAGGTGCCCGTCATTGCCATGCTCGCCGAGATGTGCACGAAAGGCGGCCACATGCTCCAGCTGCTGGCCACAGTGGGCGCACTTGCCGGACTGGCCGACCTTGCTGTGCTGCAGCTTGTGCTCGGCGAGTATGGCGGGCGAGGGAAAGATCTCGTCGCAGATGAGACACTTGTGCTTGCCGCTCGAATTGTGACAGCTCTTCATGTGCTGCTCCAGCTCGGCGCGCGACTTGTAATTGCCGGAGCAATAGGCGCATCTCAGGCTAACGCCTGTCTTCAAATTGTGCGCCAGCTTGCGATGCGAATGCAGTTCCGCCTCGCTGCGCAAATCCTGCCGCTCGCACATGCCGCAGCTGTAGCTGCTGCTCCCAGCGCTGGACGCTGTAGCCGTGGCCTGGCTGCTGGCAGCCGGCAGCTCGGGTGCACTGGCCGCCGGCGATGTGGCCTTGGCCGCATACATTTCCATCAGATAGCGCTGGCTCAGGCCGTACATCAGAGCCGGATGCGGCGTTTGCTGTGGCTTCAGCGCGCTCGTGTCCACCTGCAGTGGACTATAGAATTTGTGGTTCGACTGCGCTGGGCTCGGCGTGCCGCCAAACAGGCCCTTGAAGGCCACATTGTAGTCGATGTGCAGGTTGCTGTTGTTGTTGTTGTTGTGGTTGGTCGCCGCGGCGGCGGCAGCGGCAGCAGCTGCCAGGGGAGGCAGCAGGGCATTCACATAGAGGCTGCCCATTGCCCCATTGGAGCCGGGCTCCTTATCCTTAACGCCGCCGCCATGCTGGCTCTGCATATGGCGATCGAGCAGAAATTCCACATGGAACGTTTCCGGGCAGCTGGGGCAACGGAATTGACGCGCATGCGCGGCCAAATGGAAATGCATTTCCAGCTCCGAGGCGCAAACAGCGCGACAGAACATGCACTGCAGCGGATTGGCGGGCGCGGAGGCAGCAGCCGCAGCAGCGGCGGCAGCGGCAGCGGCGACTGATCCACCATTTGCCGATCCACGATCGAGCTGGTGGCGCGTCTTGACATGCACATGGAAGTCCGTGTCGCTGCGAAAGAGCTCCAGGCAGGCGCTGCAGCGCAACAGCTTCGACTCCTGGCTGTGCGCACAGGCCAGATGCAGCTGCATGGACATCCGATTCTCGCACAGCTCCGAGCAGAGGGCGCACTTGAGCATCGTGAGCACGTGTTCGCTGAGCAAATGCTGCTGCAGCTCCTCGGCCTTGGCATAGGATTTGCCGCAGCTGGCGCTGCAATTGAACTCGGAGCTGCTGATCAAAAAGTGGGCAACCACGTGGCGTTCGTATTCGCTCTGCTCGGGCAGACTCAGGCCGCAGTGTGGACAGATCAGCTGCATGCCCTCGGCTATGTGCGTCTTCAGATGATTCCGGAAACTCTCAAAGTCCGGCAAGCCGGCATTGCACTGATTGCAAAAGAAGACGCCCGGTGGCGTCATGGGGCGTCGCTTATTGCTGCTCAGGTCTGTGGGCAGCTCCTGCTCCGGCTTCTCGGCAGGCGGCGCCTGTGGACTGGCCAGGTCCTGCTTGATTTTGGGCAGCTCCAGCGCCAGCCTGGGACTAAATGTGCCCGCCGTGGCCAGGCGATTGAAGTGCTCGTAATAGGAGTTCGGGCTGCTCAGCCGATCCAGGTGTGTGGCCCGCATGTGCTGGAAGAGTGCGGCAATATTCACAAATTTCATGGTGCAGTATTCGCAGCTCAGCTGGAAGCCGTTCGCCTGCACAGCCTCCACAACGTCCCCGCCAGCCGTGGCGGTCGAGCTGCGCGTCTCTCGCTGCTCGTGTGCGCTCTGCAGATGCGCATTTAGCTGCTCCAGGCTGCTGAACTCCGTCACCTTGGGACAGTAGCTGCAGCGCAGCAGCGGTGTCGGTGTGGGCGTGGTCGGGACATGAGCCCGCGCCCGTTTGGGAAAATCCATGCGACTGGGACTGCTGTCGGAGGCGAGGGCCAGCGCATAGCGACGCTTGTGCAGGCTGCCATTGCTCGATATGGAAGCGGAGCCCGTCGATCTGGGGCTATAGTTCAGAGCATTGGGATTGCCGCCAGCTGCCAGGATGGCGGCATTCTTCTTATGCTTCTGCATGTGCGAGGTCAAAGCGGCGGCCGTGTTGTAGCCACGATTGCACATGCTGCACTGGAAGGGCTTCTGGATGTCGTGCGTCTTCATGTGAATCTTCAAATGATCGCTGCAGAAGGGCAATGATAGCAAGAGAGAGAGAGAGAGAGGGAGAAGAGGTTTTAGATTTGGGCTTCGGTAAGCTATAGCAGTAAGTTCTTGGTTTTGCTTGATTCCTCCAAAGGGAATACTTTCGTTTTCGCTATATCTACAAATTTTTAACATTATCACATCTTAGACGTCTTTTCTTTGAGTCTCATCTTATTTCATTAACCTTCATCCTCTGAAGACCTTTATCATCTACTTTGAGGTGGTGTGCTCTAGACCATCAGCTACCTCTTTTTACTTATCTAGTTAAGTACTATATCAAGAATACAGTAGTATATCGTTAGTTCAATACTTTAGTACTCTAATTCTTTCTCTCATGGCATTAAAGAGTCGTAAATTGCAAAAGCCTTTTCTTTATACCCTTGCAGAGGTTATTATTATATTTCTTGAAATATGTGTCGACATTTAAGCTTCAGCTCTGCAAATATAACTTTTTATTCTCTTTCTATTCAGTTCAAGAAGTTATCAAAAATGATAAGAATTAAATATCTAACGATGACTTTTTCCTGCTAATCTATAGACAAGTACATATGTACCCATCATTCCCATCCCAGATCTTTCCCGATTTTAAAGTTCTCCAAGTATATATATACCATATATATATATTTTTTTTCTTTCTCAATCTACCCAAGTCTTTATAGTTTCTAACAAAATTTTTCAGCTATTTTTACTTTCTTCTCAAGTCGAACCTTAACACTTACCTTCTTGAGAAAGCAGCCTCACAATGCGGACACTTGTAGTTCCTCTCGTTGGTATGGAGCTTCTTATGACGATCTCGGGAGCGTTTGTGCTTGAAGAGCTTGGCGCAGTATTCGCACTTGAAAGGCAAATGCTCAGCATGACTCTAGAAAGAGAGAGAGAGAGAGAGAGGGAAGAGAGGGAGATTAGTGAGAGCGACTTTATTACGCGCAGAGTTCAACAAGTGTCTCGGCTGTAATCTGAGCTCTGATATCTGCTGCCGAGGCTCGCCGAGCCTGAGCCTGAGCCTGAGGCTGAGGCTGACTAACCTATTTGAAATTCTTAGAAGCTGTCGTGTCGTCAAGTTCTTGACTTGGCGATTCCTGTCTTGAATTTATTGCTGCAGTTGGCTAAATCTCAATTCTTTTTCTGTCTGAAACTGATTCTGAATCTGCATAGCAGGCGCTGCTGTTGGGGGCGAGGGGGTTGGGCTCCGGGGCGGTAAACGTAGGTGTTTCGCTTGCGTCTCTTCATCTAAATGCGCAACGCAAACGCCACAATTTGCTGGGGCGTGGGTAGGCGCGACCAGAGGGGGGGATTACTCCGCACACACACACACACACACACACACCCGCAACCGGTTTGCTTTTTGGGTTCTTTGGCGGTCGGCCCGGCTCGAGCTGCGGTGGATTCGCTTTGAAGTGTGGCAAAAAAAAAAAACGCAAAAATTAGCCCATTTGTATGCAGCCCCCCAGTTCGAGCTGGCTTATTGCACAATATGAGCCAGGTTAACCAAGTTAGCCAAGTTAGCACCGTTCGCCTCGCTCAAATTCTCGTGTTGGTTATGGTTTTTTAAACTGTCGCGCCAATCATCAACATCATCAACCTCATCACCATATACCCATATTTCCATATATGCCCCCCCCCCCCATCTCTCTCTCACTGCTTCTGCTAGGAACGTGCGAGAATGGCCCGAAAAGCCGAGTAACCCGCCTAGGATCAAAGGCAGCGCCTGCATGTTAGAACCCGGCGCGTCGCGATAAACGATCTGCAGTTGTCCTAAACACAGTTGCAATTGGGCTAACAAGTTGCTGATGTCATGGGCGTTGTTACCCCGCCAACAACAACACGAATCACAGCAGGATGAGACATGCCTTCAAGTGGGTGAACACATCGCGTATTACGTGTATTTTTTTTTTCGGGCTTTGTTTGAAATGCTACCGAAACTTTTGCTTTGAAGCCAAGCTTTGCCGGCCGCCAAGAATGCTGTTCTGATATCTAAAAAGGCCTTTTGATATGCATCTCATATAGAAATATGTTTCGAGCAGCTTTTAGGCTAATAAAAATTCTTGCACGAGTGCGATTAATTGTCTGAGAGAAGCGAATCAGAGCACACACATATATCAAAGAACTCAAAGGTCTTTAATATGTATAACTAGCTGCTAAAAATCTATGAATATGAGAGTTCACTCAGGAATAAATCATAAAACATTACGTTAGATATTCGTGTTAAGGAGGTGCACCTATTCCCATAAATAAATTTAACAAAATTAAAATCATTGTGTAACAAAAATATCTAGACGAAAAACCATTTGCTTTAAGGCACAGCTTTGAGTTCTTTTCTATCGATTACTTTCTAACTTTATGTTGACTTATATTCCCAGAAGATACTCTCATATTCATAGATTTTTTGCAACTAGTTATATCTTTGAGATAAATGATATATATGATCTGATTGCCTATACTAAGTAAACTTTTTTCTATCAAGAGTGGGGCTGGAGCTTTATAGAAGGACTTCAATAGACTGCCCTTAAAACTTGGGCTTGAATCGATCCAAAATTGTTCAAACTATAAATTGTGGATAGCTAAAAATGAATATTTTAATTTTCAGCAGGTGTGCATTGCACTTAAACAGAGTATAAAAAATTGATTTTAAAGTCTTCCACTTATTTTCATTTGCATTAAAGTGTATTTGTTCAATAAAAACGAAATCTTAGTATATATATCGAAGTATATATATTGTAGATCCCATCAACAGCCGAGTTAACATAGCAATATCTGTTTGTTCGTCCGCCCGTCCCTCTATCCTTCTGTCCTTTTCTATTCAGACTCTTTTCTCAGTTTTAAAGCTATTGTCTTAAAACTTTGCAAAGAGCCGACCGGATCGGATACCTACATATATCATATAGTTGCCATAGGAACGAGCGCCCAAAAAGTATAGTATACTCTTGTATGCAAAACTTTTTTGCTTATCTAGATATCTTGACCAAACTCGGCATTTCTTAATTTCATTACGTTCCTTATATATATGCAAAATCTTATCAACATCAGACCCTTATATGGTAAAATGTTCTGTTTGCGAAGATATTTTCAATAAACTCAGCATTTTCGAGCTGCACAATTCTCACATAACTGCAAAATGGAAATGGCTACAAGGGTGTTAAATCTTCGGCGTGCCGAAGATATCCATACTTTTTCGTCTTTTTTTTCTCTAAAATTAAGTTGTATCACAATTTCGCATTGCGATGACCTAACAAGTGTCAATTTTTAAGAATCTTTCCGAATAGAAGATTACAAAATTCTAAACATTGTTTTATGTCGAAAATCAAACTGAGTTTGTTATTCAAAAATCGTTTAAGAGTTCTTCTGTGTAAGAAGATTTCTTTGTAATTTTAGTTAACCTTCTATAGTAAATTATTTGATTACTTGCTTTTTGTCAGTATTTTATTTCTAATCCCATTTAATTTATTTTACAATTTATGTTCCTGTGCATATTAATAGTATTGCATTTATTATTCTAATATAATTCCCACCCGTTTTGGTGTTATTTTTCACTTTTCTATTTTCACTCTGCTGTAACCCAGTTAAATTTTGAGCTTAAACAATCGATGGCAATTTAGAAATCGTCTTTTACTGCCTGACATTTGATAATTTAATGTGGCCTCCCAAGATTGGCACCAAACATTGTTGTGTCCCAATTTCTGCGACCACACCACCCAAAGCAGCCACCCAGTGAACCACAGCAGCAGCAGCAGCGGCAGCAACCACCCAACCACGCCAAGACGTAAGCGTCTTAGACAACGTCGCGCGAGTAATTAACCCCTTCTTGTCGTGGCGTCTTGTCACCCTGTTGTTGAGCTGCGTGGGGTTGAGGGGTTAAGGGCCATGCCATTTGAGCGTGGCCAGGAACTCACCTGCACGTGATGCTTCAAGTAGCCGAGTCGCGGAAATGATTTATCACAGAACTGACACTGATAGGAGCCGTCGCCTCGACTTTTAATGCCCTCGCCTGTCAACTTATCAAACTTGGCGGCTGTTCCGTGTCCTGGTCCTGTGCCACTAGCTGCCAGTTTGGCATCCTTATTGATTTTACGCAGCTTGTTCGCAATTTTCAGCGCCTGCTGATGATGATAATGATGATGATGATGATGATGCAAATGGGCAGGTCGCTTGGGTCTGCCTGCCTCCTGCTCCTGCTCCAGCTCCGACTGTGCGGCAACAGCTTCACCATTCGCCTTAGACTCCTCGCCTCTGGGCTCCAATGTGTGCGCCGCGGCAGCTGTCGCCAATTGTGGCTGATGCTGCTGCGAATTGGGCGTCAATGTGCCATCCGAGATGCTCGGCGAGTAGCTGGAGGAGGTGTGCGTGCTGTACATGTCTGTAATGGGAGAGCGTGTGAGAGGGGCAACATCAGTATTTGTAATTAAGCTCATCTCGTGTGGGCAGCGACTGCATCCTTATTAGCTTGGCGGCATCTCTGTGACTAAGACAGGAAATCAACGCTGGCTATCAGAGTTGGTCGCCACACTTAATTCAATTAACATGCAACGTTTGGTGTTGCCTCCCACCCCAGGCACATGTGATCCAACCCCCCCACTCCCCATCCCCGCCCTCCCTACTCGCCCCTGTAAATGAGCCGCACGTTTGTTTCATGCAAACTAATTGCGCTTTTGTACTTAAGAGCATTTTAATTACAAGATCTGCCACTTGACGCCTCACACACATTAGCATCGGGCAATGAGGGTCACTCCAATAATACACTGAGCACAATAATTGAGCTGGTTTATTTGAAAGCCGCAGACCGAGCTATTTGTTTCGAGTGCTTGCAGTACTATAAAAATCTTTGACATGACAGAGCTGAGTCGAATTATGTTGATAGTTGTGATCTTTCATAATGGAGAGCTCAACTGGACTCTTTGCTTAGGTTCAAATTATAATCTGCATTTATAATGTATAATAAGCAGCTAATGCCAGAAAAAATATATCGAATCCACTTTTTTCTGTCATGTTTTTCCCTTTGCATTTGTATTTTTCCCAAATTATCCTGAACATAACTCAGAAAACTATCTAGCACTGGGATTTCAATTCAAGTCTATTCCACTTTAATTAATTCCAGTTCTTTTTTCTAATGCTTCCATAGCTTTATTCAAAATAAATTTGTATCCCAGAGACCCTTCTATAACTCTCCATATTTTCTGCTTTTTTCTGTAAACCTTTCTATAATTCTCCATACGTGAGGCCTAAATGTCACTTGTTTAGTCAGGATAACGCCCGGATACTTTGTCTCTTCATCCGTCTTCACACTTGTGGCACCTCACCCCTGCGTAGGTTGTACCAGACATTCCGGCGTTTAGTCGGATTCAATTTAATGCTTCACCTGCCTTAGGCTCGCACGGCGCCCAGTAAAAGCAGAAGAAGATGTCATCTGCGGATCAGGCAAGCGGGAGAACGTACTCCCGCGGGACTCTCGTGTCAAGTGTGGAGGAGATATGGCTGCCCTTACCTTCACTTCTCCACGTATGAGCGTAACAGAAGGTAGAAGGACACAGGCAGTTTTCTTTTAATTTTAGATTTCTTTCTTGCTTTCTTCGCCCAAATCGCCAAGTTATTTCTCTCAGTGCACACAACTACTTCGATATGGTCGCTCATCTATCACCATGCGCCAAGTGTCGTCGGGTTTTTGGTTCACTTTCCGTTTTGTGAAAAACTTTAATTGAAGCTAATTGTGCCTGATCTGTCTGTACAAATGTATATGTATATATGTATATATCTATATCTATCTGCATCTTTAAACTATCCATCTCTATGTATCTTTTTGTTTTGGCTGCCGTCGCTTGAACTCTGATCTGAAGTGTCGCTCCTCAAACTGCATTTGTAACTTGTTTTTCTCTTAATTGGGGAAACATGAAAATAATACATCAGATTAATTATCGTGTATGCATCGTATATCGCATAGGCGTAAATTGAGAATTGTCTTCAGTTTGAAGAGTTTACTTGGGTCACAGAAAGTTAAAAGAGATTTCAAAATCTTTAGACTTGATTGGGTTAAATGAACAAAGATGTCAGAAAGGGGTTGAACAGATTACGTCTAAGGGGAAATACTTGAAAATGGAGTTCAGACAAGTTTTTTAGAGTCATTTGGAGGGATTTTGGAAGCTATTAGAATATGATAAATAATTGATATTCAGATGAAGTCTAACGATAATTGTTATTCGATTATATAGATGTTTTAGATATATAGACATGGATCGCTTACATTATTTGCCTACAATTTTACAGACTATTATATATTATAATCAAACAAAATTTTGGAGTCATTTGAAAACTATTCAAATATAATGTTGAATACAGCGGAAAGTCTTTGATCTTAAGATGAAGTTTAAGGATAATTGATATTCAATTAGGATATATAGACATGGATCGATTTAATTTATTGCGCACAATTTTATGTTATGCTATAGATATACATGTATTTTGAGATCGAAAACCATAAACATATTATTATTATTTTTATGTATTTTTATATATTATTATTATGTTTGACATATGTTTAATGTTATTTACGGTGAACTTTCTATTAAGGGAAGATATATATTTAATTTGCACATTGCTAATGCCAAAGAATTCTTGGTTATGATTTCTTAGAAAACTAATCTTTGCTTTCCATCTTTCAGATACCAACATATCCTCCCAGGTAAGTGACATTCAAAATATTATAAAGTTAAATTAACGTTAAATCGAAATTGCACTTTCGTTTCGTGGATCTCAGGGATCTGTGCATACCATCAGAAAGGTCTGCTAAAATTTTTTATAAATTTTAATGAAAACTATTCAAAGCAGGAAGTGCAATAAATATGTTTTTAGTAACTACTTCTCAAGATTTACAAAAGGTTTTTCAATAAATTATATATATGTGTTGTTCAAAACTCACAAACTATTAGGAACTGACCTATATTCAAAATATGGCAAATATTATTTTCTTAGTTAAAATTTTATTTTTATTTTTTTCAAGATTTTTATTTATATTTATTATTGAAGAATAGTGTGTTTGAACTCTTTATATATAATTTATCAATAATTTTGATACCTATTGTTGAAAAAGTTCTCTAAATGAAGCCCTCAAACCTTGGCTACTTTTATACCATATGTATATATATATATATATGTATATCTTCCCAGGTTGTTTATACATCCACAATTGTTGTGCTAATAATTCAATTAAAATCTCCCACTAATTACCGTTATTTGTAATCTCCTTGGTGGCTTGAATCTTTTCAATTAAATTCTCCAAACGCGAACTGGGACCGCGATACAACATCTTTAAAGCCATCATGGCATTGTCAGCAATCAATCGATCAATCAATCAATTTGTATTGATTTAACAGCATTAACAAAACAATTTGCACTAAACATTTGTCACTAAACTTTAAAGCTGCTTCTCAGCAATTTTAAGCAGCATTTGAGGAATTCCTTTATTATTATATTTTTATTTTTTAATTTGAATTTTCAATTAACACGCGACACCAAACGACGCCAAAGGATCGCAATTGTTGTGGTTGTTGTTGTTGCGCGTCGTTGTGGGCACGACAATGAGGACGTCCAAATGCCGCGAGCACCAAAATGTGACTAAATCAGAGCCAAGAGCCAAGCGCCGTAGGAAACCCGAAGCAGCAGTCGCTTGCGTCGCTGTCGTCGCCGCACAGCTAAAGCAACGGGCGTCAACGCCTATAAAAGCAACAACAACAACAACAAATATTCGAGCGCTTGGCGAACCAGTTGCCCAGCGCATGCGTCTCTGTGTGTGTGTGTGTGTGTCGTTCATGCATGTGTTGGTGCGTGGCCTGCCTTTTGGGATTCTCGCACCAAGCGTGCGGCGTCGGCGTCGCTGCTGCGCTGCCAGCAAATGAGAAGCAACAAAGCAAAGCATTAAATGGCGCCCCATACACAAACACAAAAACAAACACTCACACACACACACGCAAACGGAAGCCGAAACGCAGCCATGCGTGAGCAAGCGAGCGAACCCAAGTAAAAACTGAGAGAGAGCAAGAGCGTAAATTTTGTATGTGCATGTGTTTGCGTGTGCTGCCTATGTACAGCCAGTTAAAAGGCGGAGCATGGGAGCCCCTGTGGTGCCGCTGTCACATTGGGCGTTCATTTAGCTTGTGCGAGCGGGCTGGACTGGGGTGGGGGTGTGCACATACTTTGTTAATTTGTGCGCTGTGTCGGGGCGGGGGGCTGTACATTTTACATTTATATTTTATTTATGTGCAAAGTGAAAAAAGCAGAAGGTAAGAAATATGCAAATTAGCCAAAATGTCAGGTGTTGATGTGAAGCTTTTGGAAAGTTTTGCTTTTTACTGCTGTTTTTTCACTTGATTTCTATTTGCGTTTGGGTTTGTCTTTGTGCCTGCTCTGGGCAGGTAAAAAGTTTGACAAAAAAAAAAGATTTTTAATTTAGTTGAAAACGAACATTGCGTGCTTTGTTTTAAGAGGATTTGTTGAATATGTTTAAGTTGAATTACTAAAAAACTTACAAATTAAGGCCAGTTGATGACTTCTTGAGCTTACTTGAAGGCCCAAAGCTTTTTCAGCTGTAGTTTATCAGAAATAAGCTAAATAAGATTTTCCATTTGTTTTTAAAAAATATATAACAAATTAATAATGAAACAAAAGCAAACCAATGTTTTAAAATTACCGAAGATTGTATACTCTGCAAACAAAGTTGTGCTGCGTATAGCTTTATTAGGACGCAGCTTTTTCCTGCGATATATGATATAATTGCTACAGTGTTGAGCTTTTTTATTTAAAAGCTTTCTTTTATTAACTTATAAAAATTTGTTTTACATGTTTTTAATACAAAAATTCTTGTTCCACCCATAGCTCTCTTGGCAGCTATAGGTAGGGTATACAAATCGGATCTGGCACTCATTAACTGACCGACAGACTCGCTTCTCTTTTCAAGCACATATATATCAGAGATACAAAATTTAGAAAATATTCGTATAATCAGTTTCATTAAGTAATTAGTAAATTTAAAGACAATTTAAATTGAATATAGGTTTTATATACTTTGCTTGGACTTGACATCATTTGTCATTAGCACACAGAAAAGAAATTTGCATTTATTTTTAGCTTTGTGAGTGACACAGTACATTAGCCAAGTGCTGCTGTAATATTCCCCCCTCTTGTAACCTATCAATTCTGTTCCATTTGTAGCTACATTTATTTCTACACAGAATAAACACATCGCAAATGCTGTCAATAAATCTGCGGAAAACAAAAATTGAATAAAATTGACACAAAGTGATAAAAAGCGCAAAAAAAATAACGTCCAAAAGGCTGAAAAGGCCAAAAAGGCAGCGAACACGTTTAAGCCATTAGCGCTAAAAGACGGCAAATGTCGCCCGTCAATATGGCAAATTGTGGCCAACAAAGGACAGCAACAAGGACAAAAGCTGCTGCAAAAAAGTCAGCAGAGCCAGTGCCACCACAGGCTGCAGTCATGCAGCAGGTTGCATGCCACTAAAAGCTAAATTAATTATGCATGCAACATCAGCAGCAGCAGCAACAACAACAACAATAAAGCCCCAAAAAGTGCAGCAGCATCGAAGCTGTTGTTGTTGTTTTTTTTTTCTGCTTGTCAGCAGCACTCAACAGCAGGCAGACCCACACACACCCCCTTAACCTGCCGCCCACCTTCCCTCCTGCCGCTCACTTAAACAAAAACTATTAAAGCAATTAAAAAATCACTTTACACATTAGCAGCTTTTGTTGTTGTCGCATTTCGTTTTTTATATGCTCACTAGCTGCGCTTCGCATTTGCAATTGGTCGCAGGCCAGCCAATGGCATTCGTCCGTTGCGCTGCCAACGCATGCGTCGCTGCTGTGAGCGAGATAGCTAGCCATATACGCGCGCTGCTCGCTCGCTTATTTACTCTGCCGCCGTTGGGCAACTCTCTGGCTGTTGCTCTTTTTTTTTTTTTTTGTTTCTGTTCGCAGCATTTATTGACAGCGTTGTCGATTTCGGGATTTGTTTTTATTTTAATTGTAGCGAAAGCTGCACTAATTGCGGTTATGTGTTGAGCACTTGTTGTTGTTGTTGTTCTTATGTTTGCGTTTGCGCGAGTTTGTCGTTTGAGTCTTTGGTTTGAGGTTAGGAGCTGTCTAGATTGGAATTGCTTGTGAAATTTTGTGTTGTCGCCTCACTGTGCTCTGATATTAATCAAGTTCAAAGCGAAACAAAATCTAATAGTTCTATTTATACAATTAATATAAAAGTTGGGCATTATTAAGAAGATTTTAAATTTTCAAAAAAAATTGTTTGGTTTTGGCGACTCTTTCATTTTGGAAATATTTGGAGGTATATTTATTTTCTTCGATATATTTCGATTGCGCCACGGCAACTCTCTTTGACGTAGAGCTTTTAAATAGGTTAATAAATTCGATAAAAATAAGTTTAAATTTGGAATTATTTTTAAATTGGGATTTATATTGCATATACAGATTGAGATAAAAAATTGAGTACACAATTTGACACATAAGGTTGTAAACATACTTAAATAAGTCATAAAAAGGATTTTGAGCAGTTTAATAGGTGTATTAATAGAAGCCATTATGGATTTGATAACCGTAGTAAATATATATATGTAAAACAATAACAGATATATAAATAATATAAAATAATTAATAATAATATATATTTAAATAGTGTAAAATAATAAATAATAATAGATATTTATATAATATTATTATTATTATTATTAAATAAGTACCTAGGAAAATTAAATTAAGGATTCAAATCTTCCAGTTTTCCTAGATGTGCTTTGCATTAATTCCATTTATATATTTCTACTCTACATCGGAAAATGATTGATATACCACAACAAGCAGGCTTTGGTTAAAAAAAAATTTAATCAGTCCCTTAACCTTTACTCAACCAAGCATCAATTAAAAATGCTGAATAAGTGCCTAAAAACCAAACCCTTCCACGAGCTTTCCAATATTTCAAACCACGAAAAACTTCATTAAATAATGATGTGCAGCCCATCAATCCGCTAGAAACTGGATCCTAAAACCAATAAAGCTTCATTTGTCGTCTTTAATTTTTAATGTTTCATGGCCCAAAACAAAACTTGTGAAAAATGTCAAACAACGGGCAGAAATTTCTTTCCGGTTCCCTCCCTTGTCGACTCCCAAGTTTGCCGACACGCTTTTCTTTAATTGTAACAAGAAAATTCCAGAAATTTGTTAAGTTAATTGCTCGAGCAATTGAAAATCTTGTAGCTAAGCGTTTTTTAGTGTACAAAACTGTGTACAGAACAATTTCAGCGCCTGTTGAAAATATCCACTTGCAGCTTAAAAATGCAAAAGTTTTGCCGTTGAGTTGGGATTTTTGGCTCTTTGGTTGCTTTTGTCTCTATGTTAATTACGTTTGACTGACAGTTTTGTGACAGGCGCTGGTAGAGGCCACGACCACGACCACGAGCACGACAACGATGGGCACGAGCCCAAGGCTTTGTCGAGGCGGTGGGTTTTGGTGTTTGGTGTGTGTATTTTTTTCGGAGGGGGAGGGGGGCTGTTGGTTTGGCTCGGTGGGTGAAAGGGTGACCAGGTAAATGCGCCCCGGCTGTGATGAGCCTTAGTTTGTGGCCCTTTTTGAATACCCTGAAGCTGAAGTTACAGCAGGGTATGCTGGGTGGCCCTTTTAAAGTCTTATGTAAACCCAATTATGCGTTATATTTTCCAGCTTTTATGTGTGTGAGTGGGTAGTTAACTATATTAGACAATCTTAGATGTGGCAGCGAACTCTTTTTATACCCTTGCAGAGGGTATTATAATTTTGTCGTGAAATGTGTAACGCATAGAAGGAGACATCTCCGACCCCATAAAGTATATATATTCTTGATCAGTATCAACAGCCGAGTTGATATAGCCATGTCCGTCTGTCCGTCTGTCCGTCTGTCCGTCTGTCTGTTTCTATGCGAACTAGTCTCTCAGTTTTAAAGCTATCTTTATGAAACTTTGCAGAAGTCCCTCTTTCTGTTGCACGCAGCTCATATGTCAAAACCAGCTGGATCGGACCACTATATCATATAGCTGCCATAGGAACGATCGGTCGAAAAGTAGGTTCTTGTATGAAAAACATTTTTGTTTATAAAGTTATCTTTACTAAACTTGGTATTTATTAGTTTAACTACGTTCCCCATATATATGCAAAATCCTATTAAGATCGGACAACTATATCATATAGCTGCCATAGGAACGATCGGTCGAAAATTAAGTTTTTGTATGGAAAATTTGTATGTTTTTCAAGATATCTTGACCAAACTCGGTACTTATTAGTTTTACTAAGCTCCCCATATATATGCAAAATTCTTTTCGGATCGGGCAACTATATCATATAGCTGCCATAGGAACAATCGGTCGAAAATTAAGTTTTTGTATGGAAAATTTTTATGTTTTTCAAGATATCTTGACCAAACTCGGTATTTATTAGTTTTACTACGCTCTCCATATATATGCAAAATCCTATTAAGATCGGACATTTATATCATATAGCTGCCATAGGAACGATCGGTCGAAATAAAGTTGTATGGAAAACATTTTGTTTTTCTAGATATCTTAACCATACTCGGTTAATTAACTGTAATTGACTATTTTCCCTATGCTTCTTAGATACGTGCAAAGCACTATGAGCATTATGAAATGGTTGGGTCTGCAAGGGTATTAAATCTTCGGCGTGCCGAAGATAGCCTTTCCTTCTCGTTTTATCTTCATTTCAATTTTTATTTTTTTAATTTACACGATTAAGTTAAGATAATATTGGGTCACATTTTATATTCATATTATTTATAATTTTGTTTATTGTTTTATTTTATTTGCCATTTTTTTTATTTATTATAATTTTATATTTTTCTTTTTTATTTGTTATTTTATTAAATTTTATTTGTTATTTAATTTTAATTATTTATTTTTTATTTGTCATTTTATTTTATTTATTTATTTATTTTATTTGTTGATAATTTTTTATTTCTTACTTTATTTTTGTTTTTTTTTTATATTTGTAACTTTTGACCACTGATTGCATTTAATAAATTATTAGTTATACTTTTAAAACAGGCAGTAAAATATATGCAAACTAATTTAAAGCTTTAAGAACCGATTTAAACATGTTTGCCATTGGGAAGGAGCAGCATATCTTTAGGAGCAATTCTTTTTCAGAGTATGGCTTGCAATTACAGGGTATCTGCCTGCGCACCTACTCTCCAGCTTTTATGGCCACATTCTGACTCTTGATTTCTGTGCATTTTTAATGCGCGGCTAATGTGACGCCAAAAACTTTGACTTTGACTGAGATTTGTTGGTCAGCGAACGCACGCGCCCTGGTGGGGAAGGAATGGAGGGGAGGGTTGTGGAGGCAGTTTTAACACTGCCCTGCCAGGCAGCTCTTGCCGCTGGCTCATGTGTCAGTTTTTGCCGCTGACAGGCAAAAGGGTTTTCAAGCTGACCCGTCGCTGCTGGCCTGGCGCCCTCATGCATAATAGATAAATTATAAAAA
This sequence comes from Drosophila borealis, assembly GCA_035045885.1. Taxonomy (NCBI): domain Eukaryota; kingdom Metazoa; phylum Arthropoda; class Insecta; order Diptera; family Drosophilidae; genus Drosophila; species Drosophila borealis. Next base: position 2,774,759 of record JAWNOR010000206.1, on the reverse strand, counting down.
TAAGCACAACACATGCGATGAGTGGGCGTTAGGTGTTGAGGGGAGGGGAGGGGAGGGGGGTGCACATCAGCAAACCTGTCAGCCATTGTCCTTCGGCGCAAGTGTCCTTTTGTTGCCACTCACGTTAGCAGCGTGCGGCGAGCGGCGAGCAGCGCATTTTAAATTAGCCATTTCTATTGCCATTTGCAGCAAAAGTCACTCAAATTGTCACTTTGATGTTCTGACAGCTCAAACCCAAGGTCCAATGCTCGAATCTCGCTGCCCGTGTACATAAATTAATGCACGTGTGTGCGGGTGTACATGCATCTCTCTCTGTGTGTGTGTGTGTGTGTGTGTCTCTACAGATTTCAATCTCATACTCTGAGCTCATTTTTAACTGGACAATTAATCAGGCGCTTAAGACCACATTTAATTAGAGGCTTTGCTCCTTTTTAACTGGCCCAAAAAAAATTACAAAAAAAGGTTCAGTTGGGTTGGAAATTTTTTTTGTGCTTGTTGAGTTTTTTTGACAAAAAAAAGTTGTGACTTGTGTTATGATATAATATGAACATTTAAATCGCATCAAGTCATTTGAAATTATAAAATCATTATAATTTGCGAACGGTTTTTTTTCCTATCGAAATACAGTCAAAACAAATTTTTGCAACATTATAGAAAATTTGAATAAAAGGAATAATTTTTAAAAAATTATTTCCCCAAAATGTTAATATTGACATTATTGTATATATAGAACATTGTTTTTAGCAAGAAACTTGTCTGAAATAAGTATTTTATGGCAATTGTCTATAATTTAAGAATTCTCTATTTTTTACCATATGCTAACTAAAGTTTCAATGACCGAGAATGCAAAAATCTATCTTAAGACTATGACTTTTTATGTTATTATAATAATTATGATGATTTGGGTTGCGGATAAATAAACTTGACATCTTTTAAAAGAACCTCTTAAAGAGCCGAACATAAGTTCATATTCTTCTAAATACTTTAATGAAAATTTCATATATTTTCCTGTCTCTAAGACAGACTACAACTCTTATATTGGCTAAATCCTTCTATAGTCTATGCTATAGAACACACACAAGTCAAACGGATTCATCTTTCCTATAAGGCCAGGCCAATTATGTGGGCGCCACTGTCACTTTGGAACCCAACTGCGAAGCCTTTCAAAACATTGAAGAAGTCAATTTATAGATAAACCAAAACAATAATTAAAGGAGCTCGAAAATCAGATATTGTTGCGCACTTTAGAGCCCAGAAAATTAAGAGAGAGCGAAAGATATATGTCAAGTCATCGGGACACATAATGATGATCCTCTAATTGGTTGCAATCGGGTATGCTCAATGTCAAATTGCGTAAAACTCTCTCAATGAAAAATGATGTGAAGAGCTGGAAATCAGGGAGCAGGCATCTCCGACCTATGTCTGGCTGCAGGCGCTGACGCAAATCAATCAGCGACAGTTTGGCTTCAGGTAGAACTAGCTCAGTTCAGAAACAGTTCATCTCCAGTTCAGTTCATTGATCGGTTTTTTTTTCGTGGCAATCTTGATCGGCTGTCGGCCTTAATGATGCGCCTGGCGACGTGTCGGGTGCGTCCTGCCCCTAAACCTCGCCCTATCCATGCGTTTGAAAAGGGTTTTTAGGTTTTTGGCTTTTGTGATTTCAGCTTGACTGACTTGTCCATAATTGACTTTCGCACCTGCCAACCGCAAAGTGGAGCTTCGACCACAGCTGGCACGTGCTGCTGCAAGCTTCTGCTTGCGAGTGGGCCAACATTTTTGTCTGTGTGTGTGTGTGCCACAAGCGGTGGCAGCTGCCGCTGCTACTTGACCACACAGTCGTACGCGTGCCAGTCGCCATAAAGAACGACCCGTAACTGGGAACTGGAATAGTGAGCCACTCGTAATTGAAATGCATTGCGTTTGCTTGCCCCCTCCCTCCCAGCCCGAAAAACAAAAATCTTGAGCACTTCTGACTGCAAACAGATTAACATGTCCGATTGCCACATCCGTTGGGCTTTGTGTGCGGCGATTCCGGTTGCCGATTACTATCTGCACTTCTTCATCGAGTCTCGCAAAACCCCCGGAAACTAGAACTCTCGAGTGCCGCTGTCTCTTAACGGAACAGCCCACTAAAAAGGGGTCGAGACAATTCATCGGGTCTCGGGTCTCGGCTCGCGGGCTCTCTGGCGAAATTGGGTTTACGATGCCAGCCGCACGGTTCTTGATGTTGGATAATAAACATAAAATCATTTTATTACCATCATTTCGACGCCAGTTCGTTGGCATTTAACTAATAAGCAGAAGGTAACAACTATATAATAAGCAAATACTATTGAATGGAGGCTTAGTTTAGGACATTTGCGACACATTTCAATTGCATTTCTTATGCACAGAAACTATGGGCATAAAAAAGAAATGGTTGCGAAATACCTTAAGGCAAATAAAACTATTTATGTTAGATTATGATATCATATGGGCGCGAGCTACCCCAAAGGGTAGATATACGACTATATGACCTTATTCAACTACTTAAGGAAAGCTCTTTAAACTATAATCAAAAGATATTCATATTCTTAGGAATGTAGACTTCCATATTGTAACTCAAATTCAAGCTTTACAAATAAAGAAATATTGAAACTAGGGAGTGTGCGACTAGGGAATATCCGGAACTCAGCGCCGAGCTGCCCTTATAAACATTCTGGCTCTCTTCGATGCATACATACACACAAATACACTTATACATATACACACAAACATACATACACATATACAAGCATCCACACAGCAAGCTGAACACTGTATCTAACGCATGTGCTTCTTCCTTCTTCATCCCCATGCTATAGAAAATGCTCTCTTGATAAAATATAGGAAATGCTTTCTTGATTAACTTCGCTGTTTGTAGTCCGATATTTAAGAAATTTTTGGCCCGTAAACATAACATTTAAATGTGTGTAAATACCATAGCCCACAATGATACCTAAAAAAATTCTTGCTTTTTCAGTTTCGAAAGGAAACAGAGCTACACTCAAAAAAAACAATGTTCCCGACATTTTTGGAAAAATCATTTTATGGTTTTTAAAAAATTGTTCCTAATATTAAAAAAAAAAAAATGATTGCAAAATATAAACTTTAGAAAATATTTTCGGAATATATAAACATTTTGCTTTTTAAGCCGTTTTTTTTAAATGTAGAAAACATTTTGTTTTTGTTTTCTAAAATTAGGAATAAATATTTGTAGAGTATACCTATGCAAAAAGTGAAATACTCTGGATCTGTGCATACTCTACGGTATCTTGCATATCATATAATCTAGTACAAACTGTCAATAACGATAAATATCAATTTGGAAATGGGCCAAATTACCGCAGATTTCCAGTTAACTTGATATGTTGTTGCACACGGAGTACAAACGTTAAAAATTGTGTTTATTTAGGATGTAGTGGATAATTTATTGATTATTGAAGTTCCCAAAAGCAAAGAGCTAAGGACTTAAATGGGAGTATGAAAAAATATTTGAAGTTAAGTGGAGAAACGAACTAAAAAACCAAACTAATTTGATGCCAAGTACGAATTAATTGATTAACGTTAAGCTTTTTGTGGCTTTCCCTTTTAACTACTTACCCCGATTTGCTCATATTCAATATCACAATTACCATTGTGAAGCATATGCAAAGCAGAGTACTCTTTCGTCCCACAAGCAATTGCAATCATTTGCGCTGAGTAGCGGCTAAGCCACCACCAACAAGCACACGTAACCACACGTAACCAGCAACCACCGACAGCCTTAATAATGTAGAAACATTCGTAAGATTTATGCAGCAAAACGGTGTGGAGGAAAACCCCATAACAATACATCCAAATTAAATCCTTTAAGGCCAAGGAAATGCAAGAGCCACTCGCATGCGGCAACATTTCAACGTGTATTTCATTTAAATTACCAAGAATTTATCTTTCAAGCAGCGGGCAGAAGCAGCACGATACGCAAATGTGGAGAATTGTTTATTGGGCGGAAGACGAGAGTGGGTTTCGGATGTGGAGTGCGTTGTGTTTCCCCCGGGAGCGGGCGGCACGCGAAATTGTGCCTTAGAGTCGCATAAGACAAGCAACGGCGAAAGTGGCACCAAAAGTATGCACATGGGAGCCACCAAAAGGGGCGGAGGCGGTGAGAGGGGGGGGGGGCTATACCCAACCAATTGGCATCGTGTGAAGCAATGTGTGTTTGTGTGTGTGCTGGTATGTGTGTGTCGTAAAACGTTCGCAGACTTTTATGCGAAATGAAAACGTCTTGCGCGAAAAAATAATATATACATACATATATATATACATATATGTGTTAGTTGCTTTGCCTGGCCAGCAGCCGCCCCCTCGCCCAGTGCGACTTGCTCCTTGGAGTTTTCTTCTTATTTTTTTTTTTTTTTTTGAAAACTTGGCCAGGCAACACCTAACGCACATAAATCATGCAAAAGGTGGCAACAGCCAGCAGAAAACAAAACGTTGGGCGTGTCATAACTTTTGCTTGAGTCCTTTTTGGCGCAATTCCCAGGACATGGTCAGGCAGCCTTTTGGCAGGACTCGCGGGAAACAGACAACGCACTCGCGCGCGTCCAGCGTCTGTTTGCTGCAAGTTTAACTTCAGCTAACAAAGCAAAACGAATACTCCTGCCGAATGGAAGATATCCTGCAGGATATCCTGTACACAGCTTTAGCTACCTTAACTAATACTATCAAATATTATATTCCTAAATAGCTGTCGTATTTATGATCTCATCATGGTTTCAGCGCTTCCGCATGATACTCGAATGTGTTTACATGCCACAAATCGTCATTATATAGATACAAAATCCTTGATAAACATATATGATTTTGAAAGTTTGGGGTTTCCGAATATCTTCTAGTATATACAATTGTTCAGCGCTGCGCATAATTTTGCAAATCCAAATACCAACTTTTCGGGTCCTATGTTAAAAAACCGAAGGATAATTATCGATATTTATCTATTTTGAGCGATTTCTAATACATCAAATATTCTTGTGCTGCTTATAATATACATAAAACTAACTACCAACTCTTCGGTTTCTAGCTCTCATAATCACCAAGATATGCCCAAAAAAAAAAGAAGCTTAATATCGATATATATATTCGATAAATTTCATTTAAGTATCGAGCTCATATATATGGCAGGATAAACGTGGTTGATCAAGAAAAATGTATTATTTATTGGCTCGAAGAATTGTCTATTACATAAATTTGTCGCAACACGAATATACCCTTTTTTATGAAATTTAAAGTCGCACAGGGTATACGAAATTGGTAAAAAGTAAGTCGCTATTGCTGCAACTGACAGGGTGCCAAGTGCAGCTACAACCCTGCGCCAAACCTCAAGTCCTACTCAACACTGGCCTGTTTGGAAGAACTTTTGCGTGTTTTTTCTCTCGCACTTGTTTAGCTTTGGTGCCAAGGCGTTTGTACACCTGAGATTGCAAAGTTGCGTTTAGTTTTTAACTTGTTGTTTTGGGCAGTTATTATTTATGGGCTCTACGAGTGAAAGATAACCAAAAAAGCGTGAGGGGGGGGGGGGGAGTTTCTATAGATAATGCGCCTGGCTATGAGACACATTTGATGCGTGTTGACCCAATTAAATGCGTGTCTTTAAGCGGCATTTTTTGTTTGCTTGAGATCTTTACTTAAACGTGATCTCGGCCCTTTTCAGTGTCAGCCACACACACACACACACATGCACACACACCGAGAATGGTTCATTAAACTGTACCATGTCATCTACTGCAAACCGCTTTAGTGACCAGTTTTCCACCAGAGATTCGGATCTAAAGCAATTTGCGTTCATTTCTTGAGAAAGCAACGGACCTGAACTTAACAAGCTGCGGCCACTGTGAGAATTGGCACTTAAAGCACAAATCTTCAGCTCCAAAAATAATTAGGAATGCCCTAAAACAGAGCGAACGACTGCCAGATACCCTGTATACAGCCCAATTGATACCCTGTGTGTAGCTTCAAAGAATCCACTGTGAGAGGTTGCACTTTAAGCACAAAGCTCCAAAAAAAATTAGGAATACTTTAACAAAAAGTGAACGACTGCCAAATACCCTTTAGACACCTCTAAACTGAATGTTTTCTTTTTTAAAGGGCACTTCAAGGTAAACAAGCGCATTATTTAACCAAATATGAATTTATTAATAGCCAATGCTCGACAAGTAGATACCCTGTACATAATTTTAAGGTATGCAAGCACATTGGCTCGCTTATAAGGCTACTTAATTTACTCTTGTGAGATATGCCCTTTAAAAGTCTTAAATAGTGCTTTGTTTGTGTGTAAACGACATAGAGATACCCTCTACCTAGATGACGGTTCTTTCAAACTTCGCCAAAAGCGGTTTCCGTCAATTCAAAGAAGTATCAAAGTTGCTAGTGCAAGCAAAATACCCTGTAATTTGACTTAAATTAGCTAGTGAGCAGCTGGCTTGACTTGTTAGTTGCTGCTAAATGTAAATTTGTCGTATTTGGCCTATCACAAATATTTACTTAACTCTGTTGCTACCCCTTCCACTACATGTCATGTTCAAGGGGTATAACTGGTCCACACGCGGCCCACAGAACTGCGAAAGCCCTTTTATTTTTTCGGAGACAAACAGCAATTATTTATGGTCTTAGTTGTGGACATGTGAGGCGTTTGCTTTTTGCACTTTTTGTTGTGCCATGTTTGTCTTGTAAGACAAATGTGTAATTAATTGCGTCGCATCAAAAGGAAACTTGAAACGGAACTAACTAACTATTTGCATACAGCATGTCTTGGAGCCGGCAAGGGCTGGGCTTGTCAGTTTTTAAAAGAGACACAAAACTCGAGCAACTACTTCCTGGCTCGTGCACGTGCTATTAATAAATCAAAAGGACAAGGCTCTGCGTCCGCCCGGAAGTCCAAGGCAAAGGCAAACAAATGAAATGACTTGGGTAAACTTTCTTTTTAGAAAGTGAGACGCAGCCGGGCTCAAGGAAATAAGCCACAATAATCTGTGGGCAAGCGCGTCTCGTCTCGTTTCGTCTCGTCTCGCCGTGTCTGCAACTAATTGCATTTCATTGCATACATTTAGGCGCTGCAGCAGCTGCAGCCGAGATATACAAATTTCCCAGCGCAATCTTCCATCTTGAAATCACACCGCAAGCCGTAAAACGTTTCAAAATTGTAGCCAAATGGCCATGGAACCATCGTGCCATAGAGATTTCCATGGAGCCAACCACACACAAGTGCCTCAGCTTCGACGGTGGCCAAGGATATCAAGCTGGCCACAGGCAGCAGAAGGTAGTCTCCACTTGAGGGGCGTGCCGGGGGCAGACTGGCCAAGTGTTGAGTGCTGCGGTAGGTTAACTAAGTGTGCACACTGTGAGAAATTGCAGCTGCTTGCAAGAGTCGCATATGTTATGAGGATAATACCAAAGTCTAAGAGATAGTAAGAAAGATAAAATGGAAATCTACGAAACGTAAAAGAGAGAGGTATAGCTTAAAAGAGAGATGCTAATAATATTTACTTATTATTATGATCATGATTTTTTTCCAATATTTCGCATTAATTTTCGCCTAGATCTGAATAGATATGGTAGTATATAATGCATGCCTTGATAGTTGACCCCACTTAGGAAATTGGGTGCATTGTTTAAGCGAAGAAGATTTAAAAAGTATGTCCTATAGATAGACACCCAAAACAGGAAATGATAGATGAAATAGCGTTAGTTCCCAAAACTAGAGATATTTACATTCGCCAAAGCATAATTGGGCAAGGCTTTCTACAATTCTGAAGAAATGGAGGATGTTTCCAACTATTAAATATTCCCAATCAGTATATACTATACGAGAACCTACTTGTACAGTTTTCTGTAATTAGCTCTAATAATCTTTTAGTTAAGCTAAGATATATAAATTTATGGATATTATGAAAATGGGAGAGGCTACCGCAGGAATAATGAGCAACTCCTTCTGCTTATGATATACAAAAATAGATACATTAATTTCAAGTCCCTAGCTCTTATAGTTTCTAGGTTCAGTTGGGCGGATGAATAAAACAGACGGACAGACGGCTCCTGAATAGGCTTTATTTGCTCGTAGATGCTTTCTTCTGCCTGTTTCACAAATTAACACAAAACCAATCGACCATATTAAACTGCGAAGGATATGATATATGGTATTTAGCTATAATCCTTGGCATTATCTCTCTTATTAATTTTTATTAGCCCAATTCCTTGGTTATATTTATTTGATTTACTTCGTGTTAGCAATATTCCTTGGTTTTATTTCGTTTATTTCCATCTTTTTGGCTAAATTCCTGGGCTTTCGTAACAGTGCACTTTGCATTTTTTTTCAGTGTAGGCAAGCATAAGAAAACCCGATGAAGGCATTAAACCAGCGCCAACTCAGTCGAGTTATCCAAGTAGTCAACCAACTTGTGTCTGTCTGAATGAGTGAGTGTTTGTGTGTGTGTGTGTGTTTGCATGTGTGTGTGTTTGCATGTGTGTGTGAATGCTCGAATTGGATAGCAAATGGGCAGCCGGCAGCAGGACGCGACGTTCAAGTAAAAACAAAAAGCGCAAGGAAGTCTAGAACAAAAAAAAGTACACAAAAACAAGAGGCGAGAGCAAAAGCTGGCAAAAGGCATGGGATTGGGGGGAGGTCGGGGGAGTGGCAACAGCACAAAACGAAACAAATAAACACACACAGAAAAAGCATACGAAATGGCACTAGAGAGAAATGTGGCAAAAGCTGTGGAGGAGTCAAAATGAGCGGGGTGAAGGGGGCGGGCAGCGGGCGTGTGAAACTGATGCTGTCGCTGTCTCAGCCGGTGCCGACGCCGCCGCCGCCGACCCGTGCCCCACCATCTGTTCGACAGCTCGTAAACGGCAACGAGGATGTATGTGGTGAAAGTGAAGTGGCTCGCTCCACGGCTCCACGGCTCCATGGCTCTGTGGCTGTGGCGACTGCGACTGCGAGTCGACTCCGACTTGGTGTTGATTGCTGTTTGGGGTTTTTAAAACGTAGTTAGGCTGCCCGGCTGTGCAGCATATGAAAACGACACCCGCGGCACAGGTGTAGAGCACCCAGGAGTGTCGTCGCCGGCAGCCATATAACACCCCATACGGCAATTTCAATGGTTATGTTTTAGCTACAAGCACACGCAGTGCGGGCACAGCAGCAAAGGGGGGCTGGGAGGGGGTTTATCATGTGACAAAATACAAGTCGACTTACCGGAATAGAAACTGTCCAGACTTTGCAGCTCCTCGTCATCATCGTAGTCCTCATCGCCGCTAAGGCTAAGCAAATCATCTGCCAGCTCATCCTCATCCACATCCTCGTCCACATCCTCGTCCACAGCTTCGTCTGCATCAGCTGGCTCTGCCATGTGCTCGCCTGTAAGAAGAAGAAGAAGAAAGTCAGTTGTTGTTGTCGTTCTTGTACTTGCAGTTGCTGCAGCTTTGAACTGCGGCACGTTCCACAGCCGCCAGCTGCATGCCACGTCCCCAGTTGCAAGGAATTTTGATTATGCTATGCCCCTGGGTGCCATAATTCCATACCCAAGCAAAGCCTTGCCTCCCCCCGCCCGTCCGCTCCAGCACTAGGACCCTGCGCCCCACAATCTGGCCGAGTGTTGTCTTAAGAGCATTTAAGAGCGTGTCCTTGCTGGGCACATGCGCCTGCCCAGCGAGTCCTGCTGAGCGCAGCGAAGAGCACACTTTGTTTTGTTTTTGGCCACAGGAATCTCTCTCTCTCTCGCCAAAAAACAGCTGTTGGCCAAGTTGATTTGTTTGGCTAAGCACGTGTTGTGCCTGCCTTTTAGGGGGGGGGTGTATGTAAGTTAGGGGGAGGGCGAGTTGTTTAAACCTGTCTGCGTTTACAGCGTGGAATGCGTGGCGAAACATTTTCTTCGCATTACTCATACGCAATGTTTGACGCGTCTTTGTCTGGACTTGTGGTGGGCAGGCTTGGCAGCAGGGTTTCTCTAGTTGTGGGTGGCAGGGGGCTTCTGTAAATACCAATGTCTGGCAAGCAAATTCGTTGAGGTGTAATATTTTATGCTTAGGTGTTTTGGTGGGAATATTTGTGATATGAATTCCTTAAGAAATAGCTAAGTGTATGGCTTTGAAACTGTGAAACCCTATTGATTATAGACAATAATTTATTTTATTTTCTTTAAGGCTTAAAGACTGGATAGTCTGTGTGAGTTCTTCTTCAGCTGGTCTCTTTTAAGAATATTCCAGCAGATAGTCAAATGGTACTGATATTTAATATAGTCTGCAACTCGAACTCATCAGCTTGATTGTGTTCATTTGTTGGGCATTGGCTTGGTCAATATTCGCTTCTTATGTTTTGCGGGCTATTTAGATAATCAAAATATAATTCCTCCTACGCTTTAGTTTTTTAGTTTTAAAATAAACAACACCAAAAACATTAAATCAATGATTCTTGTTCGACAAGAATTGGAAATTTACTTTTATCGATTGCTGGGAAACGGGGTTAATTATCGATTATCGGACTGCGCGGGCGCCTAATTTTAAAATCTCTCTTCTGGATATTTACTTTTATCGATTCCTGGGAAACGGGGTTAATTATCGATTATCGGACTGCGCGGGCGTCTAATTTTAAAATCTCTCTTCTGGATATTTACTTTTATCGATTGCTGGGAAACGGGGTAAATTATCGATTATCGGACTGCGCGGGCGCCTAATTTTAAAATCTCTCTAGCTCTTATAGGCTCTGCGATAGACCCATTCATGCATACGAACAGAGGGTCAGATAGACAGACAGACAGGCGGACGGACATGGTTAGATTGACTCGGCTATTGATGCTGACCAAATATATATTTGACTTTATGAGCTCGGAGATGCTTCCTTCTGCCTGTTACATACATTTGCACGTAACCAATATACCCTTTTTACAAATGTTTAATTGGTTAAGGTTAAAAAGAAACACAATCTGTTTGCAGCAAATTCTACGCTTATGCAACGGAAATTTGGCAAACTCCTTCTTAGTGTTTACTCTCAAACTTTGCAAATCAGTCAGTCAATCAATCAGTATGTCAGTCAGTCAGTCTGCCAGTCAGTCAGTCTGTCAGATAACTTACGACTTCCTTTGGGTCTTTGCTTGCCCCTTTCTCCCTCCTTCATGAAACCCATAAAGAAAGACTTTGTATTCATTCCAATAAAGGACCCAATGGCCTCAAATAAAACCCATCAACTAATTAGAGCCCAAATCTAACTGGAAGCATAAAGTACGGCCCACAAATTTTGGGTAACTTGTCGCGATGCGTTTTTATTAGTTTCTAATGACAAAATGAAATTTCGGGCGGCAGCAGCAGCAACAACAACAACAACAACAACAGGGTGACTCCGTGCAACATTTTAAGCGTGAACATTTGGGGCTTCAGCCATTTCTTTGATGGCGCCAATGTCCACGTTGTTGTTGACGTCGATGGCGACGCTTTTGACGATGTGCTTTTATGCCACACTTTGCATACGCGCATAAGCTGGCAAAGTGCGGCACAGGGGGCGTGGTGCAGCAGCGAACGTTGCCACACGTCCAATAATCCTTGTCCTCCAACTGGGGAATACTTCATCAGCGGAAACAAAATTTTACGAATTTCTCTGCGAGTGTGTGTGTGTGTGCGTGTGTGTGAGTGTTAGCTGTGTGTGGCATGTTGCACGTGCGCCGAGCGCCATCTAGCGGCGGCCACACGGACAACTTGCTACATGCCAAAAACGCAAGTGCAACGTTTGCCTGGGCGACGCGGCCAAATGGCGACTTTGACACGACAGTCGCCGCTGCCCACCCCTCCCCCTCCCTCCCTCTCTCTCTCTGCCTACCTACCCCCTCTGCTGCCTTTGCCTCGCTGTTGATGATTATTCAACATGCGCTCTATGGGGAGCCGTATGGCCTGTGCCCCCCACTGAACCCTCTGTAGCCCCACTTTGTTGTCTTCTTTAGCTGCTTTCTAACACGCGCTGCCATCCTCCCCACCTTTTTGATACCCTTGCATTGGGTATTATTAACTCTGGGATGAAATGTCTAATGCAGAATAGGAGACATTTCCGTAAAGTATATATACTCTTAATCAGTATCAATATCTAACATAACCTAATTTAAAATTTTAGTGTACGGTATATGTATATATTAATAATATATATATATATATATATATATATACTTATATCGGCGTACTATATCATATAGCTACCGATCGTATCGGTCAAAAGTTCAATTATTATGAGAATTTTATTTTATTTTTGAAAATAATTTAACCAAAACTCAGCACTTACGAGGTTTACTGTTTCAAATATATAGGTGACATATATTGCTTGGAAAACAATAGTCTCCATTGTGTGTGCAGAATATTATACTATATCATATAGCTAACTATCGGCACGATCGGTCAATCATTAAATTTTAAGATGATAATCTTATTTTGTCCTTGAAGATATTACGATTAAATGAAAAATATGATACCAAAACTCACCAATTACGAATTTTAATAAGTTTGAAATGTACAAATTATTATTATTAACATCGTTATACTATATACTGATATAGGAACAATCGGTTAACGATTGCGTCTGTTGTATCAAAACAAGTTTCTTTGGCTACGTTTTGCACAGCTGCTGTATTATTTTCAGAGTATTAAATCTTCGGCACTTTGCAGATAGCTGTGCTTTCTTGCTTGCTCTCTCTCTCTATCTCCCTCTCTCTCTATCTCCCTCTCTCTATCTCTTCTCGCTGTCTCTCTTTGTGGCCTGCTGCAAAATTGGCTTTCGTCGAATTGTTGCTTTGAGTTTTGCAAATTTTTCGACACCACACACCGACGCTCATTGCGTTTTTATGGATGGCTAGAGGGCGGTGCATGTGTGTGTGAGTGTGTGAGTGTGTGTGTGTGTTAAGAGGGGGAGGGGAGAATGCGAGTGTGTGAGTGTCTGTTTGGTTGCATTCATCAGCATCGACAGTCGCCGGGGCTAATTTTATGGCTCGCATCTTGCGCGCTCGTCATGTTAATGAAGCTTGTGCTGTGTGTGTGTGTAGTGTGTGTGGCTCATAAATCGAACGAAATTTGCATATGATGCCAGCGCCATCTTGCGGCCATTAGGTGAGGCGCGCGCGTTTTTATGAAGCAGACGAAGAGCTTTGATGTTGTTGCTGTGGCTGTGGCTGCCTTTGCCGTGCCACGCCCACATATGCACGTCTGCAACACGCAGAACACTCGCACAAATTTCCCAAAGCGACGCCTACAACATAGCAGCAGTGGCTCAGGCCCAAGCCCAGATCCTAGTCTCGACCCAGGTCCAGGTCCAGGTCCGGCTACTGCGCCAGACCCAGAGCCAAGCGCAGAACCAGTCCGACAACAACAACAACAACGAATGGCACTTGGACACTGCAATGTGAACGCGCGGACTCCTCGAGTCCACACTGCGCCAGCGCGCCGTCCCCAGGGAGCGGCTGAAGCGGCCGCCGACTGACTTTTCCCCAGGGACAGAGAGAGCACAAAGACACAGAGCAGGAGCCGAGCGAATGGAGGGAGGGGGAGGGGTAAAATAGGTGGCCGGGAAGTGGAGTCAGCTGGAGCTTCACAGCTACCATGTGGCAGACGCTCGCTCGCTCTCAACCGTGGCGCTCTGCGACTCGCTCTTAATTCGATTCGTTTGCCTCAGACGCTGCTCCTTTGCCTTATTCCCATACACCCGCCCGCCTGCCCGCCAGCCCGCTCCCTGGAGGATTGTTGCGCAAATGCTTTTTGTGTGTTTCTCTGTTTGAAAATTATTGCAAGCAAAATATACAAAAATAAAAAGAATGAAATAAAATACCAAACGAAATGATATGATATACTATATATAAAGATATAAGTATGTTCGTCGCCCAAGGGGCAGCAGAAGGTGGGGCTGGGTATTGGTTTCGGGCGGCCCCAGCATGTCTCTGATGCAATTAACTGGCGATAAATGACTTATGCAGTGAAACGTAGTTGGGCGTGCATGTGCAGCGGGATTATTAAAATCGATAGATGAGTAATCGATAGTTACAAGAATACCGTACATACATATGCATGCATACATATATAAATAGTATGCTCTTACTCTCACTGTCATGTTTTTTCTTTCAAAAGCACTTAGAATTCGTTTTCTTCATAATCGTTAACTTTAACGTTGACTGATAACAGCCATTTATCGATATATCGATATCATCTTACGGTTAAAGCTCTACCCTCTTGCGCGCCTAATGGCATGTCTTTGCCATTGATCTACTTAAAATTATGAAGTAGTAGTAGTAGGAAGTAGTAGTAGGCTGCCCTGTTTTTGATATAACCTCCAGATAATTATTATTAATTAATTATTAATTATTATTCGATAGTTTCAATACGATTTTTAGTTGATTTTACCGTAGATCATCTACGTTTGAAATGACCATTAAAAAGCGCATCTTAATTTATTCCACAAAAACATTCTTTTTTTGAGCCATTATTATTAATTCAGATTAAACTTTACACGCTTATAATGTTTTGCGTATTTAAGGTTCATATATCTAGCTAATCGATAATATATTTATTTAAATTTTTTTTATTTATGTGAATAAAAATTCAAATACAAATGACAATCAGTTTTTTCGATAAAATAACACTTAGTGCCTAATTAAATTTCAACGTTTGGCAGAGCATTTCTATTTGAACATATATTTTTATACAAACTATTGATTAATTAAAAGCACTTAAGAAAATCAATAAGTTGATAGTCATCGATTAATTACACTCATTTCAATCAATTAAATACAGGCAATTGATAACTTAATGCTATCGATTAATTGAAGGCACTCAAGACATGTGATAATTTCATGTTATCGATTAATTCAAGGCACTTAAGAAAATCGATAATTTCGCGATATCGATAAGGAGCACTTGAAACAGTCGATAAGTTAATGTTATCGGTTAAAAAGGGCACTTAAAACTGTCGATAAGTTCATGTTATCGATTAATTAAAGGCATGCTATCGCTTAATTTAAGGCCCTGAAGACACTCGATAGGTTCAATAATAATTTAACTTATATAAATAATTTCGCATGGCGTTGCACTTTTAGCCAGACATACTGTGACCAATTTATCGATTAATTTAAGGCACTCAACTATATTTACAATCGAGATAATCATTAATCAATATGTGGGACGGAATATTGTGGATACTATGACCCGGCCGCAGCCATTTGAACCCATCAGAAGTTTGTCATACCATTTGTCAAAATTCCAGACATCAAGCCACACACACACACACGTACACTCGCACACTCGCACACTCACACACACATTCCGACTCTATGCAATTCCCTAATCAAAGCCACTGAAAGCAATGAAGTTTTGTCATAAAATTTTACGCACCTTTCGTGCGGTCCCACGGGTCTGTGCCACCCGCTCATATAAGGTTTTCTGCACCTGATAATTTTACTACACACACTCAAGAAGACTGTGTGTGTGTGTGTTGGTGGCTGTGGGGTGGGGGGTGTAATGAAAGGGAGACAGAAGATAACTCACTTTTGTTTCATTTTTCCAATACACAATGGAATAATAATGGCAAAATGAGCAACTTCACTATGCAACAAGAAGATGGCTCGGTCTCGGTCTCGGTCTCAAGATGCTCCCCAATGAGCATACCAATAAACATACTACACACACACAAACACACACACATACAGGCACGCACACTCTGTTGGCTCCTACGCCCGCTGTTGCCCCCCTGCCACATTGTGTCACTGTTGTTCCCACTCGACTCGGCTGCTTATATGGCAATGTATAATTTTTATTCGCACCCAGGTTGCTCCCCACGGATGTGTTGTCCTCTCTTGCACACCAAACGTAGCCAAACTGTCAAACAGGACACCCTACAGCCCCCCACCACCTTCTTTTTCCTGCAACCCCTTCCCGCCCACCGGGGGGCAGGCCCATCGTTTTAGTGTGCAGCCACACAACCGAAATATTGCAACATAAAACTTTACACAAATATAATCTATAAGCAGCAAAACTCATATTAATGTCATATGAAAGAGACAGCAGCAGCGAGCCCAGAAAGAGACAGGCAGAGAGTGAGAGCAAGAGAGCGAGCCGCAACGATGAAGAGTGCTGGGTGAGAGAGTATATTATAGCCACAGCCATAGCCTTGGATAGCGAACGCCACAAGTTTCTGAGTCTGAGTGTGTGACACTTTGGCGTTCGCTTTGTTGCACAGTGGTGCAACATTATTAAAAATAAAATAAATATTCAAATTAAAATAGGCGTGCAATCAGAAATTAATCAGGCAAGCAATATGCAACGATTTGACATCATATGACATTTTATAATTAAATTCGAATTTATATATTTTTATAATATGAAATTTCAAATTTTATGATTTCTTTAAGCAAATAATAGGGGTCCTCCCCGAAGCAACATAAAAACACAATACGTTTAAGCAACTTTAATTGACAACGGAACTAATTTCATAGATTTGTGGGAGTGGATATTTACGTAATATATATCAGTTTTGTTAGAATTATAAGGAGCTTAATATGAAGCCGAAAAAATTTCACGATCTTTGCATTGAGATCAAATTATAAATTATAAAAATAATTAAAATACAAAATAGAATAAAATGGAAATTAAAAAACCAAACAATAAAGATTCAATTGATTTTGAATTTCTTTAGGAATCACTTGGTTTAGCTTCGATACAAATAATATATATAAATATTTTTTAGACCAAAATAGTACAAATGGTGCACCCTTTAAAACACGTTTAACTATGGTATGAAAAAACAAAAGTTGACTTTTTTTGTATGGTATACTATTTTCGGAACGACTTAAAACCTAGCTTTATTCATTCGAAAATATCAATTCTTGAGTAACTTGGTGTCACTGTGCTGGGGCCTGTTGGTGCCTCAACTATGGCCGTGTTGTTGATGCGCACAAAAGGGCCAATTCGTTCTCGCCGGGTTTCGCATGGCAGCAACAACAATAATAACAACAACAGCTGCAGAGGCAGAAAGACAATTTTCGGATCCCCCAAACTTATCACAGCCTCTCGATTTCCCTTTAGAACATTATACAACACACTAGAGAGCACTGGCAGTACAAGTGAGAGTGCCGGCGGGGAGTGGTGTCCAAGGGGCGGGGAGGAGGCGGCAGCTTCATGGCTACAATGACAGTAAACGTAGCGACGCAGCCAGCAGCAGAGGACGCACTGCAGCAGTGTACTTGTCATACATATAAAGCGTGCAGGAACGACAGAGAGAGAGAGAGAGAGAGAAGGGGAGAGTAAGACAAGCGAGAGAGAGAGAGAGAGTAGAGAGTGTAGCTGCGCGCACTGGTGATAAAGTTTGGCCCTCCATAGGGCCGTTAGTGGGGCCCTATGTGCGAGAGTGAGGTTAAAACCGACTTGGCCAGAGCCACAAGCAAAACTTGAGCTCCCAGGTACAACAGCAACAACAAGAAAAGCAGCAGCGGCAGCAGCAGCAGCAGCAACAACAACGGCACCCAGACGTACAACATGCCACGGCTCACTCGTCCAGCTGCCTGCTGCATGCTCCCAATGGCTGACTGTGTGTGGTGCGTGTGTGTGTGTGTGTGTTTGGGGAGGGGGGCGTGGCAGGGCCTGTCGCTTTGGTCTAGCCTGATGATGATGTTCTATGCCGCCGCTTGGCTTGTCTGCTTGTCCAGCGGGAATATGTGCCCGGCAATGGCAGCGGCAACAGAGAAAAGAGCAACAAATAATGAACAAACACACGCATACACACACACGCACACACATGCAGTTTGCCAGTGTGTGTGTGTCATCGGATTGTGCTCCATTTAAACATGGCGCTTGCTCTATTATTGTTGGCTGAGCCAGCAACAACAGCAACAACACGAACAGCAGCAACTTCAACAACAACAACAGTAACAATAACAACAACAAGTGCCATACCATAACGAGCAGCGCTTTGAATCGATGGCTTTACACACCCAAGTGCCATAATCCAATGACGCACAGGAATATCAAATACAACAACAACACACACGTGTATTGGCTGTGCGTTCGTGTGTGTGTGTGTGTGTGTGTGTACCTATGTGTATGTAAATGTGCGCGTGTATGATGCCGCATGGACACATCAAACTTTATGCACCGACAGCAGCGGCAGTAACAGCCTCCATTGCGGCGCCTGCCTGCATGGGCATACTCATACAGGGTGATTCGGGTGCAGCTCGTGTTATGACAGAAAAGTGTTGCCTACTTTAGAGCGCAACGTTTATTGCCTGAAGCACTTGACTTGCAAGAGCTAAATTTCTTGTTTGCTTCAATTAGCAATATTTATCGAATTTTTTGCAAAGTTTACAATGTTATAGGTTATTCCTTAATGTCAGCCAAATATTTCGATATGCATAGTGTGCATTCTATTCTCGAATAATAATGCGCGTAACTGTCGGAAAATTTATATATATTTTTTCAGGTTTTTATATTGCTCAGAGAGCAATTCATAACATTTAGCTTTTATTTTTTCATAGATTGCAAATTAATTATTTAATTGAAATTTTAAATTTTAAATTATTGGACTTTAATTTTTCTTCTGCATTGGAATTTTTTTTCGGCTTTTGGGTCTTCTCAGATCGCCTTTTCAGCATTCTATCAAGATATTTCTCTCTATATTTATCTTCTTCTGAAGGTCGATAATATAATTCATTAGGCTGGCTTGACATTCAAAAATTACGTAATGTTAAAAATAGGAGAACATTTTTGTTTTGTTATTATTTGTTATTATTAATCATCGGAAGTAGCCTTTATATAATGTTCCACATACTAGTTTCTCAAGCACATCCCTATTAAATGCATATATGAGATCTATAAGAACTTGTTAAAATTTATTGATAGTTGTTCAATCCCTTGTGATCAAAATTTGTTAAAACTAGTTCCAAAATAAACACCCTGTTAATGGCGCTCACTGTAACATTATCCAATTTACAAGCTAGTTGCGCTCTTTTAAACAGCAATGGACCAAAACCTAGAAGCTGGAGCTGCAGTTGGTGGAGCCACACGTAGCCACAGTTGTTGGCCAGTAAAAGACCCAACAGCAACAACAACAACAAGTTAACATTTGCTATTTATGAGACTGTCGAGAGTTATTAGCCGGACATGTCAATGTCTCATGGGGCATGCCCAAGACGATGACTTGGACTTGAAACGTGGGCGGCAACGGGCTGGACACGGACAATGTGCAAGATGTGTGTCTCTTTGGGGCATGGTTAAGCTGGTGGAGTGTAGGGGGTAGAGGGTAGGGGGGGGGAGTTGTAGCACTGGTTTTTGGTGCTGCAGCTGTTCATATCGCATATATCTTTTGCCAAAAGGCAATAAAATATGCAAATTGAAGTCAAACTTACCAGTGGCAATGGCAATGGCTGCGGCACCGCTGCTCCTCGACTTGCAGTGCCCATTGGCGGCATGGCTGCCCGTGGCTGCAACGTTCAGAGACGTTGCCTCAGCCGCATCCCCAGGGCGTTGTAGTTCTTCTGCAGCTGCTGCTGCTGCTGCTGCTTTTGTTGCAGCAACATCGGCTGCTGGCTGCCAGTTTTGTTGCTGTGATTCATTGGACGCTCGCGCCTGCTGCTGTTGCTCCTTTTCAGGCTCATTCTCATCGCCACTCAGCTCTGCATCCAACTCATCTTCCTCCTCCTCCTCTTCGTCGGCGCTCAGCAGCTCCTCTTTGGGCTCTAGCAAATCCGTGGCTTTGGGCGTTTTTGCTGCATCGCCGCCATTTTCATCCTCCTTTTCGCCAACTACAAGAAAAACCATAACGTAATTAAAGCTAATCAATTGATTGTGCACAAATAGCTATTGACCAAAATTAATTAGCTTAGAGTAGTCGACTAGGCAATACTCTGCGTGATATACGCATTCAATTAGGAAAAAACCCAAAATTGATTTTTAAATTCGTGGCATTATTTTCGGTTAGCATTTTACATGATTTTGTTCCCAAAGGTATCAGAACAGACTAAAATGACGTCCCTGCATACCCTGTACAACGTTTATCTTATTTTGTTTGGGTATAGGGTATGACAAAGGTTCGAATAAGGTTCTAAATGTTTTTAAGACCTCAACAATTCCAAACGTAAGTGATGTATTGTACAGTCTAGCATGCCCTTACAAGCGCTGGTACACAGGGTATACACAAATCAAATTTATGCTAAGCCTAAGATTATTTAAGCTTGTCCCTTTCATAGTTAGGCATAATCTATTCATGAATACATGGCATCACAAAGCTTCGTTTGATATACCCCCTATACGATATACCATATGTACAGGGTATGCCATGCAAACAAGAAATTAATTTGCAATACACTCGCACCAATTTCCAAATTGTTTGCCCTGCTCAATGTACTCGATGCTTAGACAGCGAGTACTTACTGGACACACCAATGCTCAGCACTCAGCACTCATACTCATACTCATACTTGTACTCATACTCATATTCGTACTCATACTCATGCAGATTATGCTAAAGCACTCCCCGGACGGCCATCGTGCCAAAAATTCTATTTACACGTTTTGTGTTTTATTGTTGGTGCCTGGCTACGGGTTTTCAGTCTAAAGAAAACTGTTGCCAATAGCTCAAAAACTCCAGCGAGTGTGCTGGTGTGTGTGTGTGTGTGTGTTGGTCTCCGGCAAAGCCGCACGTGATCGATGGCGCTCGCATGGCTGCTGCCAGTCTTGAGGGGGTCGTTGGCGTTGCCAAAACAACTGCCTTAAAAGTAATTGCAAGGGGTGCACCAACAACAACAACAACAACAACAGCAACAACAACCACATAAACCACAACAACACGACAAACAACAACCAAGAACAAGCACAAGCACAGCAACAACAGCACTCGAGCTGCTCATACGATATGGAAATGTGGAACATGTGTAATTGTGCAATTAAATTGAATTTTTCATAAATTTCTTGCTCTTTTTTTTTGTTGCTGCGCATTGCAAATGTTGCGTTTATGTGTGTTTTTGTGGTCATTGGGCGAGCCACAGGTGGAATCTCATTCACCCTGTGAATTAAGTGTTGCCAGCTAATCGTGATGGCGTTGCCACTCTTAACACTACTGTACAGAACGCTGGTAAAGCGATTCTATTACAACTGCTTGTTAAACTCAAGACAAGAAACTGGCATGAACTTTGACCGCTGTTTGAGCAGATTTTGCAACTAGTTCTTTGAAAAGATCTACTTTTGAGCTAGTTTAGCTTTATGGAACTCAACTAGTTTTAAAACTAATTTCATTTATTTGAAGCTATGTCATTATGTGAGCTAAGCAAAGCTTACGTTAATATCAAAATGCTAAATTATAATTTAAGAACAGAACTAAAAGCTTGTTTCTTATTTGTTTTTGTTTTTTTTTTTTCTAAAAATCTCTGTGGCTTAGACGTGTATGTTTCGTTCTTTTCACTAACGACCTCATTAATTTTTGGGAAGCATCAATTCCTTAAAGTTTCATTAAGTGTCCTGAAGTTAAAAAACAAAATTCATACAATTTGTTAACACTTTTAAAGACTTTCCGTCGGTCTAACAACTATTTAGGCTTAGCTTTAAGCTGATCATATTATTAAAAAAATTATGATATAATAAGCTGCCCTTTCTTACCTCTTGACTTAAAGTTTTGAACTCTTAGACTCAAGAAAAATGTTCTGTTTATTATATAGTAATTATCTTATATTGTTATTATTACTTTATTTTAAATCTGTTCAAATTATACAATGCCCAGAAATTCCTTTACTTTCGAACTAATTCCAAGCCAATTCGAAATGCATATGGCAAAAGCACGCAAACTGTGAATGATTTACCCCAGCAAAAAGTGGAGTTCTTTAAGGGTAGCTAGGTAGGTGGTAGGGGGAGGGGGAGGGGATTGGAAGCCCCATATAGGTGACCGCGGCAAGGTAACGGCTTAAAATATATTGCCAAAAGGACATGCCGGAATCACACCGCAAGGAATCGCCGCGAAAATCAACATTATGCCAAGCCGGACGATTGCCAGAGCTGTGTCTCTGGTCCTGGTCAACATAATGGTAACGTCGACGACTTTCTGTCCATGCGAAAGCATTTGGTTATTATTTCCATATAAAGGCCCAGCGCTGCAGCGAAACGAACGAGCGGGCTATAAAAAAGAGCGCGAGCCACTTGAAAGGACGTGTGAGAACTGTGTGTGAGTGTGTGTGTGTGGAAATGGGTGATGGGTGCCGGGCATGGGGATTCAATGGTGAGGAGGGGAGCCATTTGCGGCGGAAGTGCCGCGTATTTTAAAATAAATGCGAGCAAGGCAGCGGGAAGGGGTTGTGTGTGTGTGGTAGGGGGGGGGGGGGGTGTGCAGGGCGGGGTGTGAGAACCAGTTATGGTCGTTAAAATTGTCGAAGCAACGCAACAACAACAACAACAAGAGCGGCGACGACGACGACGTAGTCAAGTTCTTTTTGTGCAAGGCAGAAAGGATGTGTGTGTGTGTGTGTGCGAGTGTGTGTGTAAGCGCCCATATGTATGCAAGCGATTTTCATTTTTGTTTAAAGCCCCCCAGAGTGCATTTCGCACTCGGTCGCTGGCAGTGCATGTGTGTGTGTGTGCCTGTGTATGTGTTCGTGTGTGTGTGTGTGTGGAGCGCAAGTGCCCGCATGTGTGTTTCTTACTTGTTTTTCGGCTATGGCATGTTTTTAAGCGTTTTACCCCAACCAGACGCAGAACGCCAAAAAGGTGCGCACTTACACACTCACATACACACACACACGCACACTCACTCACATATTTGTAAACGTAATAATAAGCGTTGTCCCCTTTGACCCATCAATCCGTTGCCACTACCCAAAAACCCGCCGCTTGCCACTTTTCCAGCTCCCAAATGGCTACTAAGCGTGTGTAGAGAGCGACGAGCGAGCGAAACGCTCTGCAATCGGAATGTTGGGAGGGGAAGGGGGGAAAGTGGGTGGTTGCCAGCTAAAAACAAAGCCAGCGCCACAGCCTGCAACTTTTATAATGGCATTGGCATGTATGCCATGTGAGTGTGTGTGTGTGTGTGTGTGTGTATTAAAAAAATAATGAAATAACAAACCCGAAGGTGTTGTTAAAAGCGCCAACAATAAATTTCATCAATAGTTCGCGCGTAAAACAGCTAAAAGAAAAATAACCAAACAGTTGGCAACGCCAGCAAAAATCGATAAGCGTAACGATCACATACATATATGGATGACCATTGCACAGACAATTGGCGAGCACTGTGCATATTTTAATAAACAATTTTCCGCTTTATTTGATAAACACACCCAACGACTGATTGCTTTAAGTGTAAGCTTAGCAATTTCCCTGGAGCTTGTGGTTGACAAAATGTTGCTGCCAGAAATATGCCCCAACACCTGCTGCAATTAATCGAACTGGTCACACTTGGGAGTATATCCATAGCTCATTTGTGTGTGTGTGTGTGTGTATGAAGAAGGCATGTTTTGGCTGGGGCAGCAAAATGAGAATAATCGATAATCCTAGCGATCACATTCGAGCGTGGCCACTTTGCAGGGCATATATCGATAAGCAGCTTATTGGGAAATTAAACAAACGTAAGAATTTCCCTGTTGAATGATGCTTTTACCCAGCCCGCTTTTTAGAGTATGAAGCAAGCCCAACAATTCGATCCCAGCTAAAGCACATAGAGTTTTGTCTATTGATCAAAGTTTTGGGTGACCCTTTATATATCAATAAACAGTTATGTGGCTTATTGAGGAATTAAATACAGCCAACGACTGCCTGCTTAAAGTGCAAGCTTAGGAATTTCCCTGGAGCTTGCGCTTGACAAAATGTTGCTGCCAGAAATTGCGCCCCTTGGGTAAATGGAGACAACACAACATTTCGATACCAACGCCCACAACAAATCTATTTACCAAACTAGTTACCGCTAGACGGATAGACCCCAATATACATGTGTGTGTGTGTGTAGGTATGCGGTATATAAAGGCTTTATATCCACAGCAGGCACATAGCCTATGCCCAAAGTGCCTGCTGCTGCTGCTGCTGCTATTTTGGCGCCGCGCTCTTTGCAATGTCATAGCAAATATTTTGCCAATACACGAGGGACGCGCGCACACGTTGACGTTGCCGTTGCCGACGAGGACGAGGACGGGGACGGGGACGACAAACGCTGTGGCGCAGCCCGGCAAACGGGCAACTTATGGCAGCAAAACCCTGTCGCAATCCTAAGCCGCGCCTCAGCAGCGGCAATTCTCCTGGCGTTGATGGCGACGTTGGTTTTAAAGATTTTCGCTGCACATTTTTGTTAGCTGAACGGGGCGCGCATAGTTGGGCTCCCAAAAAAAAAAAAAAAAACATGCCCCAAAATCAAAGCAAAATTTTGAGCTGTTGTTGTTGTTGCTTGTCAATAAGCACGCACTAATACACAGGCGAGCTGAACATGCATATGCATGCGTGTGTGTGTGTGTGCGCCGCGTCAACGAATGAAAATTCCCCAGAGAATCGCGCATGTTACGTTTACTGTTGTTGTTGTTGTTGCTGCTGCTGCTGCTGCTGTTGTTGTCTGTTGCCTGGCGGCTGCCTGCGCCAATGTCAATCCCCTGGGATTGGCCAGAGCCGTTGCCGACTCCCCTGAGAAATACATGGCAATGGGTTTTCTGTGTTTTGTGCTTTTTTCGAACACACACACACAAAGAGAGCGAACGAGCGCGAGAGAGAGAGCAAAATAAAAAAAAAGAGCAAAGCCAAAGTTCGCTTTACTTTTTTTTTTTTGTGTTGTATACGTTGGGGAAATTTTATGCCCGCTACGCTGTGTGCAAGTGCATGTGTGTGTGAGTGTGTGTGAGGATTCGTGTGTGTGTGTGTGTGTGTAAATTTGTGTGCGGCGCTGTCTTTGGGGGCTTCGAGCCGGTTGCCAGTTACCGCCTCACATGTGCATTGGATTTATTGTCAATTTTATTTGTTATCATTGTTGTTGCTGGCGGTGCCTTCCCTCTGTATATGTGTGTGTGTGTGTGTTTGCTGTTATTTACACTGACACAATTTGAAATTGTATTAAAAATTAACGGCACTTTGGTTGCCTTGGCTGCAGCACTCGATGTTGCAGCTGCAGCCAGACATTTTAGCCACATGCTACATTTTTGGGGTTTACCTGAATGAACGTTCCCCCAAAACACCCCCATCTTCCCACTGCGCCGCTCTTTACCTGTCTGACAGTTAGGTGTACCGTTACCCTAGGGGCTGCTGCTGCTGCTGGCCGTGTAGCTGCCCTGTGGCGCCCCCTGGACTCCCCGACCCCTCCCTTTGCACTTGTCACATTTTGGCTTTGGGCTAGGTCCCGCGTTGCTACAGGCCCTGCCCCAAATCAATCAAGCATACACTCACGCTCACACTAACACACACACGCACACACACACAGCTACCATTTGAACTGCTGTCACTTGGGAGCTGCCGCTGCTGTCCAGCTTTGAGCTTCGGGGCAAACTTACGTTTCAAGCAGGCGCGCGGCTTGGCCTGTTTACGCCTGGACATGGCCAACAGTGTCAATTGACGAATGTACAATGGTAAGAAGAAGCGGCACAAAGGTAACACAACGCACAAATTAATTAACTGTAAACGCGTAAAAAAGCGCGCCAAACACGTGTTCACTGTCAATCACTGGGCAAATGTTTTGGAAATTCTTGAACTGCTTGAGCTGTTGGATATCCTTGCGCCTGCAGCGTTGGCAACTGACTGAAACTTGCCTGTTGGCCCAAAATCCTCGTGGCATGCCAAAACACACGCCGCCACGAAGAGCACAAGCTCTTAAACAAAATGGCAAACGACGCCAGCAAGAGAGCGAGAGCGAGAGCGAGAGCGCGCGCGTAGCAGAGCGCAAGAGAGAACGCCTTAGAATGCGTGAGTGCGTAAGCGTGAGTGAGAACGCAATGTCACCCATAGAACCACCCAAAAAAGCAGCAAAGGCAACAGCAAGCAGAAGCCTTTAAACTGCCGGCAACACACACACACACACACACACAGAAGCCCAAAGTAAGAAAAAAAATAATAATAATAACAGCGTCCCTCGGGGGTTGCTGCCGCAACATATTCCATCCCCTAGAGAATCGGGGCGCACCAATCGGCGGTTGACGGCGCTGGGTGCCCAGTGGCTTTATAGCCACATGCTGCGCCGAATGCGCCGTAGGAGATTGCCATGCCGCCGCTTGTTGCAATTAACAAAGTCAAGTCAATTATTTTGCTGCGCCTCGCGACTTTCGCACGTGCGTATGGGGGGTCCTGCAAGGATTCTGCTTCTTTTTTTTTTTTTCATTTAACCAAGGTGCTGACAGCAAGGCTGTTGCTTTCTCAGCAGCGGGAGCCGGGCGACGGGCGTCGGGCGTCGCTAGTCGCCTTCAGCAGTGCGTGAGAACGAGAAGGCGACGCCGGCGACAGCACTCCAGAAACAGGAGCAACAGCGGGTAACTTAATTCATATTCATCATTCCACTCAATCTGAAGAGCTGCGCCTTGGGTTACGCAAGTGAATCTTGTGCTGCTTCTGTTTCACCCTTAAATCTCATTTTTTACATATGCTAGTCAATTTACAATTCAATGATTTTTCCTTAGCATTAAGATTCTAAGATTTCACGATTAATTGTTTAACTTGTGACTGTTCGATATCAAAATATTTGTACTTAGCTTTAAAGACAAATTTGTTTTTTTTCTTCTCGCCCTTCGTCTTAAAGATTTTCAGATTTATTTCTCAATACTTTATGCCAGAATATCAGAGGTTGGGAGAGACACTCCACTATCCACTTTTACAATAAAAAGCCAATTCAGGTAGCTTATAAGCTTACAAAATAAATACAGCTTATATTAAATTGTTAGCGGTCAGAACAAGTCCGCAAGACTTTAAGAAAATCATGGCCTTAAGTAAAATTACAGAAATCCATTAAAAACAGTAATCTTTTTAGAGGAACTTAAGTTCGGGCATAGGACCTCCAGGCTCAGCAGAATACCCAATTTATCTAAGAAGTCGCAGCTTATATCCACTTCTTCGAAATTAATTGGAAGATGTCGAAAAGTTAACGTAAACCTTTTTTAAACCCTTCGAATTTGTTGTGCATTTCGTTTAAAAGTCATCTGTTTCTTTTGCTCTCATTTTTTTTATATTTAAATAAATTTGCAGATCTTATTAACTATAGATTTTCTTTAATTTGATTTACGCACCGCATCCAACTTTGAATATGCGCGCCGTAAGCAGTGCAGAGGAGTCCTCAACGGAATGCGCTGCTTATCATGAAGCGCTCTGCACTGCTTGCATGTAGTTTGAACTGCTTGCACATGCCTAAGAGTATGCTATGGTTAAAATTTGAATATTCTCCATTAAGATACATGAAATTCAATCAAATATTTAAAAGAACTAGAAAATTACATGAACTAAGTTCACAATAATCCTATATTCTTATTTATTTTTTTTAAATACACATGTAATAACGTATAGAAAGAGTAGGAGGGAGACAGACTTTGAAGCCTGTAGGCCTAATTTGAATTTGTGAGAATGGTATAGAAGGATGCAGAAGCTTATTGCCCGTTAAGTGTTCATGAGAATTGCATGGAAGGGCGATCATTATTTTGAACTTATTCTCTTTGTGATAACAGGGTTTTTCCCCACTAGGTATTCACTAGAATTACATCAAATGATCAGCAAAAGTTTATTATTTTTGGGATTACACATTTTCCCACAATGTATTTATAAGGATTGCATAGAAAGGCGATCATCAACATAAGTTTATTGTTCTTGGGATTATTGTGTATATAAACAAGTAATTCAGAGTTGAACTTCAAATCAGCCAATTTAACTTCCTTTGGCTAACACAAAAAAGAAAACAAGCAGCCACTCGAGGATGATACAAGTTTCCGCTTGGCAACCGCACCTATTTCCAATCCATCTGCCCCCATGCGGAAACCTTTCGTTTCGCTGCGCCGGCTTCAGTGCTCCATTCATCAATTCATTCATGAAGCCTGGCCGGGAACTCCTCTTTGTTTACCATAGTAAATACGAGGCGCGTAGTAAAAGTAGCGGCAAGCGGCGTCTTAACCCAGTCGAAACGAGCCAGAAAACCGAAAAAAAAACTGAAAAAAAAGAAGAAAACATCTGTCGCGGCAGCGTTAAAAATCCGGTTGCAAGCTGCAACATGGCCAAAGATGAGGCCAAAGTACGAGTTATACGCAGAACATATGATTGAGTTCCCAAAAACAAAAAAAAAATGCACCTTTTGTGCGTTTTGGAGCAGCAGCTGCTGAGAGCTAAATCCTCGACATCATTGTGAGTGTGGCTGCCGCCTGTTGCTCGGCTGCTGTGGCAACAGCAACACACACATGCCACAAGTTGTTGGGCCTACGAAAAAAGCAACAACAACAACAACAAAACAACATATTGATGAGCAGGACGAGTATCTCATAATGTTGTTGTTGTTGTTGTTGTTGTCAAAAGGAAGCAGGCACATTAAATTTGGAGTTTGTCGTTCAACTTTGTTGAGCCAGCAGCTGTCGCTTGGGCTTAAATAATACCAAAGGGGCTCGCGGCGAATTTGTAGAT
This sequence comes from Drosophila borealis, assembly GCA_035045885.1. Lineage (NCBI taxonomy): Eukaryota > Metazoa > Arthropoda > Insecta > Diptera > Drosophilidae > Drosophila > Drosophila borealis. The sequence continues at coordinate 2,746,166 of JAWNOR010000206.1, read as the reverse complement.
AGGTCAAGTATTAAAGGATAAGGCTTGGGGAGATAGATCTATAATGAACTTATAAACATACCAAATACCTAAATATAATAAATATAATTAATTAGAGTACTGCTTTTCCATATACATTTTCTTTAATATTTTCATTCGTTTTCCTATTATCTTATACGATAAATCTTTATTGTTTTACTTAAACCTTTTATAGCACAAAAAGTGTTTTTTTTAAATAAATGATAAATTTATTGAATGAGTGTTGACTTAAAAAGTATTTAATTTTTAATGTGAAAAAATAAAAAAAAACTTAATGCTTCATTTATTTTTAATAATTTTGTTATGCACATTACAAAATAATTAATTTTTATGTGAACACTCGTTTCCATTCATTAAATTACCAGAAACCTAAAATTATTAATTTTAATAAATTAAATAGATGAAAGAACATTTAACTTCGGCACGTAAATGATTAAAATGATTTATGCCTGACCGATTTAAATCAAGTTTTGCAAATTATTATATTTTAAGAGTGAAGCTTGTACTTAGCTGAGTTAAGTAAAGATATCTTGAAAAATATTATTAACTTTTGGGACGGTATCTAACTAGCTATATGATATAGTGCTCAGATGTTGCTAAGATTTTGTTTTTATATAACGGAGCATAATTGACCTAATCATTGCCAAATTAGCTCAAGATATCTTAGAAATCAAAACAGTTTTTTCTATATGATATAGTAGACCGATCGAAGATATGTACTGCCTGTAACAAAAAGACGAACAAAAAGCCAAGTTTCATGAAGATGGCCATAAAACTGAGAACTAGTTGCATAGCAACAAAAAGAAGGACCTGGGCACATCGACTCGAATGTTGATTCGTAATTGCGTGACACAAGTTATAATAGAAGCCAGATATCTGACTAGTTTAAGTCGATTTAAAGATATTCATCCAACACCTACAGACAACATTCTTGGCGGTTAATTATAATTTTCGAACTTTGCCTTACTTTTTATAATCAAAATTTCTCGTAAAATATTTTATTTTTATCCAGTTTTTTAAAACCAAAAATATATATTTTTCTATAAAATTAAATTTATTTGTTTAGATAAGTAAACGACATACTTATTTCCATATCTAAATTTTTAAAATCTGTTCAGAATTCAAGTTTTGGCAAACTCAAAGCCAAAAATTGCAAAAACTCATTTCGAAGTTTAGAAAATTTAAAAATAAAAAAATACAATTAAATTTATTTGTTTAAATAAGTAAACGACATAATTATTTCTATATCTAAATTTTTAAAATCTGTTCAGAATTCAAGTTATGGCAAACTCAAACCCAAAAATTGCAAAAACCTATTTCGAAATTTAGAAAATATAAAAATAAAAAAACAAATTTGGCAAAAGCCCATTACAATATTTTGAAAAATTTTATAAAAATATTTTAAAATCTATTTTATGCTTATTGTAGATTTTCAAAAGAATAGAGCTCTGTTGCACAGTGTTATTTTGGTCAGTGTACTCGAGCAACAATAAAGGCGAACGACAGCAGGCAGCAAGGTAAAAGGAGTGGCAGGCAGGCAGGCGGGCGGCCAGGCAGGGAGACAGGCGACGACAACAACAACAAGAACAGAGAGCAGATGGATATGCCCAAACAGCCCAGCGAGAGGCGCTGCCTGTGCGAGCGACGTCGACGTCGACGGCGACGCCGAAGCCGAGGTTGAGGCAGCGACCGAGTCGGCGGCAGGCAACACTCGTGAGAGTTGCTGCCGCATTCGAAAATTGTGCGTGCAACGCGAAGGACGTGCAACGGTGGAACGGTTGTTGTGCATGTTTTTTGAGTGCTCGATTCGATTGTTGTTGTTGTCGTTGTTGTTGTTGTTGTTGCCACCCCGTGGCAAGCAAGCAGGGCGCACCGTGTGACGTCAGTAGCAGGAAAACGCGACACATTTCCGCGAAAAGCAAAGTGACGAAACGCACAGACAGCAAAAATTAACAGAAGAAAATATAATATAACGTGTATTAAATAGAATCATGTCTGCGAATAATCAAGCGGAGCCAGCGGCCGCGATGGCAGCGGCGGCATCTTCGTCGGCGGCATCCGCCGCCTCCGCCTCGGAGTACCTGAAACGCACCTGCCTCATCTGCGGCTGCCAAACGAATCAGACCATCAACATCTATGAGCCGCGCTCCGGACCAAATATCGTGCAATTAATTCAGGCCAAATTCAAGTTTCAGGTATGTTCCATGCAGCAAAAACAAATGCAAAACAAATAACAAAAACTCGGCCCAAAACAAAAATCGATAAGCGGACAAAATGAGTCATGTGCACACAATAACGTCCTTCGTCTCGCCCTCTGTGTGTGTGTGTGCGTACGTGTGTGTGTGCCTGTCGAAAGAGGGATGAAATACTGTGTAAGCTTAGAGGCACAACCCGTCCAACCCACGCTCCAGGTGGCTGCAGCATCCAAGCGTGTGCACTTGAAAGTCGCGGCGAGCAGGCCGACAGAAAGGCTAGGTAGTCTTCCTTCGGAGAGGTTCCAGAGGAGGGAGAAGGGCGGAGGGGGGGGGGGGGGCAAAGAAGGTTATGGGAGTTCAGCCAGCAATAGCCGGAGTAAGGGTGGATAGCATAGCAGCTAAAGGAATTCGCAATTGTAAGTCTCGGAGAGTAGCCGATTGGCGGGGAAGGTAAGGAGGTCGGAAAGAGGAAGAAAGACCCCGGACCTGGGTTACCTAACGCTCTCTAGGGTGTATCATTCATATAAATATGCGGAGGTGCGAGTTTCGGGAATCAGCGAGGACGCATAGAAGGTGTCATATAAGGACCTAGGCTCAATTGGAATTCTTAATAAAGACTACAGACCTTCGTAGAGAGCCGAACTTCACACTTCAAAGTCTAACCGAGCAGTAGCTATGTTTAAGGAATCAGGGAGCAAATAAAGTGCTAAATACATAACTAGGCTCACACCTAAGGACCCAAACAGGGAAAGAAGCCAAGCTATGGACCTTGGTAGAGAGCTACTTAAAAGACTTACACAGAAGTAAATAAATCAGAATAAGGGAGCTGCTTTCTTATAAAAGAGAAACCCTAGAGGAGACTAGGCAGAGTTCAATAGATGACAAAGAATGTAAGCTGAATTAATAGATTTCGTTTAGAGGGGTAAGAAGTGTTATACATGAACATGAAATCTAAGGTAGGGTAAGAGCTTATGTTCAATAGGGTAAACAATTTATGTGAACCCTGAAATGGGTAACATGCAGAAGAAATCAAATTCTTGATCAACATCAATAGCCGAGTCGATCTAGCCTTGTCCGTCTGTCCTTCCGTCCGTATGTATGAACGCAGGGACCTCAGCACCTATAAGAGCTAGAATTTTGAACGTAGGTCCTCGTAGTGTCCTCCTAGCTTACTTCCGATAATCGATAACGTGCCTCGTTTCCAAGCAATCGATAAAAATCGATACCGAAATCCTGGGCAAATCTCTTAGTTCCTAGGAGCTGAAGTCCCCAAACTTGTCAAGTAGCTTTTTGAATAGTATATATAGTTATTTAGATCAAGTATCTTTCTAGAAGAGGGTTCAGGGCATCCCCTAGTCGGTGTGGTCTGGTCTGGTAACTATATCAGCACAGGAACTAGGACGGGAATAGTGTAGTTAGAATGTAATACAAGTTAACGGAATTCGCGACCCAGTTAAGTGGACAGGCGACTGACCAACTGACTGACTAACCAACCCAACCCAACCCAACCCAACCAAACCCAACCCAACCCAACGGAACCCAACTGAACTGAACTGAACTGAACTGAGCTGAGCTGAGTAACTGCCGCCTTGTATCCGTATCCGGTGTTTGTGGCATTGTGGCATTGTGGGTAACTGGGTAACTGGATAGCAGCTGCTGCATTTCCCTTTTGTGTGTAACTGGACACTTTGCATGTGGCACTTAAATCAATACGCGTCCTTTGAATGTCCTTTCTTTCATAATTTTCAACGGCTTGTTCTAATTTAAATGTACCATGGGAAAATGCGTTGTGGCTGCCGCAAAGTGTGTTGCATATTGGATTACACTTGAGGTTGTTTTCTTTGTTGTTGTTGTTGTTGTTGCACGTTTGGGCTACCTGTCAGCGAGAGACTTGAGCAACTCACGAACCTGCTCCATCAAGCTGGCAGCTGCGACAATTCGTGCATATCTTTTGGGCTAAATCCCCCCCCCCTTGCCCTCCCCCTGCACATCCTCCTTCTCCGCTAACTCACCTCCATTTATGATTGATCCAATTTCTGCGGGTTTCGTCTTCCTCTTCTTCTCCAGAGCGCCGAACAGCCTCTGCTGCTGTCTACTCTTTTTTTCCATCTTTTTTTTTTTGAGGGCTACCTTTTTCAGCTGCTCGCAACAGCAGCTGTATTTGCAGCTCTGCCACACACACACTCGCACACACACGCACATTTAGACTCTCTTTATAGAGGAACCCGCATTTACGTGCCCCGAACAACTCTTGAGCTGCTGCTGCTGCTGCTCCTTTTCGCATATCGCAGCTATTGTCTGCGCTCGTTAGGTAAACATTTCTATAGGTAGTTCTTGGAGATTTCCGATTACCTTTTACTGCGCAATCAGTTGGGCAGCTGAAGCACATGTCTAGCTTATCTAACAAAAGGATCGTTTTCTTTTTATAGATCTCTAAATGATAACAGCTGTAAGATTGTTTTTTTTTTACTAGCGACTAATTTGTTCTTAAAGTATTTTACATTGCATACAAATAGATCCGCATATTCCAATTTGTTGTCTTTCATTCAGCTTAGAACTTCTTTCTGCTTATTTACTTGCATTCAAGTTCATTTTTGTACCAAAACTGTATTTTATATTGATTTATTGCTTAATGGCCGTCAAAACAAGTGTCAACCTAATAATATAACATTTAATACATTAGAATAGCAAAATGTAAAACTAGAAGCCTAATCAGAAAACAAATAGTTCTAATATCATCACAGACAGGTTGGAGTTATATGAATTGGTCAAGGATTAAAGGATTATAATTTAAGGGGCTAGAAAACATTCCAACTTAAATATACTTATCTAAAATGTTTGCATTCACAATATATCACAACCTATTTAGTCTTCGAGCAGTGCATATTTTATTGTATTTTTTTTTAAAGATTAAGATTAAAGATATATTATAAATATTATTATAATTATATATTATATAATATATTATACATTGTATTGAATCAAAAGTAGCACGTCTTAGGCTAATTCTGGAATACATATTTCGTATATTGTTAGTCAGGGCTTTCCTTGACTTCTAGACCTTGGCACACTCACTCGCATTTACCCCATATTATTTGTTTAATCAAAAAACTATGTTACTCCTATGTCTATATGCCTTTCTACCCGAATCGCCCAAAGAATATCTCATATTGAAATAATATTTAGACAAAGGACACAGTATTTGAGTGTGTATTTGGAATATTCCGTAACCAAAAACTTCTCAAGTATTCGTCACGATAAGTTCCCTCATGCACTTCCGAGTTACTTAAACTGGTTAGTGGGAGCCACGGGAAACCTTAGAAACCACCACGAAATATGTCACAGACAATAGACAGAAAATTAAGTTGAAGGACTTCTTAGCTAGTTTTTGGATGGATCTTCTTGGGTTTCACAGCAGAGCTGTTAATTGGATTGCTGACAATTCAATTAGTTTGTCAAAAGAAGATATGAAGGTTGGCAGTCGAAAACTGTGCAACTAGCCATATATTTTATTTTATGTGAGATGGAAAGTAAAATAAAATATGAAACATAAATTATAAATATATAAAATATAAATATATCAAAATACAAACGTTGCAGTCAAACCGAAACAGAAATGTTTAAAGTGCGCTTAACTTTCATGCAATAAAGTAAAAATTGCTCAGTCAATTATTAATTATATTTAATTAATTATAATTAAAGTGAGGCGGTAAAACACACTATATAAATGCGGAGGTAAACAAATCAAATTTGTGCATCTAAACACGATATTTGTCTACTTTAGTAGGTTTGTGTTCATTTTTATCAAGTAAAGAGCTCTAAACGGGTAGTCACGGCCTTAAGGATACCTATTAAGCTGCAATTGTAAATAAATATTGTTAAAGCTAGGAACTGTACTTCTTTTGAGCCCTAAATACATTTTAGTTTCAACCTGGCAGGCAATATGAGCTAAGCAAAGAGTATATCTGCGGCACGCCGAAGATTTAATACCCTTGTAAACATTTGGCTTACGATTTGGCAGATAGGTAAGAATAGCGAAGCTCGTAAATGCTGACAATATCTTTGAAAACAAAATATTTTGCCACACAAAAACTCATTTTTCATCTAATTCTCGCTACAGAGCTATATAATATAGATCTTGGTTAGATATGGCTCATATATTGGCAGCATAGTTAAACTAGTAAAAGTCGTGTTTAGTCAAGATAGCTTGATAAACAAAAAAGGAAGCTACTTTTCTACCAACCATTCCTATGGCAGCTATACGCTATAGTGTTGCGATCTAATATAAAACCCTCTACAAGGCTATAAAAAGAAGGAAAGGCTATCTTCGGCACGCCGAAGATTTAATACCCTTGCAGACCCAACCATTTCATAATGCTCATAGTGCTTTGCACGTATCTAAGAAGCACAGGGAAAATAGTCAATTACAGTTAATTAACCGAGTATGGTTAAGATATCTTGAAAGACAAAAAAGTTTTCCATACAACTTAATTTCGACCGATCGTTCCTATGGCAGCTATATGATATAGTTGTCCGATCTTAATATGATTTTGCATATATATGGGGAGCGTAGTAAAGCTCATAAATGCCGAGTTTGATCAAGATATCTTTATAAACAAAAAAGTTTTTCATACAACAACTTAATTTTCAACAGATCGTTCCTATGGCAGCTATATGATATAGTGGTCCGATCTAGCTGGTTTTGACATATGAACTGCGTGCAACAGAAAGAGGGACAGCTTTAAAACTGAGAGACTAGTTCGCATAGAAACAGACAGACGGACAGATGGACATGGCTATATCAACTCGGCTGTTGATACTGATCAAGAATATATATACTTTATGGGGTCGGAGATGTCTCCTTCTATGCGTTACACATTTCACGACAAAATTATAATACCCTCTGCAAGGCTATAAAAATGCACCCCACTTAGTTTCAGTTGGCATAGTTCACCCCAGGTAAGAGTTAACGATCGTTGCGAGCTATTCGACTGCGGCACCACCTGCCGTTTGCCTCCTCTACGAATGCAGCCCCTATATGACACCCCCGCCATAAAAATAAAAAAAAATAGACCCACGCCAAACAAGCTGAAAGCCTGACATAATGCCTAAATGATCGAATGCCTGAATGACAGCGCCATAAAGCAGCAGAAACTTCAGTTTCACTCATTCATCTGTCTGTCTTGCCTCTCCCTCTCTCTCTCGCTCCCTCTCGCTCTCTTTTTATCAGCTTTGCGTGTGGCTCTGTTGTCTGAATTGCACCTGGCCTGCAATTTGCATTATTTTTACCGTTTACACATGGCCCTTTAGGTCGATCGGTTGCTAGGTTCCTTTTTTGCTTCGACTGATCCTGCCTGGTTAGGCTGGTCGCCCTCTCTCTCTCTCTCTCCCTCTCACCCTCTCTCGCCCTCTCCCGCTCTATTTAATTCTAAGCAGCTGTCGCTTGCCGCCGCGTGCCTAATGCGATGTTTGGCTTGTTATTATTTTTATTTTTGTTGTTTTTTCTTTTCTTCTGGATCTGCTACGGTTCGATAAGAGAGGCGCGTGGCCAAACGGGTTTGCCGACCTGGAACTGCTGCTCAAAGCCCGGCCCAGGCCCGGCCCGGCTCCGCCATTGCCCCTGGCCCGGGTCTGGTTTTTGAGCCAGCTGCTGGGCGCAATTTTTTGGCTGGCAGGTGCACGAAATATTATTGATACGAGAAATGCGTGAACCCTGCCGCTGCTCAGCTGGTAATTAATATGCCACGGCCTCAGCAGCCGAGACTTAAGTTTTATGTTATTTTTTGCACCTTTACCTCGAGCCAGGCAGGCGGCAGGGGCAGCTCCCGGATCAAGCTGGCCGGCTGGCTCATTAGTGGTCAGCGCTCGTTCAGTCCGTTCCTCGGGCGTAGCTCAGCTTATGTGGTTATGCTTCAGCTGTAATTCCTTGGGCAGGACCTGGACTTAACAGGCATCGACACGGAAGCCTGCGCGGCTCGAGCGTGTCCAATGTTTGCGCTTTGTAATCTAATTTCGAGGCACTTTTTCTAAGCAATTAAATTACATTCGATTGGCTGAAAAGGCTGAGTGGTCGACTAGCCAATACCCTATGGTGTTTCATTAGTGCACAAAAATAAAAATTAAATAATTAAGTTAAATTATTTGAAATAGACTATGTTTTTTTAATAATTGTTTCAATAATATCGAATTTTGCCATTTTCCAAATACTACTTTGCGCCTAAGCGAAAAATTGCATAGTCAGGGATTCGATTCTCGCACCTTGTTGATCATTTACACCTCACCTCTCACCTCTCTCCCACTCTCAATCTCCCTTTCCCTCTCTTTTTAGCCCACGTCTAGCTCTGGTTAAAGCGGCTTTCTCCCTCCCTCTCTCTCTCTCTCTCTGTCCTTTTCTCACTCTTTTAAGCCCACGTTTAGCTCTAACTAAAGCCCTGCTACTATGTCTCCCTTTATTTCTCTCGCTCTCTCTGTCGCTCTCTTTCCCTATCTCTCTATCTTTCCTACTCTCTCTGTCTGTCTCTCTTTCTCTGTCTCTGTAATCTGTTTTTCTCCAAATTGTGTTTCTCTCTCTATCTCTCTGTTTGGCTACTTGAGCTTTCTCTTTCTACTTCTCTCTTTCTCTCTGGTTATAACGCCTTCACATTTAGTTCTCTCTCTCTCTCTCTCTCTCTCTCATCTCTCTTCATCTCTACTTGCCTCTTACTCCAGTTATAGCCCTTTCTCAAGCTCTCTTTCGGCTTTTACAACTTCTCCAAATTAAGGTTACCCTCTCTCTCTCTCCCCCCTTTCTCTCCCTCTCTCTCTCTGTCCTTCTCTCACTCTTTTAAGCCCACGTTTAGCTCTAACTAAAGCCCTGCAACTATGTCTCCCTTTATTTCTCTCGCTCTCTCTCTGTCGCTCTCTTTCCCTATCTCTCTATCTTTCCTACTCTCTCTGTCTGTCTCTCTTTCTCTGTCTCTTTAATCTGTTTTTCTCCAAATTGTGTTTCTCTCTCTATCTCTCTGTTTGGCTACTTGAGCTTTCTCTTTCTACTTCTCTCTTTCTCTCTGGTTATAACGCCTTCACATTTAGTTCTCTCTCTCTCTCTCTCTTCATCTCTACTTGCCTCTTACTCCAGTTATAGGCCTTTCTCAAGCTCTCTTTCGGCTTTTACAACTTCTCCAAATTAAGGTCACCCTCTCTCTCTCTCTCCCCCCTTTCTCTCTGTTTTTCTCTATTAATGCAATATCTCATCACAAAAGGACTTATTAGATTAACACCTCTCCCTATTCAACACATTTCTCTAATCTGTCCCTCTTGGTCTTCTCTTTAATTGCAGCCTCTGAATGAGGATAAATTCCTGTGCTTCAGCTGCAACAATTGGCTGATCAACTGGCACTCGCTGCAGGCGCTCAACAGCAACGATGCGGAGAGCCAGAGTCGGAGTCAGAGCCCCTCCCACATGGGCAACCACAGCAGCGCCGGACTCGTGCAGCAGAAGGGTCTGCCGCTGGAGCGGGCCAAGCTGCGGCCAGTGGCGCAGGTGCGTCCGCAGCCGCAGGCGCAGATGCTCGCCCAGCCACAGGTCCAGTTGCCCGCTGCACAGATCGCTCCCCCGCCCGCCATCAGCTACAACAAGCGTCGCTTTGGCCGACGCAGTGCAGCTGCACCCAGCAGTGGGCGTGGCATGCGAGGCAAGATGCTGCGCCACAGCAGCAGCTGTGCATGCCGCAAGTGCCGCGACTGCGAGAACTGCAAGTGGCGCACGCTGCATCGACGCAGCCTGGCCAAGGTGGCGCAGCTGCAGCGCGCGCTGTGCCGGCAGCAGCAGCCAAAGCAGTCGCAGCGGACGGAGCCGCAGCTGCAGCAGGAGCAAAGACTAGTCAAGGCGCTAGCCACGCCCACTGGCCAGCCGAAGAACCAAAGAATGCCAGCGCCGCGCGTCGACGGCAAAGTGGTGGCCATGTTCCGGCGACTAGGCACCACGCTGAGCACCGAGCAGGAGTCGCAGCTGGCGTCGCTGCAGGAGCCGCTGCCCACGGCGCGTCCGCCGCTGCGCATCATGAGCCCCGCCAAGCAGCGTCCACGCTGGACGCGCGCCCTCGACGAGGATGAGATTCTGCTGGAATTCGATAGCGGCATATTCGAGGTGCTGCCGGCTGCGCCGCCGGCGACCACAGCGCGTCGACGTCTGCGCTATCAGTTGAGCAGCGAGACGCAGGCAGCGGAAGTGCTGGCAGCAGCGGAAACGGAAGTGCAAAAGGAGCTGGAAAACCGCAAAGAAACCCACCAAAACGAGCTGAAACTTGCAGGGCTGCAATTGCCTCAGGGACTGAGCATTACGTTGATATAAAGGCAAACCCCAAAAAAAAAAAACATAATAAAGCAAGAACAAATGAATATTAGTCAAATTATATGCACAAACAAATGCGAGCATTAAAATAGTCTTAATTAATGTTTAATTTATATTGTACCTCGAATAAATTTGTAATTGTTAGTCAATATATTAGCGCAAACGACAAGACCTAAGAATGTTAAGTTAATATGTGTATGAACAAAAACTATATTTAATATATGTATATTAGACCTAATTGGAAAACAAAAAATGAAGAAACCCCTTAAACCCAAACACAACCTTCCAAAAAAGCAATCGCGTTAAACTCGTAGTTGAATTTGTTTGCATTTGCCATGTTATAGCTACAAAAAACAAGAAGTATTTAAAAAATATAATATATAAATAAATATAACTAGCACAACTACAATCACAATATGTCTGGGTTTTTATTTCAAATTTAAATTCAAATACCTAACTGCCAAACAGTTGCGTAGCTGTGACGACACTGCTCACTGTTTGCACAGCCGCGCGTTGCCAACCACTGTTACTTAACATAAACAGCTGCCTATCGATATACTGCCAGCCAACAATATGACCGTATATCGATATACGCGGACCATGCCATGCATTTTTTCCTCTTCTGTGTCTTTTCAGTCTTCTTTTCGTTTTTCTTGCGCATGGTTCGTTGTCGTGCTCGAGTCTTGGCATTTTTGCATTAAAACGCGCTCTCGGCGCTTGAAAACCAACAAAAGTTAAACTGTTCTGCAAAGTGCAGCGTGCTTGGCTGGTAATTATGCCTAAATACATACAATTTTAATTTGTGCTACGTGCTTAACTAAATTTAAATGCCAACCATAAAAAAAAATTGGTGGATATAAAAATTAAAAAGAAGCAGTAACAAGAAGTTGCTGAAAGCGAGTTGACATTGAAGAGCGCGCGTGTGTGTGTGTGAGTGTGCGAAATTCTTTGTTTTTATTCTTATTTAAATACGCGCAAAATTAGATTTGCGAAAAATAAAACAAATCAAGCGAAGGCAGCAACAGCAACAACAATTGCAGCTCGAGCGGCAGCGCGTGCTTTTTGATTTTTCATTAGCTGTTGCATCGCATAAAAATCAATATAAAAGCTGGCTTTTGTTGTTGTTTTCGCTGCTTTTGTCGCGCCAGGAGTTTGTCGCCACCTAACGTTTCCGTCAACAATCGGAGCGCTCGCGTCAAAGCTCGCTCGCTAGTTCGTGTTTTATTTTTGCCATATCGTGTTATCTTGTTTTTCGCCGTGTTTATTGTATTTGAGTGCGCTCAATAAAGAATGAAAAGCAGCGTTTAAGCATTTTGCAATAAACCTAATTTTAACGCTTGTTTTGTTTGTTTCTTTTATCGCCTGGCTGCAGAAGGAGTCTTTTGCCAAGCTGCATTTCGAGACAACAACAACAATAACAACAACGAAGTTAGGGGAGCATCCCACGCAGGGTAAGCAAAGTGTTGAAATAACAAAATGGCGCCCGGCAACTGTCAATTTGACAAGTTCAATAATCGAAAGTGTATTGTGTTCTCTTTTCCACGCACACTCACGCAAATTGTATAACGGTTCAATGCACCGTGCTCTGATGTCTGTTGCCGCATTTGAATTATTGCCGTTGTTGTTGTCTCCTTTTGCATGTCGTGCATTGTTGTTGTTGTTGTTATTGGCTGACGCTTTGCTACACTTCCTATCAGATGCTGCGTCAGCTGCGCGTGTACCGTTATACGGGTTTGTGACTCAAATAAATGCATTTGCTGTTGTTGTTTTTGTTATTGCTCTTGGGCGTTTTTAGTTATTTTTATTTATTTTGGTTTTTTTTTCTCGTTAATTCGCCTTATTTGGCACAGTCCGCAATTTGTTTGTCTCAAATTTGCCGTAATTAAAAATCAAATTGATTTTTCCGTTTGCAAGCACACACGAATAAAACAACAACAGCAAAAGGCAATCAAATTGTCAGTTAGCAACTACAACAACAACGATTGCTGCAACAATGAAAAAGCAATTTTCGTATTAAACAGCCAGAGAAAAAAACTCAGTCAAGGCATAGGCTGCTTATTGTTGCTGGTGCCGTTCGCTTGCCACACGTTTGTGCCGCATGTTGTTGTTGTTGTTATGTGTTGCAACAATGAGCATGGCTAATTTTCGCTATAACAAAAGTTAAGTACTCGACTCTTTAAGCTTTGCCCGTTGTTAACGAAACGGTTTCTGTTGTTGTGTCTATAACAATAACAACTACAATCACTACAACAACAACGACGACAATGACAACAACCAAGCGAAGAAGCAACGGCCCAACAAAATAATGTTTATTTTTCTTTCGTGCTTGTTTCTTTTGCGTGGCGCTTAGGCATTAACCAACACTATCGCAAAACAACCAATAAGAAATGATATTGCATTAGATTGGGTTTACTTTTTTCCCCCCTGACTAAATTGGTCAATTTCTAAGCCTCTCTACTTGCCAAGATTAGCTAACATCAAATTTAAGTACTTAATACATTATTTTCAAAAGTAAAACCACACGAATCTAATGGAGCTAATGCTGTATTCTTTTTATTGTAGCATATGTGTTGTTTTATTTTTAAGTCGAATAATTCCAACTAGAGATAAAAACTCCACTCTTCAGCTGTTAAAAATAAGTTAAGCAACCATTGCAGAATATTGTACCTTTAAAGAAAATTACATTCTGAGTCACAAACAATTAGTACTTTCCCCACTGGGAAACAAATACGCAAAAACAAAAAACTGGTACTTCCCATACCGGGAATCGAACCCGGGCCTTCTGGGTGAAAGCCAGATATCCTAGCCACTAGACCATATGGGATTACACAGTCCCTTCGAAACTAAACATATTTATTAAAAATGGTTTCCATTTATAGATTTGGTTAAAGCTATTATCCTAGAATAGAAAAAGAAAAAGATTGTAATTTTACTCTGAACACAAATATCCCATATTGTCTAGTGGTTAGGATATCCGGCTCTCACCCGGAAGGCCCGGGTTCAATTCCCGGTATGGGAAGTATTTCTGATTTATATTTTATGCCTGAATTTTATTTTGTTGACTAAATTTATTGTCATTTTAATTGCTTGTATTTGAATAAAGGGTGCCTTTTGATTAATGCGCTATTAATCAACTGTTTTTGGTTGCCTCTCAAACATTTCCTCAAATATGGGAAAAGCCAAAAATCTCAAACAGATTCCACTTCACTTATTGTTGACCCCTGCTGCAGCCAATTTAATTGAAGTGGTTTTTTAATGAATATCAGCTAAAAATTGCTGCCACTTATGATCCGGCTCAACGAACTGCACACAGATGGGGTTTTTTTCTTCTTCTTCAAGCCCAGCTGCAGTGCAATATCCAGCTGGAAAAACAGCCATAAAACGACTAATTCATCAAAAGTGTGGCAAGCAGCAGCCGTCGAGCCGAGATAGTAGGCCATTGTTGCAGTTGTTGTCGTTGCGCCTTGGCACGCCCACTTTTTGCGGCCTACCACTTTCGTAGCAATTGAATCTTTGTTGTCTTTCGGGCTAAAGCTTTTTTTTTTTTTGGATGCCATCATCAGCTTTGCTCAGCGTCGTCATCCCAGGCATTAGAAGCGCGTGTGAGACAATATGCGATTGAGCAAGAAGCGACAGCAGCAGCAGCAGAAAAAAGGCACAGCGTACAAATTAACATTTTTATAGTGGCTTTTTGTTGCCAGCAGCTCGCTCAAAGAAAGCCAAGCCCCAAGAATCGACGAGAGCAGCAGCAGCGGCAGCAGCAGCGAAGCAGCAACAAAAAAGAGACATTCAACCGTTTTTTTCCCCCCCTGTTTTTCTGTTTCTGTTAAACGTCAAACGTAACGCCAACGCCAAGAGACACGGCTGCGTTTTATTTTTATTGTTAAACCAGTTGAGCTGAGTTTCAGCAAGAACAAAAGAGCAACAGCAGCTGCCATCACCCTCGCACCTCCTAGCTACAGCTCCGAAGCTACGCTGACTGCATATTAAAGCTTTTTGCCTGCTGGCTACGCTGTCGCCGTCGTCGTCGTCGTCGCTGTCAAGCGACGATGTCTCTGTTGTTGTTTTTGTCTAAAGCTTTGCTATGCTTTGATTTTCGCTTCATCTGCAATCCTTGACGCACAGTCTTTTATCCGCTTGTTGTGGCGACCCCCCGTTTCGTTTCCATTGCGTTGTGCCGGACTCCAATCATTTGCATAGCATATGTCATGCCAAGGCGCTTAATCACATGCAATGCATTTTCTACCTAGCAAGCAGTGTCCATTTCGTTTCCAGTGTCTAAGCGGGGCTCCAATCATTTTAATGTCATGGATGCTGGCGCTTAATTACGGACATTGCATCTTCACAGTAAGCAGCATTCGCTTTGTTTTCATTGCCTTGTGTGGTGTAATATTCAAAGCAAGCAGCTTTTGAACGTGTCCGTTTTATTACCAGTTCGTTGTGCGCAAGCGGAGTATCACATCAATTTGATGTGTCATGTAGCCTGCCACTGAATGACGTTTGATGTAATTTCGACCACATTGAACTCTCATTTATTTTATGTGTCAGTGGTGAAGGCGTTTAATTACCAACGTAGCGTAGCGCACTTGTCAAGCCAAGCTACATTTCGTTTTCAGTGCCACAAACATAGAGCTTTATTACCAGTAATGCAATTTAAATAGCAACACTGTTTCAATTCCACTGCATTCCACGTACAATATTATAAACAGTGCAATATTTACGGGAGCAGTGTTCGGCTCGTTTCCATAGTGTTCCAAGCGTTTCACTACAAACCATGCAAACTCTGTTTCGTCTCAACTGCATAGCACTTGCCTGGATCCAATCAATTTCACTTGCCATGGGCGCAGGCGCTTAATTACCTGCGATATTAGCTGCAATTTTTACATTTAAAAACCTTTGGGCGCTTTTAATTTTTCCGGCCGCCTGTTGCTGCAGCTGCCGCCGCTGTAACTGTAACTTCTGAAGCGTGTGACCGGAGGTGAAATTTCATTTTTGATTATTTCGGCTAAGCCACAGAGCAAAACAACTGCAAGACGGCCAACTACAAACTACAACTACGACGTCAAACTGTCTAAAACTGGCGATAAATGCGCGCAGATACTTTTGCGTTTTGGCGTAGTTTGGCCGCGTTTGCGATTCGAATTCGCATTCGATGCTGCCGCTTTAAATGGACAACTGGGAGTGGGTCACACAGCTGCGGCCTGTGCTGCAGCAGCAGCAGCAACAGCAGCAGCTGACGGCAGAGACCAACGTAGCGATTATAGGGATGCGGATGGATACCCACAGATACAGACACGGACACACAACGGCCAGAGACACAGAGCCAGATCCACACTGGAGAGCCTCAGAGACTCCCAGACCGGTTGGCGCGATCTTTTGCTCGTTCGTTCATTCGATCGCGTTGCGGCATTTTCGATTCTTTGCTTAAAGCGTAAATATTTCAATTTATTTATTGGTCATGCGTCTCTTCGATACCACTTTCTACCCGCTTGTCTGGCAGATGTATCTACATGTGTCGTGTCTTGACCAGCCCCGGATTTAACTCACACACACGCAACCAACTTAAATCTGTGTCAACGGCCTTTGACTTGTGAGCGGCGGCCCTTCTTGTAGTTGGGCCCCCGCCTCGGGCTGCCACAACAGACAGTGGGCGTGCCGCCAGAGTCTTCTCATATGCGCATTTTCACGAACATGAAAATGAAATGAGTGAAAACGGTTTGCACTTTTTCTCGTCTCGTCGTCTGTGTCGCCTCAGTCTGCGCAAACAAAGCCAAAGAGGTGTGTACGACAATTTCAACTGCAGGCCATGCATGACCCGCGTGTATTATTCCCCCAAGGGGGAGGCGTGGGGCAGACACTAGGCATGGCTAGTTGTTGTCTGATTGCCATGCTAAAAGGCTGAAGAGAAAACTATGGCAACGGACAGCTCAATACCCAATACTCCCATAAAAACAAATCACGCAGAGCTGTCTGATCGAAAGTTCCTTACTTCATGATACCCTGTTTTCAAGTAACTTATATCTAAAAGACCAATGGGCATTAAATCAAACAGTTTGTTGGGGATTTCCTTATTATTCTTTTTATTTATCGCATAATTATATCAACCTTCTTCTCTGGTTAAGACGTCCAAACCCTAGACTAAGTTTCGAATCCGGATCCTCCTTAGCCAACTCATCTAAATGAAAATGTTTATAATATACCAATTAATCATTATAATCAGTTTTAAGACACCCCTTAGTTAGTATGCGTGCAGGGTATTTAAAAAGATTTAAAAAAAAACTGTTGCCTGTCGCAATGAAATTTACACGTTTTCTAGCTGCACCTCACGACAAGTCAAACCGTTTGGACTCCAAGTTGGAGTCGAGAAACGCAGAACTAAAAGAAACGTAGTGCGTGAGGTTTTTTAATGGATTGCCCGAAGAAGTTAGCATGCTAATTGGGTTGTATATCCCATGGCGTTGTGTGTAAAGCGACCGAAGCGCACTTAAACACTACACTATAGCCATAATAGGGTTCATTGAAGTTCACTTTCGCCCCAGGGCAACGATTGGACTTTAAAGGTCAGAGTTTGATAGCTGCTCATTTAGATAATAGCTGAAGAATATATTTATGGGGCCGCCAAGATAGTGACTCAATAAAGGTTCCTTTATTGCCCAGAGCCGAGGGCTACAACCTATGCAAGTTTTTAAGTGATTTATGTACGTAACTTTTCGGTGCCCATTAACAGAATTTTGGAATTATATTACAAAAATATGACATTTTGATTAATAAAGTAAAAATACAAAAAATGTACTTCCCATACCGGGAATCGAACCCGGGCCTTCTGGGTGAAAGCCAGATATCCTAGCCACTAGACCATATGGGATATTGTGAGAAGTTTGTTTATAATCTAAAATGAAATAATTTGAATGCATTCTAAAAATGTTTCGTTCGTTCAAAATCAGACTGCATATTAAAAATATCTCTCTATGCTTTTCTATTAATACAAAGATGAATACAAGCTATTTGCTTGCTTTTACTATCCATCTATAAGTTCCATGGTAAAATACAATGCCACACTATAAAGATTCATCGCCATCCGCTGGTGCTACAAATGTTTTCTTTCAATAGAATCCGCATTTAGTTTGCCTGTAACCACATTTATAGTAGTCACTTATAGAGTATCATCATCAAGTGTAGCGTAGAGTGAAATCCAAAGTAAATATCTTGATTGCCGACATTGTATCTACGTATCTCAAATGGTTTATCCATTTGGGAGCGTAATTTTTATGTTTGCCCATTGATGATTGCTCCCCACCTCTTCGACTCTCCAACCTACTCATGATTTTTTATTAATTACCAAAACGAGTCTTTGAGCATTGAGCCCGGTTTTTCGTTCGATGGTGGTTTATTTTTATGTCAGTTCGTGTTAGATAAATTGAATGAATCTCCTCTGGCTGCACTTGAAGCGCACATAAAAATTGTTGCCTGTCAGCGTCCCGTTGGTCCCGGACCCCTGCGCCCGAGCCAGCCAAATGTCTTCCTGCCTTTCGGGGGACCAACTACCGTTGCAACTGTGCTAATGCAGTGAAAATCTTGTAAACCTCATATAATTTACTGACTTCGGATGATGAATCAATCATTGCGTCTGCTTAGCTTTGGCTATTTAAATGAACCGGTTCGCACCACAACTCCCCATATCTCTACACAGCTTGTCTAATGAGCGGGCCACTTGTCTGCCCGCAGCAAGATGAATATAAAAAACTCAAGTCTGATGCGAAGCCAACACTTTCATGACGGGGCAGTCAGCCTGCCTGTCTGCCAGCCGGCCAGTCGGCGGCCCGCCTGTCCATCTCCATGTACATAAGGTAGGGTTAATGTTTTCTCCACGGGTACTGTGAGAAAGTCCGTTAATAAAAAAAACTGCCTACAGTTATGTGGCGCTTGCACGTGTCCCAGCTTACGGCTTATTACAAATTCAATTTATTAATTGGGTTGATGCACCATGTAAATATGATTGGCCATTTAATTAAGCGCAGAAGGCAAACGAACCAGTTAAGAGATTTGCTTGGAGCATGGATTCAATGGGAAACCAGTGTGGTAAAGCGAGATATAAGTTTTGTGTGGTTGACCAAATGATGTTTTCGGGTTTGGGTCAGACGCCGCTGAAGTCCAGTTTCTCCCAAGTAGCCCATTTGCCAGACTGCCCCGTTCTTTGAAGGTTTTGCTTCCACAGAAAACGGGTTCGCTTTCCGAGAAACGCGCTACCATATGGAGTCATACAAACAATAAAAAGTTCCCTCTATAAGCTCAAATTAAACCCCAAAAAAGAAAAATAAAATGTACAAAAAAAGACCGTTTGATGATGTCACCGAAATTTACCACTTACGAGTGCTTCGCTCTTGAAAGAACTGCTAGAATTGCAGTTTGAGACAGTCTATGAGCATAACACTCATATATCATGTGCTGGTCAACGTCTGTAGGTTCGGCATTGCAACTTGAGTACATTCATATTTCAAGGGTCTCCTCTATCTGTCGCTCGCTCTGTCTGTGTAGTCTCATTGGCAAACCTTGTGGAGCGTCATTTCGCTCGCTTCATTTAACATAACTGTTTAGTTAGCTAATGTAATTAGATGAAATAAGTTGTAATTAAATAAATGAAAGCTCAAACTGCAAAGTTTGAATGTGAATGGATCTAATAATAAACTATACCTAAGAACTGGATATGGTTGAGAATTCGAATCGAATCCGAGTAAACCCAGCTGTTGTGAAGGTCTTCAACGAGTCGCCGCTCGAGACTAGCTAATTTTATATATGTATATATATGTATATATATATCTACAAGTTAGGCGAGTCTACATAAATCATCTCGTCTCGTCTCGTCTCTGCTGAGTCAGTTTTAGGTGCCTTTACCTAAAACTAATAATAATTTATTTAATTTTCGCATTGTTCTTGCTTTGATATTACTTTTTAATTTGCCAATCCTTAAGTGCCGAAACTTTTAACTCCCCTTAAACCCCGCTGTGGTTTCAATTCCATTTGCGAATCATTTTTAGTTACTTTTTTCGTGTTTCTTTTGCATGTTTGCAAAATCTTTTAACATTGTGTCAGGTCCAATGTCGCGAGCGCACACACAAAAGAGTTAAGGTTAAGATCTAGACACAGAGGGAGAGACATGACGTTTCTTGTTTTTTGCTTTTATCGCACAATTTGCTCAAGGTGAGGCGCGTGTGCTCAGACACAATGGAAATGAAACAGTAACAGCGCTTGCAAATTGCAATTAGCTTAAGCGCTTTCGATAAATTCATTCGGCGTTTTAAACAACTCTGTAAATATGGAACGCTTACGAGAAGTTAACTTGGGTGTTTATCAACACTGTTAGACTAAATTCCAAATAGGTGGAACAATGGCAATGAAACAGCAAACCGTGTAAACAAGCAAAACATTGGCAATAAAACTTGGGGGCTTTAGCAACACTGTTCTGTCGAAGAGCAGCTGGTGGAAAGTTGGCAATTAAACAGTTATAAAAAAGTTAACTTGGATCTTAAACAACATTGCTAGAGTAAACTTTTGACAGGAGAATATATAAAATCAAAACTGTTCTGTTGCGGAGCTTGTGGAGGAACCTTAGCAATGAAACACTTATGGAAATATTACCACTTTCCATAACTTCGACTTGGCGTGTTAGCCAACACTGTAAATTGGCCGTTATGCATTTGTCTGACACTTGCCGGCATATTGGTCATTAATTTTTAATTACGTTTTTTTTTGTGACACGAAATTACTTTTCAATTAAACATTTAATACCACCATCATCTTCATCAACGTGTCTTGTTTTATGTTGCGTTGTCTTTGTTTTTTTTTTATGTTTGCTTTTGTTTTATGAGTACTGCATTCAATTAAATTAATTGCTTTGGAAATTGAGTTCGTTTTCTTCTTGTTGCGGCTGTCAGGCAAACTTGTTGAACACTGAAATTGATCGGCGAGCGAGCGAGCCTGACTCGGGCGCCGCTCAACTTTCATTTTGTTTATGGGCTTAATTTTAACTATTTATAATAATTACCACGGCAAACAAACCTACAACAAACAAACAACAACAAAAAAAGCACACTTTATGGCCTGTCATTTTTTTTATTTAATTTTTTACTGTTGCGCGTGAGCGGGCAGAAAGTTCAGACACAAGAGTCAGAGGCTGTGCGCCGCTGAACTGACCAAGCTACCAAATGCCAGCAACAACAACAACCACTACAACAACGACAACAACAACAGCATCAACCACAACGTTGTCTTCTGCTGATCTGCTGAACCAGCGGAGGCGCCCCACAAGTCAACGCCTGACGCCTAGTTGACCCCAAAAAAAAAACAGAGTTGGTTGCTTGTACTTGAAGTAGTTTAACTACTTGAAATCATTTGTGCAATGCACCCACCGAAATTCGAGTGAAAGGGCTACCGAAGTGCACAAAGTTGAAGCACCTAAAATAATTTGAGTGCGGTGCTTCAAGTAGAATGCCATAAAATTCTTCATATCCAATATTTATATGGGTGTAAAATGGCTTAAACTGGGATATTATCAATTCCTAGGTATTCCTCATAGTATTATCCATACTATTATAGACCCTATACTATACAATGCATAGAAATTTAAGAAAAAATGGCTACTAAACTAGACAACTGGTTGATCAATGAATGATTTAAGTGCGGTGCTTTAACTAGGATTCCATAGGATTCTTTAGTAGGAAGTAAGGTGAAAGGAGAAATTTGTTTTGGTATAGTACAAATTAGAAATAATCGTAATAGAAGAAGAATATATGATAAACATGCAAAAATGTAGAAACATGTTTTTAAAGAAGTAAAGAAATTTGTACAAGTATAAAGAGAATTAGTAGATAGGTTAGAGAGATAGTGATGGGAAATCCTCTGGTGGGGAAATTGATGGCCTGTCCAGCAAGTTATGCAAATAATCATAGCTATTAATGGGGAGTTCGCGAAGTCATCCTGAAAGCAAAGATTTTATTAAGAGGGTAGAAAGTGCCCTGGAAAATACATGGTGCAATCTATTGTAGTCTTTGCATAATCTATTAAAAATGTTATGCATAGCGTTATATGTCGTGCATGTAGGATAAATGGCGATCATTCCTGGCAGGGCTGAACGAAGCAGAGAAATGAAGATGCCTCAACAGAAGAGCAAATTCTTTATCGCGAACAATCAACTTATGGGTGTAAAGTCGCTTAAGATAGAGGTTTTGGAATATAACTGATCTAGCATGGATCTTTCTTGTATACTTTTTAAGCTAATGCTGAAAATATAAATGTGGGGAGCTGAAGGCAAGACAAAATCTTTTTAAATTAACTAAAGTTTAAGATTTTGTTTAAATTTAAATAATCCAAAATGTTATGTGCCTTCAAAATCAATATATTTGTGCTGTGGTTCTTTATAGATCTGATCTTCAGAATAGATCTAAGCAGTTAAGACATATATCTTAAGGCCTAATTTAATACCACAAGCTCTTATCTAGCTTAACCTTTTAAGCCTTTAACATTTAAAAGAAGCGCTTCTAAAAATGTCTCTGACAAGTGTAACAAAAAATTCATGGACAACTGTGGGATTTGGGTTAAGAATTAACTCAAGCCAAACTCATGCTAATTTGTTTAAGAACTCACTCGGCATGACATGCAAAAAATTCGACTGCTCTAATCTAGCTGAGTAAATAAACCTCAGCAAAATCAACAACAGCTGAAACCTAGCATCTTTTTGTTAAACAATAGTTGTTGCTAGGGTTAACAAAAATAAAGTTGTGATGATTTATAGTCTTTAGCTTTGGGTTCAGTTATCTCACGGCTATTATAAAGCCAGTTGGAGAGCTTTTTTCTTCGCTGTGGTTTTCCACAACACTTGTTCTCTGAACCTCTTTCGACAGACAGAAATATCAGATTTCCAGACTCCACTTCGCACACCTCACTTCTTTGGACAGCAACTCGGCTGTCAGCGTCTTGTTTTTACGGCCCGCCAGTGTGTTTCTTTTGTGGTTTATCTAATTGGGAAATTATGTTGCTACCAGTATCTAGACAGAAATGAGTTGATATTTAACCTACAGCCAGAGTACGTGCTACAAATTGTGCAACACGATTTAGTGCGGGGACGGCATGAACCCTAAGACATTGTTGGCGAACATAAAAAATAGGATAAATAAACTCAAACGAAAGGCCGTTGGCTACTTTCGCCTCTAAAAATCTTTCAACTGCCTCTGATTTATGTAGTTGCATGTAGTTTACAGTGCACACGAATAATTTGGTTGTTTGACGAGCGGTTTGGAGGACTTAACGATGGAGTTTTATATATATATTTATACTTTGTTTTTTTTTTTCGTCAGCTAATCACATGTTTCCGTCCGTAGCCCAAATGCTTGCGGTTGGTTGCAAGTTTTGCGGTTTGTTGTCCAGCTTTGCGCTTTAATAACTTCATTGTCAATGCAACAAACGGGTGCACAAAGCTGCAACAACTGCAACTGCAGCGACCATAACAAACGAAACATGGGAGAATGCGGAGGAGCTATGAAATGACAACGACTATAAATGTACCCTGTAGGATACAAATGTTATTATTTGAGAAAGAAGCAATTACTTGAACAGAGCACATTTTGTTAGTTGTTATGGGAAGAATTTTAGGTTACGGTTTCGAATATAGGATATGTATAGAAGTTTGGATAAATATAGAAGATAGGAAATAAATATTAGATATTTTTCTAGGTAATTTCAAAAGGCAGTTGTATAATATTTATACAATTTATAAGATTATATTTCATAAAATTAATGTATATATTAAGATAATTTCTTGACACGGATTCCAATTTATAAAAACTTTTAAAAGATTAGCAAAGATACCAATCTTATAAGATATTCGGAAAATAATAGCTTGAATAATTAAATACATATTTGTTAAAGGACTTAAAATTATAATTTTCGCTTCCTTTTGAATATGAAATTTAAGAAGTTTAAATCGATTGAAGAAAAGTTGCACATGTTACATACAGAGTGTAAAATGATATGCCCCCATTAAATACAGGGTATCATCAATAGACTGCAGTGAATGTAACAAACAACAACAAAGAGTGCAACAGCGCTTGACTTCTTTTCTAAACGCTCATTGTGCATGCTCAGCCCGCGGCCGGATTGGACCTGATCCAGATGCGGATACGGCGGCGGCGACAGCGGCCACCGGTGCCAACGACTGTGGTGTCCACACGGTAGTCAATAGCGATGATATCGTGATCGTGAGCGTCATCGCCTGGCAGATTTATGGAGAGTGAGCACAAGGAAGCGACTTGCAACCGCGTGGAAGAAAAAGAGAGTTTTAAGAGGCGCGGGTCGGGTGAGGGTGGGATCAAGACGATTTCACAAATCAGAAACGCAATAAAAAATGTCTTCATTGAGATCATCATCCGCCGGCCCGAGTGACTGTCTGGCTGCCTGCCTGCCTGCCTGGTTGGTTGGCTGGCTGCCTGGTTGATTGCTTAGCTGATCTTTAGCTACAGGTTTTATGATCGCATTGCTGTGTTGCGATTGATGGTGGGTAGTTTTTATGTGACCGCCAGTTCAGACAGATCGGGCCACAAAGCTGACTTTGCCATATTTAGTTCCTAGCCGTATTTTTTGTTTTGCTTTGTCTTATAGTATTTATGGGTGCATGACTCCAAAGCCAGCGTCATCGTCGTCATCATTACACCCGCACAAGTGGGCGCCCAGCTGCTGTGTCCCCTCGAGTCCGGCAGTTTCGCAAAACCTTGATTAGATTAGATCACAGACAAGACGAGAAATAAAAGAGATGGAGAACTAGCGCTTGAACTTCGCCCCAGTCGACAATCATTTATCGGGCTATTTTTACTGCAGATGAAGATAAAAAGGCAATGAAATTTCTTAGAAGTTTGTATATGCTTTTACCTAGAATTCTATATACAAAAGCAATCGCATATAATTAATCATTGAATTGAGTAATTCTTAAATTAAAGTTGCGTGATTTATGTGCATCACTCAACAAATTGGTTGCGAGCCGCAAGAGAACCTTTAAGACAAACAATCATTGTTTCTTACTCAGCACACGTGACAGCTACTCTAAACGAAGGGAGCTTTAATGTGCTTTCACACAGACACAACTCACCCACGCATTAAAGCTTTTAAATGCAGCTGCTTCACAGGGTTGTCTGTGCGCATTTCAAAAAGCTCACTAATACATGGAAATCTGCTACAAAAGCCCTACATTGTTCAATCGCTGACACTAAAAAGAAACCCCAATAGAGCACTGCCCTTAATCAGGGCGTGTCATATTTAATGTCATTGAAAGCTTTGTCTAAATCCGTGTAATGCCGCTTGACAAAACTCAAGACCGCAGCATAACAGACCCAGCCCAGAGAACATTTACAACAACAACAGCAAAAACCACACAAAAATTACACAGACAAATTTCGAAATTTACATTGAATTGATTTAATTTATGCGCCGAACCGAACTGAACCGAATGCTGCGCGGCGAGTTGATTAGAAACAGTTCACGCCCGCCCCCCCACAAACATAATAAAGTCTCCCCCCTGCTGGCATATTTGCTATTATTACAAAAGTTTCAAACTATTTCAAACAGTGTTCCAAAAATGTGTCGAACCAATTGCCAGCTGCTTGCAGCGCGATGAATCAGCGTTTGTTGTAACTCTTACAAGGCGCAGAGAAAAGCGAGAAGGGAAGAGCAGAGAGAAAACATGGAAATGAAAAGCTATTTGTCTTTGGTTTGGCATATCACAAAAATAGATACATTCCCACGCCCACGTGTCTATTTCTAGGTCTACTCTCGATTGTATTGTGGGTTATTATTACTATTATTATTATTGTTATTATGGTTTCGTGGCATTGCATTGTGTTTTTCTGTTGTTCGCTGTTTCACAGATTGTGCAATTTGGCGCGTTTCCCACTTTTGCTTCCCTTTTTGTTTTCTTTTCGTTTCGTTTCTTATCTTTCGCTCTCATTTTGGGCACGCCCCACATTGGGGGCGGCACTTTCCATTGCAATTTGCTGCCTTGTGGCATTAATTTGTGTTATTTTAGGCTGCTCTCTTTTGTAATTGCTGCCACTTACCGTTGTTCCAATTCCGTGCATTCCCCTCGCCAAATTTTCTGTTTGGCAGCGTTGCCGGTGTGTGTGCCGTTAGTTTTCATTGTTGTTGCTGTTTTTATCTTCTTCTTCCGCAACATTAATGGCGCTCACTTTTGGTCAGCCACACGTCGACTTTATTTTATACCCTGCAGCAGTTAGATCTTTGGTTGTTTCGTTTGCAACAGACTTTCATTAACTATATAGAGTATGAGTATGTCGTATATTTGCAGGCATCATTCTGAATGATAACATTATAAGTGAGGTCCTTGAAAATTTGATGATTTCAATGTGTTTTCGCATACCTTTTACTTTTCTACTGGGTAGCTTCTAGTCAAACACTCTCACGTAGAGCATTTATTTATGCATACACACTGTGTGTAGATATTTATATTTTTGCTTTTTATAAATTTTCATTTTTCCGCAACACTAAAAATAACCGCACACAAACGGCAACACACACGCCTACATTTTATTATGTATATAAAGTGTAAAATTTATAAACTTTGCGAAATTTGCACAAATTTTTCACTGAGCAAATATCATCACCACCTGCTGTGAGGATGTCACAGTGGGACGAGTGTTGGTGAAACAAAAATAGGTATTTGCATGGAATTTGTGAATGAAATGGGGCAGGTCGTCAGTAAAAGACAACATAATAAAAGATGTTATCGCATCAATATTTTAAAATATAACAAAATCTAATTTATTTATTAAACATACTAAATAAGCTTATCACTAATAGTAATTAATGAAGCGCTTTCTGCTTCGACCTTTGGCGACTTTCAATTTGGAAAAGCTTATATCTAAAAGCTTACGTTGATGTAAAGTTTATTTACTATTTATTAAAATAGTTTTTTTTTTTGTTAGCATATATAATATTCTAAAAATACCAAAATTTTGTTTCGTCTTATTAAATTTGGATGAGTTTTAAAATAATTTTCAAAAAAAAAATCCAAATTTCATTTAATTAGATCAGTTTTTAAGCGAAAGCTTTAAATTCTCGATGCGCACCATTTTTTAAGTTATTCAAAAAGTTAATTTCCAAAATCTGTGCTATACCTTGCGCCACTGTGCGACGGCGTCAACGACTCACCGAGCGGTTGCTGCCCTCCCCTTGCCTCCTTAATCTTAGACACCTCACCCTACAGCTGGCTGTGAGTGCTAAAATTAAATATTCAAATTTGTTGCCTTAACATTTGGTTGCGCTCTGGCGCTTTGCTGCCTCTCAAAGCAAGCGGTACACATCAACTTTGGCAATAAACTTACTGATATATATATAAATTTAAATGAATTTATAATCGATTAATATGTGTGTTTTTAAATATTGGTTGCCAAAAAGCAAGTTAGTAAGGTATTAAAGCTAATAGCAAATTTCCGCTGAAGTCTATGAATCACATTTGGTATCTTTACAGAAAACCACTCAAATAAAAATAAATTCACAGATCTCGCGGCGTCATCAAGCTTTTGTTTATGATATGCGCTGATAAGCAATTTACACACACACACACACACACAATGATAGTGTGATAAAAGCTGCAAATTTTGCAAGAACTCGCGTAATAGCTTCCGGTTCAGCCAGGTACACAGCAACAACTACAATGTGCACAAACAGCGGCATCTCTCTCCCAGCGCTCTCTCATCGCTCTCTGACGCGCTCTCTTCCTCTGTTAAACATATGGCAATGCCGTCTTACTGCCTGCTTTCAGTTCTAAACGATTCATCGCCGCGTACGTGCGCGTTTTAACATATCTTTGATTTTTCATTTGATTTGTTATTGTTGTGTCTCGTTTTCCCACTTCACCGCGCTGCGCTTTGATTTTATATTTGTTTATAATAATGTTTGTGCAACCAACAACAACAATAACAATAATAGCTTTAATAAATACGACTACGACAACAATAACGACGATTGCAGCAAACGTTTTCGCTGGCTAAATGCAAACTGTGAGTTGTGTTTAGTTATACCCGCCCCCGCCCCTCTCAGCTGGCGCCCTCTCAGCTGTTGTGCTGCTGCGACAGCGACTGCTGTTGCTTGCGTGACTTTCTTGGGCGCCCACTAATACATACATATGTTGGTACAGTGAAAGCTTTACATACGGCTCGCTTAGCTGGTCAATTTCGTGGACCTTGCTTTTAAGAACAAAGTTCTCGCTTTGTCTGTCTATTTTTGTAGAAAAGTTATTTTTAAAGCAATAAATTGCATAAAATATTGGACTTCGAAAATATAATATATTTGTGATTTAAAGAAAATAAATAAATAAAATATAACAAAATATAAATATGTTTGAACATATGTGTATTTATCTGTTATTCTAAATACATATATTTTGAGTCACTGCTGAACAAACTGTAGCTACAGCTGTACGCTCGAGCGAGCTTTTACTGTACGTGTACAAATGTATATCTGAGTGTAAATGCGCAACGTTTTCTTATCGCGCGTTTTGCTTTACGTCGTCAGGCCTATCAGTTTTCCATGCGTGTGTGTGTTTGTATTTGTATTTTGTATTGATTGCATTTGCACAAGAAGTGGGTTATGGCAAACTGAGCAACAAAAACAGCAAATAACAAGACAAAACAACAACAACAACAACGAGACGAAGAAAATCAATCAGCAAAGTGGCTCAGCACGCAGCGCATGTAATTAACACGCAACCAACTGTTGCTACTGTTGCCTATTGCCTGTTGCCTGCTCCTCTTCTTCTTCTTCTTCTTGTTAACTGTTACACACAGCTGATAGATGATTGTGTCGTGTCATGTTTGTTGTTTTTATTTATCAATGCAAGCGACACAATTACGCTTTAATTGAGTGCGTACGAGCAGCAACAGTTTATAAACAAACATGTTGCAGCAAACCAAATGGAAAGTGTGAATATTAAAGAAAAGAAGAAGAAGCAGAATAAACTCTCGCTCTGCCCGTCTGCACTCTACGTGCGTCTATGCGGCATTTATTTATCGATCGATGCCGTTGCCGATGGCGGTGATGTAATTTGCATAAGCAACAGCAACAACAACATCGACAGCTCAGCTCTGGCAGCAACCACAGCATCTCAACATCTCAGCAGCTGGCAACCACCACGTACATACATAATTTTTGGAGCGGTTTCAGGTTTTGATGCCCACCATTGCGTAGGCAGCGCAAGCGCAGTCAATTTTTGTTGTAAAATACCCTAACTAGTTGTTAAATAGGTCCTAACGACTATGAAATGCCGTTTGTTGAAGTGACTAAGCACAAACACTCGGCTAAGAATGTATATATATTTGTACAAACCCAACTCTAAACGATAAAGATAAATTACTGAATTACTCCATAGGAATTTCTTCGGTTATTATTAAAAAGCGCTCTTAGCTGAGTGATAAATCTTGTTAACATTAGCCGCCTATTCGGGGCTGGCGACGTCAAGTTTTCGATTATGATACCTTATAATCGAAACCTTGATAAATGCTTTATCGAAAGTTAGAGCTTTCTAGGAGATTCATTGCAGAGATACGTTCTGAATCAAAATCTGAAAGACTCCTAGCACAAAACATTTTTAAATATTTTGATGAGAACTACAGATTAGTATTGGGACAAGAATGTAAGCAGATAAGGCACATAAAGATTAACTGAGGCATTAAGAATATTTATTTCTTTCTACGGTGAACCCCAAAATAAAAGACTTGCCCTCTTATCAGCAGAAAATGTTCATTAATAATAAACCTAATTGGGGAACTTCCTGGAACAAAAGGCCAAATTTGAGCGTACTTAAAAGGTTTTTACGCGACCTTCTCAATGCTATATTTTATTATGCTCGAGAACCCATTAATATCGACCTTATCGCTAGCTAAATATGTCCGTATTTTTGTACTTTTCTTTTGAGCTTTTTATTTTGTTATGCTATAAAAATCGGCATAAAGGGTATAATAACTTTGAGCAAATTTATATATATTTATAATATATATATATATATATTCTTGTATTATGAACAACATCTTTATAGAGTATTTGTGTTATTTCGCGTACTGGCCAATCTCTTTAAAATGTTGTTTTAGTCTGTTTCGCCGGCTAAGCGAGCAAACAAATAATAAACAGTCAATTGCCTTAAATGCCGCCACAAGCCCCGCCCACGGGCGGTTGGCGTACAAAATATAAAATTATTATAGCAAGTGCCGATTGATGAGTTAGTCGATACGATTTGCTAATTCTGCTGCGATTTGAGTCAGCAGCAGCTGTGAAATCCAAGTCTCTTCAGACGTCAGCGCCTCCTGTTCCCGCGTCACCCACCCGCCGGCCGAACCGACGCGACCGGCGAGACGAGTGTGTCATGCGGCTGGCCTGGCCTGGTCTGGCTAAAAAGCCGAGAGAGTCGGACGACGACGTCGACGTCGTCGTAGTCATTTGCTGCTTTTAGACAATGCTACAAGTTCCTACACCTACGACCTAGAATTGGCCGAATATGTCAACAGGTATATAGCCAGTATATGTATTTATATGTGTGTACATACATATATAAATTATTATATAAACGTAGACGTCGTTCGCTACTATGCCTATATACATATTTGTTTATCTGTATATAAGCAGCAATATGTATTTTATAGCAATTGAGAAATTCACTCTGGCGCTTTCCACACATTGCAGCAAATTTAAGTTTGTTGTGACATTTTATATTAAATGCAGGCGTGCCACATGGCAACCTTGAAAAAACAAAGTATATGCAAATTAAATAGATATAAAAAAAATCATAAATAAAATTTTGTTTTCATCAAGCTGGTTTTCAACCCTTGTTAAACACGAGTCGCCTCGAACTCGTATCCTTTTCTTTGCCAGGCTAGTCCTCTGCGCCCCGCACCATGTCCCAAAGTGGGCGGAGGGTGTCAAAATTCATGCTCTTGAATTCAAGTTTGAGGCCATCTCTTTTATGCTCAATCACAACATGCGCAGTGCGTCGTTTGCTGCTTGAAATAGGCCAAGTTTGCCAACCCGGGCAAGTTGGTTCCATGGTGTAATGGTTAGCACTCTGGACTCTGAATCCAGCGATCCGAGTTCAAATCTCGGTGGAACCTGGCTTGTAACAATTTTTTTTCATATATATATTTGTAAAACAATTTTTTGACTATTAGTGTTAACAGTAAGTTCTTAATTCATTATGGATTGTGACGCATTTATAATTCATAATGAATATTCCCAACAAATAATCATTTTCGATTTAGATTGCAGAGATATGCATAATTTTATATTTAATTAACAATGTTTAAAGGGTAGCTTGTTGTGTTAGGGCACGTTAACTATAAATCAAATGCCTTACATTAATAATTTGCCTAATTATATAATTTATTTTTTGTGAATGATTAGCCAGCTGCTTCCTCT
Organism: Drosophila borealis; assembly: GCA_035045885.1. Classification (NCBI taxonomy): domain Eukaryota; kingdom Metazoa; phylum Arthropoda; class Insecta; order Diptera; family Drosophilidae; genus Drosophila; species Drosophila borealis. The sequence continues at coordinate 2,715,158 of JAWNOR010000206.1, read as the reverse complement.
TCTCAAACAAAATATACTAAGATAAATAGAAGCTGTCAATGTGTGTATGTCATGTTTATTTAGTTAGGCAACGGGGTGTCGTAAATGTGCGTGGAATTTATTAAATTTAATAAATTTATATAGCAACGCACACGCGGCTAATACATAGCCATAAATTAGAACACAAAATTGAGCAAAAATAAATGCCAACTTAATTATTTAGGAGCAAAATAAACACGCACAATCACACACAGACGCACACACACACTTGTTCAACTTGTGCTTGAACAAACGCCCAGAACGCCGCAAAGCAACCCACACAAGCTGCCAAAGCTAGGCCCAGTCCAGTCCGCAGTCAACACCAACAACAACAACTACAACAACTCAGTCATGTGTCGGTCAGTCACATAATGTTTGTCATTTAGCTTGGGGGGCTAATTTGTAGCGCACTTTCGTTGGCAACATGTGGCAACACAGGCCGAAAACAACAACAATTGACACAGATAAGCGCAGCCAAACTACAAATAAGAAAAAAACAACAAAGCTAAGTGCATTGGCGTTGTAATTTTATTAGATAAAAAAAGAGAGAATCAAATTGTGTCAAGGGGCTGCCTGACAACCAACAGTAGCAGCAGCAAAAACAACAACAAGAACAATACAAATTATATTAAATTAGCGACTATTTTGCACGAAAATGTGTGTGAAAACAATGGGGCGAAGATGGGCGCCAAAAGCCAAATGCGAGTAGCACAAAGCCAAAGCACACAACAACAACAAAGGCAACAACAAGCAAAAAGTTTTAACACGCGTGTAGCGACCGCGACGATGGCAGCGCAGTCGCTGCGCCGCAGACTGTCATTGCCGGCTGAGCGCCCTACACATGCGCGCTGCTGCCGTTGCCGTTGCCGCCGCGCTCAGTCTTCGTTGCCTTTGGCGCTCTCCTGCTTGCGAGCTTCGCGTGTCTGTGTGTGTGGGCGCATAATGAGAATGAGGTTTTCGTACGACATTGAACTCGAAATGTGGGGCTGAAGAATAGCGAGAAAAAATATGGAAACAAGAAAACGAAATTAAAGCAAATATCGTGCTGGCTTTGCTTTACCACTATGTACGTGTTATTGTTTTCTTGTTTTTTTTTTCTGGCATTTTGTTTTTGCTGGGTGCCTGCCCTAAAGCTAGTAGGCATTGCCTTGCTTTTCAACTACAACAACATAAGCAGTAAAAAAAAACCAAAAAAGTAATAAATAAATTTTATTTTTTGCCAAATGCTGCCTGTTTAACGGTATTTTGAGTTCCTTTCTATTTGTTTTTTTGTTCACACACTTTACTAATTTCCCATTATGTTGATTGTTTTTTGCAGTTGCGCTTGAGAAGTTAGTGGAACGAGAAGCGATTGTATTGCAATTGATATAGGCAACAACAGCAAGTTAATAATTGTTTATAAACAAAGAAACGCGTTCACCTACACACACACAGCAACAAAATGGTGGACTATTACAAAGTATTGGATGTGGCACGCACTGCCACCGATGGTGAAGTGAAAAAGGCGTAAGTATTGGAAGGAGCTGCAAAAGATGGCGCTCTGTTAATTACTGCATCGAGTATAAAACAAATGCACAGTGGAATGCAACTTGGAATGCTGTTACGCCGAACGCAAAAAGCTCGAGCTTACGCGCAATTAAGAGAGCGCAAAATGCCATGCTCCGACTCTTTTTTTTCATATTTGTTTGCGCTCTAATAAATCTCTTTCGATCGCAGCTATCGAAAATTGGCGCTCAAATGGCATCCAGATAAGAATCCGGACAATTTGGAAGAGGCAAACAAACGTTTTCGCGAGCTTTCCGAGGCCTACGAAGTCTTGTCTGATGGTAAGCGCAAAATTTATATAGGGTTGCCCATAAGTTTGTGTACTTTTTTTTTTGGAAGTGTAATAGCTGTGGGGCACATTTGAATCTATCCGTTATCGTTGTTGTTGTTGTATTTAGCCCGTAAGCGACGTATCTATGATGCTCGGGCCACGCTGCACAAATCGTCAGCGAGCAGCAGCAGCAGCAGCACAAACGGTTACTATTCTCGATATCGCAGCGGCAACGGTGCATCATCGACGAGTCGTGACTACGACTATGATTATTATCCCAGCTATAGCAGCAGTGCGGCTGGGCGGCGTGGCAATCGCTATCAGGCGTTTACCTTCCGCAACTTGTTCGAGGGCACGCCGTTTCACAAACTGTTTGGTAAAAAGAATCTCGAGACGCATATATTTTGTTTTTTTGAGGTTATGCCATTGTTAACGTTACGAGTTATCGTTTTGTTTTTTATTTGGTTGTGCGCTTTTTGTATACCCTGTACCAATTAAAAATACATAGTTTGGTTTTGTGTAAATGTATGTGACAGCCAATCTGGGGCACGTCCATCTGTAACTATTTTATAGACCACCTGTAACTATATAATAGACTACCTGAACTATATTATATACTATATTTTTCGATAACACTCCATTTTCTAGTAATCGATTTATATCAATTTTAAGTTATGGGTTGTTTGAGCGTATCTAGGAGCTTATAAGAGATGGGGACATAGTATTTGATGTGTAGAACAAGACTATTTCACATTTTGTTGTATTTATTGTTTATATATGTGTCTGATTTCTGGTATACAAGCAGTTTTAAATAAAATTTCAAATCTATCGGACAATAAACACGCAAGTTATTGAGGAACACATTTTTATTATTATGCAATGTATATGCTTTGCTTTTATATGATGTATAACATTACAATCACAACAATATAAAACCTGTGTACAGGGTATTTTGTAGTCGGGCACACTCGACTAGAGCACTCTTGTTTTTTTGGTTTTTGTTATTTGCTGAACTGACAACAACCTTGACGTGCACGACGTTACTTTTTTCGTTTTTTTTGCATAAGCAACGCGCAACTAAAAAAAACCACCCACCAGCCACATAATCAATATGATCCATCGTCATTATCATCGTCAGCATCTTCGTCATTATCATCGTCAGCAGCAGCAACAGCAGCAGCAGCAGCTTGTTCATCATGTGCAATGTTTAGGCCTTGTCTAATTCCCAGCCAGCCAGCTAGTTAATTGTTTGGACTAACAAAAAGCCAACATGGAATTAAACACTTAAAAACAATATTTTTAACATGCTTTCTCGAATGCTTGCAGAAAAGAAACGCCGCATTTACGATGAGTACGGCAAGGATGGGCTAGGGGATCGGGCCCAGAGCCGCTCGCATGCCCGTCATCATTACACGCACGACTTTGATGACTTTGACATTATGGGCGGCTTTCCGTTTGTGTTCCGACCGCCCGAGGAGGTCTTCCGCGAGTTCTTTGGCGTCAATTCGCCCTTCGCCGACTTCTTTAGAGGTGCGTTAAATGCATAATAATATTATACAATATATCATTATATCATCTTATCTTTGACCCCTTGCAGATGCCAATGGCTACTCACAGTCAAATGGCGCCACTAGCAGCAGTCGACGTCATGGCGGACACACTGGCCACAATAGTGTCAACGGGGGCGGCGCTGCTCGCCATCATCATCATCACCATCAGCACAAATTGGCGAGCCCGTTTGGTGCGCCCATGGTCAACTATTCAATGATGGACTTTTTCATGCCCACCAGCGGTTTCACCTCCTTCTCCGCCAGCAACAGTGTCGCCGGCGGTGGCCACCACAGCAACGGAGCCGTTAAGCGCACATCCACCTCAACGGTATTTGTCAATGGCAAAAAACTGATGACCAAACGGTAGGTTGCAGCCAATTTGATTGCTCGTAAATATAGTTTAGCTTGGTTTAGTACATAAGACCCTCCTCCTAACTTGCATGGCCCCATAAGAAAAAACGCAATAGTTTAATAACCTATCTTAGACTTCAAGCTTTTGAATTTTCTTAGGATATTAACTCTGTTAAAACTCTGCCAATTTACATTCGATATTCCTTTTATTGTTTCTTGAAGTGTCTTGAATATTAATTAAGACCATTTCTTCTTTCAACTCCTATTCATTTATATATATGTATATATATATATATCATTCTGTGTTTAAACATTTATAGTTAAAATATATATTTCAGATTGTCTCATGGTTTTTTCTATATTTTTCTATTGCAGCGTCGTCGAAAATGGCAAGGAAACTGTCTTTTCGTATGAAAATGATGTCCTTAAATCAAAGACTGTGAACGGAGTATCCCAAAAGCTCTCTTCAATAGCGAATTAATTAAATGGGAAACAGAACAAGTGGATAACAAGTTATTTATCAAAAACAAAACAAATAAAAAAAAGTAAAAGCTGAAAAAAAAAATTCAATACGAACGCGCGGACATAACAATAACAAAGAAAAAGTCATAAATTTAAAAAGAAAATAAACCAAGAACAAGAAGAAGATAAACGCAGGATGAACGCTTTCTTAATGCTTCGTTGATAAATATGTTTAATGAAATTGTTCTACATTAGAATTTAGTTATGTTTTAATGAAGCCGTTTATTTGGAAGGGAGCAGCAAAGGCGGGCGACGGCAACAGCAGCAGCAGCGACAACAGCAACAGCAACAACAACACCATCAGCAGCAGCAGCAGCAGCAGAAACAAAAACAACAACAACATAATGGCAGTTAATTAAATTACTTGTAGGGCTTACGGTTATTTGAGTGCAAATTTGATTCGAAATTCTGAACATACATACATGAAAAGTTTCGAACAAAAGCCTGAAATACATTTAAATATTAAAGCCGAGGTAGCAAGAGCAAAGCAAGCAAAATAAAACAAACACAACTGAAATGCTAAAAACTCTAAAGCGATTTAGTTGATAGGTTTTGATTTTGGGCGGGTTCAGTCTTATGCTGTTTATTGTATGTGTTAACTCTTTTTTATAGTTATTTCAACCGTTAGTCAATTAAGTTGCCACAATACTTACTACAAAAACCAACAAAAACCAGCAGCAACAAGCAGCGGCAGCGGCTACGCACAAAATGACCAACAAAACGCGTTTGCTTTGCTATTTTGTACATTATAAACAATGCAGAAAATAAATCTAAACAATTATACATACACATACACATAGTTATAATATTAAATTAATGCAAAAACATACATTTCTGACATTGAATGTTTATATTTAATAATTTAAAATTTTTCTTTTATAGTCTGTAGTCGTTTTTTAAATGCTTAAGCTTAAGATTTTTCTCACATAACCTAAAATGAGAACAAAACAAATTATACATATATAAACAACGTATTGAACAGAATGAGACACAAAACAACTAATCATAATCGCACACAACTTAATACTGTGTTTTTAGTAGATCATTCTCAGCTAAAACAAAAATAAATTGAAAAAAAGTAAAGAAAACAAACAAAAAAAACACTAAATATAAAAACATGCGATGTGAATGTAAATGTAAAAGTTGTTTTAATAAAGACAGTTTAAATTGAATATTGAAATGCGCGCGCTGTGCAATTGCCAGCGTTGCCACCTATTGATGCCGCCGATTAATAGCGCTCGCTCGATAGCTGCCAGCTGACGATCGCGATAACTTCTTGATTTCCGATTACTTTCTAGTGTTCAACACTGCGCATTTGCAGAATCGCTGATAATTATTTTTATCAATAAGTGTATATATTTTTATATTTTAAACTGTATTAAAAACATTGCATGGACTTTAAATGGCAGCATACCCACGTGATGATCAAATGAAATGGTACCACGGCCGCTTGACACGCGAGGCCGCCGACGATTTGCTTAAACAGGGTGCGTACAGGAGACACTTAAAAGAATCGCCCAAACAGTAAAAAAATTCAATTAATAATTTGTTTATTGTGCTAATTATCGCAGGTTACGAGGATGGCACATTTCTGGTGCGTGAGAGCAGCACGGCAGCTGGCGATTTTGTATTGAGTCTGTTCTATCAGGTAAATGACGCACAAGTGCTCTAGTTTAGAATGCCCGACTTGCAGACACCCTCTAACTGCTGCGCTTGTGACCGATCGGTTTAAAATTTGAAGGGACCCAATAGCTAGGCTATATAAACTGATATTTGTTGATTTCGAAGAAACTAAAGGTCGATTAAATAACAAAAATTTGGTTTGTGTATAGCGTATGTCGGAGATGACCACTGCCTGTGGCATACATTAGCACTGAACCAATATACCCATTCTCAATGGCTACAGGGCATAACAACAGGTTGTCTCTATTCATGTATGTGTGTATGTAACCAATTGCATTTCTGCAGGGCGAGGTCTGTCACTATCAGATCAGACGTCACGGCGAGGACGCATTCTTCTCCATTGATGACAAGGGCCAAACGAAAATATTGCACGGCCTGGAAACGCTGGTGAAGTACTATCAGCAGGAGCCAAATGGCTTGGTTACCAAGCTATCTTCGCCACTCCCTGGCGATCCGCCGCCGCACAATACACGCAGCCAGGGCGTGACCAACCTGCTCCATCGCGCCACCAGCAAGAACGAGAGCAAAGTGGTCTTCGAGCTGCTCAAGTGTGGCAATCGGAACTTCGATGCCAAGAACAAGGATGGCCAGACGGCGCTGCATCTGGCCGCACTCAATTGCAATGAGGATATACTCAAGCTGCTGCTGAATGCGCGCGTCCAAGTGAACAGTTCGGACTCTTTTGGCTACCAGCCTTTGCATGTGAGTAGAGTCGCGTTGCCAGACAGCTTTTCTTAACCTTTTGCTCTCTGGTTTTTTAGTACGCCTGTCGCCAGAAGCCCGCCAGTTTTATACGCACGCTGATTGCCGCCCAGGCGAACGTGCAGGGACGCAACATTGAGAACGGCTATGTGCCGCTGCACGAGGCGGCCAAGCATGGCAATCTGGAGGCAGTGCAAGAACTGCTGGCGGCACAGGCACCGTTGCTGCCACGCACCAGCTCCGGCGAGTTTCCTTTCGATCTGGCCAAGGAGGCTGGTCAGACGGCTGTGGAGGAGTTTCTGCTCGACTACAAGCTGCCGCCGGCCAGCACAAGCCGCGAGCACTGGTACCATGGCACACTGAAACGGGACGAGGCAGTTGCCATACTCCAACAGTTTGCTCTTCAGCTGCAGCGCAAGCAGCAGGCTACGGGTCAGCCGGTGGACACGTCGGGCTGCTTTCTGGTGCGCTATTCGGAATCGCCCGCAGCGGCGGGCTATGTGTTGACGCTCCTCAGTGGTCAGGTGGCCAAAAACTTTCTCATCTCACAAGCGGATCTCTATCAGAACGGCAACAAGCTGCCCTCCAGCGGGGTATGTAGCCAGAATCTAGTAGATAAATAGTACTTAAACAAATTTTATATATATTTAAAGTCGAAATTTCTGTACATCGACGATGGTCCCTATTGGCCCAGCTTGGAGCATTTGGTGGCGCATTTTATGCGCTTCTCCTACGGCCTGCCGGTTAGCCTAAAGTATCCGGTGCCACCGCTGCCCAAACCGGAGTTGCCCTCCTTTGCCACCATACCGCGTGCCACGCATAAGCAACGCGACAATCACAGTGCGCCCAGCACACCGCTCAGTCCACATCCCAGCGGATCCACGCACCAGGCGCACGTGCCCGCTCTGACCATAACCAAGAAGAAACAGAAGGAGAACAGCAGCTCCATGTTCAATACGCTGCGCATAGTCAGTCCAAAGAAGAGTCTGTTCGATATGAACAGCCTGCGCAAGTCCAAATCGAAGGGCAAACGCAGCGATTCTGAGAGCAGCGTCAGCATTATGGCAGCAGCCAGAGCCAATGAGGAGCTGCAGGCGGCGGCGCCCATGCTGAAAAATCTCTCATTCTCCACGGATTTTAGCAACTTCAATGTGGACGCCGGTGAAGTGTATAATGTGCCACGAAACAATACGCCCATTGAAATGCCGCCAATTGCCAATAAGACTGAGGACGAAGTAGAGTATTTCACCAAGAGCGATGTGGCCATTGAGCGGGAACGTGCCGCTCTACTCACAGCCAATGGCTATTTGCCTACAATGGATGTGCACATGCTGATGGATCAGCCGCTCCAGCAATCGGATGGCAGCGGCAAGCAGATGTCACGCTTGGACTCCCTTATATCCACTGGCTCCACGGAGAGCGAAATGGCGGGCTATTTGCAGCACAAGTGCAGCGGCGGCGCCGGCGGTGCCATTGAACTAAATAGCACCGAGCTGGAGGCGGCCAAGCAGCGTTTCCTAATACATCACGATCAGCTGGAACTGGATAGCGAGATTGGGGCTGGCGAGTTTGGTTCCGTGTACAGGGGCTGGCTGCGGATGCCGGGCGTGCAACCAGTGCAACGTTTGGAGGTGGCCATCAAGACGCTGCGCGATGAGACGCAGCAGACCCTCAACAAGCAGGAATTTCTGCGCGAAGCATCCGTCATGATGCGTCTGGAGCACAAGTGCATAGTGCGTCTAATTGGCATCTCCAAGGGGGATATGCTTATGATGGTGCAGGAGCTGGCGCCTCTGGGCTCCATGCTGCAGTATATACTCGATCACAGCGACGAGATGAAGGTCAACTACGAGCTGAAGCTGTGGGCATCGCAAATAGCCTGCGGTAAGCCTGTGTTATAGATGATGCACTTGCTCCTGCTAACTAAACGTGATTATTTCCTTGACAGGCATGCATTATCTGGAGACGCAGCATTTTGTGCATCGCGATTTGGCCGCTCGCAACATACTGCTGACCTCCCGGCAGCAGGCCAAGATCAGTGACTTTGGCATGTCGCGTTCGCTGAGCGCCGGCAGCGATGAGTATCATTTCACCCAGGGCGGTCGCTGGCCGATACGCTGGTATGCGCCGGAGAGTTTCAACAATGGCATCTTCTCGCATGCCAGCGACGTTTGGTCCTTTGGCGTCACATTGTGGGAGATGTTTGCGCTGGGCGCACCGCCATATGGAGATATAAGCAATGTGGATGCCATCAAGCTTGTGGACAGTGGACAGCGTCTGCCGCAGCCAAACATATGTCCAGCGTACATCTATGCGGTGATGCAAAGCTGCTGGAACTATCATCCCAGGGAGCGGCCCACCTTTGCCTATCTCATGGAGTTCTTCAGTCGCGATCCCGAGTATCAGAATCTACCGGAGCTTGTGCAATCGGTGCATATCTAGAGCAACTACTCATCCTCCTCCCATAAACGTGCAATTTCTTTTACACAACTCCATGTATTCATTGTTGGCTTGGTTGACTCCAGATATCTAACGTATTATTGTTTTTGTAGCTCACATCTTTCCCAGCATATCCAAGCTGGTATCCTGTGAGCTTCCTCTATATATCTGTATATCTACTTGTACCATACATATACATATGTATTTTATATCTATGTGAAAAATTTGTGTCAAATAGCGAACAAGTGCCTTACATTATATTATAACAATTAACCGTTATGCAATAAAATTTTGTATGCAATATATTTAAGACGTCGCTGTCGACAAGGACTATTTATTTAATATTTAATGATGATCTTCCTTTCCTATAAGTATAAGCTCCAATTGCAAATCAATGGAGTTGGTCCGAACAATCTTAATGCATAATGTCCTTTTAAAATCGGCAAGGATATGGCTGGGTTAGAGCTGTTTTTTCGAAAAAGGACGCTTTGTTCTATTTATCTCAAAATCGACCATAACTTGGCCATTTCCAGGACTATCTGCATGTCCTTTAGCCAAAAGAAGGCCCAAGTCCTGCCAATTCGGAGTGTGCAATAATAGGAACGAAAAATCCTTCAGTGAACCACGATAAAAGGACTTTTTTGCAAAAAGAAATTTGCTTATAGCTCGGCCGTGTCCTTGCAGATCCTGACGAGTCCTGTGTCAAAAAAATTGTATGGACCAGGACAATCATCTAGCCAAAGGACATCGATATCGTTGTTGTAGTTTCTGAGATATGGCTATTTTTCTATAAAGGACATTATATTTTTAGCCATATCTCGGTCATATCCTTAAGGATGTTCGAAGGATATGCCTTTTTGAACTCGTGGGAAGCAGTACTATCGATTGGCATTTAAGGATTTACAGGATTCCACCAAAAATTGCACCCAAATTTCTCCTAGGGGTTTGTCGCAAAATTGGCAAAAATCCAAAAAATCCGGGCTAACTCGGCCATTTCAAGGACTATCGGGATGTCCTTTGGTCAGTAGATAGTCTTTGTCCTCCAGATTGAGAATTGACAATCAAAAGGACGAAAGTCCTTCAAACAGCTGAGATGAAATGCCAATTTCGCTAACAGAAAAACGCTTATAACTCGGCCATATCCTTGCGTATCCTGTCGAGTCCTGTGTTAAATTAATTGTATGGGTCAGGCCTATCATCTGACCAAAATTGGTCAAAATTGTCCTAGTAGTTTCCGAGATATCAAGGATTTTCTGTTTTTGGCCTGTTTTCATGCGGCCCGCGACTGAAATTTTGACAAGTCCTGAATTCTTAGATGACCCAATAATATTTTAATGCAGATCATTGCAGCTGGTCCTAACAATACTAATGCACCAAGTCCTTTTCAAATCTACAAGGATATGGCCGAGTTATGGCTATTTTTCTCTAAAAAAGATCGGCGGTCAAAAAATTTCATTGCATATGCGCAAGGGGCAAGCCGTATCGTTAAATTATTAAATAAATTGAAAGTAATCGCGTGTCCCCCAAACATAAATTCATTTTTTTTTTTAACAATTTAAACATTACTTTTTATTTTAGAAAAATAGCTTTTACTCTCCCAAATGATCTCGGATCGAAGAGAATACACTTCCAGGTACGCCTGTATGGGAGTCCGGCATACAATGTACAATAATTTTAATATATAGATAATCAATATTTATTTAACTCAATTTACATTAATTCAATCAACGAAGACCAACAAATATGCTTAACGATAGGTCATAAAGGAGGAGCTGTGGATGAAAGAGAATAACTATTAGATGGAAACACAATTAAGTTGCCGAAAGCTGACTTACCCGCCAAAGGTGGACTTCTGGTTGTTGGTGTTGCCAGTTTGAGCCAAGTTGCCGAAGGACAGGCCCCCCGTGTCGGTGCCGCCCAGCGTTTCAAAGATGTTGCCCTCCGGCGGTTTAGCGGGAGCACCAAAAGCTGGCGGTGCTACAACCCCAGAGCTGGCACCAAACGAGCCAAAGCCTTTGGGACTGCCGAATGTGGGTGCGCCGCCAAACGTTGGGCTAGCCCCGAAGGCGGGACTGCCACCAAATACGGGCTTAGCGCCAAAAGCACCAGCTGGCGACTGAGTCTGCTGCTGCGGAGAGCCGAAGCCCGACTGAGCCACTGAGCCGCTGCCCTGGCCAAAGCCGCTGCCAAAGGCGCCTGGTGTGGTAGTTGTTTGGGCAAAGCTGCCAAAACCACCGGAGCTGCCGCCGCCAAAGATGGAGCCGCCTGAGGCAGCTGGCGAGGATGTATTTGGAGAGCCCCCAAAAATAGACCCTCCACCACCACCACCAAAGCCCGATGCCTGTGGCTGCGCGGCGCCAAACAAATTGCCACCACTGCCAGCAGTCGAGGACTGGCCAAAAACGCTCTGACCGAAAACGGAAGCCGATGGCGCAGCGGCCGGTGAGCTCTGTGCGCTGTTGCCGCCGCCAAAAATGGAGCTACCGCCTCCGCCAAAAGGCGAAGCAGCCGAGTTGGCAGCGCTACCAAAAATGGAGCCGCCAGCAGCAGCAGGCGAACCAAAGCCGCTGGGCTTGAGGGCCGCAGCCTGACCAAAGATACTGCCGCCCGAACTGGCAGCAGCAGCAGTAGGAGCAGCTGGCGCGGCGGCAGGAATGCCAAAGGGGGAGGGGCTGCCCGCAGCTGCTGCTGCAAAAAGGCCGCTGGGTGGTGCAGCTGCGTTGGCAGCACCAAAAACGCTCGCTTCAGGCTTGGGTACATTGCCAAAAATATTGCCAGTGGGCGTGGCTACTACAGCAGGAGCAGCGGCAGCGGCAGCTACTCCAAACGGACTGCTGACCGTTGTGGCGGGCGCAAAGGCATTGGCAGCACCAAAAATGGAACTGGATGTATTGCTCGTAATGGATGTGGCACTGCTGGTGGCTGTTAGTGCGCCGCTGGGTGTGCCGCCTGCCGTGTTCAGGCTGCTGAACGCATTCGAGAAGGAAAACTTGCTGCCTGGCGCAGCAGCTGCGCTCGTTGTGGTGACTGCGTTGCTGGCGGCGGCAGCAAATGTTGGCGCTGAAACTGTTGCTGCTGTCGTTGCAACTGTTGCTGTTGCCGTTAAAGTCGTGGCAGCTGTTGCTGCTGTCGCCGTTGTCGTCGTCGTTGCTGTTGTTGCTGATGTGTTGCTGCTGCTGCTGGTGGTGGTGGTGGTGTCTGCCGCGCTGACGCTGACTGCTCCGCCAAATAGGCTCTTGCTGCCATCACCGCCTGCACCCAAGGCTGGGAACGTGCTGTTGGCGCTTTGACCAAAGCCGCTAAAGATGTTGCCCGGTGCGGCATCTGTGGATTACATAAGCTCAGTTTAATCAAAGCCTCATTCTGATGCAGTGCATCAATATCAGACCTGCTGTGCTGTCCTTTGTCTGCGGCTTGCATATATTGATCGAGCCAAAAAGATTGTCAACGGGTGGTGCACTGCTGCTCGTCACAGAAGCAGCCGAAGAAGTGGTGCTTATGGTGCTGGCCACGCTGCTGGTGCTGGCCGTATCGCTGGCTGCGGCGGGAGCAGCAGCTGCTGTCAAACTGGGCGTGTGCGTTGGTGCGGGTGTACTGCTACTGCTGCTTGCAACGGTATCCGTGCTGCTGGTAGCTGTCGTCGTAGCAACAGCTGGCGAAGCAGCTGCGGGCGCAGCTGTAGTGGCAGCTGTTGGCGGTGCAAAGGGTGTTGCGCTGTTGCCCAGCGAGGAGCCAAAGCCGCCGAAGCTAAAAGTGGAGCTGCTGCCGCCAATGGTGTTGCCCGCATTGTTGCCAAAGCCAGCAAATGTGAAGGGTTTGGCAGCTGGCTCTGATTTGGCTGCTGCGGTAGCTGGTGGTGCAGTGGGAGCTGGTGCTGCAGTCCTGGCAGGCTCTGCAGCTGTAAGCTCCACAGGTGCGGTCATATCCTTTTTAACATCCACAGGCTTAACAGACGCTTCCTTGGGCGGCTCCGGTGCTGCTTTAGGCTTGACAGATTCCACGCTAACATTTCCAAAGCCTGAAAAGAGATTGGGCGCAGGTGCTGCCGTAGTCTGTTGCTTGGGTGCCGCGGTTAAGCCACCAACAGGCAGCATTGGCTTTGCGCCACCAAAGCTGAAGGGTGAGGTGCCACTAAAAAAGGATGTTGTCGGCTTAGTGACCTCGCCCGCGCTTAGTGTCGTTGTGGTCACCGTGGATGCAGTGGTCTTAACAAATGGACTGCTCTGGCTGAAGCTAAAGGTTGCCGGCACAGGCGCAGGTCCCGCAGCGGCGACAACGCTCACTGGCAAGTTCTGCAACTTCTCCATGGCAGCAACAGTTGCTGCGGGCTTGGAAGCGGTGGGCTTGGCCAGCTGTGGTCCTCCAGCTGCAGCTGCAGCTGCTTGAGTGGCTTTGTGAGCCACCGCTGGCTTGGCGCTGGCTAGAGGTGCAGTTGCTGCTGCTGCCGCCGCTGCTGTCTTTTTCTTGAGCTCCGCTTTCAGTTTAGTCTCCAAAATGACTTCAGACTTGAGACCCACACGATCTGGTCGCTGTGGACTGATTATGTGCACATTGTGCTGCTGCAGCAACTGGCGTATGCACTGCAATTTCTGTTGCGACAGCTTGGCCCGATTCGTTTCCACCACCTGGTTGAGGGTGATTGAGAGTATGGAGTCAGCTAGTGTGTCCACGCTGCGGTAGAGGGAACAAATAAGTCCAGACTAACCAAATGGTATATATTGTATATACTCACGCCTCATTAGTGCGCACGCGACTGGACTCCTGGTTGAGCAGCGCGGACTGCAGCAGTCCGCGTTCCTTGAGCCTGGACTTGATGTTGTTTTGCGTGATGCGCTGATCGGATGTCATATTTTGCAGGCGCGTCAAACGCTGATAGATGCCCTCCAGGCAGGGCATATGCATTTTCGACTTGGAACTGCGACGCAGCACATCCTGATACTGTTCCCACTGTGCATCAATTTGCTGCTGTGCCAGCTGCAGCTGCGCCTCATTGGCGGCCACATAGCTCTGCAGGCGCGACAGCAGACGACGACCCGCCGCATCAAAATTGGTGGAGGTCATCAGGCGGGTAATGCTGCAAAGAGGCAACAAATTTAAAACGATTGGATTAATTAGTTAACATTTTAGAGAATTAAATAGCTGCAAATCGAATAGGTGCGCAAATTATAGACGAAGGGAGTCTCCCGTCCAGTTGTCTGTCTGAATTTCCATATGAAGCTAGAGATTCAAAACCTTGGATGTAAACTCTACTATAAACATGTCTTGAAGTTCAATTTCTTCAACAGTTTTAGATCCATGGGTATATATACCCTATATATTTTTGATCAGGACAACAAACATAGTCGTTATAGCCGAGACTAAGGTTAACGGATACAATATCAAATAAAATATTGTTTTTGAAAGTCGAGAACTCTTGATTTTTTAAGGACACTTACTCTGGTTTTCTGTAGACCTCAAGCTTGGCACGGCATTCGGCCATCATGGCATAGGCTTCGCTAAGCGTATGACGCAATCCCTGGACATCCAGCTCAAAGTCAACATCGTTGGCCTGATCATTCAGCTCCTGTAGATCCTCCAAACGCTTGGCATAGAACTTAATCGTGGAGGGTGACTCAATCTGCGCGGCATTTACAATATTAGATGCATATAAAACACGTTGTAAATAAACTTACCTGTGAGAGCAGCGCTTGGGTCTGTTGCTTTTGCTGTTCAATTTGCTCACTAAATGCGCTGATCTGGACATTCATGATCTCCACAATGACATCGTCAACTTCCCCAGCGCTAAACTCCGAGTTCTTGCTTGCAGCCGGCGGCCTTGGACCAGCAGCTGGAGCGGTCACCACGGGCGTGAAAGTAGGCGGTACCGTATAAAGTGGTTTGTTGCTATTGGCCTTGGTTGCAGCAGCTGCTGCTGTCGTTGTAGCCGATAGCGATGCAGGAATAGGAGCAGGAGCAGAAGCCGGCTTGTCCATTGCTTGGTTGGTAAAGCTGGGTGTATTATTGGCAGCGGGAAGACTAAACATGGAACCAGTTGGCGGCGGCACCAAGCTGGGTGCGCCAAATCCGCCAAAGCTGGGCGCAGGCAGCGGTTTAGCTGGAGCGGCGGCAAAGTTTAATGGAGCAGCGGGAGCGCCAAAAGCGGGCGGCCCTTTGTTACCCACATTGCCGAAACCAGCAAATAGCGAGGGCGGCTTATCCTTGAGGGGCGCGGGCGTCGACGTAACAGTATTGGGTGTAAAGGCAAAGGAAATGTCCGAAAGCGCAGGCGTGCTGGCTTCCACAGCAGCTACGGTCGCTGGAGGTGCAACTGCTGCTGGCGGTGCTGGTGGCTGCTCCTCAGCGCTCAGTAGCGCATCCAGCGCACAAAATTGTCCTGACGTATCAGCCAAAGGCGGCGGCGGCGAGCAAACAGATGCAGCACCCGGTTGTAGATTGAGAAAATTGAAGGCGAGCAAAGTGCCATCGGTGCCCAGGACATGCACCATGGGCATGCTGGGCAGCAGCTGCTCATTGATGCTCAGCTGATGCGTACTGGAGGTGTCATACGCAAAGCCCAATGGGAATGTTTCATCCTGGGTAGCCTCGCTTAACGGCATCTCAATGCGCGCCTCGTCCAGCAGCGTCAACTGCTGCCAAGTGGGCGTATCACCCGCCTCCGTGGTGGCTAGGACGCCCACCTCTACGCCGTTCGCCGAGCTGACCAACAGCAGATTCCATTGGGGCACATGCGTGAAATGGAACTGATGATTGCGTGGCCCGTTCAGGCTATAGCAAATGTCATAGTAGTTCGTATAAGTGGGCACGCCCGCCTTGGGTGCATTTATAATATACAATGCCGGACTGCAGTCCTCGCCATGCTGCAGATAGACAACTGCAAACTGAAAAGTAGACAGCCAGTGTACGGCAATCGTATCGAAGGGTGCATCGTGCACATTGGGCGGACAGGCGAGCGTCTTGGCGGGTGTCAGATCCGGCTTGAACTGCTGCAAACGACCGCCGGGAAAGCCCAGCACCAGCTGCTTTCCCTTGGGTGACCAGCAGCCGCATTTGATTTGCTGACTCTTGTCCAGCGAGTGAAGCTCAAAGTTTCCGCCATCCTTAAGCACATACATGGCCAAGCCACCGTTGCTAAGCACCACAGCCAAACTGTTGGGCAGCACGGGATTCCACAGCAGCTGCACGGCATACACATAGTCCTCAGGGGACATGCGTATGTTGTATAAAACGCAGGGCTCTGGGCTCATAAAGGATTGCACTGCATAGATGAGTAACAGACTGTTGCCATTTGACTGCGTATAGTTAATGGCCAGAAGATTGCCATCGGCGCTGCAGGACATGTAATTTGGTATGTTGGGCAGCGGCACGAGACGTGCTAGCGGCTGCTTACCGCACGTCTTGGCAGCGGCTACATCTTTGATAATTATAACTAACAAATAGATAGAATGGATGAGCATAGTGTGATCGCAGCATAACAAGCAAAAAGCATAAAGTATATGTACCTCTAAGTTCAGGCGCATTGGGATTGCCGGCAAAAAGTAGTCCACGGCTGCTGGAAACAGCCAATAAATTCACATTGCTGCGCGGCTCGCCGCATTTTCGAAATGCCACAAACTTGTCGTGCAATTTGAATTGTATCTCCTGCAATATCCACACATAACAAAATCAGTCAAAATGTATGCATACATATATAATCCTAAGCCGATTTGCATACCTGTGTATCTTTACAATTAGGTGCATTTTGCGCCATTTTTTCGATAGCGGCGTCGTCGCCTGAACACGTGCTGCGTCGCTTTTATGGGCACGCTGCAAGTATTTTCCAGTAAATAAACGAATTTTCAATCACTTAAGTTAAACATAAAATAATGACACTTCTTTTCGCACAAAGAAATCTAAAAAATTGACTAACCAAATAAATTTGCAAACTTTGCGTTGCTGCTGACTCGCAAAACAATTGATGGTACTTGCGTTAATATCGATTACAATCGCCACTTTCGATAAATTATAAATAAATTATTTTCTATCTAAGTGGCCACAAGTGCAATAATTAAACTGTACAGTTATTTAATTAGTACATGTACTTCTTGTTGAAAATTAATTCTTGTATTAATTTGATGTGACAGCAAATTCAAAACCTTTGCACCAAATCGCAAATTTGTGTTATGCTGGCAATGCCGCACAACAGCTGTTGCTAATTGCTTATCGAAAATCGATAGCGCATAGCTACACTTTTCGCGATATATACACATCTCCAGCTGTGTTGTTGTTTGTCTGTCTCTGTCTGCGTTTTTGTTTAACAAAAGCATTGTTCGCGCGCGCAATGCAGCAAAAAACTGCACTAAGTGGTCGCAACGAAAACCAACAAAAAATGTAGTTAAAAAAATTGGGCAATTAGTTATTGGAGTGCTGCGCAACACGGTGCTACGTCGTTGTTGTTGTTATCGTTGTAATTAGCAAACGGAGAATCACAGCAACCAACAAAAAAAAAACCAGAAAAACATCGTAAGCGTCAAAATTTGTTTGTTCCTTCAACGAGTATACACTAAAAACAAAACAAGCTTAACTAGAACGTTTGCAAATTGGGAGAGTTATTGTGCAAGAAATTTCAGCGACAAGGTGAGCACCAGTTACAGAAAGAAGTCAGCTTATTGAAGCGCAAATGCGTGTTACTTCATTTGTAATTGAATTTTCATTTATTCTATTTGTCAGCGACAGCGGCAGAAGCAGGGGCAGAGCAGCGTAACAGAGGACGCGCAAAGCTTTCAATATGATCAGCAGCTTATTTTCACGGCTAATAATGTGAGTAAGAATCGAAAAAGAATCAGTTCTAGTTCGCTCTTTGGCATGCCGAAGATTTGATACTCTCGCAGAAGTGCTTTAATTTATTTGCTAGCGGTAATAATTGAAAGTGTTTAAAAGTCAACTTGATTTATTATCAATTAAAATGTGTATATGTGTTGTGGACGCTAGAAAAGTGGACTTTCCGTGTTTCATTTTAATTGCAACATATCAATAATTGTGTTTTTCTTTGACAAAACTTATTTTTAATTTTTGAATATTTCTAATTTCGGAATGCGTAAAAGCCATTTTCAAGAAGTTTTCTTAAAAAAATAGTAATAAAATCAAAATTAAATAGATAATTCCCTCAATTGACAAGTAAAAATTACATTATTAAATTCTAGTAAACTGTGTTATATTAAATTCTGCAGCTATGCAGTTGTCCTTCTGTATTTAGGCACGTGTAAATAATGCCTTTTGTTTCTATAATTATTCTACTTATATAAATTACAAAATTCGCAATGAAAACTAATAATTACGCAATTAACTTTGATAATGTAGAAGCTATTGTTACTTCGAGATATAAATATACCGATCTAATGGAGCTTACAAACTCGAAAGAAGCTTAATATGTATATCGTTCCAAATAACTATGGAGCCACACAATAAAAAATGTGAAATCCTATGAAACAAGTATATACTTGTTACATGTATGATAACTAAATCAGGGTACACACTGCGAGAGTATATTTAAGAGGCCAGCAACTACACCAACACACACGCACGAATGCGTTGTCGCTTTTGTTGATATTGTCGTGGTTGTTGTTGTTGCTGACCCCCAAAAAAAGAAAAACTTGTGAGCGAGCAACTCTTTTTTTTTTGCTGGAGTTTTTGGCCTTGCCTCCGTAGTTCGCTTAATTTGTTTGATTCTGCTTCCTAATTGTGTGGGCGTTACGCTGTGATTCCGTGAGCGTTGCCAGCGCGAGTCAATTGTTTGTTTATTAATCAGCGCCAAAAGTTACCGTTAGCCGCTGTGCAGCGTCAAAGTCAATTTGAGCGGGGCGCCTTTTATGGCGTTTCGCGCGTATGTGTGTGTGTGTGTGTGTGTGTCCGAGGTTGACGCACTCGCCTTGCCGCCACATATATGTATATATATATATATTTATAAGTCATACAGACACCTCAATGGAGACTAGTCTAATGTTCCATGTAAAACACTTGCCACTTGTCGGCGAACGCCAGACCAACTCCATGCAAATTCTTTGTGTTTTGCTCATATTTATAGCGTCTCCAAGCGCCAAGCGCTGCTGCTGATCAGCTAATAGATTCAAATATATATAATTTGTTTGTATTTCTCGCTCACATTTTGGGCAAATACGTGCTGCAATAGAGCGCAGCAGCTGCTCTTGCTGCTATTAATAGTTGAGAATTCTATGCCATTTCGCATTAGACGCTCTCGAGCAGCTGCTGCCCGAATAGTCTTTGCGCATCGTTTTAGCAACTAGGAACGAGGCATTTATCGCTCGCTCCGGGCAATGCGTCGCCATGAGCCGGCCTAGCTATCTGCAGGAGCAGCTGCTCTATCAGCAGCGCCAGCGCCCAGCTAATATTAAACGCCTACGTCAGCAGGCGCTGCCCATATACGGACGCAGCTATTCGCTAGAGGAGCAGGCAGCAGTCGCGGCTGCTGGCAATTTTGTGCCCGTCTATCCAAAGTTTATCTATCCAGCCCAGCAGCAGCTGCTTCAGCTGGAGCAGTTGGAGCTGCAGCAACAGCTCGGCCTGCACGATTCGCTTAACTCTTTGAGCAGCGATTTTACAGACTACGACTATGAGGCACCTTTCATTGTGGAACAGCCAACGGCAAATGCAGCACCAGCTGCCTCCAATGTGGTGCAGAATCTGAATGCTCTGGGCCGTTTCTTGGAGCTGCTACAGCGTTGGCCACTGCCCCGTCTATCCTTCAATACGGCCTGCATTTGCTCGCTCATCATTATATTTATAGCGCCCCGCACCTGTGCACAGAGTTTATTGTTTCCCGCTTTCAGATTGTTCTTCGGCACTCTATATCCGGCCTATGCCTCCTACAAGGCGGTGCGCACAAAGAATGTCAAGGAATATGTGAGTATACAAATTTTAAATCAATCAGTTTTGAATCTAATCATTCTAAAATGTTTTGTTTGATAAGCTATAAAACTAAAACAATTTAGACTTCTGCAACTTTTTGAAGTCCTTAAGAAGGTTTAAAATGTATTCCATATTAGCTTGTATCATAAGAAATTGCCAGGTTCTAAGCTTAAATTTACAAATGAAGTGATAAATTATGATAATATTTGAAGTATGCTTCTAAAAAAAACAACACAACTCTCTACGAATGTTAATTATTCCAATCTCCCTAAAGACGAGTTTCTTAAATTTTATGTTTTATATAGGTCAAATGGATGATGTACTGGATTGTCTTTGCATTTTTTACATGCATTGAAACATTTACGGACATATTCCTATCGTGGTTCCCATTTTACTATGAGGTCAAAGTGGTAATTGTCTTGTGGCTGCTATCGCCAGCCACAAAGGGCAGTTCCACATTGTATCGCAAGTTTGTGCATCCCATGCTGACAAGACGCGAACAGGTGCGTTCATTAAACATATATCATATATACATATATAGATATAATCACTCTCTGTTCTTTTGACTGGCACAGGAAATCGATGAGTATTTGAATCAGGCACGCGAACGCGGCTACTCAGCGGTGCTGCAGCTGGGATCTAAGGGTGTTAACTATGCCACAAACGTCATCATGCAGACGGCCATAAAGGTAACTAAAACACATGCAGCAACAGCTACAGAAACAGCAACAAAAACAGCACACACATAACACACACGCACACATTCACATGTACTCGCACACACGCACAACCAATTCATCTGGCACATTTTTCAATTGCTTTTACAACAATTTGCCACCAGCGTCGTTGCATAAAATGAAATGAGCAGCAGACAACAGCAACAGCAACTGCCACCGCCGCAGCAGCCGCAGCCATCGCCGCCTTAAAAACGCCTCAATTTCTGTATAGAAAATGTTTGCGCAATGTTTTTCTTTTCGCTCAGTGCCCCCTTTTTGGTGCTCATCTCTCATCAACAATAACAACAACAACAACAGATCTTCATCAACAGCATCTCTCGAGCAGCTGGGGCTGCCGCGTGCCAGACGCGCGACGACATCGTCATCATTTTGTTCATTGTTTTCATTAACTTTAAATATCATTTAAACAAACAAATAGTAAATACTTATATGTATGCTCTCTTTGTGCCATATGTTTGTTTTAGTTTATAGTTTGATTAATTTTCTCTTGTGTGTGCAGCGCTTAATAGAAATACGTTAAAAGATAGCCAGATTCAAAGCCATGTAGAAATACTATTTATAATAAAAAAAATGCAGAGTACAAGCACATCATCTATATAGATTTATATAGTATACAGAAAAGAGTAGTTTATCTAAATGTAGCACAGATTTGGGTCTCGACAACCAAACAAACAAATTGTTGCCTTAGTCCAAAACTCAAGTATGTAAACATTTCGGATTGCAATACAATTTGTTCAAATGTTTTCTTGCCCGTAGATGTTTATACGTTTTGTTTTTTACATTCCACAAGTGGAAATACTCTTTATAAAGAAATTGATTCAGTCTGTACGGCTCGCAAGCTACATACAAAGAGCATTAATCATCGTCGTTAACCCAATGTTCAGGTCTTTGTGGTTACACACAAAGCACTTATATGTATATATTTATATATATACATTATATTATATATTTATCGGTGTCTATTCATGGCAGAATTTCTTTGTTAAAACGCGTGTCGCGTGTTCCATTGGGTCAAGTAGCAATGAATTTCAAGTTGCCATAGAATACGTTTATTCCCCACTTCCTTGTCATTTAGTCTAAGCAATTTACTGCTCCAGTGAAATGCAACATCTCAACTTCATATTTTATACAAATTTCTTAACTTGATGTCACTTTTACGGTTTTTTTTTCAAATTATGTACTCTTAGTTCATATTATCATATATACTTTATCAGCAGCCACTTATTTAACGACTCATCTATCTTTGTGTGTCATGCTTTAATTTAGTTTTTTCAATTGTTATAAACATTATGATAATATTGTGTACCTAAACCCAGACGAACTTGAACATCTCTTAAACATCATACCTTGTATCTCATCTAATGCAAGGGCACATTTACATTTATTTGTTTGTGTTACCATAACTTTTACTATCTGGTTAATTGTAGAATGGATTTATAATATACATATATATCTACCAATTTTTGACTGCAATACAATAGTTCGTTTTTTTAAGAGCTTGGTCAAGATAAACTGAAAAATATTCAAAAACTCTTTTGTTATATGATATTGTTCCGTGATCTGTCAGGTCACGTTTTGATCAGTTTGTATCTTTTACCCTTGCTTATTATGTACTCCAGATATTAGCTATATAAATCCAAGCCCATTCAAATATAACAATTAGGTATTCCATTTCAATCTGTATTTGTAATAGTAAATACATGGAAGCCACCAATTAGTTTGATGTCTAACGATATCAGTTACAAATATAGGGAAATATATACATACAATATGTGTAAATCGAGTCGCTAGAGAAGCAAATTGCAATGCTGATATTTTTGCCTCTAGGGTAGGGCATATAAATAGATGGGGGATTGGCATGCGCCCGACCACGACAACTCGTTACCCAGTCTGACTGTCTGTGTGTGTGTGTGTGTGCGTGTGTGTGTGTGTGTGTGTGTGTGTGTGTTTGTATCTGCTGCCCTCTTTTTAATTGCACTTTATTTCCATACATATATTTAATTTTAAATTTAAACATCCTTTGCGCTGCCTATTTTTATTAACGTTTTTGTTTTTCTCCTTTTTTGGTTTTCTCACTTACGTTTCTTTGCATTTGACTTACAAAAATAAAACGAAATGAACACCTGCACCGCCTGCCTAATACTAACACCCGCGCCGCGCCACGCCACGCCCACCGTCCAGACCATACAGATGGCATCGCCGACGACGACGGCCGAGATGCGCAGCCTGCAAAACTCACAATCTGCCAGCGAGCTGTCGCGGGATCACGACTTGCTGGACGCCAGCGAGCTGCTGCTGCCACGTTCCAGCTCGCTGAATGTGATTGAGAGCTATGCTGACCAGCGCATGGTCATCACAGAGCTGCACGAGGAGATGGCCATCTCAGAGCTGAATTACAGAGATGCGGGCGCTGCACGTTTACGTGATATGCCCGTCCGCAAGACCAGAGCGAACAGAGCAACCGCTGCCACAGCGGCCACAACGGTGACCAAGCGTACCACACGTGGCGCCTCCAAGAGCAAACAAACGGATTTGCTGTGCGGCGACGGCGGCATACGTGGACGCCGCAAGCTGCGCGAGGCCACGCCCGATGTGGACGTTGAGGGGGATTAGTTAGGGAATCCAAAAAGCAATCGCATGATACTCAGCAAATGCAAGCACAAACAAAATTAAGCGAATTTTAATTTTTTTGCACACGCGACTCCTAACCATGTCGTCGTCATCACCAGCCACTATATACACCTAGTTAACATAGTTATTATTTGAATACATCATTCTCTCTCTCTATATATATTTATACATATTTTTAGTCTGTTTAGTTATAATATGCAATTGATATATATATATACAAAAAAAAAAACAACAGAGCTACAAGTCTCTCGCTTTCACTCATCCGTTAAGGGCGGCGGCAATTTGGTGCAGACCATCAAGCGCAGCTACAGCCTCAGCGATCTGAGTGAGCCCGATATGCATCGCACCCAGGATGAACTGGACGAGGTCATGATGTCGTCTTCAACATCAGTGATGATGCGTCCCCAGCCAGCGCGACTGCTGCGCCAGCGCCATCAGACGCCGGTGGGTCGTTCCGCTAGCGGCACACGCCACTCGACTGGCATGTACTTTACCGAGGTGGATGTCAGCTCCAGCTCCGCTGCTGCTGCTGCTGCGGGCAAACATGCTGGCGATTTCAAGTGAGTTTAAAGTCGCATTGTTCTGCTCCATCAATTTAACACAGCTCCATGCACACACAGCTACAATATACGCAGCACGGATGACATCAGTTCGGGCTATTCCAGTGCGGAGCCGGTTAGTGCCCCCCTCGTCAGCGGCCTAAGTCGCACCTCATCCATGACAAATGCTTCCAAGGGCCGCGTGAAGTCCAAACGGAACGAGGTAAGCTTTGTGCTTTTACTGTAGCCGAGGTGTTTCCTAATTTACTGAAGGATTGGGCTGGATTAACAAATTGTTGGACATTTTTATGGGGCATTCCGGTTTTTCGGGGCACTAATCTTAGCTATATGAGTCTGGATTTCTGTTTGGATTTTAATTAATAAAAAAAATCAATAACATTCTTTAACTAGAATGAATTAGATATTTAGAAGCACCTCGGGCTAACTGTTTGACTCTGTCAAGTAGCTATTTAATTAGAGTTTCCTAATGGATATTATTGATGATTCGATTAGCAAATGCTGGAAGATATGCGCGCAGAGGTATATTTGGAAAATGAGCGTTACTTTCAAATGGCCAGAGCGCATCAGCTGGAGAGTAGTGCTCAGAGGCATTTGCAGATTGTGGAGAGCGAAGAAGAAAATGACAGGAACTACGTGGAGGAGGAGGAGGAGGAAGATGAGGATAGCTTCTATGAGGCAATGACTGCATTAGAAACTGTTGAAAGCATAGCTCCAGCACAGAGCATAGACTCAGCGGACAAAGAACTGCCTCTTACAACGGACGAGCCTGCTGTAATTGAAGAGCCAGGCGAGAAAATGGAAACGGAGGAGCTCAGCGAGAACGAAGAGTCTTTTAAGGAAGCCCTGAATACAACACCAGCTGATGCGGAAATCAATTCGGGCGCCTACCAAATGAAATCCATTGAAACAGCGAACAAAATAGATGACTTTAAAGCACTCGTGGATCCCTTTTTATTGGTGGTAACCGAGTCCAAATTGGAAATGGAAGAAGCAGCAGAAGCAGCCAATGCTGTAGATGTTAAAAAAACGCAATCCGTGTCACCACGCGAATTGGTGGCTACGCTGGAGGAGATCAAGCACAGTTTTCGTGCGCAATTGGAACCGGAGACATCGCCACTGCGTCCCAAGGCACAGCATGGCAAGGGACGTGCACCGGCGCCGCCTGTGCCGCCTTTGCCGCCACGCAAGGAATTGCGTGCAGGTGACAATCTGAGCCTCAACTCTGTGACGTCCACGCAATCGGAGCGCAGCAAGTCAGGTATCGGCTATCTATTCAAAAGTATGAAAGATAATGTGCTGCGCAAAGCTAATCAGCAAACGGATGAGGCGCTCAGCGGCAGCTCAGCCAAAGAAACGTCAATTTGATGTAAGCCACAGACAGCTACGAGGCTGAATCCCCGTACAGCTCATCCAAGTGTTAATCGCATCGCTCGTCTCTGATCCTAACTTACAAAAACCCCCTCGTTGCGCATTGTACAGAGCCTTGTGTTGCCTACTAACAGAAACGTTTTGCACTTTCAGCATGTTTATTTTTGTGTTAGTTCTAGGCTTAATTATAACTAATATACGATTTTGATTTCTTTTTCAGGACAAATCCATGTCCGCTAGCTGCACCACTTTGCCCCGCAGCAGCAGCAGCCGCAAGGCGGACAAGACTCAGGCAACGACTGCTTCGGGCCAGGCCAAAGCGCGCATCAAGCTGGAGAAGTAGAGTGTGCATCTTAAATCTACCAAATTAGCTGATATATCTATTAATCTATATATGTGTATGTAATCTCTATTCTTATCGAGAATGTCTTTTAAATTAGTTGCTCGGTGCTCAAATTTGGCCAATGTGTGTTAAGCGTGTGGACGGCAATGTTAAATGAAGGAAAACAAATGTAAACCTCATGTTTTAGTTTAAATTGTAATCTAATACTGATATTATAATAGTGATCAATATTATCATAACTAGAGTTGATGATTGTCTTGGATTTTGTTTGTGATTCTGTTACGAGTTCCCCTTTGGAAATTTACCTAGCCGATAGATATTGATATTCATTTCGTAGCCACGTCTAGTGTAAAGTGATTGTCCTATGCTACAACCAGGTTCTAAATGCAACTATAGTACTAACCAAAAACAAAATGATCTATCTGAATTAGAAGTTTAAATTCAATGCATTGTAATGGATAATTCAATAAAACTTAAATATACATATGTAAATTATAGTAAGATTCTTTTTTATAGAAATGAGAACAGATTTGTGTTCCTTAAAACGGTTTTCTATCTGAGCACGATATATTTTGCACAGAGAAGATACATCTCCCGCCCTATAGAGCGCACTTGCCCGTGTAACCCTCTCTTTCACACTTATTTACTTTAGTTTGTGGACATGCAGATATGTACATATGTATTCATACACATGTGTACATACATATGTAAGTAATTACTTATCAAAAGCATCCATGCTCAGCTTTCAAAAACGTGTAAGTATTTCAAACATCGCATGTGATAAACTATGAGTCGCCCAACTATCGCATAAAATGCTTAAATCAATTATATATACAATATATGAAAATAAATAAGATTAATATTTTATAAGCAATTAGCTTGAAATGGTATTTTAAAGTGTTAATACATACATATGAACGTATTATTTTCCTTTTCTACTTCTTGTATTCCCAGCACTTGTGGTTTACTCATTTAACAAATCCGATATCACACCTCACAAAGAATATTAAAAAATCTTGGACTTTTAGTACTTTAAATATTAAAACTAAAACAATACAAGCATATCAATTTACTTAACGTTCCCATGTGATCGAAGAAAACTTCCAGTTCCAGTCTTTTCCAATCGTGACTTCTGCATATGCACAAGCTCCGCATGTGTGCGTACACAAACACACACACAAGTTAATACTTGCTTCGTAAGTACAGTGCATACGAAGCCAGTCTGCAGTTTAGGTGCCACCAGCAGCTTTGTTCAACTTCTCGAAACTTGCCGTATGGAGTCGCACATGCGCAGCAGCTGATGCGAATGCTCACTGACCTTGACCCTCAATCGGCAGCGAGAGAGCGCAGACAACGGTTGAACACGATGCGCATGCAGCCAGCCGGGCGAAACTTGTTGCCAAGTGCAGCAGTAAAGACCACGCAGTCGAGTTGAAGTTTTGCCCCCCTTCATAACAGCCCTCCCCCAAACCACAAGCGTCGCCAGCACACCGTCCATACATATGTACACACACACACTTATATTTGCGTGTGTGTGTGACGCTTGCAAGTTTTCACCATTAGCAGCGCATAGCGACGACTGTACTTTGCTTAAAGAAGCAGCACATAAATACATATACACGCAAGTATATGCTTTATTCCCACGTGTGTATGTGTGTGTGTGTGTTGTGCGCCGATATACTTGTAGGTCTCGTTGCACAAGGAAGCAAAGCAAAGAAAGCGGCGTACAAACACACGCACATGCACACGGCAATACGCTAGAAACAATGGCAGAATTTTTGCTTTATGTGGCGGCACCTCCACCAAGCTGACTCAGTGACAAAGAGAGTGAGAGCGAGCGAGAGAGGGAGACAGCCGGCCGAAACCATCAGCTGCCGCGCCATGTGTTCGCGCAAAAATCAGGGGGGCAGCTGCTGCATCATTTGCCGGCTTAGAGAACGAGAACTGGTAGCTAAACTGGTTAGCGAGGGGGAAAAGGAGAAAAAGCAGGCGATCTGTAAAAATAAAAAAACTTAATTTAAAGTGAAACACATATGTATTGTGGGGTTATTATTATTATTTCTTTTGTCTCAAATCAGCAGCTCCAGCATTTTAATTTACAATTAAAAAACAATCACAGTGATATTTGAATTTTTCATCATCATCCTCGTAGTTCTCCTTATTTTCTGTCTCGGTCAAGTGAAAAAGGTTTTACATCTGAGTTTGTCTGTTTGCTCATCCTCATCCAGCTTTTTGCTTCATTTTCATTTCTCTTTGTCATCTTCTAACTGCCTTTGTTCTTGTTTTCGCTGTTGTTGTTGCTGCCAGCTAGCATAGCTAACCCGCTAGAGATCTTGCTTGTTGATGATAGGTGAAGTGCAAAAGCTCGCCGGCCGCAGCTTTGTTGAGGAACATGCCTCTCTTTCGTTCTCAATCGATCGCCTCATTGCTCCTACTTTACTTTGTTATTTATCTTCTGCGTGTTTGGAACTCCTAATAGGATACATTGTAGTACATACATACTTTTATATATTTTTACGAGTTTTTTTTTTGTTTTTGTTTAAGGTAAATTATATATTCTTATATAGTTTTTTCTTCCATTCGTTATAATTGTAATTAGTAAATTCAAACACGTTTGCAGCATAATAATAATAATAATATAGTTGTTGCTATTGTGGTAGTAGCTACTAAAATACAACGTCTGTTTCTTCTACTACTGCTTCCAGCAGCTGCACAGCGCCACCAGCGCTATCGTTGTCTTCTCTTCTCCCAGACTATTGCTGTTCATCGTGCTTCCTCCTAGTTGTTGCTTGTATACACTGTTCTTCTACGACTGCAGGCTCAGAGCTTTGGAATTAGAGATGTGCTGCTTAGATGATGGTTAGATATATATGTGTATGTATGGATGTGTGAGTCTGTGTGTGGGTTTGTGTACGTGTGGTTGTGTGCTTGGGGTTGTTTTTGTGTCTGTTGATCTTGACTTGGTTTAACTGATTGGTCGCTTCTTTTTTTTGCGTTTGCGTTTTGCTGTTCTTGTTGTTGTTGGCTGGCAATTGATTTTTTCATTATATATTTTTTTCTTTTCATTTTTTTATTTGACAAAACATTTTCGTTGATTTCTCAGAGAGCGCTCGCGCTGCTCTCTCCTAGTTCCGTCCACCCTTCTCATCGCATTCACGTCTCAGATGTCCACTCTTGCCACAGCCATAGCAAGTTTTTGACGTCTCCGGGCAGTTCTTGGAGATGTGTCCGGTGCGGTTGCACTTATAGCATGAGACATTAGCTGGCCCTGTGCCGCGCTCGTTAACCGCATCGGGGCAGTTGCGCACCCAATGACCGGGCTTGTTGCACCTGTAGCACGTCGGATTATCGGCCTGGGTGCAGTCCTTGGAGATGTGGCCAACACCGTTGCAGCGGTAGCAGCGCTCCGCCTCCTCGGGGCACGCGCGTGCAAAGTGCCCAAATTGATTGCATTTGTAGCACTTTTCACGATTACGACGCATACCACCGCCGCCGCCGCCACCACCTCCATCACGCATGCCACCGCCACCCGGTCCGCCGCCTCCTGGTCCTCCGCCAAGACTGCAGTCCCGAGCAAAGTGGCCCGGCCGGTTGCACTTGTAGCACGTGGCAGACATCGACATTGTACTGTACTTGAGTTAATTAGATTCTGTGTACAACTGTTAACCACACGTTTCGTATCTCCGACACACACACGAGCTGAGCTGCTGCCTGCACGAGCAAAACTGACTTGCGTTAAATGCAATTAAACAAAAACTACAGGATATGCGAAATTCGCTCGCCGTAGTTTTTTCGACGCCAAAAATTAAAATGGCTACCGCACAAAACTAGTACAATGGTATCGCCAGAAATTTGGTATCGAGTATGGAAAAATGCCGCTGGCCAGTCACAGAAGAACGTACACACAGGGATGTTTTGATTACACAATTGCAACACTGCAATTCCACGCGGTATACATTGGTACAAAATACTGGCAATATGCTGCCAAATTTCAATTTGTACAAACGCCCGCTCAAAATGTTGTGTATATGTATAATCACTGCCTATTTGAGTCAAAACAAAAAACTACTTTGTTTCTAGATAACATACGTTTTTATATTATCGTTGAACTTACATTTAGATTTGTTTTGTTTTGTTGGCCACTTGTCCTGAGATCCCACTTCGCACTGAAGTCAATTTATCTCCCAAGCAGATTAGCAAAATTTTCTTCGGTCTGATTCGGCTGCCTTTTGTGGTTACACACGACAGTCGTTCGACTGATTATTTCATAAATAAATAGTCTAGAATCACTCTAAATAAGTTTGCTTTTACTGCTGCGCTCGCCCCACTGTTCATGGTTTAGTGTGCTGCCAGACTTGTCGCCGGCAGCCTTGCCATATGAGCGTGCCACCACGAGTTGGCAGCCCTTAAAACTCCAGCAATATTTTGCATCCGTGCAATGTATTTCGGTGTTTTTACCAATAATAAACTCACGCTAGTTATGTGTGCAAAATGTTAATTGTTTTGGTAGTGATTGCCATACTGAGCCAATGCACAGCCACGTCTACAATTCACATGCCAGTGACGACTCAGGACATAATTGCAGGTGACGTGTTCTTTGAAATCATTTCGCCGCAAGATCTGGAATACACCTACCGATTGCGACCGGCCAAGGACTTTGGCGTGTCCTTCACACAAAAGCTGGAGGGTGTGCCCATGGTGCTGGCCGATCCGCCCGAAGCTTGCCAGAAACTACGCAATGCCCGCGAGATGCAGGGCAGCATTGCGCTCATGGACAGGGGGTAAGTTGGGTGTGGGAGGGTGGTCGGCCAAATGGTCGTAATCAAAGTTTCCAACCTATTTATAACCTATCTGCTTTATCTATAAACAGCGAATGCTCGTTTCTTACCAAAACGCTACACGCCGAGGCCGCCGGTGCCGTTGGCGCTATTATCACCGAATACAATTCAAAATCGCCCGAGTTCGAGCATTATATTGAGATGATACACGATAAGACGAATCGGGATGCACAAATACCGGCTGGCTTTCTGCTGGGCAAGAATGGCATCATTATACGCAGCACACTACAACGGCTGAAGCGTGTCCATGCGCTGATAAATATACCTGTTAACTTGACCTTTACCCCGCCATCGAAAATCAATCATCCGCCCTGGCTAGGCTGGTGAATCCAGAAGGAAGACAGCGCACAGGTTCAGGATGCGCCTAACAAAAATCTGAAACCAAAGTGCATACTTAGTCAGCGCGCGCTTTACATGAACTTTAAGCGTAGTTCCGTATTATGTTTATATATATATACATGCATATTTTTAACTAGGCTGCAAACCAATTGAATGGGCTTTAAATTTTTAGTATTTCCAAATTTACCCAGTGAAAGTTTACTTTATGACTCGTAAATAGATAGACTCGTTATATAGATATACTATTGTATCATATGCATTTAAAATCAATGCTTTATATTGGAGCAACAACATTATTTACCTGTAATACTATTTCTATGCCTATAGAAATTCTAAATAAGATTTGTTACCAGCATGTTAAGTATGTAAATTAAAATTTTGCCAATTAAAGCTAATTCCTTGCTAAGATTATAAAATACAATATACAGCCAAACGGTTATGATTTGTTATTAAATTAATATAAATATTTTATTAGTCATCATTTTATGTATTTTAAACTTACAAACATGCGCAGCTAAAATGATGTATTCTATTTTTTCAACATTTACAAATGAATATATTTTCAATGTATTTAAATATTATATTTGTGGAATGCTCTTCGAAATGGTTTGCAGCCTTCTTAATTATATTTGACTAAGCAAAAAAAAAAGAAAAACTGAAACTGAACTGAATTTAAGTAGCTAAATTGTAAACAAAAGCAATCCCTTAACAAAAAAAACAAAAACAAAAAATGATCCAAGCGTAATTTGTAAATAAAATTGCTAAGCAAAAGACAGTTGGTGAAGAATTGTAAGTTAAACCAAATACTATGCATAAATCTTTATTAAAGCTATAAGTAAAAATATGTAAGTCAACTGCTGCATGTCGAGTGTTCACTGTATCAGAATCTGCCCAGGGCACTCAAATTGAGGCACATGCCCAGCGTGAGCACCACAATGGTCACAACGAGTATGGCAAAGCACAGATAGTTGGACTGGATGGGCATGCGAAAGAGCTTGGCGGACATGTCCAGCGAGGAGGCGAACAGCAGCGTTGAGTTGAGATCCTCGGCGGAGGTATTGTGATATACAAATGGACGCACTCGTATCTGATGCCCGTTGGCCTGGGCATTCTGGCAGACACGCGTCACGGAGCCGGCCACAAAAAATGGCAGCAGACCCAAAAATAGCCACAACATGACGTTGGCAATGTTCAATAGCACCAGCTTCAAGGCGCAGTAGTGGAAATCGAAATCCTTGAATAGATATACGAGTCCAGCAAATGCATACGCCAAATTCATGACAATCAGAAAGCACACGGGTATGGACACATGCTGGTTGACGCGTTCCAGCAGCTTTCGAAACTCAAGAATCTCACGCATCCAGTCCAGCGAGTCGATGGAGTGCATCAGCAGCTTGTGCGACAAGGTCTCCAGATGCACGCGCAGCAAATAGCACTCAATGTAGTAGCTGCTCAGAACAATTACCTCCACCAGATCCTGCAGCAATATGGTGCACAACAGGCAGACGCGCAGGCACAGCTCCCAGTCGCGCAGTGCATCGGCCAGCCAGGACACCTTAATGATCTGTGCCGGCTGCATGATGACCACACAGCAGGCGTAGCCAAAGAGCAGCAGCAGCAGTGTCAGTGCCACGCCCAGATATAGCCAGAGCATGCGGCACAAGCGTTTCGGTTTGGCTGAGAGCAGAAATACACGCTCAATGAGATTCTGGAGCTGCTCGTGCTCGATCACCTTGCAGACGAGCACCGCGGAGACAAAGCTCAGCAGGTTCAGGGCACTCGGCACCACATATCCAAACAGCAGCTCACCAATGGTATTGGGCGTGCTGGAGGCGGAGGAGGAGCCGCAAACATCGCTGTTATTGCCATATCCACCGGGTCGTATGTCCCGATAGCTACTGAAGCCACGATCTCCACTGGAAATGCCGAAAATATTTTAAATTTTTGTCATCTGTCATCCAGGTCGCCCACTCACCGATAGCCACACAGATAGCGCAGCACATAGCCCGCCAGGAGCACACACAGCACCATCAGAGCCTGGACATAGCTGCAGCAGGCGCGCACATTGCTCATGTCCGTGGAGATGGGATTGAGCCCAACCAGTGTTAGTATGGCCACATACGGACGCAGAAACTGCAATGTTTTTTTTTCTTTGTTATTATTGTCAATTTGTACAATCGATATAAATTTCAAATTGTTTTTTTATTTTTGTTTTTAAACATTATTTTTGAAAATAGTCTTTCTATATATATTATTATCCTTTGAAATATATTATTTCTATATAATTATTAATCGTTGCAATATAATTTTTCAATATACATACATATATTATAATTCTTTGAAATTAAGAACTTTAACATTGATTACCACCAAAAAAAATCAATATATAAATTTTGAATAATTAAGAATTTTTTGTTACAGATATCGCGCGGAAATTAGCAAACTTTACTTTACTTAACAAAATTCAATTCCAATTCAATACTTAATACAACAAATATTGATTTGTATATATTTAAAATGAATATATTTATGTAGATCCGGGTATCACAAATTATATATTCAAAAAAAATTCAACTTCTAATTTCGGAACAATATTTTTTATTGAATGTTTATATTTGGATTGCAATCATTTTACATATATGTATGTATCTCCTGATAAAAGCACAAACAATTCACACATTCAATTCACATTTTTCACATATCCCCTGATAAAGGCACAAGCAATTCATACGATTTTGACTATTCCCATAAAATTGATCATCCTTAAGATGATTTCAAGATACTTATTATATATATAGATAATTTTTGTTCTGATTCTTTACTATTTATTTATTTATAGAAATGTTCCGGGTAAGGAAGCATTGTGTAGGCGTTGACTTATCATATTCACAGTAATTAAAAACAACAACATTTTTATCTGTGCGGTCTCCGATTAAAGTAACAGAAATCACGGGGAGTAACATGTATGTATTTATATTCACTGTATTTTTTTTATTGTGTAATTATTTCCGCTATTCGGCGACTATATCAATTGCGTACTGTATTACATGTATACATATATAAACATTTATGTGTATGTGCGTTTTTCTTTCTGTATCCGCGATACGTACCTTTCGTTTGCAGTAGCTGAGGATCGCCGATGTCGGCTCATGTTCGCCCGGCTGCTGCAGTTCATCGTGGGTGGCACCGTTCAAGCGATTGATGAAACAAAAAGAGCTATCCGCATTATTACGATACATGATAATCGCAGACAAAGGGTTTACATGCAACGATCACAATAACAACAACAACAACGAGAAAAACGGCGACAACAACAATAACACAGGCGCAAGCACACACACATAACGACGCGACGGCTCTTGCTGCTGACAGTGACAATGACTGGAACTGGAGCGAGTGGAAAACGATCGTCGGTGCTGGCGGCACAGCCAAAACTGAACGCGATAGCGAGAGCTTCAATGCCAGTGCGAGCGAGAGCGAGTGGGAAAAACTTACGAGCTCATGAAGCCAGGATGAAGCGGCGGATGTGGCGCGGCTGCATCGCAGCAGCGATGGCGACTCACTGAGCTGAGCTGTGGCTGCTGCTGCTGATGTTGTCGCTGTCGCCGTTGTTGTCGCCGTTGTTGTCGCCGTTGTTGTCGCTTTCATCAATTGCAGCTATAACGGTAAATTGAATAAATTGAAACTCGAGTCGCGCATGGCGAGCCGCGTGCGAGCGCCAGAGAAGCCGAGGCCGACGGCGACGTCAATGCCGAAGCTTTCCTGCTGTCACGTTGAAGCTCTCTTCGAGCTTTGCTCGCTGCGTGCTCACCGTGTGCTCTCTCCCGAGGGCCCCTTATCAATGGAATATATCTCGGTAACAGAACGCGACGCCTTCTGAGCGCTGCTGTGCACCTGTTACAGTTTAGATAGGAATCAGCTTGTTATCGTGACCGCTATCTATCCAAATTAAATGCCACGACATTTGCACATATGTAAATACATACACACACGCATGTGGATGTGTGTGTGTGTGTGAGTGTGTGCATATAGAATTGTCTTTATGTTTTTCTTTGTTACGTTCTCGCGCGATCCGTTTATTATGCTTGATTCGTAGTGAATCAACGCGGAATTTGTTTATGTTATCTATATGACTGCTGCCCGACGAGTATTGTAATCCCCAACTGCCGGACTGCAGCCGTTCCCAGCAGCCGCATGCACAGTCGGTACGTGTGGAGCTCTCCGATAACCCAGAGGATCATGCATTGTTCGATGCGCTACGCTTGGAAGGGGCGGCTCTATGAAGTGCATGGAAATGAAATGAGAAAAAAATGAATGTTTATTTTATTTATAATAATAAAAATATTAATAATAATAATAATAATTTATTTAAACATAATATATAATTAATTGATATTTCATAAGACTGCGTATTTAAGTTCGTCAAGACTTAGCAAATACGTCATGTGGGCTTAAGTGAATATATAATTTACAGATATGTTGATTTACAACTTTCTTCTATATAGATATTTTGATAGGCCAGAATAGATATACATTTAAATTCTATTTGTTTAAATTAACATTAATTTTGAAAT
Organism: Drosophila borealis; assembly: GCA_035045885.1. Classification (NCBI taxonomy): domain Eukaryota; kingdom Metazoa; phylum Arthropoda; class Insecta; order Diptera; family Drosophilidae; genus Drosophila; species Drosophila borealis. Next base: position 2,679,785 of record JAWNOR010000206.1, on the reverse strand, counting down.
AATTTAGTCGGTCATATTTTGCTTTTCCATTAATTTCCACGTTGTCTTTCTTGAGAGCGCGCTACAGAGTTTGATAAATGTAAAAATTTGAATAAATAAAATGCACATGCAATTTTAAGTGTAGCGCTTAGTTAGGTCGCCATAGCCGGAATCCACTCAATACCGAATCTGCGTCTTTCGCTGCGGCTATCTTAAATGAAATACGAATAACAAAAACAAAGCTAGAGTAAGCAAAATACAAAACCAATTTAAAAAGTGACACTCAAATTTGTTTCTCTCGCCGCTGAGCCGCCCTTTGGACGATCAATGGAGATCTCGGCTGTTCATATACCCTGAGTCCACTTAAAATGCTAAACAAGGGTACAATGATTTTGTGCGAATCTATGTAACAGGCAGGAGAAGGTATCTTCGACTTGGTAAAGTATATATATTCTGGATCTAGCTATATCTAGCTACATTCGCTGGGACCGACAGAGGTCGAGACTTTGCAACTAGAGACTTGAAAATTGAAACCTATAACCTATCAAGTTTGTTTAAAGTGATTGTTATTTCGGATTTTTAAGGAGCTAAAGATACAATATTTATGATGAAGGTTCTCGTATAGCCTATTGCATTTTTTGTATACCTGTTCCCGTTCAAGCATTGAATTTCCTCCAAACATTAAATTTTTGCAGGTATAGCATTGGGCGTTGGTATTTACACTAATTTGAATGTCATATTTATGCTCTGATACTGTCTTAAAGATCGGACTATAAAAACCGAAGTTATTTCCATAGTGTGGGGCTAAGCGAAGAAGCTAGCCGAAGCACAAGTATAATAGATAGCTATGTACATATATGTGTGTATATACATACGTATGTATGTATGTAAGAACAGAAGAAAGCGAGAATGTTATTTATCTGGCTTAAGGATATCTCCTAGTCGGACACTCCCGATTAAATCACTTTTGTTGTTGTTGCTGCTGTTGCAGCTGCTGCTGCTGCCCGCTGCGGTTGATTGCGATGCTCGTGCACGCAAGGCAATAAAGTATCGAAATTTACGTTGAAAAGTAATTAAATTAAATTAAAGACAAGTCGCAAGTTGCTTAAACTTTTTGTGATGACGCCTCAACTTGAATTGTTGTCGCTCAACGTCGATTTGCATGACGGGCAGCCGCAGTCGATGCCGCAGTTGACGTTGACATTTTTGTTGGAGCCGGCAATTGCCACCCGCAAGCATCAGGCATTTGGAGCAGCCCTGGCAGCAGCTGGAACGGGGACTGCGGCTGGAACGGGGGCTGCGGCTGGAAGGCAGGAGATGTGCTGGTCAACGCTGTCATTGCCTGAACTCTGGTCACTCATGTAAATTAGCTGCGTTGTCAAATAATGCTGATTTGTTGTTGGTTCGTTGGCAGACTAACAAAAGCAAAGCTACCCATACCCCATACCCCTGCCCATGCCCCCCCCCCCCCCCTACCCCCTTTCTGCCACCATGCGTTGCCAAACTTGACAGACCGAACTGTCCAGTGGCCATCACTTGACGCATATCTCGAACCATTACAGAGCCGGACAGTGTTCGACGTGCAGCTTTTTGTTTAAAAATCAAATCAAATATTACGAGAAAATTTCAATGCGGTTAAATGCATAGGAAATTTGATGTCCCTCTCACTCTCGCTCTCTCTCTCTCTCCCTCTCTTTTGAGGTCCAGCCGCAACCGCAAAAACGCAAATGTTGACTCGACACCCGTTGGGGGCTTCAAAATGGGGTTGTTCTCGTTTACATAAATCTTAAACGAGTTATTTATTCCACGTGTTCCACAAACAAACGTTTCAGATTTCCTGTCGCATTAATGCTAGCTTTTAAAAATATTTCTTGAATTAACCGAATCGTTTTTGATTGTTTCATCGACTAATCTCTCATGTTTCATTTCCATCATTCCAATATATTAAAATGAAAAACCAATAGTGATGATCTGTTCCTGATCTTTTATAAGATAAAGATAAAATTGTCATCGTAATGATACTTTCCTATATGTTTCATTCCGCAAAACCCTTTTTTTTTCAAAACATTTGCGAACGAATCTCTTTCTAAGTTCCCAGTTGTTTTGCTGTTGAAACTGAAAACGGGAACTTCTGAAACTAAGTTCAAAATGATGTCAATTCTTGTCAATAGCTGCAATTGCCCTATTAAACGGAGACATACGGGTCTGTTTATCTATACATTTGTTGCTGCCCAGCCGTGTGGCATGTATTGAGCTGCATCTTAAAGGGTTTTAAATTTGGCGCCACGGCTCTGTGCACACAGATGCTTGCCGCACGCCTCGAAAAAGATCAGATTGTGCGACGTGTCAAGTGTCCAAAATTCAATTAGACTTCATTAGCATTAGCAGCCGGTGTCACATGGTTGTTGTTGTTGTTGTTGTTGTTACTGCTGCTGCTGCTGCTGGCGCTGGTGCTGTCTGGGCCCACCTTGTGGCTGTGGCGTGCACAGATTTAACCGTTTGCAGATTAGCATAAATGAGATCATTAAAATGCGCTTACGTTTGTGTGGGTGGGCGGGGTTTAGTTGAGTGGTTCGGTGGTTCGTATGCAAGGTGCGACTTCCTTTTGCACGTAGCAGACGCAGCCTGCAAATTGCCTGACTGTAAGTGTCACTGCTGTCAGGGTTCGTGTCTTGGCTACGCTCCTACACCCCGCACACACACACACACACACACACACACAAACACACATGAAATTTGCATAATTATTGTTGTCAGCTTTGACATTAATGTTTAATATTGCAACTAGTTTTCGGGCATCTTATTGCTACACTTTTTTACCATGGCTAAATTGGGCATTACATTTTGTATAACGGGTCCGTAAACAAGCAGCTACTCAAGCTGTTTACACTGTCGCACAAGTTTCGGAAAGACGGTTTCATATTGTACTTGGTTAGGGTAACTAAATTTCTTCTGAGCAGATATTAAGGTTTAGGCTTGTAGGTCCTAGATGCGATGAAAATAGGAATCTGTTTGTCACGCTTTGCTGTTAAGCTTTGTTTGCTGCGTTAAAATTCGCAATGTGTTTAAACTTCCACGGACGGATAAGGCGTGTCTTGAGTGGATGCAAAACTTGACCAGCCTGCTCGCGTTTATGTTTATCAAATAAACGTGTTAATATATAGCCAATCTTAATTTTCAACACTTAAAAAGGTCTATTAAACTAGATTATTTATTAAGATAATCTTAATATTAACTCAAAAAGCGCTTTGCTGTTAGGCTTCGCTTGCTCTGTTAAAATTCCCAATGAGTTTAAGCATCTAGTGGCTGATAAGGCGTGGCTTGAGTCGATGCATAATATAATATGCAGAGCGTTAGCAATTACTTGAATAAGATATTCTGATAACCTGCACGCTTTTCACTTATTTGTAATAGGTTAATAAATTAATAAATAAACTATCCATCTTTTAACTTTAGCACTAAAAAAGGTTGGTTAAACTTGACTATTAAAGTTGACAAGATACATAATTTAATTTTGACAGCTGTGTTGATTTACTGTTAAGCGTCGTTAAAATTCCCAACGACTTTAAGCTTACAGTGATTTATAAGGCATGTGTTGAGTCACTGGGAGACCATTAGAAAGTACTTGAATGAGCTTTACTGACAACCTGCTCCCTATTTCGAGGATGTGTAACAAATAAATATTCAAAAAAGTATCAGTCTTGAACTTTAGCACTAAAAATGTCACTAAAACTTGTTTATTTGGTAAGATAATCTAAAGTTAAGCACAAAGAGCTTAGGATAGTTGTAAGAGCTTCAAGAGAGCTTTAACTGAGTTGCAATAAGGATTATATTTAAGCTGAACAACCAAAAATATTTTGGTTAAAAATTAAATATATGCATAAGGGAAAGGCAAGTAAACATTAAAAACAGTGCAGCAAAAACTTTATGTACAAAAACTTGCATATTCGAAATACGATTTTACGAGCAATATTTTTATTTTACAGCTTTCGCTTAAACTGTTATTGATGCAGGCTTGAAAAAAGAAAACAGTATTAATATTAATGCGCACGGCAATTTGTCAAAACTTGTATTACACAATAGACTAAAAAATTAAACGAAAAGCAAGCAAATAAAATATTTTAAGTTAACTGACACATGAGGAAAAAATAAAGTTTTTCTAGGCTCGTTTTAAATAATGATGATTTAGCGAGTGCTCCAAACTGTTGATGTTTATTGCTCAAATTGATGCAGCTAGACGTATTATATATATACGTACCTATATATAGCGGATGAGCATTGGTAAAATATCGAGTCTAGTTAATTGGCCTGTCAAAAACCTGTTGCTACACAAGGTTTTTTTTGTAGCTAGTTTTCTATGGGGCATGTGGAAGCCCGTATGTATATGGGCCACAAACATGTGTGTGCGTGTGTGTGTGTGTGTGTGTGTGGCGCAAACCCTTTGCAGCCGCCAAACGAGCTAATTTTGATGATATCCACAGTCGAGCAGACAGTCGGTGAGTTTTGGTCCAATTTTGACAGGAGATACGTTGTGGTGGCAGCTGCAGGTGCTGCTGCTGCTGGTGGTGCTGGTGGTGGTGCTCTTGCCCTGTGGGTGAAGGTTGGACTGTGTGCTGAGCTGCACTAAAAGCCTGTCGCAGCCTGCAAATTGAATCAGCCGGTGTGTGTGTGTGTGTGTGTGTGTGTGTGTGACTGTGTGAGTGTGTGCCCAGAGGGCGACGTGCGCGCTCTCATGAAATGTGACCGCAATTGCGGTTCGTTAGCTGCATTTCAGCTAGTCCACATGGTCCACATGGCAATGGACTACGGCCAGGCCCGCTGCTGCACACACACACACACACACAGAGGGACCAGGCAGGTGGAAAACGTGCACAGGGGCCGCCGAATATAAACCAAAATGGGCGTGTGCCCAGTTACAATGCAAAAGCATTGTCCTTAAGTGGTCAACTGACCAAAAGCACTTTGACCATGCGGTGTACGCGGCCGCTGCGCTCAGTTAGCCCTTTAAATTGTCGCCACCCGGTTTTATTATTTATGACAAAATGCCGAGTATCAAAATGGCAATGCCAAGCATTTCGCTTGGCACTTAGCGGCAATTAGTAGCCGCTGCAGATACAAAACGCACACACACACGCACACCTGTTGTCGTTGCCCGTAATCACGGCGTGTGTCGACGTCTGAGATTTGCCCGCGCCCGGCATCGAGCGGCATCAAATGTGGCAACCGGAGTCAACGCTGCCAACTTGAAGGTAATTACGACAAAGACGCACATCCTAGGCACATCCGGTTAGGCACGCACAAAAGCACAAAAACTTGTAGCTGCCAGCTACCTGCCCCCCAACCCCTGCCCATAGTCGCTGCCCCCTGCCCCTGCTGCAACAACTCGAGAACCAACTTCGTGCTGGTTTGACTTTTCAACGCTCGACAAAACGTGACAAGCATTGCGAATCAGCGGCCAGTTTAAAGGCTCGCAGCGTCAGGATATGTCGCCAGGATATATGTGCGAGTCCGGGCCTTAACGGCCTGACCTACTCATGAGTGCCAAATGAGTTGTTAGATCAGAACTACAGACGGCTCTCCAGAGAAGTTTATTCAAGTCAAGGCGCAGGCGGCTGCTCATCCGCAGACTGTTGCCTGTTGCCCTTGGTTGGGTGTGTGCCTATGTGTGTGTGTGCCTGGCTTTTGTTGGCTAACTAAATGTTGTTAGGCAAAGTAAACGCCGTTGTAGACATTGGCAAGCGACCGACAGGGCCGCAATATGCGCCCAGTGGCGCAGCTGGGCGGGGTTCAGCATCGACTCGGCTAACTGGCTGTTAAACTTTTTAAAACTAATGATGCTGCTGCTGATATTACCCAGCAATTAATTAAAAAATACGTGATATAAGCCGCTTTAAATCCAAAAGATTAAAGTATACTATATTTATTTATTATTATTAAATATCATAGTTGTTATTATTATTATTTCTATTCTTTGTTCCTTTTTTAATTTTAAAAATTTGTTTATAATAATTTCTTTTCCTTTTTTATTTGTTATCTATTTTAAACATTTTTCCCATAATAATAATTTAATAATAATAATAACGATAAACATATTATTAAATATTATATATATTTTATTAATGCGGTCGTTTTTTTTTTAATTTAAAATTTTTTATATTATAATTTCTTTTTGATTAGTTACCTATTTTTAACTTTTTTCCTGGTTATTTTTTATACCCTGAACCCATTAAAAATTGGAAAAATGGATATAATAGTCTTGTGCCAATGTATATAAAAGGCAGAAGGAAGCATCTCCGACCCCATAAGGGATATATATTCTTGGTCAGCATTAAATCGATCAGCATCAAATCGATCTAGTCATGCCCGTCTGTCTGTCCGTCCGGGTGTCCGCGCGTCTATCCGTCTGAACCTATATAAACTGGAGACTTGAAATTTTGAACGTAATCCAAGTGCCCACGAGTTATGGATAACCGAAGATCGATAAGTTGACCCGTTTTTAAGCAGTCGATAAAAATCGAATCACCAAACATCCTATTCAGCTGCTAGAATAGTATATACAGATCAGGCATCTTTCATTCGAGGTTGAGGGTATCTTCTAGTTGGGCACTCTCAACTAGAGTACTCTCCCTTGTTTTCTTTTTTAAATATATTTATATTTATATTATATTATATTATATTATATTATATTTTATATATATTTCTATAATTTTATTTTTATTTTCTTAAATGATTATATTATATTAAGTTTTTTGCCTGTTTTATTTTAGAACTTAATATCTTTAATTCATGCGAATGCCAGTTACATTCTGCCCCCCCAATAATTCGTGTATGTGACGCCCCTGCGTTCCGCTTGGACCTATCCACACGGAGCTTATTACCGTGCCTGAAACACAACGCCGTCTCCCTTGAAGTCGTCATCCTGCCATGGGTGCAGCTTTATTAGAAATTTCCTTTTCTGCCGCTATCTTTTTTCTATTTACCTCAGCCAGGATACAGAAGCCGATGTCTAAGACGCTCCGCTCCGTTGCAGCACGGCCGCACTGCAGCTGCGGCACACACACACACATACAGACGTTCAGGAAATGCCCAACTTTTGGTATTATTTCGTAGCATGTCCTGATATCCTGGCGCTCTGGCTGCCTTCACGTTGTTGACTCAACCTGCTCATTAATTTTTTACGCTTAATGTGTTTTTCTAATGATTTTTAAATTGCTTCTCAGATTTCAAATTTTTGGTTTTCAGCATTGTGCAATATTTGGTCGCGTGGCCTCCTTTGCTATCTCCAGCGAGCGGCTCCTTGTTTGTGTGCGGCCCTCCTTGGGATAAACCAAATTCGAGCCAAGTGGAAGTCAAAGTTAAAAAGAGGCTCATTAGCGACTCATGTTTGTTTCTGTGTGTGTGCGTGTGTATTTTTCGGGGTGTCTGGTTGTATCCATATTAATTTACAGTTGATTCAACAACAGGAAGGACGCAAAAAATGCCGAATGCAATAATTAAAATGCAATAACAACAACAAGCAGCAGGCTCCACTGGCAACAACAATCAATCCCCCCCTTGTACTTACTTCGAATGCCTGGGCCAAAAGGCTGTTGGGGTATATTCAACAAAATTTTATTTTGCACAAATTTGACTTGGGTTCAAAATGAGTGTTTTTAATTTTGTGTATTTTTGTAATAATTAATTTAAGTTAAGATCAACCAAAAATTCATTATTTATTATCGATGCGTTTGTAACAACGATTTTGGGTATTAATGTCTTTGAAGTTCGTTAACTATAAAATTTACATTTTTTTAAGCAAATTTTTTATAATTTTTCATTATTCATTTAATGAAAATTTTTATATAGTTAGGTACAATTTTTAAATATTTTTGTTATTCTTTTGTGAAAAAACACGTTTTTTATATATTACCAAAGTCAATAATTTAACACTTGTTATTAATAAAAAAAAAATATATTCATTTTCAAATTTGGTTATGGAAGAAAATAGTGAAAAATTTTGGACAATAAATTAAATTTTTGAAAGGTTAAAGCACACTTAAACTATTTTAAACTATTTACACTAAAATGGTTATTTTATTATTTATTTTTTATTTTTGTCTCAATCTTCGACCATGTATTAGCCATTATACAATTGCATAAACACAAAAATACAAAGATAAAAAAAAATTTAAAATTAATCAAACAATTTTATTACCTCAATATATATTCTTTGAATTAAGATACTATCAAAAGAAAACATTATGAATATGGCATCGGGTAAGTTGAATGTGTATTTTGAAAATTAAATGTAGGAAAATAATGTAATTTTCATTAAGCAGGCATAAGAATCATTAACAACATATTAAAGAAACAGATATTTATTCATTTAACCACTAAAAGTATGCAATAAGTGCGCGCATATTATAGTCCGACATGCTTTTAGCTTGCACTTATAACCTGCTTACTTATCCAGCTCTGTTAGTATCCAATTGTTTGCCACGCGCACACACACACAGACACACACACAGGCACACACAGGCACATACACAGGCGCACGCACAAGCCTGGCATCGCATCACGCATACGACGCGTTGTGCACTTTGCCACTTCTTTGGGCGCTGCTGCAACATTTTGTCTGACTGACAAATTTAATTACTGCTGGCTTCATGTCTGTCTGCTGTGTGTGAGTGTGTTGGGGAACTGTTGTTTGCGACGTTACTGATATGGCAACAGGGCCAGGGCCAGGTCCAGGGCGAGGACCAGGGCGAGGACCAGGGCGAGGACCAGGGCGAAAACCAGGACCAGGACCCGGACTGAAGTCACTTCATTTGATGCGTCAATCAGCACAATCAAAAACTGCAGCCCATGAAAATCAATTAAAAAGCCGTTGACACACTGCCCAGGCCCTGGCCAATGGGGCGCTCATCGGATTGTGTGGCCCTGGTGGTGTTGTCCTGGGCTGATGCTGTCAACAGCGCTCTGAACGTTTTGCAATTGACGCTGCCTGGATTAACATTTATATTTCAGCAGGCGCAGGACCTGTACACAATACTTTTTTTGATTTCCTTTTTGTTATTTTTTTTTGGCATTTTGTTGGTTTGATATTCCTCCGGGGCGTTGTAATTCATTTGAAATGCAAATTCCTTTGTAGCGGATATAGCAACAACACACTTGCAAAACAAATCAAAGGCCTCATTCAGCGGCAACATGATGCGGCATTTTCGAGCTGGCGAGACCGGGATTGGAATTGGAGTTTGAGTTGCAGTTGCTGGTGACGTCAGCGTATTGCATAGTTAATTGCTGGCCCCGCTGAGTTGCAGGAAAAAAAAAATACAAAAATACAAAAATAAAAGAAAAATAAACAAGAAACGGAGGCAGCGCCACTTAATAAATGAAATGTCATTGAGGCGTGCGGCAATCAACAAAACAAAAATCCAAACGGATTTAACACCAAGCGGCACAAATGACGCATGAGTAGGCGCTGAAATTGTGGGTGGTGCAAAGGCAACTGTAAATGAACGCATACACCCACCAACTTACACACTGATTGACTGACTGGCTGATTGACTGACTGACTGGCTGACTGGCTGATTGACTGACTGACTGACTGCTTGACTCGCCAGGCCTGGCTAACTGACAGCGTCCGAGTGAGCGCTGAGCGTCGCTTTATCAGCTTTTGAGGCGCACACACACTCGCACACGCACACACTCGCACACACGCACACCACTTGTCATGGACACCCGCTGTCCTGCAACGCGTTAAGCTTGTCTGGACGCGACTTATGTTTACCCTCAACCAATTTAAGCTTTAAACGTGCTGTTAACATTTCGCTTCGACTCGCGAGCTTATTTTTGAATTAATTGAAGAAAATGTTAATAAATTTGGGCTGGAAAATAATTAATACAATCATGATTATTTTAAATATTATTTAATAAATTGTTTTGACATAGTTATAATACATTTTAGACAATTTATTTACAATATTAATAATAGTCAACTAAAATTTTCAGCTAGTTTAATTTTGTTTTATGACAAGTTATCAAATATTCATATTTGATAATAATAAATAAACATTAAATAAAAAAACAATTTATACTAATTTATATGAAATATTTATTATAGTTAATTTATTTTATAATAAATTACCAATATTATTGCAATTTATTTAATTATATTTAAAGTGCATGTTGCTTATCCTAAGAAAATTTCTTTTTTGACATTAAACTTGTTTGTGTTTGGAACTTAGATTTTGTTTCGTATACTTATTAAGATATCATAATACATAATATATTATATATAGTATATGATATATAAAATATATGTATATATATAATCATATTATTCTTATGCAATTTTTGTGATATTCCTTACTTTTCACTCCAGCTAAGGCTCGCCTTCATACATTTATATTTATATATATAAAAAAAATGATAAATTGTCAATTACCTTATTGAATTGTTGACCTGAAAATGTTTAGCTTAAACCACCAATTGCTCTCTCTGTTACAAGCTAAATACTGCAAAGTGTGTACCCCATGTATCCTGGTCGGATGACACATTCGGCACGCACACAAAAAAAGGACATGAGCAACTGCAGCTGCAAGTGGCCCTCCTTCAGTTACTGTTACTGCTACTGCTTCGGCTACTGCGTGTTGCCGGCGGCAGTGGCAGTGGGATTGGGTAGTGTTGGACGCGGCGGCATTGTTGTTGTTGTTGCTGCTGCTGGTGCTGCTGCTGCGTCAGCTGCAACTGATGACATTGTCAGACAGCCAGGCGCACCCCGGGCTATGAAGGGACTAACAAGCCTGACAGTCACTCAGCGTCAGTCAGGCTCTGGGCCGGCTGCCCGGCTGCCCAGCTGCCCAGCCTGGGACGTTGTGCAAATTAAAAGTTTGGCCCACACTTGACACGTGCTTAGAAGTTGCAACGCCCCCGCTTCCAACCCCCAGCCGCACCAACGCACCAATGTCCAGCCACCAAACGGTTGGTCGTTTTCTGTTTTTTTTTCTTTTTTGGACACAGCATGTTTGTGGCTTGTGGCAGCGTTTTGTGTTTCCTACTTTCTATCTGTGGGGGCGGGCCTTAGGAGCTGCCAGATGAAATTTATGAGACCCAGCCAAAACGTCAACTTGCGTGCAGCTGCATAAACTTGTTGCATATGTGGCAAAGGTAGACACTGCTGACAAAGCGACTGCCTTAAATTTATGCACTCGCCGCTAAGTGGCATCAGCGGGGGACAGAAGACTGTATAAAGTGGCTTAACCTATGGCTGTAAGCCCAACAAACGTCTGCGGTGGTTCGGTTCACGGTGCGAACCCAATGCCTTGCCTTAAGGTTCGCGTCGTGGGATACGGTTTAAGTTGATGTAAATCAGAGGATTTTTAATTTTGAATATTGATATAAGAAGTAAAAGGTGATCTGATTGGGAGTGCCCGATTTGGGCATACCCTGGATCTTCTGGTAGCGGTAGCTATAAAATGAAAGATGCTCAATATGTACATATATACTATTCTCGAAGATTTCATGTCAAGCTCGGTGACTCTAGCTCTAGAACTCCAGATTTACTCAAAAAATTTGATTTCGATAACAGTTTTTATCGATAGCAAGTATCGATTAACGGTTATCGAAAACTCGTACTGGGCGGGCACTAAGAGGACCTATGTTCCAAATTTCTCTCGCTCTAATAGGTTCTCAGATCGACGGATACATACGGACAGACAGACGTGTACTGACAGATTTGGCAAGTTCGACTCGGCTATTGATGCTGACCAAGAATAAATATATACCCTAAAGAGTCGGAGATGCTTCCGTCTGCCTGTTACCCTTATTATACCCTTTTTACCCATTTTTATTGGGTTCAGGGTACAATATAATGAATAAAGTCCATGCAATATTTTCAAATTGCAAAAATGTGTTATTGATTTACGTTCGGCTATTCTATAAACAGTTAAAACTGATTCGGAACATAGTAAATTAAATCCGGAATTCACGCGTTTCTAATCTCAATTATTCACTGTTCGACTCGTGAAATTGGGAGATCGTATAGGATCAGGCTGGAATACTTGGCAAATAGCGTTAAGTAAAACAGACAAATTGGTGAAACTATATTTCAATTTGATTTATTTATTAAAGTTGAAAAATCCCAATGATCCCTAGCAACACCTTTATTTTAACTTCTCTGTTGCCGCTTCCCTTTTCAATGCCACTTTCTTCTTTTGCATAGCTTTCGGCTTGCTTTCGTGGGTAGCATTCAATATCTAAATGCTCTTTCTTTCGCGATTTGGCAAGCAAGATTTGTTTGGGTGTTGGGCTTTTGTTCGCGTGATGTGCTCCTCATAACCTCAACAAGGATCAAAGTTCTTCCTATATTGGTTTGCTTAGTTCGTAAGTATGTAACAGCATAATTAAAAAAAAAATATAATAACTTGAACAAGCAAAGCAAATTTCTTAAAACATAAAATCGAAAAATAAAACCGGAAGACTGTGAAACATGGATGAATAGGTCAGTTCTGGAACTAGTTCGTAAGGCAACTTACTTTAATATTGCTCAGTCAAGTCAATATATTCTAAGGGATCGCGTGAATTGGATACGAAAATCACACCCTCGTCATTTTCATCATCCGAACGACTTGCTTCAGAGGAATCCATTTCCAAGCTTCCCAGACTAATTTTAAGTTTTTTATTTGCTTGCATGGGAATAAGATCTAAGCTGTTTCTGCGTTTGCGAATCGTCTTTTTAACTGGACTTAATGGAACAACACGACTTCTTAGTTTCATATAGCTCGGTGTATCCATTTTGATATATGTTCTCACTGGTTTTTGTTGTTGTTGTATTATGATATGACTGGTGTTTCAATTTGGAGCTGACTGTAGTTGAAAATAGAAAACAACGTAACGGATATCTAGATCTCTCTAAAGAGAAGTTAAGGAACATACAAAAATTTGAAGAGATTTCTAGGAACCATAAGTGGGGTTTTGGTGAAATTAATGAGAGACTTGTGTGTAATTGTTTGGTTCCAAATTGTTTATAAGAAAAACATGCAGGCTCCATACCTTAGATTAAAACAACTGGCTGGAAAAAACTTGACTCAAATTCTTCTTATTTAACCTTTCATCAAATTTTACCAGGATTATTTTAAATATTTAAATTTACTCGCAATCAATTTTTGCTGTTTGTGAACATCATAATTATTTTTTTTATTTAAATATTTAATTCCTTTTTAATATTCAACAATTAAAATAGCAATTTGAAAATAATTTCAAGCGCAATATGTTCTTATGCGCGCTCCCGTAATACCCTTAGCAGTTCCAGATCCTTCACGAGATAATCCAGATAGCTGTGAAAGTTGAAGATCATGCTATTCAGAGCGCGTGTCGTTGACTGCGAGATCATATCAAGGGTCAGGCATGGTTCCTGTTGCTGCCTAAGCAGCAGTTCGCTGACCAAACCGATCTGCCTATCCAGGTCAACAAGCGACTGAAAGATCGGCTCCAGATCCTGATGCAACGAGCCATGTTTATCCTCCTCTAGCGAGCGCACACAAATGGCTACCAGCCCGGGTATTAGCCAGACAAGTGGTTGGCCAAGGCACAGCTCGTGCTCCAGTTGCTTCGGTTCAATTGGCCGCTTAACCTGAAAGTGCAGTCTGCATTTGAAATAGCAAGTTAGCTTTTCTTTCAGCTGGCAGCTCTGCAGCTTGTTGCGCAGTTGGCACAGCAGACGCATCGGACCGACCAGCAAGGATTTATAGAGGGGCTGGCAGGGTGGCTGCCGATCGCCGCAGCGGCGACTCCAATATCTTGAGGGTTTCGTGCTTGCCACAAGCGGACGCAAGCCCGCAAAGGTAGACTTAGCCGCCTGCTCACATTGCGGCCTCGGGAGTTCCAGGCACTTCTTCAGCTTTAATGTAAACCGCGTAATCCTGTCCAACAGCACATCGCGCAGCGCTTGCCAGTTTTTGGGCAGTCGGCGTAAGTTGCCCTGCAACTGGAATAGTTCGCACTGTTCGCCGTTGGAGCTGGACACGAGCATATAGAAGTCTCTGGCTGCCTGCATCTGAAAGCCATATAGCTGGCAATCAAGCCTGAGCGCCAGGACCAGCGGCAGTCGCCGATCCTGCTTCTGCTGCACAGTCAGCGGCAGCTCGCAATGCATGACCATGCCGAAGACACGCTTGATGGCATACAGTTTGAGGGTGATCAGCGTGGTCAGGCAGTTGGACAGGCGAAATAGCTGCCAGCTGGCCTCCCTGTCTCCGTTCATGTTTGGCCAGTAGATGGCGGAAAAGAGGATCGTATAGAGCATAATTCGCGGCATTGTTGACCGAAACTCGAAGTGCTGCCAGCTCAGCCATTCCGTTGTGGCATGGTTCATGCGCACCATGGGCAGCGGCCACACCTCGCTGTTGAATTTGGAATGCTCGCTCAGGAAGTAGGCGAGGCCACAGAAGGCGCCATTCATCAGCAGAAAATGGCCCGTGTAGCTCACATCCACATCGACGTTCAGCTCATCCATATATTTCAAATACAGCCAGCAGCTGCAGTAGCCCAGGCTAATGAGCACGGCCAGCAGACAGAGCTTAATTGGCAGCTCCTGTCTCATTCGCACCTGCCGCGAACTGTGGCAGCCCGGCAGACGTTCGTGCATGCGGCACAACAGCAGCCCATAGATGGCCACATGGACGCCCAGCAGCTGCATTCGGGTCATCGTATAGAACGAAAATACAATCCAGTCAAACATTTCGGAAAGGCATTCAATTGGATGGGCGATATCGAAGCGCTGGTAAAGCAAGAAAATCGCCAGCAGTTGGTACTCGGTCAGGTAACACAGCCAGGTGGCAAAGAGGTAGCGATTCAACAGCAGCCTGCCAATCATTGAATCCGGCTTGTTCAGCTGGTACGGCAGGCCAAACGGCATGCTTATTTTTAGCTTTGGAATACAAGACATTGCCTTAGATTCAAGATTGAGATTTAAATATTTTGACTCGTTTTAATGTGTGCATACATATACTTGAAATACAAATTATATATTAACTAGGCTTCCTGAGATCAAAATAGCAACATTTGTGCAAGTTTCTTATTTTCGAAATGAGATTTTTTAAATTTTGTCAAGAATGGGGAAGGAGAGTAACGTAAAGGTGATATATTTATATATATAAGCTGTACCATAGGAGAAACTACATATAAAATTTGAGGTTCGCAGCGGCAAATACGATAAGTTTTTAATACTTCTTCTGGATTCTATCAATTGTGTTGAGTATCCAGTCATATCTCTATCTGGGTCCACCGCATCCTTGATCGTAAGAAACGATGCCAACAAGTTGATTATTGGTTACCAGAGGTCCACCAGAATCGTTTTGGGATGAGTACTCGTCCTGACCCGCAGTACTTATCAGATCCTTAGTGATTCTCCGTAATTATAATTTACAGAGCTGCCGATCGAGTTTTTAGGCGGCATTGTTGGAATCTCGGGACTTCTCTCATTGAGTTGACCCCAGCTTGACACAAAGGCATCGGCTCCATTTATTGGCCTTTTCTTGGCAGGGGAATCGTCTGTACCAAGGGTCCAAGAGTGAGCGAACAGGTCTCAACATTTTCCGGCCAACTGACATTCCTTAGTGAAATGCGCTGACTACTAGAGGATTATCCAGATTGCATCTATAATAGTTCAATATTAAAATGGCCAGCAGTAATGATAATATCCTGGATTTAAATTGAATAAACACATTTGTGTTCTTTGTGTTCAGGCAATGAAATTTATCAGGGTGCCTTTTGAATGTCGATAGGCTTTCCATTCTCAATGCGTGGTTTCCATGGGTTCCTCGAGAACTCGCTGTTGAAGAAGATTTTTTCCACTTTCCTTCATTCAAAATGAGTCCAAAACACAATGCTTTTATTGGCCTTTCATTTTTTTTCTGGTGGTTGACAGTTCATCTTTCATTGCCAACATTGCTTGGGCTTATAGGCGTTACTTACATTATTGGCACGGTAAATGTGACACGCATCGTTGACAATTAACATAATTTAGAACAATATTTTATTTTCCAGTAACTTGTGTCAATACAACTTTACCCCGACCGAACTAAAACAATTTTCTTTTATTGCGCTCAAAGTTTGCTGAATGTTTTGTTTTTATTCCCAGAACTCATTAAAGTGAAAATAAACGATTTTGTGCAAATGTAAAGCCCCACAAACAACAAGCAATAAATATTGTTATCCTGTTTTTCGACCATAATTCGACAATTATAAGAGCTAGAGGCATCAAACTTGGCTCTCGTATAGAAAATACAATTCCAGATTAATTCACTATTGGGATTTCTTCCCCCGTAAATAATGCGGTAATGTATAGAAAATTCCTAGACCTCGAGGTTGCTTTCAATGGAAGCTGAAAGGCTTACAACGACAACTAGTCGACGGGCTTCCGAATAAAGCGCTCTGACTTGTCTTTTTTCAAAATGCTATAAGCTTTGGATGCGAATCTGTTTTCAGCTAAACCGGGTCAAATGCGGCTCGAACCATGAATCGAAAATACTTTTGGGATTAACGTAGGTATTCCACTAAATCACAAAACTTTTATTGTTATAATTTAAGCACATGATCATTTATTTAACAGTTTTTTAATTTCTGTGCGTATCCACTTCAAATAATATGCAACATTAGTGTATACTCCTGGAAATCCCAATGAGCCACATCCTTTACCCCAAGATACAATACCAACAAGTCGGTTACTGGAGACCAATGGACCACCAGAATCACCTTGACATGCGTCGTTGGAATCTAAGCTGGCACAAATCATTTGCCTGGTGATATGATAATTTTTTTCTCCATACTTGGTCTTTTGGCATTTTCTGTAATCCATTATACGAAGCTTTACTGCTTGCAGGATCTTTGGACGCTTTCTTGTTTTCGCTTTGAGAACACCCCAACCTGAAACAGAGGCTTTTGTTCCATCACTTGGAACGCTTGTAGGAAGCTCAATCTTCTGCGCAAGGGGTCCAAGCTTTAGCGGTTTTGCCAATCGCATAAGTGCAATGTCATTAAGATATTTCTTCGGTGAAAATTCATTATGAGCCTTTATTTTCGCTACCTTCACAACCTGGCCACCATTTTTCCAAAACCGAGATCCAGCTCGTATACTTAAAGTTTTTGCATCCATGTCTATCAAACAATGCGCAGCAGTTACGATTATTTGACTGCTCAAAATTGAGCCACCACAAAAGTGAAACCCATATTTCTGTACCGATACCTGCCAAGGTGCTTCCCGTATGTCGATGGGGACTCCATTCACAATGCGATTCGCGTCCAAGACAGTCATCGTGGAGAGTAACAGAAGCAGCAGAAATAGGAAGCTGCTGATCCTCATTTTGTGCGTTCTATTTTTCTGGTCTATACTCCTAGTATAAGCCTTAAGAGTTTGACTCCTTTTGTGACACTCTCGTGGATTGCAAATATATCTTCCGACGAACTTTGAAGTACTAATATTGTTTAAGATGCTATTAGCAATTTAAAACATCTTTAGTTACGGCCATGCTAAGGGTATTTTAAATGTAATGTAGCGTTAAGAGTAACTTGTAACATATGTGGGCAATTTATTATATCTTAAGAAAAATAAGGGCTCACTAGTCGGGAGTTGCCGACTGTGGGATACCTGGAACGCAGTTTTAGCAATATGAAATGCAGTTTACGCTACCTTTTTGCCTTAGCATATATACTTTAGAAGGTTTGTGGGAATAGCTATAAAATTAAATACTTCATCTGTATATACTATTATAGAAATTACACGCTGCATGATTATCAGAAATAAGCTCGTACTGCGCGGGCGATAGGAGGACCTACGATGAAAAATGTATATTTATAGTTATAATAGGTACTGAGATCGACGCGTTCAGTGGGTTCAGGGAATAAAAACATTCATACACCCCAAAATATCTTCAAAAATGTAACTTTTGTCACAAAATGTGTATAGTAGCTCTTTAACAAAGCCGGTTTGGGCAACAAATTGACGGACCTACAGCATTTTTATAGATATACCCTTTGGGGAGGTGGAAAAGTATCTGTATATAAATTAAAAAAGCCGTGATGAATGTTTTTTTTTACTATTTTATTTCAAGAATTAAATATTTTCTTTAATTTCCATTTGCTCGTGAAATTTACTCCTGTTTTCTCAGGTACTTAAATATCCAATCTCGGTAGTGAGCAATATCGGTATAAACTCCTGGATGTCCTTTTCTTGCACATCCAATGCCCCAGGAAACAATACCCACAAGTTGGTTGTTCACAACCAACGGTCCACCAGAATCACCTTGACATGCATCTCGATCGTCGCTTGCAGCACAGATCATACCTTCAGTAACCATCTTACGAAGCTTAGCATGACAGGACTTGCGATCGATTATACGTAGCGAAGCCATATGCAAATTCTTTGAACCGACAGTGGCATTCTCTTTTTGATGACCCCAGCCTG
Source organism: Drosophila borealis (assembly GCA_035045885.1). Classification (NCBI taxonomy): domain Eukaryota; kingdom Metazoa; phylum Arthropoda; class Insecta; order Diptera; family Drosophilidae; genus Drosophila; species Drosophila borealis. The sequence goes on along the minus strand of JAWNOR010000206.1, from coordinate 2,661,364 downwards.
AAACAGAGGCTTTTTCTCCACTCTTAGGGGTTTGTTTTGCAAGTCGAATTCTATCAATATTGCGGGTAAAGTAAAGTCCCTGGCTTAGTCGCAAAATGGCGATGTCGTTCTTGGTGGGATCGGTTCCATAATTCGCATGCTTTTTGACTTGAGCCACATCTATGAGCTGGCCACCATACTTCCAGTATTTGGAACCTGCTCGCACTTGCAGCAGTAGTTCAGGGATGTAGATCACACAATGCGCGGCAGTTATGATTATTTTAGTGCTCAAAATGCTGCCACCACAAATGTGATATCCCAATATTTGAATCGAAACCTGCCAGGGTGCATCTCTTATGGAAATGGGTGTTCCATTGATAATGCGAAAGCTATTCTGTGAACTACGCGCGCCCAGGATTGTCGTCGAAGAGAGTAGCGGAAGAAGAAGTAAGGCGCAGCTAATCGGCATCTTATACTTATGATGGCATGTGATTTTTACATCCAGGTGAAATTATGACTTGCACAGATATATAGTTCAACTGCAAACAAATATATTTTAAATATTTGAAGTGGACTAAAACATCTTTAGTTTTGGTTCATTGGCCATGGTAAGGTGAGGGTGAACTTAAGCGTTACGTATTTGTAAATCATGTTATATATGCTTAGGTTATATAATACTAGATTAATATTTTCGCATGTCGATCACATCGAACACATCTTGTTAGTCTTTGATATCGTGAATATCTCCAAACCTTTATCAAACACAATATTTGTGCTCGGCTAGGTACATATTACCATATGAGATATAAGTGGGTATTCCCGAAAATTGCTATGACCGAGTTGTTCCTTTATATTTTGGACGTCTCATTTCCGCTTCTTGCCAACCCATCCGTAAATTAACGCATATTCCAACTACCTTGAACCAACTACCTTGGAAATGCCAGGGTCATCAACATATTGTTTAAAATGCAAATATTCGATTAAAACAAGTATGAGTGCTCTAGTCGGGAGCTCCCGACTAGGGGATACCTTGAACTTTCCTCCACCAACACCAAATTAAACACCATTAATAAAACTAAATTAAAAATAAAAATAATTTCCCTCTTCCGGAGTTGAGCTCGCAACTCCTTTCCGCCTCCTACTTCACAGGCATATCAGGAATTCATCTTCAATGAAGAAAACTGGACTAAAATATCAGCACGAGCACAAAGCACAGCAATTCCAATGCTATTTGTTTGTAGGCATCTGTGCTGCGAACACCACGTGGTTTCTCAATATAACAACACATTTTCTGTAATAATTTCTGTGTTTCTAAAGTGATGTTCATGAAATGTTCAGCAGCTGTTCCTATTGTGCTATAGAACATTCGTATTTTTTTTTTCAAAAGTTAATACCATTAAAATTGTGGCTCTTAATGGTTTATTTATTTTATTTATAGCTATGCGGCGGAGGCGAGAGTGGCGATAGCTATAAAATGAAAGACATAGATCTGTATATGATTGATTCTTATGGATTGCTTGGAAACGGGATAACTTATCTAGTTATTTGCTGGTACTAGGAGGACCTACATTCAATTTTAATGTCTCTATAGATTCTGGGATCGATGCTTTCAAACATACGGACAGATACACGGACCCGGCTAGATCTACTCAAATGTTGATGCTGATCAATAATGTACACATATATTTTATGGCCTTGGAGATGTTTTTTTCTAGCTGTACAGAACCCTTTTACTATTATTACCCATTTTTAGTGGGTTTAATGTATAAAAAATAAAAAACAAAAGGAACGTTTAATATTATTATTCGTTCGCCTTTTTTTCTGTTTTTTTTTGCTTATAATTGGAATTATTTATATTTTTTCTGTGAATAATAATAAATTAATTATAAAAATTGACAATTTCCGTCGAATTTGAACAGGGAACTCTCCTTTGATTGTACGACACAGGCTCACGACGTCAAGTTTGGAAAGCATAATTATATGACTTTGCTGTTTTTTAAGGGCTTCATACATACTTTTGGTCACTCCAATTGGGGGTTCAATTTTCCAAAACCCCTTCTGAGTGCTCACATTCAACCCAAAAGGAAGCTTCAGTAAAGAATTTTGCACGATCTTCCATCATTCATTGCCTTACTAATGGCGGGTTTATCATGTCGTGATTATAAGTATTATATTTAAATTCTTAATTATTTTTATAAATGTCCATTTGTTCGTCACATTTTTGTTTAACCTCCCATAGTATTCATGTTTTGTAGTACCCAGTCACGGAAGTAAGCAACGTCGGTATAAACTCCAGGATATCCGAATTTTGCACATCCCAGGCCCCAAGAAACAATACCCACAAGTTTTCCATTCGCAACCAATGGTCCACCAGAATCTCCCTGACATGCATCTTTACCTTCGCTTGCAGCACAGATCATACCTTTACCTATTTTCATTTTACGTTCAGCATATTTGGACTTTTGGCATTTCTTGCGATCGATCGTAGATATTATCGCCATATGCAAGCCTATTGTAAAGACATTTTTGTGTTCTCTATATCGACCCCAGCCTGAAACAAAGGCGGTGGTTCCAGAATTGGGAGATATGCTCGCAAGGGCAATCTTATTTGCGCTGTTGCCCAAGTTAAGTTTCTTTTTCAGTAGCAGCAAGCCGATGTCGTTTAAATATGGGTGGCCCACATACCCCGGATGCTTTTTGGCATATGCAACATTAACGAGTTGTCCACCAGATGTCCTAATTGTAGATCCTGCTCGCACTTGCATCTCATTTGCAGGGTGATTTAAACAATGCGCGGCAGTTATAATTATTTTAGCGTTCAAAATGCTGCCACCGCAAATGTGTTGTCCCAATATTTGTATCGAAACCTGCCAAGGTGCAAAGCTTATATCAATGGGTATTCCATTGACTATGCGAAGGGGGTTCTCTGTAGTTTTGGGCATATCCAGGACAGCCGTAGTAGAGAGTAGCTGTAGAAGAAGCAAAGCCCAGCTAATCGGCATCTTATACTTATAATTGTAACTGGCCTTCACATCCAGATGAAAAGATGACTGGCACAGATCTATAGTTGAACTGCAAACAAATATTTTTAAAATATTTAAAGTGGACAAAAATTCATCATTAGTTTTGGTTCATTGGCCATGATAGTGAGTGTGAACTAAAGCGTTACGTATTTGTAAATCATGTTATATATGCTTAGATAATACTGGATTAATATATTCGCATGTCGATCACATCGAACACATCGTGTTACTCTTTGATTTCGTCTATATCTCCAAAAACAATCTTTGAAAATAATCTAAAATATTTTTCCATATATGTTATTAGTGGGTATTCCTTAAAATTGCCATGGCCCAGTTGTTCCTTTATAATTTGGACATCTCATCCTGCCCTTCAAAAAATGAACCAAAATTACGTTTTACAAAAGTACATGGGTTTGACTATTTAAATCTTATATTTAAAGCAGAAAACTTGGATACATATTTTCCGGAAAAAACATTTCGCCAGGCTCATATAAATAATGTTATAAATGCAAATGTTTGATTAAAAAAAGTAAGAGTGATCTTCTCGGGAGCTCCCACATAGGGGATACCCTGGACCTTCCTTTAAAAACTTAATTGAAAATAATGGAAAACCTATAGGTTTGCGTTAGAGCCTTGGCTCATTACGTCAAGAGAACAATTCAAATTTTTCCATTTTAAATATTTATATATTTTTTTGCTAGAAATAATTGATTTTAGAATATTTATAAATAATTTTTAGAGTTTTTGTTAATCAGTCTACTGAAAAAAAATCAATAACACAATATGAGAAAAATATAAATTTTTTTAAATATGTGCAAAATATTTTCATTTAATCCAACAATTTAAAAAATAAAATAAAAAAAATTGTCCGATTCTGCAATCTGTCGGTTTGTTAACTATATTTACTTTGAAAATATTTGTTTTGCTTTTAAAAATGCATTCACAAAACACTCTACTCAACTCTATGAATATTTTTACGTTTTTTTCTATTTGGCACACGGCGCAACAATTGCAAGAGCTGCATAATATTTTTAGCAGGTTCAACTATTTTTAATATGTTTCTTAAACTATAGCGAGCTATTGTTGTTGGATTTTTGCAACGCTACAAATTGAATTAAATATTATTTATGGCCGTGCATTTTTGCAAGCGTCGCAAAACAAAGTTTTTGTTAGGAAAAGTTACACACATGGAATTGCATAATTTCGAGGTATAATTTGAAAAACCAACTGACGGCCTTTTAAGCCTGCCCGCCTGAAGTGCGGCAAGAGTGTGGGCTTAGGTGGGGGCTTAGGCATGGGTAGAGGGCTTGGGGCGGGGGCGGGGACGGTGCGGGTTTGGTTGGCACTTAACCCGCTCACAGGCACATTTGTTTTTTGTGTTGTCTTCGCATCGCATCGCGTTGCGTTTTTTCAGCGCATGTTGAGCGTAAATATGTCTATCCTGTTTGCCAGGCAAGCGGGGTATACACGACTTGGGTGTAGAGTAGTGCTACAATATGAAAGCAGGTGGTGAGATATGCTGCAATTTGGCTTGCAATACAAAATCAAACATAAGAGTATTAAGCACAAACAAAAAAAACTGTAAAATATTCAGTTCAATATATTCATGTGTAGTTTATAAAAGTTGACAAAAACTATTAAAAGTCTAAGGATAAATTGTTTGAAAAAAGATATAAATAAAATATAATAAAAATAAAAAATTAACAGAGTTTAAGGAAAACTTGGTTCTGTGAGAAAATGGTATTAATATTTATCTTATTTTGAGCTGAATGAGTTAAAGTATTATTACCAATAAATAATAATAACAATTAAGGAAATCGTATCTTATTTTTAGCTGAATGAATTAAAGTTATGATGGAACATTAATAAAGAGATGAAGAAAAAATTCAGGCCAATTATCAAATTTTCAGTAAATTATCAATAAATAATAATAATAAACTAGTTTAGGGAGTAATTTTGAGCTGAATGAGATAAATTTATGATTTTGAGTCGAATATGAAAAACTGAATGTAATTGTGAGGTAACTTCTAGTCGTATATATATAAGTCTGCAAAGTCTTAACTTGTTTGCTGGCTCTGTTGGGGCTTTTAGTTGTCAACAAAAATATCACTTGTTTGCATGAAAATCTCAGCCGGTGGTGGTGGATGGATGCTCTAACCCAGTAAATTGTGAATGGTAAGTGGTGTCTATGTAGCTGGCTGGGATGTGGCGCCCACATCTGTTTGGTGTCATTCACGATGTCGCAGTGGCACGATGATAAAGAGAAACAAAGCAACGGTCGCGTTGCTTGCAACAAAAATAGCAAACGCGTGCGGAATTGAGCAATTTTTATGAATAGCAATAGTCACAAATGGAGTCAGAGGCGAGTTACATCCCGTACCCCCTCCCTGACACACACACACACCCGCCCCCTTACGCCAGTTGCCTGTGGTATAGGCAGTTCGTGTGGCCAGGCCTTTAGTTCATCTGTCAAGCGCTGGACTGGGAGCATGCTTGACAGTTTGACGCCCCGTAATTCATGGCATGATGAACGCCAACTGTAAAACCCCATTTTTTTAGCCATATTTTTTGCTGTTGATGTTTTTGCCGCTGTTTTTTTTTTTTATTTTTGCTGACATTTTACTCGTGACAAAGCGGGCCTACAACATATGTTAGCATTTAACATGAGTTTTTTTCCATGAAGTTTTTGTGCACAGCAACAAATTAAATTAAACATATTAAAAATGCTACTAATTTCATTTCGCTGGCGCATCAAATTCAATTTTATCAAATGAAGCTGAAAAAAATGTAAAACCCAAAAACGGTTGCGGAAAAATTGGCAAAGGGTTTTGCTGCTCATAATTTATTACCTGTAGTCGACCAACTTAATTATGCGCTTAACGTAATTATACGAAGCGAAAAATCGAAGCACAAATTGCGCAAATGCCAAACGCAGTCTGAAACACGAAGAAAATTCCGGATGTGCAAGCAGCGACGTCCGAATACCCTAACTTGAAGTTTCCAGTGCCAATTTCGTAGCCAGACTTTTGTTTTTGCTTCTTCGTAACTTTAATTCCCTAAAATAACTAATAACATTTATATTTTAATTAAGATTGAGTTTGCTCGATGGAATATTGGAATGGAACAGAATGCCAAGTGCATACGTAGTTTAGTGGATTATTGAATTCTGTTCACTTTGGACCTATTTAATGAAACGTCGGAATGTACACTTTAAAGTCTTAGTGTTTCGAATCCACTCGTTCCACCGTTGGTGTTCCTTCTGAGTTTACAGTTTAGTAAGATATGTATTGTTGCCCCATTTTCAAGAAATCTTAGTGTATATATAGCCTTCTAGGCATGGCATTCACATTGCCGCATGAGAGTAAATAATAAACTTTTTGACCTTTTTAAATGATAAGTTTGAATGGGGCCCTTTGAACACTTTGCAATCTTAGTGTTTCTATTCCACTCGTTCCACCCTTGGCGCTTCTTCTTAGATTTTAGTTTAGCAAAAAATAAAAGTATGTATTGTTCTCCCATTTTCAAGAAATCTTAGTGTATATATAGCCTTCTAGGAATCTTACAAACATGACATGGAAATCACATTGCCCGCACTAAAGATAACAAAATATTTTCAGTTTGTTTGATGTAATACTGAAAGAGAACAGCATTCCAAATGCATAAGTATTACAAATTAAAATATATATTTAAAATTTGTTTAATGGTTTATTGAATTGAATTCGGTTAAATTTTGACATTTTTTAATGAAACGTTGGGATGGAGCACTCACTTAATTTTAGTCAACTGAAAAGCAGTTACCACTTTGAAATCTTAGTGTTTCGATTCCATTCGTTCCACCTTTAGCGTTTCTTCTAAGATTTCAGTTAAGTAAAATAAAAATATATATTATTGTACAACTATTCAATAAATCTTAATGCACATATCAACATATCATCATAACAGCCCTGGAATGTTGCAAACATTATAAGAAAATCACAATGCCCGCTTGAAGGATAATCAAAAATGTTCCGTTAAGGCAGACGTCGCGTCGTTGGCGCTTTGCAAAATTTGCTGCCCATTCATAAAAGCGATAATTGAGTCGACGGCGGCGCCGACTGCGCCGCACAGTATTGACCGCATCGGGCAATTTTTATTCAGCTGCGTAATGGCCGCGCCGACAACTGCCCCGACTTCCCCATATATCCCGCCAACCCCTATCCCGGAACCGATCTCTTTGGCCACGTTACTAGCGGATAACGGCTGCAGCTGCGAGTTGAACTAATTTAATTAATTGAATTCATTTGGTGACTCTGCCAGCGACCAAAACACGCCAACGCACATGTGTGTGTGTGTGTGACTGTGTGCGTGTGGAATAGTGTGTGTGCGTGTATAACACCAAATTAACGGTGCAATTGCCGCCTACCGCACTAACGCAGCCACTCCCCCATTTCCAGTCGCTCGAATTGCGCGTGAAAGAGTGCATTTTTGGTTTCGGCTTTTGAGGTTTCATCCGCCTTTTTTCTTCGTCGACCATGGCCAGATGAAACTGGTATTACCAGGTAATACCAGTGGCGGCGGCAGTTGACTGAACTGTGGGCTGTGCGGGGTCTATGAATTGGACTGAAGCTGGACAGTGTCCAAATAACGTTCTGTGGCCAGCTAAACTGTCACTGGAAAATGACAAAAGGCTTGGCTAATTGAAGTTTTACACACATTTGAAATTTTCTATTGCTATAGAGATTATTTGAAGCTACTTCTATTGGATATGTATTTAATTTTTAGAAGATAAGCTAAAAGTTGACTATGTACTCATAAGAAAATGTTCCTGAGCACTGATATTTTGTCCGCCTAGTTACCTATCGTATATATGTATGTACAGATAAAATGTGGATCGATTAACACTATAATATCAAATTTAAAAACTCGTTTTATACCCTTGTAGAGGTTATATAATTCTGTCATGAAATGTGTAACGCATAGAATGAGACATTACCGACCTCATAAAGTATATATATTCTAAGTCAGCATCAACAACCGAGATAATATAATCCGTCTGTTCGTCCGTCTGTCCGTCCTTATGTCAGTCTGTCCTTCTGTATGTTTCTTTGCGAATTAGTCTTCCATTTTTAGAGCTTTCTTTTTGTTGCGGGCCGGATGAGACCACTTAATCATATATGTAGCTGCCATAGGAACGATCGGATGAAAAGTAGGTTATTGTATGGAAAACTTTTCTTGACCGAAATCGGCATTTATTTGTTTCACTATGCTTTTCGTATCGGTCGAAGTAGGTACTTATATATAAATATTTTGTTTTCCTAGATAAATTCATCAAACTCAGCATTTACGAGCTTCAATATTTTCACATATCTGCAAAGGGAAAGTGTCTACAATGTATTTTTTTACCTTCTCGCTAATAATATCAATATTTATATTTGTATATCATTTTTATGAGACTGTTTTCTTTTAAACACTTACTTAAAATAGTAAATTTATTATTCACAGTAAAATCAAGCCATAGTTTTTTAGCATATCATTAGTATTTTTTTAGTAAATATTTATTATTACTTTAAATTGTATTATTTTGTATATGCGTATCCAATTTTTATAAGAGAGAAATAAACTACAATCGAATGGAACTTTCTTGACAGTAATGTCGCTTCATTAAATAAAAATTGAGCTATGACTTTCGATTGACTTAACATAATATTTGTTGACTTGACCTAAGCCCTGGTTAGATAAACTACGCACCCAGTCACAGGTTGCTAACCCAGATTAATGCTAACTACTCCAATTGTATTGGCTGCAGGTATGCCTTCATCCCAAATTGAAAATAATTGCAATCAGTTGCCAGACGGCGCCGATACCTTTGCGGCCTTTCCAAATTAGCGCATCGCTGCCCGCCTGCCATTTAAATTATGCGGTTCGACGCCTAAAATTTGATGCAACTGCCAAAATGTTGCACTATTTACAGAATTTTCACTTTTAACAGCTTTAATGGCCGTTCTATTCTGATGGTGCGCCTCTTTGGATGCGCCTCCTTTAACTAGTTAGATAAATTAAGTGCACTTGACTTGATGTTACGCCTAAAGGGAGAAAGAGGTTCATTGACAGACACTTATTGCTTGCTTCAATATTTCAATTTCAATAAGTTATTTAATAGCTCTGTTTATCAACTACTCTTTTATATTGTAATTAAGAACACTTGCCATAAGCTTATGGTCTTCTATTACTCATTTTTAATATTTTTGGAATACATAAAATTTAGATAAACGTGAAATCGACTTAATTTAAAAATTTAAATCAAAAAGCAACTTATTGCATATGCTTACAGGATTACAGAATACCTTAGAGTCAAGTTGAATCCAGTCCTCTTTGAGCTGAACGTCATTTTGTTGCGTTTACGAGCATTTGGAACTGTGCTCGCCATTTTAATTATCGTATTCCCCTAACGTCAACTTGATTAAAATTCAATGCGAAAATTGATGGCATTGTTCTAAACATTGATGAGGCAAGCCGCCTGGTGGATGGATGGCTGGATGAAAGGATGCAAGGATGTCTGAAATGCAGCTGCCGGCAATCAGCGCACCGCGAGCCATAATGACACCCACTCGCTGCCATGTCCACGCCCGCATCCGCATCCGTGTGTCTGTATCAGTATCTGTATCTGTATCTGTATCTGTATTGCTGCTGCTGTCAATGGAACGGCGACTGCCACTGCAGTTGGCATCCACTGCGAGTCTCAATTTCAGTTTCAGCTAAAATGATTTCAATGGCCAAGCAACAACAAAAGCTGCCGCGGAAATGTTGTCAATTATGCGTGTGCGTTTGGCAATTCTTCTCCAACTGCCGTCAGACATGTGCCGGATGCGTTCGCTCATATCGATTAACTCAGCCAGACGACTGCCAGTCAGTCCAATTGACTGCAACTGCTGCTTTTTAGCTGTCAAAGCACACAAAGACAGCAATTTCATCCTAGTATTTTGGCCCAGTTGCCAGCTGTCAAGAGCTGTTCAATTGGCAGAGTCGCACTCAAGATGGAAGACAAGCGGCTATTGTTAAACTATTGAAATATACACACAATCAGCCATTATTAAGAATAGTTTTTCTATCGCACTTCTTTTCTTAGTTTTCAGCTCAATTTAAAATCATTCTCACATTATCACATCCAACGTTCGTTATGTCAAAATTCAAAAGATATTTCTATAGACCTAATTTATACTTAGTAAGCTTTCAAAAAAGGGGTAAATTTTATAATGCGCCTTCCCGGGCAACGCTAATCAAGCAACTAAGAGAGTAAATTAGAGTATGATCTGAGATAAAGGTTGGTAGATGCCAACCTTGTCCACCAAAAAAATGTATATCTGTGACAAATTTTGAATGCATGTAAGTCCTAATGAGAATCGCATAGATGGGGACGTGAATAAATTGCATACATATTTAAATAATGTTTATTAATTTAATCGCCAGCAGAACTTATCAATATAATACCTATTTATTTACATTTACATTAAAGAACATAATTGCATACTTTCACAAATAATGTTTTTATATGGCCAACACATTTACTTGTTTCCATGAGAATCGCATGGTAGGGCTATGTTGAAAAAAAATATGGTTTTAAATTTGTATGACTGCAAATTGTATGACAGATCCTAATGCATATCAAAGGACATAATCTTCTTATTACTCCAGCTCGATTGTGAGACTCGTTAATGAACTTTGTGCCCTTTTGGCTTTGTGTCACATTCATGTTCTGGCTTTTAAGCCTGCGATATGTGGCAGGAGTCCCTTTGGCTGATTGTAAGCCAACATTTGCATTAAATGCGATGCGGCACCGTTTTTAAACGCTAACGCAATTGCAATCGGAATGGGATTTGAATTTGTTGGGGAATGGGAATAGGGGAATGGGAATCCGTGTGGTTATGCGTAACCAACTGCTTGGCATGTACACATTGTAGCCGCTGTTTTTGCGGCTTTTGCTGCTTGGCTTTGCGCCCGCAATTTATGAAGTTGCAGCCGTAATGCGCTTTTAACCTGCAGCTACGAAATGCTCGAGAGACGCCGCCGGCAGTCGGCAGCCGGCTGCCTGGCAGAGCTTATTATGCCAAGCACGTGGACCAAAACTAAACAGAGCTACACACACCACGCGCATAAATAGCCCCCACCTCACTTGTAGGTAGTAAAAGGGTTATCTAAAGGGGGAGGGGGGGTTGGGTGCAAGTAACATAAAATGTTACATGAGCTCTGCATGTGCCGTGCACAATAAATACGCGATGGCGCCAGGCAAGCGGGGGGAGTGGCCATTGGTGGGGGCACTGTCAAATAGCATGGTCAAGTTGGCGCTGTTTAAAATTGCGAATGTTCTTCGTGAACACACACACTTTCACATAAATAACAAACATGAGTTCGCTTGCTTGGTTTGGGGTTCCAGGTTTTCCCTCTCAAGGGTGGCCAAAATCCTTTTCAGCCTTTGGCCATTCGAGTTCAAGTCCAATGGTTCGAGTTTCATTGGCACAATTAAAATTAAACAAAAAACCCGGATAAACCGAACAAACCGAACAAACTGAGGCGTGAAAGTGTTGCGCCCGAAAGTATGCACAAATATTTTGACAAAAGCAAATATTTATCAACTCGATGCTCTTTGGCCTTTGCATGCGATTAAGTGAGACGCACACACACACACATACACACACACACGCAGACACGAAGAGTGTGCCAGGGGCCGAGGGACTTGGGGCCGTCTAGAGTGCAGGGTGAAGGCAGAGTTAGAAAGTCAAAGTCAAAGTTGTTTGTTTGCTTGTTTGCAGCCGTTTTTGTGTCGCGCTCACTCACAAATATGCGGGCATATCGGTTTATTTCAGCAGCTGGTTAATGTTTCTTCTTTTCATTCAAATGATTGTTGTCTGTACCTTTTTTTTATAATTTAAATAAATACGTTTATATTTTATTTAATCGATTTGGCTTTAGCTTAAGTTTGAGGGAAACTAAAATCTTAAAAGCTTTCTAAATATCATAAGCTATAAATTATATAATAAATCATCTGAAATATTCATATCTGTATTTAAACAATATTTTATCTTAAAACCAATCGATTTATGTTTATTTTTGATCAGATTTCAACAAGTATTTGCTTTGAGACATTTCCAATTCATACTCAATTAGACCAACAGAGCTCATATAGCAAAGTCAGAGTAATAGTTTTGATAACAAAAAAATGGGACATATTTAAATATATTAAGAAATGTGACAGTATTTTTTATATCTTATATTAGGCACATTTTTTTCTTTATTTTTTTCAACACGAAGCTCAAAGGCACTTAGAGAATAAAATATTAACCTTATTAACCTTTATTAAAATAAACTCTGTTTCTTAATAAAAATCTATTAAAATCTATAAATAATAACAATATATATGTATAACAAAAATATTGCCAAATGCTCAGCTCAAGTTTACAAAATGTATACAACATAAAGTTATCTTAAAAATAATATAAATATCAAGTCTATAATATTTTGCAAGCACATTGAAAGATATAAATAAAAACTATCTATAGGTAATTTGAATTTTTATATATTTAAAAAAAAGGTCTGAATAATGGAATGTTTTATTTTATCATAAAAACTATGCAAATAAAATTTAGAGCTTATTTAAATGAATGGAAATTTTCAGCAAAATTCTCATTTTGACAACGATTTTTTTTATAATGGCCACAAAAAATTGTCAAGCCGCAGACATGAATGCTATAATTTGTGTAGAATATTTGAAATTCCTTGTGGCCAGACAGCAGGCAGCTGTTGCTTTTACTGCTGCTGTAGTTGTTGTTGTTGTTTTTCACACCGAGATCGAGTGAAGTGCAAGGCACACGCTTGGACGAGTGTGCAAAAACCCAATAACCCAAAGCTCAAGGTGACAATGATGAAGACGACGTCGACGTCGACGAAGAGGAGGTTAAGGATGAGCATGTTGCGCAAAAAGGATGCAAGGAATAGTTAGTCAGTCAGTCAGTCAGTCAGTCAGTCAGTCAGTCAGGCAGTCAAGCAGTCAGTCAGTCAGTCAAGCAGTCAGTCAGTTAGTCAGAGGTAGCAGAGTCTAGTCTATGGCTTCTGTGTGTGCTGCTTGTTTGTTTGCCCTTGTTGCTGTTGCCTTATTATATTTCTGAGGCAGTCGCATGCGGCACAAAGCGCTCTGTGGCAGCCTTTTCATTGTTAGACAATGAGGCAGTCGGGCGAGTGTGGAGGGGCTGTGGGGGGTTGGCTGTGGGGCGGGCACAGTAAGCTATTCATTTTTGATATAGTTACTTGTTTGCCAAGCCCTTTGGCGGCATGAGCGCATAAGTCCAGGTTGTTGTTGCAACACTCTTACGTTTTTCCTTATTTTTTTTTTCTTTTTTAAATTTTTTCATTTCGAGGTCACGCTGTGCTCACATGGCCGCATGCAGTTGAATAAATTTGTACAATGTCATGGCAATTATGTAAAACAGCGCCATTAGTGCAAAGATTTTCACCTCGAGCGATTTTACCTGGGGCGGACGGCTGGACAGCAGCCAGGACATAAACACGGATGCGGGACAGAAGCCAGCAGGGACTCTTGACTGAATGACTGACTGGGTGACTGAGTGACTGACATGGCTGCATTTGTTGAAATTTATGAGGCATGATGTTGCCTGCAAGGACAATGCAAATGTGTGTGCGTGTGAGTGTGTGTGTGTGTGCGGATGTGAGCCCGTGTGTTTGTACATGTTGATGATGTTGCCATAGCCGTTGCTGGTGAATTATTTATGCCCGGCTTGACATTTACTTAGGCAACGTTGTCGCCCGTGCAACGCAATTTACTGTTGCATATTTTTAGTGCATACTTTTGGGCGCATTTACTATTTATTAATTGCTCTAGTGTCGCAAATTGTTTCGACACCAGCGCTTCAGCTTGTTGCATAGTATTTAAAGTAGCATATAGCTTGCTTTATAATTTGTGTATCTATATTGGATTTTCAAAGCCGTTAAGAGCTGCGTTTTGCGTCAGCTGCAATGCTTAAATTTCATTTTAAATATTCATAATTCAATTTTGTCTTGGTTTTTCGTAGAAGTTTTGTGGCCAGTCGACGCTGTAAACTCTCTTTGCTGTTGCTGTTGTTGTTGCTATTATTATTTTGACGCTGCTGCAAGTTGTGCTGTATTTCTCTTGGCTTACGTTATTAATGAGCAAAAGTAGAAATGCATGCCACAGACAGCTAAACAGAGACGGCAACACCACAGAAAAATGAGACGGAAATGGAGCATCAGTTAAGTACTGACTGAGAGGCAGTTTAATAGATAGATAGCCAGTAAGATATCTCGAATAAGTAGTAGCGCATACAGACAACAGCATGAGCTACAGATATCATAAATAATATATATGTGATAAATAATATATTCTTTTTGGGCTTATTTGCAGGCAGTTGCTTACAATGGATTTCTTTAAGCTTTGAAAGTAAAGTCAATGAAAAGTTACACTAAATAAATAAATAAAAAGAGAAATTAATTTTCTTAAATTAATTCATGAATTTTGAGAACCGACAATTTTTTTTGTTTCGCCAAATTTGTGTTGTAAGCCAATAATTTATGTAAAGAGAATTTTAAAATCTGAACAATAAAGGATGAAGTCTTATAATTATAAATATATATAAAGTGTTACAATTAATGAAAATTTCTTAATTGAATAATATTTAAATTTAATAAATTCAATAATAATATGTTTCTAAGCAAAAAATTTGTATTTTTGTAACCCTTTAACCACTCATATATATACGATAGCAAATATAATAATAACTTACAATTTTATTAGGTTTAATAAACATTTTTAGAATTACGGGAAAAAATAGAAATAAAATTAGTCATAAACATCTCAATTATAATTTAATGTTATTTATAATTGTCGTGGTCATTATTATTATTATATATCATAATTATTATTCATATTTAATTGAACAGCCGAAGACTCTGCAGTCAGCTCCATATTTACCTAGCCTAAATTTAAGTATATGTTTGTGTTTAAATAAATACAATAACACTGGGATTGCTTGCCTTCAAGGTACACGCTATCTTTAAGTTAGTAAATATATAATTAAAGACAAACTTCCGGATGAGTTTCCGAGAGCAAACTGCTGGTAGGTGCTTCAAGGTTTAACCACATCTAGCCTGTAGGCTAACAAGAGTTTGGCGCTCGGTATCGCATAGTCCAGTTCTGGAGCCGGCCTGGAAGCAGCATCATAATCAGCGGCAGCAGAGAGCGTTTGTTGAATGCAACGAAAACAAAGCAAAGTAATAATTTCCAAAGTTCTGACGTTGCATCCACTATCTACAAAACATGCTACGCCCACGGCAACTGCCCGCCTGGGTCGCTGGCATGCTGTTGCACTTTTGCATTGGTCGGCTGTGATGCACTTAAATATGTATACTCTGTATTTTTAATATGGCCGCGTGGCCATTACTTTGCGCTAAATAAAGAACGCGAAAATATGGAAAATTGAAAGGCCGACAGCAGCGAAAAAATTAAATAGTACTTTGCCAAGCAGCAAAGGCAAAATAAAAAGAAAATGATTTGAAACAGAAAATGATTTTGTCGTTTGGCAAAGCGAACTTTGACTCTGCCAAGGGGGCGCAGCTTCTTGTATGTGAGCACAGCAGGAGCAGCAGCAGCATAAGCTGAGAGAAGCTGCTCCTTAAGCCTTTACCTGTCAGACGGGGCTGCAAATAATAATAATAGGAATAATAATAAGTGAGCATAATGCATGGTTCTGATTCCCTTACAGTTTCACTCGAAAAAGTCGCACAAAGCCGCGCTGGTATCTAAATAAATAGCTCAGCGTTTTACATTTTGCTCAACGGCTCACTGAAGTTTGTCTAAGTTGCTGCTAAGTAAGCAGCTGTATCTTTGTATCTTTGAATCTGCGTATCTATATCTGGTAGCTGGCAGGTTAGTTGACTACCTGCAAGCTTCAACTGAGCTGAGTCTGCGGCCACGGCTACTTGTGGGATTTATGTTGTGAAAAGTGAAACATAAGCACACTGGATTGCAGCGACTTTGCCAAGCTAACAACGAGCAACACAAAAAAAAATATATAAGAAGGAAATTTATATACACTCGTATCTGTATGTAGTATTCGCAGCAACGACACGTGCCATTTCATGAGGCAGCAGCATAAACGTTGAGCAGACCCCCCCCCCCCCCCCCCCAAACCAGTCCCCTCATAACAGATAGCAGATAGCTGGCAGATATGTGAAGTTGAAATGAGTTCAAAAATGTTTATATCCGTTGCAATTGCCGGCAGGGAGCGCGCGCACGGATCATAAATCGCAAAAAATGCGCTGGCAAATATTGCGGAAAGTGCGCAAAATAAGTAAGAAATCGACAATAAGCGCAGGAAATAAGCTGAGCACTTGCACATAAATATAAGTACATATCCTAGATATAAACACACACACAAACACACACACACACACACAAGTATACAGAGCTTTTATAGTTATTCTCGGGATTAGCTGAAGCTGGCTGGCTTGTCAAGCCTGCGGTTGATCCCAGGCACCTGGCTACCCATTTGATTCATCTGCTTAAACACAGACCAACTACATTTTTAATTGACTTCAAAATTAGTTTTGCTTCACATGAAACACAAATATAGAAAACAAAAAAACATAAAGAGCTGACAAAGGGTTAAATAGTGCTACGCAGGTTGCTTCGTAACTTTGTGATAATTGAGGAAATTTAATTTTTAGAAACCTCATTTTTTTTGGAATTCAAAATATTATTAACATAAACTTGATCCCCATAATATTGAGACTATTGACTTGGTGTAATAATATAAATCATAATTAATGAAATGCTTTGCAGAGTTGTTATTAAGACTAGCTAACTATGCTATTGGCATTAAATATTGCTAGGCTTATCCTTAGATGAGATTAAAAGATAGAAATTTATAATGAAATACAATTATTTTTTAACAGTTTTCTTATAAAAACATTATTCTGTTTGTAAAACTAAATTTTGATGCTTTATTTCAGTTTGTTTCTTATATATTTATAGCTATTAAAAGGAAGGTAAATTGAATAAAAAATATGGATTTAATTTTCTTCTATTTACATAAATTAAGTATTAAATTGCCTTCTAGTTACGTAAATTAAATATTAAATTGTTTTCCATTTACAGAAATAATATATTAAACTATCTTCTATTTATATAAGTTAAATAAATTCGATCTGCATTTTCGATTATTTTCATCTTGAGTTCATGTCAAGATTTTGACAAAGCTTATAATTATTGATACAAATATAAATTGACGTAAATAAACATTCAAAAAAATTGTTCAAAATTGATAATAATTTATAATCTCTCGTTTCTAGAGTAATTTCCCGGTATTATTTTACCAACTGTTTGATTCACCCACTTGCCCAAAATTGTGCACACTCAAATGCACAACAAATGTAATAAAAATACAAACAAAAATACGGCAGCAAATAACATTTAAAGTTTTTCTTTTGTATGCCATGGTCAGAGCATTTGGGGGTGGGGCGGGTAAATGGGGCAAGGATTCGGGTGGCTGCCACAAATGCAGCGAATCGGAAAAAGTGTGCGGCCATTTGTCTGGCTGGTGCGTCCATTGCCCCGCCCATTTGTCGGACTGTGCATAGTTATGAAAGTTTCATTTGATATTTTGCACATAATTATGAACTTGAGGTGCCAAGTGCTGCCGGCCAAGCCACAGTTGGCCCTGGTGGTGCCCTTTGAGCGGGGCATTTGCTTTGAAATCTAAACAGGCAAATTGCAAAACTAATGTGGCATGTTCTCATTTTGGAATGTGGCACCGTGGTTGCAACTTCCGATCAATTTAATTTATTGTTAATTAACTTTTGCTGTAACTATGCAAATTTCTGGATAACATATAATAATATAGTTGTTCTAGACGTTTAATTGGTTTCATTCAATTAATAAGCTGTCCACTGCAGATATTAAAGGGCTTTTATTCAATTTATAATTATAAAGCCCTAAAACACCAATTTCTTAACATCATTTTAATTTAGTATTTAATTCGTTTAATTTTTTTAATTAAAATAGAGTTCGAGCTGATTATCAGCAGCAGCTCTTATCAATCTCTTTTATCACTGACACCTTATAGAATCTGTCTATTTCCAAGTGGAATCAAAACATCTGCTTGGCACGGCTTTCGGTACGGATTGGTAAGTCAATGCTAATTGTAATTTGGTTCTATCCAAGCACCACTTAAGGGAATTTACCAAATTCAGTAAGTACTTGAAAAGTTCAGAGATAGAAACTAGGGTTTTATATACTCTGCTTACAAACCAAACAGAGGGTATATTGGTGTCTTGCAATTTCCGTTTTCTTTTTCGTACTTATAAACAACATTTCTTCAAAATTTGGAATATGAAATTTAAATATGAAACAAGTAAGCTGCGACACATACAAAGTTAGGGGCTACTCTAGAGTAAGGGAATTGGAACTTACAATTGGGGGCTGCGAACGAAACAACTTCTGAACTTAGAGGATTCGAAGAATTACTAGCGAACAAGCCTGACAGCTGCATTGGTCTCAATAGCTGGTTGGGCTTTGCGACGATCCAAGTTCCGGGTCTAGTCACATATTCAGCTCGTTGTGAAGGTTAATTTGCTGGATTGTAATATTTCTCCGCTTGAGCGGACCTACAGTATTTGATCGTGACTGGAGTCCGTATCGCGACGGTTTTGGAGAAAATTTTTAAAAAATATGGCATATTCTTTTTTCGAGCTGTGAATCTTTCAAGTTTTTTAATATATAAAATTTTTGGGAATTTTTAAAGTGATTTTGTAATGCTTTCATTTGGATTTGGATAACTTTTTATATTATTATAGCAAGAACTATATTTATTCATGTGGACTAGACGCAGATCATGTAAAGTTTGTACACCCTTCTGATTTTGTTGAGCAGAAGTGTCGCCTCGATTGGATGTACAACAAGCGAAGAATAAATATAATCATACAAATATACTAATTTTTAGCTAATTGCGAGTTTTTAAAATGCTTTTTCTCATTTTACTACCATGAATTTACTAGTTGAGCTCTCTTAACTACATAATCTTTTTTATCTTAGGGTCCTGCTAATTTTTAAATTTGCAAATTCGATGCTTAGTTAAGTTCTACAATTTAAAGGTAATAATTGATAGACTAGAATAAGTAGAGAATACTAGTAAATTGTTAAATGTCTTTTTCGGTTTAAAATCTATCTTAATCAGAGAATTTGTTAGGCTTTATCTTTTACACTTTTAATATCAAGTTTCGTTTATGGGCAATTTCCATTTGCAGCTGATGATAAACTCGCACTGAACCACATATTTTTTCTCATGGCTGGGACAGAAAAAAAAAAACGAAAAAAATTGAAAAGAAAACCTTTAGCTACATTTTCGTTAATTTTTTGCCAGCACATTTTTTTAATTTTACAACATCGTAGAAGGCAATGCATTTTGGCCAACTCTTTGGCCAGTTGGCCCATTTTGGCTGCTGCGTGTTTTAACGGCTCCAGCTCTAAACAGGGCAACGGTCCAAGTGGCAAACGGTAGCTGCAACACCAGTAGCAGCAGCAGCAGCAGCAGCAGCATCAGCTCCGACGGCAGCGGTGGCAAGAAATGCGGTTACAGTGTCCAAAGGCCGCTCTGGAATGCCATAAATAACGTTGTCGGCAAAGCGAGTCCAAAAGTCCGAGGCGGCCGCCAGAGTTCGTTGGGTGCTGGTTGCCAGGGATGCTGCCGTTGCGGCATCCAAGCCCATACTGTTGCACCTACTGCTGCAATGTGCAACGGATAGCGGCACGTTGCGTTACGTTTTTGGCTCTAAATTAAATTTTTGCCAACGCCAAAGAAGCTGCAAAATTTTTGTGCTGCGCATTGCACTGATGCGGCGGAAGCAAAGAGCCATTAGCACCATCTCCCCAGCTACAGTTTCCATTCCAGCAGCAGCTCCTACTCCTGCTCCTCCTCTTACTCCTGTTCCTGCTACTGCTGCAACTTCTGCTGTTCCTGCTGCTGCTGCTGCTGCTGCTGCTCCTGTAACTATTTCTAGTGCTGGCTTTGCTTTGTGGCCATGGCTCATTATGGCCATGAGCTCATGTGTGTGTGTGTGTGTTTGCGTGTGTGTGCAATTAGTAGCGCTTGTTAGTGTCCCCCATGTCTGGCAAACGGCCAAAGGCCAAATGATATGAGCTATCATAGAACCCATTGAAATTTACTTAGTATCTATTGCCACAGACATTGGAGGCAGCTTCTTGATGTGCCACATTATTTTGCAGACAATGGCCAGTTGGACAGACCGACAGCTTGACATGGCCATAAACTGTTGGACATGACAAGTTGGTGTGACATTTGCGACAACCTGTGGTTTCCCGCAGCCAAACTCTCAAGCTCTGACCGCCCCGTTCTTCTCATCCTCCAGCTGTCGTCTCCGCCTGGTGCTTTGACAAAAAGCCGCACGTTATCCCTGCTAAGTGCAAAAGTGGATTGCAGTCAGCCAGCAGTTGCTCCACTGACTGAAAAAAAAGAAGAAAATAAATAAATGCAAGCTCCAGACAAGGACACTTGCAAATGAACAGAGGCGCCAGGTAGAGTTACGCTTGCTGCCTGCCTGCCTGCGGCAACCAGGGGCGGCATATAAATGATGCTCGCGGCACAGCCGTGAGGACTACATAACATGGAAGCCAACATTATTAAATAGTTGAGCAGCAGCTACAAACAACTCTGGAGCTGGGGCTGGAGCTGAAGCTGAGCATACCATAAGCACCATAAAAATGTTGGAAATACACGTAAAGCGTGCCGCAGTCAGTGTCAGGGGAACTGTTAAAGAGAATGAGTAGCAAGGAGGGTGGGGAGGGGGGAGGGGAGAACAGGGTGATAAGTTAATGTGCAACTTGACTGAGTTATGTTCTGTCAAGACACAGTCATGATGTGACCGCTAAGAAAGTGCCAAGTGTCACAAGTTCAGTTTAAAATATGATTGAGATGGGCGCGCAGCAAGTTTGCATCTCAGCCTCAAGTTGAACAGTTTTAAATATATATTTACTATATAGATACATGACTGGGGGTAATGGGGCTTAAGAAAGGACGGGTAATACTTTAAACTGAGTGGAGCTGAGCTGAATGCTGTTTAAGTGAACGTGTTGAACTGGGCAGGCTATGAATAATAAATGATGATCCTTTGGCCAGTAGGGAACGGCAAGCGATTTGCCAATTTAAGTGACCATGGAGGACAATGAGTACAACTTGTTAAGGAAGTTAGAATGAGATTTATCTGAGAATTCGATACTTACGGCTACGCGGTTAAAGCAGCAGAGGATCGGGTGAAGTTAGCTGGATATCATCGATATCATAGAAGGGTAGGATTGAGAAAATAAATAGTACTGGAGTGAATACTTGTATCTTTTCGATGAATGCGAGCTATGACGGACTATAAATAAAAATTTGATAGGTCTGAAAAGTAGCACGAACAAGTGACTGTGGAGAACTGACCATCAAGAAGAGACCATGCCGATTGGCTCTGATAATAACACTTTATATAAAGCCAAGTTGCTCAAAGAGGCACCTTAATGATTGCCGATGGAATATTTATCTGCTTGGAGTACCCGAAGACTTATATTTAAAATATAATAAATAAATATACATTTTTATTTAAATTTATTCTTTCTTCTAACCCATTAGAAAGGATCTAAGCAAACTCTGACAAGACTTCAAAATAGATACCATATATAAAGAAATATTAAATACAAGTGAATACTGTAAGATATCGGAACAGACAGCGGTCTGATTGCTTACTAAAATATAAGTGAGAAAGTACCCCTTCCTCAAGGATGACCAGTAATTTATTTTATAAGAAAAGCTTAAAACGTTGTGTGCCACCAGACTGGTCGGAAGAAGATGAGTATCCGATCAAAAGGTTTAAGCCAAACTCATGGATTGAGGGCAATCAACAAGCGGACGACATTGGTAAGCAGAATCAAGCAGAAGCAATTGTATGCAGCTAATTAATACTAACTATGCTGGAATACTAGATTTAAAGCTGACTGAGCTGGTCTTTATCGAAAAGGTAGAAATAATAATGGCAAAAAAGGTTCCAAGCTGTCCGAACTTGCAAAACCTTAATAACAATTCTAAGCTTTATTAGCTTTGGCTTCAATTCATATTCTTTTTCCAAATTTGTTTGCTGTTACTGTTTTAAAAATTCTTTTAGTAAAAAATAAAAAAAAATGTCAGTACGTAACAATCAAAAGACTGCATTTCTTGAACTAAATCAGCTGTACTTAACTTAAGTAGATTATTTGCTCTGAAAATAGACCCAACGCATAGGCCAGAATGTGACTTATCAAGCTCACGTAACCAGGCAACGGTGCACCCCGCCCCCTTCACCAACCTCATACACACACTCGCCGCATCCAAATACAACAATGAAATTGAATTTAGAGTAAGGTACCCGGCACGTACTCCTAGATATGGCCGGCAAACTTTTTTTTCACAAATTATTTTTGAAGAAAACTTTTGCTGCGAAACTTTACTGCATAATAAAGAACGAACGAATGAGAGTAAAATCCAAAAAAAAAATTAAAAAAAAAAAAAGAATAGAAATAAAAGCCAAAGCAAAGGCGGCAGCCAGCACCAACACTAAGGAAATGCCGCGCACCCCTCGTACCATGCTGCATGCCCCTTCAAAGCGGCAGCGCAAATCAAAATTCTGCGTGTGATACACGCTAGTGGGGGGTTTTTTTTTTAAAGGGGAGGGGGTAAGGGGCAGCTGTCGTCAAAGTTTATGGCATAAGGAATTGAAGCTGCCCGTGCGCCGACTAATTGGCTGCAATACGCAAAACCGGGGCGTATGCGTAATGTTTGACAAATCAAGCATACGCCGTGTAGACGACTTTGCATTTACCGCTGCTGCTGCTTCTGCTGTTGATTTTGTTTGGATTGCCTCGGATCGTCAGCTAAAACAAACACCGCGCCAAGCATGCAAAGCATTTCGAAAATGAAAGCAGGTCCGCAAAAAAACCCCCAATGAAACAATAATACAGAAGCACCTCTTCAAAGAACGCAACACCCACAAAAAAAAAGGCATACATTTTTCACTTATTTGGACTGGCATTGAATTTTAATTTCATTTCATAGAGTCTGCATTGTTGTTCAAATTACATATATATGTATATATATTTATGTAGAGCATGTGGCGGCTGCTCGTATTCATCATGCACATATCTACTATATGTAAATACACAAACACATATATAACAAACAGAACGCGTATGAAGCCAACGTCTCGTATGAATTTTAACATTTTCCGCACAAATGAATGAGTTTTAATTTAAGCATAATTGCTTTTTGTGGCCTTTTTTTTTGCCACATTTCTCGTGAACTCTTTTTACCCAACGCGCATACATTTAAAAATATATCTATAATATATATTAACGCCTTTTTATAACATACATTATAGGTACAAAGGGTATATTATGTTTTTGTGCCTTTTTTTCTGGTACCCAATCGACAGAGCTCTATAAACATATGTGACTTTTTGTGCACCTTTAAATAAAGTCATCGTCAACATCTTTGACAGACTCTGTAATTACAAATTTTAATTTAATTTTAACATTGCATTATAGGGCTACAAATTGTGTGCAAAAATAGCCTGACAATTATGTAGGTCGAATAAAGTTAAATTAGCAACGGGCATCTAATTCTGAGTATCTGCCTAATAAATATAATAAACATAAATATAATAAATATAATAAACATATATAGCTTAATATGCAAAAGTATTTTACCATGGAGCTTAAAACAAAGTGATGCATCCATTAAAAGAGAAATTAAAAAACTAAATAGCTTAAATGCATTAAATTGTATATTGTATAATTAATAAATATTTCTTTATTGCAATACATATTTCTGTTTAATTTATTATTTATGTAAAAGTGTATTACCATTGAAACCGTGGTACATAATAAATCCTTTGGAAGGGACGCCTTTCCATACGAAAAAAATATACTTAGGAAAGTAATCGCTTGACTGGATTATCACAGACATTTTGCAGTCTTTTATTTAAAAAGTAGCCGCTGCTCAGTTGTTTAAGAGCATGTCCTGCAGAAATGATTCAGTTATCTTTCTGCATCGCCGTGTTTGCATCAGACAACGGAGCAGCTGCATTATTAGCTTTTATTAGCATCCTTTTCCCAGCTGTTTCTCGAAAGTAGAGGCGAAACGATATTTAATTATTTGATTAAAAATTCATGAATGTATTGCAAGGCATGCTTTTCAAAGCATATTAAAAGCAATTTTCTTAATGCAAAGAGATAATTCTCAGCAACTGGCACAACATTAGTTGGCTGCAATATGGTCTACGAACAATTTAATCTGTAGATTATTATTAATTAAATTTATTTGTTTTAAATTAAATAGCTTGTTTTGGGTATTTAAATTATTAATATTAAGCCAGATTTTCTGTTATGCTATATAACTGAATCCAGTTCGGGTTGGGGTATAAATATATATATTTTAAAAAAATAGTGAAAGCAGGGTATCTTATGGCCCAGCCACTTTTGCTAGCTTTTATTAGTTGTTAATATTTGTGTTGCCGTTGTTTGCTGCTGCTTCTGCTGTTGAATGTTGGTGGCGCATGTTTAACAAGGCTCTATGGCGATTAACTTTGACTACTGGCTTGAAAATCAATAAGCGCATAATTACAGTGCAAGCCAAAAGAATCAAGTTGTAGCTTTAAGCTTCAAAAACTTATTAGATTTTATTTTATTTTTGCTTTTTTGTTTTTTTGACCAAATGCAGCTGGTAAATTGAAATAAATCCAGCTGAAGAAGTTGTTGGCCAGGAAGTCGCTACAGATAGGGCACATTTGTCTTGGCTGCTCTGCTTGTGGCTGCTGATGCTGTCAGCACAGGAGGACGCTGGAGACAGGAGCTCTGGACGCAATTCCCTGCACGCCCTGGCTAAGCGCGTCGAGCGCTCGCTGTGCCATAACCAAAACAATCATCATTTGGACACTTTTAATACTTTGTGTGCTGAGTCCGCACAGCCGCTGGCTAGATGTGTCCATGCTGAAGCCTTTTGCCGATCCCGGGGCAACAGCGGTAACAAGTGGCATCAACAGTGCCAGCCAGCAGTCAACAGCCAACAGAAGTTGACACTGTCTCTGTGTGTCTGTGTGTGTGTCTCTCTGTTGCTGCCTAATTTCATGCGACATAAAGTGTCGTCGGACTCGGGCAGTCAAAACTTTGCAGCTGAAACTCGCTGCGTCTCCTCGCGGGATTGAAATTTATGCGCAGGGGGAAGTTTTAAAGGCACACCCACACACAGACACACACAACACAAGCACACACACCCACAAGCAAACACACAACAAAAAGCAATAACCGAAAACAGCGCGTGCTGATTAGTTATGTGGCTGCTCGTTGCGCTTGTGGCTGTTACGGTGTGTGCGTGTGTATGCGCGTGTATGTGTATTCGTGTGTGTGTGTTGCAGCAACATGTTGATGGGAGCAAAGTTCACGAAAGGCTTTTGGCTCTGATTGTCAGCCGATAATCAAGTCATAAACGCAGCCAGCTGTAATTACCGTAATTATTGTAAATTATGTGCAGTTTTTATGATATTGATTATTATTCAATTAACGAGGGGTTGGACGCTGCAAGTCGACATGCAGATACGCTATAAATAATGCACATATAGCGTAATTAAAGAATCGTGTAGAGTTAATTTTGAATGATTTTTAAACGCTTTTAATTCGATATTTGAAATTTCAATTTAATTCTTGTTTAAATATTTGTATATATTTCACTTTTATAATTCGATATTATACGGAACAGTATTGAAAAGTAAATTAAAAATAATTTATTTCCCCATTTTAAATGGGGAAAAATTATTTATTAAAAGAGGTTATCGAAGTTGAGGTAATATTTATGATTAATTATGTCATATGATAATTGCTTCTTCCAAATTGTTCAAGTCTTCAAGTCCAAAGAGGATTTGCATATTAATTTTATAGAGTATTTTGCATTTATAATTTTAAGCCATGTTAATTCTGTTAAATATATTTTATAATTAAAAATACTTAAGTTGGCTTATTAAATTCAATTCGCACAGCTACTTGTTAAGTGGACTTCAGCCAGCAATTTAAAGCAAGCCCTAAACCTGGCTAGTGGTTAAATGGACCTTGACTGGCATTACAGTTGCACTTGCACTCATTGGCTGCACCCCGCCCGCCATGTGCCTTGCGGCACACACGCACTCACATTGCAACAAAGCCTGCGACGGGGCTCCGTTTTATTTTAGAGAATTTAGAAGCAACTGCCTCTGGCTGTGCACTCAGCACAACTATTTCTCTAGTCTGTGCGGCAGCAGCAACAAAAAGTTGTTAATTTTTACGTAATGGGAAAAGTTTTTAATCTGCCGTGTTTTGTTTTTTTTCCTACGTTTTTTTTTGTGCCACGCTACGCATACAGCCACGGCGAGCAACATGCAACAGAGCAAACACAATAAAATCAGGCTTTATGGCAACTCTGGCAAAAAACCTCAAAAACAGTAAACCAAATACAGTTGGCGTTGCAAAGCTGCAACCGTAAATGCAACACAATTACAACAACAACTAGCCACAGCGATTTTCAATAAAAGCAACAACAAAAAAAAACGTGATGCAAGAATGCAATAGTCGCAAGTGCTCGACCAGGAGTTGCCCTTGATTGGATTTAAGAGAGATGTGGGGAAAACATTTAAGATTTTAAATAAACAAGGTTTGCCAAGAGCGAGCGAAGGAGATGGAGAAAGAGTGAGAGAGCGCGAGATGGGGGAAGAGAGAATCAAAAATCGACATTATCTCATATATCCTGATCTACTCTCAGATTGAAAGCATAAATGTATTCATATGTATTTCAAGGTCTGGCATGCATAACCACAGCTGTAAGCCATTGATTATTTTACAGGGTATATTTTGCAATAACCATAAAATGTGTTTGCGGCATTGCAATTTAAACAAAACTGGCCCGAAACTAAATTAGTTGCCAACCTCATAATTAGTTATGCCCCGAAATTCGATTGGCAGGTCATAAATAGTGCAGCTTACCGACTAACTGAGGCTGTGACGTCGATAGCGCTGCGATTGTCATCAATAAATGATAAACTGTAGACAAATTTGTCAAAATTAACTGACGCAACAAAATGGAATTTGCGGTTGCGGCTGTTGCTTTCGCGTTCTACGTGCAATGTTGCGCTACAAAATGTTGCTATGCGTTGGCAACATGTTGAGATACGTATTTAGGCCTTTCGATTGCCAACCAACCAATTTTTCCTTTTTTTATTTTTTATTTTACTATTTCGATCAGCGTATTGAGATCTTATATTATATTTTAGGATCTATTGTCTAAGATAGTGTACTTTTCCTTGAAAGGTTCAAGTTCTTTTAGAACTTAAGAAAAACGAAAATATATCTGTACATTTATTAGTCTGCAGCATGTCAACTGCATAAACGTTTTATTATTTTCATCTCTTTAAGGGATAAGTAATCTAAGACTTTGAATGCATTATTGATGGCTATCCTTAAATTATCGATAAACTATCAAGATTTCCGGGCAACTCTAAGAAATATAGAATAACATTAAAGCTCTAAATAATATCAAGAAGACTGATGCATGGCCGTAGCACTTAAAGGTAAGCACACAGCTTGCAATTTTAAATTTGCTTTCACCTTATTTTGCTGGCTAGCTGCACAGGCTCAAGTGCGCCGCTGGGCGTGTTGCACGCTAATGGGTTTACCTGGGGCCCGGCGCAGGTCCCTTGACATTGCTGGCCAAGTGGCTGCTGCTGTTGCTGTTGGGGCTTGTTAGACTTGACATTGTCTGTCTTGATTTGCCTGGCGTTGCATTTCGTAGGCTTTTGCCTAATTTGGGGGCGCCAAAAGCCTTGTGCACTGCATGTGGATGCCACTCGGGCAGCAGCAGCAGGATGTGTTGCCAATTTGCTGGGTTCGCAAGTGGCGCTGTGAAATTGTTTTACTAGTGGCAATAAAATGGCTGACAATTTGCACAACTGACAAACTGACAAACTGACGGACGGACGGACGGACTGGGGGACTGACTGACTGTCAGAGCAGTTGTAGCATTGTGAAGGCTATAAATGGCTTTTGCTGCTGCTTATGCTACACTCGTGGCTAGTGGGCGTGGCAAGAGTTGGCGGGGTGTGTTGGCTGGCTGATGTGAGCACACGCTGACTTAAACAAATGACTTCGGGTAACGTCCCTTTGCTTGTTTATGCATAAATTCTAAATAATCCTGTGAAAAGTGAAATGCGCCAAAATGCGCTGCTCCGTGCGCTGGAATTGCGCTTTACTCTAATGTTTGGCTGCCGGATTTGAAGGCATTAGCCAAGCCCCCCCACTTCCCATTAAAGTGGGCTGGACTATAGTCGTTTCAAATCTGCATACATATGTGTATATATATGTATGTGCGAGTGTGTGTGTGTGTGTACGTGTGTGCTGCCAGCTAGTCAGCGCGGCCTAAGCGTCGTATGCGTAATAATGCTGCGTTATCAATTTACATTGGGGGGGCGGCGGCGGGTGCCTTGGCGAAATTCACTTTGCAAATTCGAATTACGTCAAAAAATATCATGTGTGTTCCACAATTTCCATCTTTATTTTCTCCGTCTGCTGCGGCTGTGGCTGCTGCTTTTGTTGGATTTTGATGGCAGCTCTCGGCAAATTTTCAATCAATTGCTACTCTTCCAATTTCATGCATGATAGCTGCTTAAAAGGTAAAATGCCAGTTGACCGGTTGCTGTTGCTGTTGCCCCATGTTGCATGCAACGCACATGCACACAATGCTGTGCTCCACAGCGCGCGCGTCTGTCCATATGTGTGTGCGTGTGTGTGTGTGTGTGAGTGTGTATTCAAAAGTTTCTGGCTGCCTTAACGGTATAGAATCTGCTGCGATTGCCGTTTGGAGTCTACCAGGCCCGTTTATTGTTTTAATTTCGCACACAGTCCAAAGCATTGGACATTGTTTACCACTTTGCCATTTGGCTTAGGGTGCCAGCAGCAGCAGCAGCAACAACAACAACAACAACAGCAGTCGGCAACAACAAATACCAATTGATGTATGCCTTGAGTGAAATTTTGATGGTGACGCCTATGCATATGCAACACACAATTTCACTACGAGTCTATTGAGGGGAGTAGGCAAGTCGATTGCAGCATGTGGCATGTAGTGTTGCATGTGGCAAGCAGCATGTCAGCCGCATATGGGAAAAAGTGAGAAGTTAGAAGCTCCTGCCCAGACTTGTATTCGAAATAATTACAAGAAAAGCAGAACAAATGCATTTCCATGTTTGGGCATATCGAACGGCATGCGGATAATCGTTATCATATTGTAAATATTAGTAATATTTATTTATAGTTATTCATATTTAGTTGTAGTCGCATAGAATATATTAACTGGGTCTAGACTTACCTTTAAAGACAGAGGATACTAAGACTAACCAGAAGCTGGCCATTGGATAAACCGTCAAAAAATTCGTGGGTTTATTTTATATTTTAATTTTTGTAAATTTAATTTAATTATGCATAATAATAAACAGATGAGCTACTAGCTAAATTTAGCAGCTTGCACTAGAGGGGTATTAATGCTTTCTGAGATGAAATTAAAGTAAATATCATGTTTTTGGTCAGTATTTAATATAGTTTATAAAGAGTAGCATTCATTTAAGCGTGTTTTGGACATGCCAACTTTTTGTCTTTATTTTCTGATGCTGCGTGAACTGAGTTATCTATATCATTTGTTAGAAGAAGAAGAAGTACGCTCGGGGTATCTGGCAGAACATTGACGGATTTAACTTCAATACTCGAAACTTTTAGATTTTCTTCAAAATCTTCAGTGTGTACATAAAAAAGAAGTGCAGATTTCTAACTTGTTATTATATATATTTCGTGTTTAATTAAGATTTAAAGGTTTCCCATATTTTTGTTGAATATTTGGACTTATTTATATCTGAAATGTAAATATAAGTTTTCCCCATGTAACGAACAATTATTTTATTAAATATTAAAAAAAGGTCAATTATCGAATTATAATTCAACTTTTATCCTTATAGAATATATAATTCCATCTTTAAACTCCAGTCACAGCTTTATTTAATCTAAAATTCAGTTTTCATGTAGGTCGGGTAGCTGCCCTCTCGCCTGGATAATTGCCGCCTTCAACAAGCGCACTAATTGATAGCCGAAAAGTTATCGTTAGTCAACAAATACTACGTATTTTGGTTAAGCTCGGGTTGGTTGGGTGGAGCGTGTGGATACGTTGCGTATACGTCATATGTCGTAGATGCATGTAATAACTCTTTGTACGGTGCAGCGGGCGAACAATAAGTGCAATTGAAGTTCCTTGGCAGAGCCTCAAGATTGCGCCACTCGATGTCCTTTGCTCTGTACTCTGTGCGTCTGCACTCTGACGAGCCGTCGAGCAGGACTCGTTGACTGACAGAAACTTGCTGCAATTTTCGACTTGACTGCCAAGGAGTTGAACTCGTACTCGTGCTTCTTCCCGTGCTCGCACTCAGTCCTGTCCTTGTCGTCGACGTCGTCGACAAGTTATTTTATTGATAAACTTTTTCGTGGAGTGGCTCGCGGATGGGTCGGCAGGTGGGTGTGCGGGTGTGCGGGTGAGCGGGTGTGCGGGTGTGTGTGTGTGTGTGCTTGTGGCGACGGACGACTCTTTGACGGTTGCTCTGAGCGCTGTCTTCACATTGTTTGGCTTAAATGGCATTAAATCCTTTTAATGCTGGGTGCCAGCAGCGTGAAAAGGGACGCAGACAACTTGCAGGCACTTTGGGGAAATCAATTGTGCTGATTGTCCTGCAATTGAGCTGCCTCAACTCAACTGACTCGACAGCTGGCCAAGGAGTGGGAAAGGCTGGCGGCCAATGGCTAACGGCCTGGCTAGTTGTATCCTTTTGAGCTGCGCTGCTGCTTGATTTTGTCCTTAGCTGAGTATTTATTTTTGCTATGCGCTGCCACTTGGCACTTTTGGATTTTTTTTCTATCTTTGTTCCTCTTACTATATCCTTTATCCTGGCGAGGCAAATTGAAAGATTTGCGCTGTTGTTTAAAGGGAATTTAGCAAACTGTTGCTGGCATGCCAGCACGCAGGCCATTGTCAATACGAATGCGAATGCGAATGCGATTGCGAGTTGCTTTATTATCCTGGACAGGGACGTAGCTGCTGCTGTTGCCCGGGCAGCCCTGCACCTGCAGATATGTGGCCTCGTGCTGGCATCTCCGACATACCTTGGCCACGTTTATTGCCACTTTCGAGTTGCATGAAATTAAACCTGCTTTTACGAGCAACTATGTAAAGGCCTTCAATTCCCTGCAACGAGTGCTGCAACTTAAATCTTTAAGACGGCCCCGTTGGCCTTTTAATTATGCAAATGCATTGAGGGTTATTAATTGCAAGTGCAGGCGGTGGCGGCCTCAAGGATTTCCAGCTTAAAGGCGCTGCTAGGCCGCAGCCGACCATTAGGCGACCTCAGTCATAGCTGCAACGCAAAAGGCGACAACAAAAGGCTCAACAATCAGCAAAATCACAAAATAAAAGAAAGCAAATAAAAATGGAAAGCGCTGCCGCAATAACAAAAGCCAAAGTGGCCAAAACCGACTGCTGGCAAATCTTTTAGTGCAAACTGAAAGGCGGCTCTGGCCAAGCGCGCGCGGTCACGTCGCCTTTTTGCCCAGTTGATAAGGAAAACGCTTAGAAAAGCGTGACCACAGCCGCTGCAGCAGCTGCGGCGGCAGCTGCAGCCAAAGTCAAGGCAGAAGCCGCGGCCAGGTGCAGCCTGCCACAGGATAAACTCCGCAGGAGTGCAAAGAGAAAGGGGCAGGCGTTGCTAAAGAAAACGCAACTTTAGCAAATTTTCGTTTGTGCGGAAAAGCTTTTGTCTCTCTCTCTCTTTCGTTCTTTCGCATCCCTCTCGTTCTCTCTGTTTTCTATTTGCGCTGAATAAATCATTTTCTTTTTTCTGTGCGTCACTTTTCTATGCCTTTTGTTTGAACTTTTTGCCTCTGTGATTTTGCCAGTTGCTGCTGTTTTTTCCCATTGTTTTGCCAGTCATAAAACAATTGCCGTTAAGTGTTGTTAAATGCACGTGCAGCAGGTTGCAAGTTGCTGGTTGCTGGTTGCACGTTGCAAATTGCGCTCTGTACGGATTTTGGGTGCGCTTTGTGTTGCACTCAAATAAACTGTTGCATGCTTCTAGGCTGCCCAAATGCAGTCCACATTTTGACTTAATATTGCAAATATTTATTCCGCCAGAGTCCGAGCTGAGCAGCTTATCTTTGAGTATTTACGTTCTCTGCGATACTTGATGTATTTGTCTTTAAAGTTAAGCCTTAAATTGCCAGCAAAATATTTTCTGCTTTCAGGCAAAGCTAATACTGTCTATCAGGCCAACAGATATATGTTTATGACATTCGGTTGACATATATGGGCAATACCACATTTTTTATTCTGTTTGTCAAATGCACTTCTTGATAAGGCGTCTTATTGTATTATTTCCCCTCGTTGAAATTAAAAAAATGTACGGTTAAATCTTCAAGTTTCCCCTAGCGGCAAAAGTGTGTGGAATGCCCCAAAATAGTTTTAAAAAAATGTATACTACATCTAGTTAAATATATTTTGTTTTGCATTGTTATTATTGTTATTAGGTTATTTATTTCGAGCGGAGAATGGACTTTGTAAGTAAATACCAAAACTGAATATTTAAACTTGACATCAAAAACAGACTTTCAATTTTCAACTCAAGCTTAAAGTATGTCAGTTTATTTACATAACCTTATTATGCTTTCAGATATGTGCAACGTATATTAACAATATTGAAAATCTTTTCACTATTCAATGCCAATTCACAAATTGTTGTCGTTGTTTGACTTTCTAAGACTTTCTTAAAATTGTGTGTGCCCCAGCCCAAGGCACCTGCCACTATTATAACACACACAGCTGTACACACACACATGCCCATATACATATGTATATATTTAAGACAAACTTACCTACACACACACACACACACATGTAAGCTATGTGGGAAGCACTTTAAGCTTGTCGCTCGTTGGCTTTTGATTTATGCGCCGTCGAGTGTGCTGGCAGTCTTTTTGGCCGGAGCTGCCGCTGCTGCTGCCGCTGCTAATAAGCCTCAGTTTTGCCCTTTTAATTGCCTTTAATTTTCAACACCAACGGCCACAGCACGTAGCCAAGTGTAGATGACTTGACTTGGCCATTGTTTTGACGCTTAAGGCCTTCACGGCTAGCTGGCTGGCTGTCTGTCTGTCTGTCTGGCTGTCTGCCGAGTGCGCTTAAGTCAACATACGGCTGCCATATAGACATAGACACACGCTGCCAACTCACACACACACACACATTAGTCGGTGCTGGCGTTGTCTTCGACTTGGTCGTAAACGTAACGCGCTCCTTGGCACTGCTCAAATATTTACATTCCATTTAGGCGCCATAGCTGTCTGGGCCGGCTCAGGGTCTGCCGCTGCCGCTGCCGTTGACTGAAGCACTTCATCTTCATTTCACAGTTATTTTCAACTTCATTTGCGTGGTAAATAGGTGAACAAATACGCTCAACCAGCCGTGTACTGTTGACTACGGCCCAGACACCCATTCACCCATTCACCCATCAACGCCGTTTCCGACTTTTGGCTTGTGGATTGACTTTACGGGTTGTGTCTATGTCCATGTCCGTGTGTCTGTCGGGCGGCACGCCGCCTTGGCATTAATATTTGCCCGCCCCCATAACTGTGTCACGGTGTCGTTTAACTTATTAGCCTGGCCAGCACTGTGGCCTATTTGCATTAGCCCTAACATTTTCGTCGCTTTTTAATACCCTGCGCTGAGGGTGTGCTTAAGCTTGTGATACTATTTGGCAATATTCGACTTTATATTTATTTTTTCTTTGTACCTATATATAGTGTATATACTTAATCTAATTATTTGGTGAAAAGAGACTGGACCCAGAAAATTAGGCAAAAAATTAAATTGAATTCTAAATTCTAAAGTCATTGATACTCATATGCCAATTTGTATACCTTAACAAACATTTACGAACGCAAAGACAAAAGGGAATTGCAAAGGGAAGAAGTTGATACAAGAAAGAATAAGAAATTGAGAAAGGAGAGAGCAATAGAGAGAGAGAGAGGGGGAAAGCGAGAGTGGGAGATAAAGATGGAAAGAAGGAGAGAGAGAGAGATAGAGAGAAAGTGAAAAGAGATAAAAGAGAGAGAGATATAGAGGGATAGAGAGATAGAGAGATGTTGTCTGAAGTAAATAAAAATTATATAATATAAAATTTAGATTAATTAGAAAATAACTTTTAGAAAGAATCAATTTTAGCACAAATATTTATTAATAAGTGTATCCAAAAGCCGTTGTGCTATTTAAACTTGAATCACTTTGTGGATAGGGTTGACAAGTCAAGCAGAAAAAATGTTGGTTAACAGCGCAAAATTTGTTTGCCGAGCGAAGATGCAGCGCAGATTAAATAATTCATTAAGAAAACTTGGCGAGTGCCTTTACAAAACACACACACACACACATACAGCGAGTCCCCACTCACACACACACACAACCTCTCCCTGTGGCAGTCATCAGCGTCAGCGCCTCGTAGATGTTTTGATAAGCTTGGGGTAATTAAGCGCTGAGTGTTGCCACCGCCGTTGTGGTTGCCGTTATAGTTGCCGTTGTAGTTGCCGTTGACGTTGCCACTGCCATAAAATATACCGTAACTGGGCAAAGTTTTCTGGCGCGCGCATAGACGACATGAATTTAAATAGAAATTAAACTAAAATGAGAAGCAACAACAACAACAACAACAACAACAACAAATGACGCTTAAATTGTGCAACCAATTTGGGTAGATCCATGGGCCTGTGCATGGACGCGTTGGCTTATTGCAAATATTAAATACAATTTAATAGCAGCGCGAAATTGGCGCAGCTTGTAAACAAGGCAAAGGGCGCAGCAGCCAACAGCAATTAAAAGCCCACAGGGTCACGCGCTCGCATGTGTGTGAGAGGGTGCGCGTGTGTATGTGTGTTTGCGTGTGTGCGCTGCAAGGCACTTCATATGCATGACAATGTCATGGCAACTTGTAAGCAGCCACGCCTCGTACAGCCGCCGCCCACTTAGCTCTGACTGCATTTACTCTAGCCAGATTTATTGCAGGAAAAACAGTTGGCGTCTCTCTGTGTGTGTGTGTGTGTGTGTGTGTGTATCTGTGTGTTGCTGTACATGTTGAGTGTTTACCCTACTGTTTTTTTTTTCTGTTTTCAATATATTCGGAGATTGGCCATTGTTGACTGGCCTCGAATGCTTTTTCTTTGTCGACGTTAAAACCACTGTAAGTAACTAAGTTGCAGTTGCAGTTGCAGTTGCATTTGTTGCCTCCCCTGCAGCGGCAGTGGCAGCAGTGGCAGCAGTAGCTGTTGCCGTTGCCGTTGCATTGTTTGCCCTGTTTGTGGGCTGCTGCTGGCTGTCGGCCTGCTTTCAATAACAATTTACACGGCTTGTTGCATACGCTTTTATTTTTGTTTGGCCCCAGCCCAACCCTTGTCCGGCAAAAAGTGATAAAGTTTCTTATCGCATTAAATATCTGTTGAATATTCAGATATGCGTTTTCTACTTTGATATCCGATTCAGCATACAAATTAAATTAAAAGTGAATAATTAATAAATTGTGAAGTTGGATTCGGAGTCGGATATGCAG
Organism: Drosophila borealis; assembly: GCA_035045885.1. Classification (NCBI taxonomy): domain Eukaryota; kingdom Metazoa; phylum Arthropoda; class Insecta; order Diptera; family Drosophilidae; genus Drosophila; species Drosophila borealis. The sequence continues at coordinate 2,625,581 of JAWNOR010000206.1, read as the reverse complement.
AGCGCCGATGCTTGAAATGCCATATATTTATATATATATATACGATACCGTTGAGTTGAGCTTTAATAAACAACTGAATATTTTATATAAATTCATCGATTTTTATTCATTTATTTAAATTCATGCCAACTTGAGGTAAGTGTGTCATCAAGTAAATCGGAGATTTTCGAAGCCATTGCATAAAAAACAGAATTTCGCTAGAAAACAATAAACCGTATATTGGCATAGTCATACGAATATTTTCGACCTTTCATAGAATAATGAATGCTACCAAATAAATGTTTTTTAATTACCTGGATTACAGTAGCTCAGGGGAAAGGTGTCCGCTTTGGTTCGAGTTCATCAAATAAAAGTGGAAAATATTATTAATAATTAGCTTAATCGGGAATATTATATTTTCTTTAATTTATTTATATTAAAGCTTCAAAATAATTAAAAAATCTTGATTAACCTAAATAAAAATATTTCTATTCATCCCAAATATTAAACTTTTTTTTTTTACAAATTTTCTAATTGTCTGCAATTATTACACGAACGTCATTAAATTTGTATTTAGTTTTTAGTTTAATTAAATTTGTCATAATTGCAGCTTAAAAAAATGCGCTGCCAAATTCAGAAATTTGTAACCATGCATTTTATTAAACAAATAATTATTCGAAATGCGGCCAGTTGCAATTAAGCTCTAGTTTCGTACAGTTTGCGATGGCAATGCAAAAATCGGAGCTTAAAGGCACGCAAACCGTGCTCCCTAATACCATTTAATGCCGATCTAATGATATTGTTGTATGCGCATATTTAAGCCTTTTTGTGTTGATGCACCAAAAGTGGGCAGCATGTGGTAGCCACCATTTTATTTGAATACTATAAATCGATTCGTATTCGATTTGCTGGCAAAGGCAACTTCAAATAATGTTAAATCGCAGTGATTACAAAAGATATACGCAACAATTTTACATGTTTATTAAATGTAATCAGTTGCTTGTCCTCAACGACATGAACAGCACAAATAATTGGGGAGTGTAATGGATGTACATTGCGTCGGCTTTTAAACACCTGCACCTTGCAATTACTTTGCAGCTATAATGCATCTACATTGATTTCATTAGGATGTGTTGTAGGCTAATTTTTGTTTGCAAAGCGGGAGAAAGAAAGCGAAAAAGAGAGATAGACAGAGTTACTCACAGGATATGTTAGGTAAAGTAAGTTACTGCATTACAATGTATCTTACCCGTATTTTCCAGCTGTAACCTTTTCCAACTCTGTACTTTCGTAGACTAAAGTCAATTCTACGCAATGGAATCAGAATTTTATAAAATATGTCTAATAGAACTACACACATCTGCATATCCCTTACATCAGCTGTCAGTGGAGGTCTTAAAAAAAGTGTTGCATACCCATTAGGCGCCTGAATTAAATTGCCAGAGACTGACTTTAAAAGGCCGCTGCCGCCGCTAGGATATTGACTACAACTTCGCATTGATTTATTGTCGTATTGGGCACAAGCTACCCCTTTTCCCCGCCCCCTCCTGAACTACTCGGCACCTCACATGCTCCTGAATGTCGCTCCTGCTCCAGTTGCTCGACGGTGCATGAATGTCACTGCTGAGCCAAACGGACAAGACAACCTACAGCGAACATTGCGAATTGCGAACAACGACTAGCGAGCAGACAACAGCGAACATGGCTAAAAGGCAAAGGCGAACAGCAACAAATAACAGCAGTAGCAGCAACAACAACAACAACAGCAACGCCGAGTAAAATCGTAAAAAGTGTAGCAAAGAAATCAGCGCACGTTAGCAATTAATAATGGGCAAAAGTAGTGGGAATAAAGCAACGGCCAGACATTTGGCGGCTTGCGTATGGGCACCAAAGCGAAAGAAAGAAAAAGTAAAAAAATAAAGCATGTACTTTAGTCGGGAGTGCCGGAGTAGAAGATACCTCGAATGCAGGGCAAAACTGTCGTTGCCAGCATTCCAACTTGCTTCTATAAATATAATATGGGCTCTCTCGATATTTCGAGAAAGAATATCATCTTTAGTTCTGCGAATGATATAGAAGTGTTTATATTTTTAAGTTTCCAGTTTCTAGATCTTAATTTCAGACAGACGGAGCTGATCAAAAATATATGTACCTTATGGGGATGAAGGTGCTTCCTTCTGCCTGTTATATACATTTGCGCAAAACCATTATACCCCTTTTTAGGCAAGCTTAATGGGTTCAGGGTAAAAAAATTGTGATATGGGCACAAAAGCTGGCGAAAAAGACTACAGCTGCAGCCTGTCTAACCGTTGTTGGCCAAGCACAATGGTTGAAATTGCCAGCAAAATTGTCAATGGTGTATGGAGAATTCTTGAGTTAATAAAGGTGAGAAATTGGCTGTAGAGGTAGTTAAATATGAACTTAGATTCTATTTTTATTTGTCTGCGTTTTTTTTCCTGAAAATTGTAGAATTTTTATGGCAAATGTAACCGAAATTGTATATTTAAGGCTTTGAAATTCCAGGTTCAAATCTCAGCGTAGGTTAAATATATAATTTATTTATATAGATAATAAGCATAAAATTCAAATCTATAATTTGCATGCAAATTAACACCGAAGCCAAAGTGCCCCAAATGTATTGACCCAATCACCACTTCGTAAATATAAATATAGAGAGCTGTTGGCGTTAGAGAATTTGACTCTATCAGATAAATTTCAAATTAACATATATGCCATATTGCATAGCCAAATATTTGATTTACCAATTATGATTTTGCATTTCAGTTTTTCTCATATTTTCAACGATTATTTTCATTGATTCAAATTTAGAAACTTTAATTTCCATTTGGCATTTGGCAGTTACCGAAATTTAAATTCCCATTAAAGTCATTTCGGCAGAGTACGCAGACAGTTGCATAATATAAAAAATTAAATGCCACGTACGCAGTCACGCCCACACACACACACACACACACGCACATGCAGTGCTGTCATATGTAATTATTAATTTCTAAAAAGCCATTCAAAATAATATAATTTTAAATGCGCGCCAGCCGTTGACGTGCCTGTAAGCTGGACCGTGTGCGGCTGGTGTTAAGGGTGTTGGGGGTGGGGGTTGGGGTATTATTGCTGCAACTCTTGGCAAACTGGTCAACGGTCACCGATGGTCCATGGTCACCGGGGCTGGCGCTGCTTGGTTACAACTGTCGCTAGACGCGATGGGCATTAATTTATGTGTCCCCGTCCGAAATCAATATGCCCACAGCGTAAAGATGCAAAATCGCCAACTGGCCAAAATAGTTGGTATCCTTTTGCCCATTCGCCCGATTTTACCCATTTTCCCCATTTGCCGATTTGGCCATGTGCGCTGCATTAACATTTTGCATATGTTTCGATTTTAATGCGCACGCACATCCTCACAGTCAACTAATCCTAATTTAAATGTTTCCCTCACATTACGCATACCCCGCGTCGCGTGTGAAAGCGAGCGACATTTAAAATGAACCAAAAATTTAATTGTTGTGCTAAAATTAGCAAAAATATTCAAACGAATGACGTTATAAAAAAAAAACACACATACAAACAACCTGCGCTACATAAATGTTTTGCATAACGAATTCAATTAAATATCTCTAGTCCCCACATTAAAACTATATTATACGTAATGGGAAAATGGAAATTTCATTGAAACTAGATAAATAACGAGTTATTCACAAGCTCAGCTTCTTAGAATCACCACGCAAGAGTGTGTTGCTCGGGAGAGTCCGACTAGGAGATACCCTTACGAAGATTCACATACTGTAGGAAATAATGCTTTGCTTTGTATCGGCGCTTATGGTCCGATGCGTGTGAAATGTCCAAGGCCCAAATAGGAAAATATATGCATATACCAAAGTGCAAGGCCCTGTTTGTAAATTGTAATTTTGGTTGATATTAGACGGGGTATTCTTCATTTACGCATGCGAGAAACTACCTCGGGCTATGCTTTGAGACCCAATTCTGGAAATCAATATTTTTGGAGATGGATGCGTGCTTACAGAGGGACTGACGTTGGGTTTCCTGATCGAATATATATTTATGGTTTTTTCTGCATAGTGCATACATGTTCACAAATCCATACTTTTAGGGTTATCAAAACCCAATGTTAAATGGGAAATTGCAACTATGAGAGGAAGTTATATCTGATAGGAATTTACTATGTAAGGTTGCAGTTCGTTAAAACAGAAGAATTTCTGCAAGAAGATGTCGAACTAGTCAACTCATCTGTCATCTGTGAAAGAAAATTAAAAAAATGCTTATTTAAAATGCTTATATTGGCATTGCTTGTTCAAACGGCGGAAATCGAATTGAACGGCGTAGGAATTTCACTTGTGCTGTGCAAAAAATTAAAAATGGGAAAATGGAAAGATGAAACAAATATTTATGTAATTTCCAGTCAAGCCACGTGTCGGTTATTTAAAAGATAAGTATTTGTTAAACTGCAAGGTAAAAATTATAATTAAAACAAACCTAACAAAGTCGGCAAAGTCAATTCCGATAAGACCCCAGAAAATTACCAATAAATCAGGGAGTGTCAGCTGGTTGATTAAAAGAACGGGCTATAAAAGCAGCAAGTTTTGACTCCGTTTCTACAGAAGTTCCAGCTTACGATGTGGATCTATACGCCTCTGCTTGTCCTGCTACTCTCAAACGCAGCTCTCCTGGAGGCCTACACAATGTTTGGGTTCCCACTGAATCAACGCATTGTGAATGGGCGACCAATTGACATTAAAGTTGCCCCCTGGCAAGTGGCTTTGCTGAATAATAGCGAACACTTTTGTGGTGGCTCGATCGTCAGCGGCGATATCATCATAACAGCTGCGGAGTGCTTGAGGGACGGAATTTCCATTGCACAGTTGACAGTGCGAGCTGGTTCCGCGAACTGGAACTCTGGAGGGCAGCTCGCGAAGGTGGACGATTACAGGATCCACGAGCACTACGGCAGCGAGACCCATGAAAATGACATTGCCGTGTTGAAGTTGGTTCGACCGCTTCGTGTTGGACCCTCGGTTCAAATAATTGCGTTGGCAAAAGAAAGTCCCGAACACGGATCCGATGCCTATGTGTCTGGCTGGGGTATTCGCAAGGTGCGAAAGGAGTGTGCTCGCCCAACGGAGTTGCATGGGGCAAGCCTCAAAATCGTTGAACGCAAGACTTGCGCTCTCTCCAAGTATTCGGTGATTGGCTGGGAAATCACCAAGGACATGATCTGCGCCACCGATCAGGGCAGGGACGCATGCGGTAATGACCTTGGCGGACCTCTCGTATCTAACGCCCAACTTGTGGGTGTTGTTTCTTGGGCTGAGGGATGCGCCAAGCCCGGATATCCAGGAGTTTATGCCAATGTTGCATATTTTCACGCTTGGCTACAGACGGCGATTGCGGAGCTCCAAAATAACAACAACAATACAACTGAGCAATCGTCTGTATAAGCAAATGAATTAAAAAGATTTCAATATACACAATGTATACACAATGTATGTGTGTATATTTTCTTATACTAGCTTTGCTTAGATCACGTTTTTGCAAGCATTTTCCCTGTGCTCCAATAAAAAACATTGCATTTTAACATCGCTTTTCTCTGCGCTTCTCATGAGTCTAAGTAGACTTTCAGCACTTGCTGCTTTTGTATTAATTGTTTATATGTTGATTATAAATTAAAAAAACTATATCTGCTCATAACCTCACAGTTATTAACTCTTCCACTCCATCATCATATTCCTTTTTCTTTCTCCTCTTTCCACTGAACCCGCTCTCTTAAAATAAACTTTAGTTTTATGTTTATTTTTATGTGAATGCAATTCAGATCTGGGGACTGCTTGTCTCTTAGTATGAAATAAATAAAAAAACAGTTTACAATGTATACCTGAGTTAGCCAAAACACGACTCTTTGTCCACTAATTCTATTTCCAGCCGATGGTTCATATGTAATCTATATCATATCATGGTTGGATATAAATAAGTTTTTGCTAGCATGTCGAACGTGGAAAAAGAAGCTATTTTCAAGTTTCTGGTTTATCTTTTATCTGATCTGATCTGAAAATTAACCAGGCATAAAGTTTAAAGATTTGCAATGCGATATTGGATTCTTTAGAAGGCGTGCCTACAAAAACATAGTTAAGTTTAATATTTTTTATTTGCTTAACGCTTGTCGCTAATAGTCAAAATGTTCTATTTGCAAAACATTATCAGTGCAGTGTATTATTAATGGATGCCGAGCTAGACGTATTCCCATGATTTACAATGTAAGAAATCTTAAATGTTGAAGTAGAAGTCAAATTAGTTTTAGATAACATTCCACAATGTTGGCAATGGGTGACGACTCGTTAGGCCTTAGACCAGCGGAAGGGGCCTTTAAAAGCTGAGAGTCTTGGACTCAATGTTAACAGAAGTACTTCTACCACAACATGGAGATCTACTTGGCTCGACTTGTCCTGCTGATCTCGACGGCAACGCTTCTGGAAGCACGCGAATCTTACCTCCAGAAGTGGCAGCCACGCATTATTAATGGAGGGCCCATCGATATTCAGGATGCACCCTGGCAGGTGGCAGTCTTGAATGATAGCGCACCTCATTGCGGCGGCTCAATTTACAGCGAGAATATCATTATAACTGCGGCCCATTGTGTGGTGCGTATTACTGCGGATCACTTGACAGTCCGAGCCGGATCCGCACGGCAGTCGTCTGGAGGTCAGCTTGAACAGGTTGCCGTCGTTAGAAGCCATGCAGCTTACAATCCAAAAACGACGGAGAATGATATCGCTGTTTTGCGGCTAGCCCATCCGCTTGAACTTGGGCCATTGGTGCAAACAATTTCCTTGGCCATGAAAGTTCCCGAAAACGGAGCCGACGCGTTTGTAACAGGGTGGGGCAATATAGGCCTTGAATACCCAGACGACTTGCATGGGGTAAATGTTCAAATGATCGACCATGAGACCTGCGCATTGACCGAATATCCGTTGCTCGGCTATAAAATCAGTGAGGACATGATTTGTGCTGCCGGAGAATCAAAAGATGCTTGCGATGGCGATTCTGGTGGACCTTTGGTATGTAATGGAGAACTCGTGGGTGTTGTTTCTTGGGGTATGGGCTGCGCCAATCCCGGATATCCAGGAGTTTATGCCAATGTTCCACATTTCCATGACTGGCTGCTGGACACCATTGATAACATTCAGTAACACATTCAGTGAAATACCTAATAACTAATTCTGGTACAATTATGCTCAAAAAGCTGAAGAATGCGAATAAAATGAACAAAAATATTTATTATTTAAAACAGCTTAAATAGAAATGCGCTTAAATAAAATTACAGGCATTCTATAATCAGACAGTACCTTGGGTTGTACTTCGATTTCTACTTTGACTTAACCTTCATTTCTACCACAAAGAGACCAAAAAGGTTCTTTTGAAGACTTCTGCTTAGGTCTTTGACATTGCCAGCCAACTTAATCCCAACTAGTCTGCATATGCCACGTGTTTCCTGGTTGTAAGGAACTGGATTGATTATTGGAAGGTGCCTTTAAAGTCCTTCTAAATAAAAATTCTGAGCTTTAATTATTTATGAGTGTCATCCAATTTAATTAAGCGATATCGACTCGAATCTCCTAATTTATTTATTTATTTATTTATTAATGGTCGACAAAATGAGTGTCTTTCAATAATTCAACACATATACATACAATTATGGAAATTAAACGCCTAGTTAGAGAACACAAATTTCTAATAGCATCACCGACCGATGGAGGTGTTTTATTTGCCAGTCCGGCCAGCTGTGCCCCTTTTCACGGCTAATTATATTATTATATCGCTATTAGAGCCTATATCTAAGAAGAAGGGTGTATGTAGGAAAAAAGGTTTCTTAAGTAAAATTAAAAATAATCTTAATTTGCTATATTATTTAAGAAAATATTACAAATGGTAGAAAAGAAAGTAAGAAGATTGTTAATAGAGTAAAGGACTGTATGCTAGATATATAGAGGGTTAAGATAAAAAGATGGTATTGGGAAAGTAATGGGAAATCACCGACCCGGTGGGGGAAAATTTACAGCCTGTCCGGCAAGCTATGCCCCTGCTCATAGCTGGGAATGGTCAGCGACTTCCCGAAGGATCCTGAAAGCAACGATTTTATTAGGGGTAGAAAAAGTTCGCAAGAGAAAACGTGATGCAAACTATTGTAATTTTTACATAGCACGCGAAAGGGATTGTGCATACCGTAGTCTGTTGTGCACGTCGATAGGAATAAGGGGCGATAATTTCTGGTTGGTCTAGCCGGACACAGTATGTCGATCTACTTGGCTCTACTTGTTCTGCTGCTTTCGACGGCAACTCTTCTGGACGCGATTAGCCCATTTCGGCCAGGTTGTGAAAGTTGTTAAGATCCATGAAAGCTTCCAGGCCTTACCTAGCGTTGCTTATACCTTTGACATTGCCGTTCCTTGGGCAATCGGTGCAGTCAGTTCCATTGGCCAAAGAAGCTCCCGAAACTGGATCCGACGCCCTTGCGTCGGGCTGGGGTGCACTGCAATATGGCCAACTCCCTGAAACGAATTTGTATGGAGTATCGCTTCAAATGATCGACCACAAGACCTGCGGACTTTCCAAACTATCCTCCCGTGGTTGGAAAATCACTAAGGATATGATCTGTGCTGGCGGAAAAACGAAAGATGCTTGCGAAGGCGATTCTGGTGGACCTTTGGTGTCTAATGGCGAACTTGTTGGTGTTGTTTCTTTTGGTTTCGATTGCGGCCTCCCTGGATATCCAGGAGTATACGCAAATGTTGCAAATCTCCGCGATTGGTTGATGAAGGCAATTAAGAAGGTGAAGCAAGCCAAATATGACCGAGTAACTGAGTCTACACAAATTGTTTACCCATAAAATTAAAAAAAAATGTATGTACATTTTAAAATACATTTCTCAGCACTTAAATGTTTCTTGGTTGTTGAAATGTACTACACAATGTAATACTGGCATGTATGTAATAATAAAATGTTGCCGATGTATGTAATAATAAAATGTAGGTAATAGTGCATAATGTTATTCTGCTATAATAGAAAACATATGTATATGGCATATATATAAAACTGATTAGCAAGAAAAAACTGCTCCTGACTGACTGACATAACTATAGGAGCTAGGAAGCTGAATTTATCTTATGTAATGGAGGTGCACGCTAAGACTGCGTTTCAGGAAAGTGTGTGGAAAACGTGTGAATATATTTTGTATGCAACTTTCTTGTTCACCATCCGATCGGCCTCAAACTCATTTTCTTTGTTCAAATTAGTTTTAGGGATGTTTTTCACGCTCAAATTAATTTGCAATGATCTTTGAGGAAATTCTGTTATACCCAATATGAGTCAAAGATCTTTGTGAAAATTGATTTAACACGTATAAAACAATCCTCGCATAATACATTCCGCTTTAAAGCGACTTAATCTCGTGATGTTCGATGGCGGAGCTTTGTTGTTTTCTAACGTCATATATTCGGGTGGACTTATGTCGGTTTAAAGAAACATATCTCCATCGTTTTATTTTATTTTATTTTTGTATTTTTTATTTTTGTAATACACAATAATATCGCTTTGCCATCCAACTACTTGGATACAAAATGCGCGACATTCAATGTTGGAAAGATAGTTTAACTTGAGCGAAACACGTTAATTCCAACTTTTGGTTCTATATTCGGGGTACTTCAAACGCATCTATGTAAAATATAAATTTAGACGTGAAGGTCACGATAGTTCAGATAGATTTAAGTGCTCCACGGCCAAAACTGGGCGGATGTTTAAAGTTTGAAGCAAAAACTTGAACTGGGCAAGGCTGAGAAATACCAGCTAGTATGTTTAAGAAAGTAAGTAATTAATAAGTTGAAGCAACCGAGTCGAGATAAATCTTTGATAAATCTCATGCCCATTTGAAAGGTAATGCTTTGATTTTTTTTAAAGTTTTTCTATATCAGTTTTGCATTATTTTTATTAAGCAACTTGTTAAGTTTCGAGAATTCATATATTTTTCGATTAATTATACTTATATATAAATTTATTACAGTTCAGTCCCAGGCGAACAACGATCAAAAAAATTAAAATCATCGGGATCACTTACTTTTCCCGATGTTTAATTTTAATAATATTGAAGTTGCATAAATCTGTCTAAAATCGAAAATTATTTATTAATTTTTATCTATAATCTAATTATTATCTTTAGCCAAACAGAAATTATCATAATTGTGTTGTGTCTAAAAAATTATTTATTTAGTTTTCTTCAAACAAGAGTTCGACAAACTCAATTATTACACGAATTACCAAACGTAAAACTGAGATATGTTTTAGACACAAGTTGTATCTCTAGTTTTTAGAAGATTTAATGTTTTTATATATATTTTGACTATATTCATTTATAAAAACATTTTTAGAAATATTCTGAGAGTACTTTTACGTTTTCATTTCTATACTTTTGTATTGAGTTATTGTGAAAAAATAAGAATTTTATATTATTGCCACTACTATGCCATAAATTGAAGCATATTACGAGTGTGTGTTGTTGTTTTTGTTGTTGCAACAATGTGCGCCACAAATCTCTTAATTCCCACAATAGTTTTTAAAGGGCCAAACAAATTTATTTGTGCGCTGCAACAAAATATTGTGTAAACTTTTAGCGCCAACAAGTTAAATCAAATATATGGCACACACGACTCGCTGGTGTTGTTATTGTTGTTGCTGTTGTTGTTGCTGTTGCATTTGTTGTAATTGCTGTCATTAATGTTGTTGCCGTTGCAGCCAACACCAAGTTCAACAGCAATTAAAATTGCCAAAAGAAAATAAATGTGAGTGGCCAGCAATAGCAACAACAACAAAAACAACAACAACAACAAAAAGCTGCTTATCTTAAGTTGCGCTAGTTAACAAACAACAACAACAAGGACAATGGGTAGCCAGGACAACAACCCGTGAAACCCAAAATTTGTTCGAAGCAATAAAAATGTTGCAGCACGCGAAATGCCCAGAGTGTTTTGTTGAGGGGGGATAGAGGGGGCAGTTGCTAGCTGAAAGCATGACGACAACACACACACACACACACACACACATACACACACAAAGCCTGTGTGTGGAACGTAAATCGTTGTAATAGAAACATTGCATTTTATTGCATTTGTTCTCGTTGCTGGCTTTCAGCCTTCGCTTTGCTTTGATTTCTTCTCGTTTTTCTATATCCTTTCAAAGGGTATTATACTTTTGTTATGAAGTGTGTGAAGCGTAGAAGGAGACATCACGTATTATGTAAGGCATATATATCCTTAATCGGTATTAACGGGCGACTCTATTTTGCCATCTCCTTCTTTCTTTGTTTCCTTCTTCTTCCGTCATGATAGTCTCTCTTTGCATGGGTCTATTTTTCTGTTGTTTGTATAATCGAACGAATTGTAAGATCTTGTTTTTGATTTTTCTAGATTTCTCGACCAAACCCATCAATTATGAGCTTCAGTTTTCTGCCATCATATTTGCAAGACCGTATCAAATCATCTTATTATTTTTCGTGGCTTCTATTAGAACAATCGATCAAAAAGAAAGCTATTGTTTCTTTATATACTATTTTTACTGTATAATACAGAATATCAATAAAATCACTTCTAGGTGACATGTCTTCAAGGGTTTTTAAGCTTTGACGTGTCTGAAGATAATTCTTTTCTTTTATTTTCTATTTCTGCTATGTCTGCCAGGGTATTTAGTCTTCGGTGTGTCCGAAGATGGTTTTATTTTTTTTGTATTTTTTTTTGCCAATAACATAGAACTGATAAATGGTCGAAAACGGCTTTGTGCCGATGTCTCTGCGCCAGCTGCGGCAGACGCCTGCTGTCCATATTTGTCTTTGGCTGCTCGGCTGCTGCCAAGAAGCTGCCCAAATGGCCAATGAAAACTTAACGAAAAAGAAAAACAATTTTCAATTTGCGCTGAAAGCTAAGCAAAATCCTTGTAGCTCGTAGCCCAGTTGGCAGTTGCTGGTTACTGTTAACAGATTCATATGTGGCAAGCGCGGTGTCGTGCTGCTGCTGCTGGTGCTGCGGCGACTTGATTACCTGCTGCGCGGTTGCACACAAATGAATGCAACTGTGGGGCTTATAAATGATGGGCAACAACCGCGCTGTATATCAGCTCTAGGCGGCCAGCTACAGCGATTTGTCTTTGGCTTTTTGGCTGACATTTTAGTGTCCTTTTCGTACAAGAAAAACAAACTTTAATTAACTTGAGTACATGGCCCGCAGGCGCCGCTCGAATCGAACCAGCTGCCAAAGTGCGAAGTGGAATGAATAATGCAAGGGACACCGAAACTGTCCACATTTGCATAGCACTTGCTGCACATCACGTCAACCAGGGTGCCGGGAATGGCGGCCGAGCCAAGCCGACCGCATTGAGTGCAGAGCCTGAGGGTCAGCCGCAGAGGCAAACACATTTGTTCCATCTGATAATGATATGTGCACGAGAGCAGCATGCCAAAAAAATAAGGAAGAGGTTTCAAATATGGATAAATATTAACTACTGCATATTTATTGCATACATTACATCAAAGATTCAATCATTGGAACGCCCTCAAACACAATTGCAGCTCAGAAATCTGGTGGGAATATTTAATAAATGCCTGCAGATAAATATATGTTTATATATATCTATTACTTATTGGTCAAGATATGTGTGCAATTTGTATTGATTTAACATTGTTTTGTTTAAATCTTTTAGGAAAATGTATCTCGCTTGTGCGAATATAAGGGCAAATATTATCGCCTTGCAGCTGGGAATGCGTGTCGTCTTTTCTTTTAAGAGTTTAATTTTAGTTTAATTTTGTTTTTCAATAAGATACGATAGTTGACATGTGCATCAGATGATATATATTTTTAAAAATTGAAAGAGTTCGTTTTTGAAAGCCAGACATAAATTTCAGTTAAATAAGTCAATTAATTTACATTGCAGACAGTTGATTTGACATGCAAATATTTGAGGGGAACAAAGAAGTATTCTTCAAGGCTAACATATTCCGTGACAAATTTATGTAATTCACTGAAAGTGTACAGGGCCAAGCATTGTAAGTATTTATATATATATTGAAAATGTCGGCTTCGTAACTCTTACGGCTTGGGTCAGCCAGTCAGTCAGGCCAAATAAATTGGTAAAACAGATGTCTTTATAAATATAAACTATATCTTTATATATAGAAAATGTTTAACCTGACTGACTGACCCGAACCGTAAGAGTTGGATATTTTCCTTATGTGTATTTGTCTCATGTGATGGAACTGTGATGTGGAAAAACTGCGACAAAGCTTGTATTACCTCGGCCGGGAAATAATTAATAAGTTATGTCTACACCTCCATTGATCGGTGATGCTATTAGAAAATTGTGTATTTTATGTATGTATAATCTATTTAATAATTAGGAAAATAAATAAATAAATAAAATAAATAAATAACTTGCCACGACCTTTGCCGCGGAATACCCGCTATTGAATAAACATATATGTAATACTAATAATTTAACTAACTAATTGAATTAAACTCCAATTATCTTTTGGTGGAAAGTGAGCACTAAAACATTTTAAAAAATTCGATCTGCAAGTGGCGAAAAACTTTGCTCAAAGCTTGTGGGAAAAACATTTGCAAAAAACGAATCCATTTAAATGTGTTTTGCGAAAGTGACGATATAGGCCTGCACGGCTCAGGTGTCTGCGCGCCGGTCTTGCGATTGCCGGGTTGCCGGTTCAAACTACGCAGCTTTTGACCAGGGTGGCGTGGCGTAATGTTTTCAAGTATGCAAATTATTCATTTATTCTGGTGTAAAAGTATATTCAATACCTTTTCCAGTAACTTGATACACAGCTTGCAATTAAATTTCCCTATTGAACGGCTTATAATTTGATTACGTATTTAAAGTCGGTGCGCTTGCCAAATTATACTTTATAATTTAAGCTACCGCAAAAAAGAAAATAAATGGTTTTTCGTTTTAGATTTGTCCATTACACTAAGCCGCTTTGAGTGCATTTAATCAGCTGCATATTTCGCCTCATGCACTGAGTACGTTGTGAAAAAATGCGTAAAGCAAATATTTTTTGACAGCTCTATCAATGCGAATATGCTATGCATATGTGTGTGCGTGTGTGTGTGTGTGACTGTGTCTGTATATGTGTGTTTGTGCTTGTATCTGATGTCACAGATTTAATGCTGCATACTGTTTAGTAAAATGGCGAAATAAATGAATTCATAGCGCATTCGGTTGCGCTGGGTAATACAAGCAGTCAACCTGTGGTAACATTTTCCCAATGATTTTCCGGTGCACACACACAGGCACACACAACACGACAGATTAAAATAGATTACAACTGAATTATTTGATAATGGCTGCAGAGAAACAGTGAACAAAAAAATAAAAAAAGAAGTAAATAAAATTCCGGTAAAGTGTCGAATGGCAACGCGTCGCATTGCATTCCATCAATGGTGAAAATTTATTTTCCATTTACTTTTGGTATTTTTCGATGTTTTCGGGATGATTCAGTTATTTGCTATTTTGTATTTCGGGAGTCTTTTGTTCTATTTTAATTTTTTTCGTTTTGGTTTTTATAAATGTGTCGGGTATAATGGCCAAATGACACAAACTGACCATTGACAAAAACATGATTGCTTTGATTTGACTTTGCACACTGTTGGTTTTTATACCCTGTATTCAAACGTTTGTCGTAGAGAGTTGTGTGACAAGTGGAGCACTAGACAAAAAGTGCTTAAATTCTTAGGGTTTATTGTGGCCGAAAAACTTGAGGAAATGCTTCTTTACGCTTTGAGTTTGTTTTATTATACTATAGAGGCTTTGAGGCTCTGAAACTCTGTTTAAATTGTACATACCTATCTATTTAAAAATGCGCTTGATAATGCGCTTTTAAATCGATAAATTCCCAATTTACTGGAATTTCAAAATGAAGAATAATTTTTATTTTTTTATTTGCAAATTTGTTTTATTTTTAATTTTTTTAATTTAATTTTAAATACCAATACAGCTTAATCTATTATAAGAAAATCATTAAAAATAGATTGGTTATATAAACTGATCGGAGATATTGATTGAATTGAGCTTTAAATAATAAGTATAAATTTGAGAGTAAAAACTAAACTTAATTTTATAATTTGATTTGAAAGCAACACAAATTCCACTGACCAGTTAGTAGAAAACTTAAAAAAAATGGTATTATTAATTGTATGAAATATCTGTGTAAATATTTATTTTTTACCACATTTACACAAGTTCCTTTATTCGCATTACTATTTAGCTAGTTCTCGAAAGGTACGCTGATTGGAGAACTTAATCTCTAAAATTGAACACTCCCCCAATTTCGCGCTCGCCTTCATTGTATATGCATTCTATGCCAATAGACGTGCCACTCGCCATGCAATCCATTGTTCCAAATGTTGCCAATTTTCACTGGTGCAGCAATTACTCAACGGCAACATCAGCGGCAAGGACGACCCTGGGCGCTGTTTACAGTTACGAGTCGCAGGCGAATGGGTCGCAGGCCGGCATTTTAGGTGGCAACAAAACAATCGTTGACAAAAATATTTGCATGCACTTTGGGGTGCACTTGGCAGTGGAAGCAGCACCAGCAGCAACAGCAGCAGAAGCCGTAGCTGTGGCATTCAATATGCAACACCTATGACAGGCGCCCGCTTGACATTTGGTATCGTGGCCTCCAGCGGCCGAGAGACACAGTTGAAAAGTGTTGCATAAAACAGGGCGCAGCGGGCAGAGCAGAAGGTAGCGACCCTGACCAGGACCGGCAGCGACAAAAGTTAACTAAAGTAAACTTTATGCCACACACCTTTGTGCCCCAAAAAATCTGTCAGCAATTTGCAGCCGAATTTGTCAAGCAAAAGTTGAAAAATTAGTACAAATTATGACTTCCGCAATTGCCGGCGAACAAAGAATGCGTCTAAGGTTAAGAAACTAATGTAAGGCAACGCAGCGTAGCCAGGCAACTGTTGCTTTTGGCCGCAGTTAAACACACATACAGTGACAATACACACAGATACACACACACACATTCACACGTTGCAAACTTTTCAAATAGAAAATGTTTAATTTCCCCAAAGACAACGTCGATGCGGTTGTTGCTGCTGCTGCCGCCTTTTGCCAAAAACGCAGCGTTTTCCAGCCAGGCTAAGAAAACTTTCTTTATATTTTACAATGTGTGCACGGGTGTGTGGGTGTGCGGGTGTGCGGGTGTGTCGGCGTGTGTGTGCGGGTATCCGAGTCCACCGCTGCTGCAACAGTGCAGCCAAAAAGTTTTCGGTCTTGGGCCAAAGTTGATGGGGCGCGCGCGCGCGCTCTTCCGTCTCAGCGTCAAATTCACAGTCGAACTTGTTAGTTTGCCATTGCGTTGAAAATTATATTATTTTCGAACTTTTCAAATGTCGCCAGAGAATCCAACATTTCGCTCAACAGCAATGACAAATTGTTGCTGTGTGAGCCTGTGTGTGTGTGTGTGTGTGTGTGGCTTAATTATACGTATCCAACCTAATGATGCGTGTGGCAATTGTTTCATAAATATTTAAATTTAAGATATAATCAAGTTAAGTCTAGTCTAAAACAATATTTGGACTATTAAAGTGCTTGCAAACTAAAGATATAATGGTCTCAAGTAAACTTGGGCCAACTTTCAGTCTAAGATTTCCAACTAAACACAAAATGCGCAAACTTGTGGAATAATTTCTGAAGTTTCAACAAAGTGAATTTATAGTGGTAATATTTATAGTTTATAAAAGTCCAAAGATAATTTAATAAACAATGAAATGGAACAAGTAAAGGTCTCTTAAACTCAACCAAACCAAAAGGTGAGAAAAAATATAAATTATGGAGGAGTTAAGTAAATCAGAAAAGCAATTTAGCAACAGGATTTGTATCCCAGGCTGGGATTAGGATGCTGTTGTATATGTACAAAGGAGTGAGTGGAAAGAAGCTTGCAATATATAAAAACACTTTTAAAGAAAATAAATGAAATAATTGTTATAATAAAAATAACCTTAGTTAATTTAAAGAACTTTCCACTTAACCTTATAGCGTTTATTTCCTCTTTGACAAGTATAACAAAACTTTGTCTTAATCAAGTTCTAATAAGCATTATTGCGGTAAGGCTCACATACATTTTGCTAGTAATTCTCAAACAGTTCAAGCTCACGCAACATAAAATGGCTGCTATTAAATACATTTTGTTGGCTTAGAGCGCAGTTGAGTGGCTACCGCAAAAGCTCTCAACTGTTTGCCGCCCTGCTGTTAGCCGAAATAGGCTTATAGAGTACATTGAAATATGATGCACCCAATAATTATACACAGAATGCTATCGGTTTGGGGCGTCTAGATATTGAGGCCGCAAATATGATTGCGTTTGTATCTGGCTGAGAGAGTACGAGTATGGTTCATTTTGGCTAAAAACCCTTTCCGAGTTGAAACTCAGTTGTGTTTAGAGGCGTCGTTTCGCCCTGTCGTACTGTCATCATATTCACTTTGATATCTTCCTTTCAATTTCAAGCCACTTGGCCAGATTAAATGGCCAACCTGCTGCTGGCCCGGTCGCTGCCGCTGCCTCAGTGGCTGCTGCTGCTGCTGTTGCTTGCGGTTGCGTGGGCGTGGCTCGGTAAATGGACGAGGAGAGTTGGGTTGGACTTGGGGTTTTCGTGTATTCGATGGAAGGCCATCGAAACTGGCAAGTTGAAGCAAGTTGAAGCGGCCACGTCAGCTGTTGGCCCAATGCATTGCGTACATGATAATCACGTTTGGTTATGCGCCCCTTTGTTGTTGCTGTTGTTGCTTTTGTTGCTGTTGCTTTTGTTGCATGCGCTGCATTTGCATTTGGGCCTGCTAAGGCATGTCGTGGTGTGGTTTATTGCAACATCTTGTCCAATTTATTACCACTTTCATTTGGTAGCATAATAGGCAATGTCCATACACACACACACGCACACGCACACGCATGCACAACTGACGCACTTGCGGTAAATGTGCATATCTATAACATGTTGCACTCAAAAATACTAAAACTGACTCAGACTTTCTATGGGGCCGAGTCTCGTCTGCTGCTGCATTTCTGCTTCATCAGTTACATGCTTTGAATAATTGAAGCGTATTTAGGCCTCCTGTCGAGCCATGCCCACATGCACATATGATCCAAATGCACATCTATAAATATATATTTTTATTTCCTTTTTTTTTTTTTGTTGTTGTTAGTTAGCTCTGCAGGAAGTTTTTATTGAATTAGTCTTGTGCAAAGGCATTTCTTTGCCAGCCAAAATTGCAATTTTAAAATTTTCTGCTCTTCTTTTACTCAACTTTCAGGCTCTCTTTCATTTTGCTGATTGTTGCAAAAACTGCAATTATTGCATATTAAGCGTGTAGCATTAGCATATGCCACTGGCTGCCTGGTAGGCGGTAGGCTGTAGACTGTTGGCTGTGCCTGCCTGGCTGGCAAGTTCAACAGCCCGCTCATAAATTACGTATACGCCTGTGCTTAAAATGCCATTTTCACTGCATATCCCCAGGCGCACTTAGAACATCATCGTCGTCGCCGCCTTTTGATGCAGCAGCATGCGAAAAATGTCACGCTGCCAGCTAAAAGATAGTAAGCACAGATTTGGATTCGGTTAACCTGTATATAAAATACCCCTCGAAGTTGGGTAAACTTTTAAATATGATTTCTTATATAACTAGAAATGTTTGTTAATAAGATATATTTTTAACCAAAATTATTTAGTTTTAGCATTAATACATTAACATTTTATGCATTAATTTATAAAAAGTAAGCGAAGTCTTTTAATAATTTCGTTTTTTTTTTTAATAAAACAACAGTTATGTCCTTGAAGTGTGAACCTCAGTCAAATAATTAAAGTGAAATCACGTTAAATCTTTAATCTAAGTAGATGCCTTTTTGAATCGGTTCACTGACTATAAGCATGGCGCATCATAACGAGTTCAATATGGGGAATCTAAAATCAATGCACAAATTTATTGTTAAAATGATGAAGACACAGCCTAAGCCGTAAGCTCTACAAATCTGAAGTTTAACTGTAGTTGAATTCCACCCGCAGCTGTGGAAAGCAAACTGTATTGTACTTGTTAGCATAGTAGAAATATTAGCTTTAACGAGAAAGAAGGGCTATCTTCGGCACGCCGAAGATTTAATACCCTTGCAGGCCGAACCTTTTCGGTTATCACGAATTCTAAGCACTTTGTGCTTGCTTCTGTCTGGCATACGTCCATGTCCTTGTCAAAAAAAAAAAGTTTTTCATACAACAACTTAATTTTCGACCGATCGTTCCTATGGCAGCTATATGATATAGTTGTCCGATCTTAATAGGATTTTGCAGATATGTGGGGATCGTAGTAAAACTAATAAATGCCGAGTTTGGTCAAGATATCTTGAAAAACATAAAAATTTTCCATACAAAAACTTAATTTTCGACCGATCGTTCCTATGGCAGCTATATGATATAGTTGTCCGATATTAATAGGATTTTGCAGATATGTGGGGATCGTAGTAAAACTAATAAATGCCGAGTTTGGTCAAGATATCTTGAAAAACATAAAAATTTTCCATACAAAAACTTAATTTTCGACCGATCGTTCCTATGGCAGCTATATGATATAGTTGTCCGATCTTAATAGGATTTTGCATATATATGGGGAACGTAGTAAAACTAATAAATACCAAGTTTAGTAAAGATAACTTTATAAACAAAAATGTTTTTCATACAAGAACCTACTTTTCGACCGATCGTTCCTATGGCAGCTATATGATATAGTGGTCCGATCCAGCTGGTTTTGACATATGAGCTGCGTGCAACAGAAAGAGGGACTTCTGCAAAGTTTCATAAAGATAGCTTTAAAACTGAGAGACTAGTTCGCATAGAAACAGACAGACGGACAGACGGACATGGCTATATCAACTCGGCTGTTGATACTGATCAAGAATATATATACTTTATGGGGTCGGAGATGTCTCCTTCTATGCGTTACACATTTCACGACAAAATTATAATACCCTCTGCAAGGGTATAAAAATATCTGCCGCCTACCACAAATTCTAGAGAATAATCTACCCGTTTGACAGATTTTAGGGTGAGGGTAGCAGAGGGCTCGACGGCACTTTGAGAGAGTTGGGCGGCCGTTGTTTCTGTTGGATCTGTTGGCTTTGTGTGCGTCTTTTGTGGCTGTTTGTTTGCTTGTTTATTTGCTGGCAACGACAACGGCAACGGCAACACTCGAGTGCTGCCAGCGTGGCAGCGCGTTTTAATTGCACTGAAAACAAAATGCTAAACACTTGTTGGCTGCCTCGCCGGCACCGCGGGCTACTTGCCGAGTCGCCTGGCGAGGTGTCAAGCCGTAGTGCCAAAGCGGTGGCGCCTCCTGCTGCTGCAGCTGGCTGTGGCTTTGACTGTCGCACTGTGCCATAACTGAAGGCAGTTTCAGCTTTGCGACTGCTGCAAATGATTTCAAGTGTCCGCCGCTCGCTTTGATCGTTGCCAACATTTTGCGACAGTTCGTTGGCGTTGCGGCCGGAGCAGCGGGGCAGGCAAAGATCTGTATCAAGTGAGTAGGGCACCAGTCGAATGAATTGCGCTAAAAGCCTAGCAGACCGTATTGAAAGGAAAACATTTTGTTCGATTGAGATGTTAGAAATTGCCTGAGCACTTACTTTTTCGGGTTCAAAACAAATCGAGTGCGTAAAGTCAAAGCTGGGCTTGTCTGCTCCAATTATTTAGGCACAACAATTAAAGCGCCCGTTCCCAATTAGTTCTACATAAAGCAAACATATTGCAAAATAAAATAAGTTAAAATAAAATGTCCCTACCCGAGATGGAAAGAGCCCTACGCGTGCCCAAAGTTGAGGACGTAATAAACATACAGACAGCGAAATTTATCAAACGGCTTGGAAATCATTCAAATCGACTGGCTATACATCTTATGGAATTGGAATTGGAAGAGTCCGAATGCGGAGGAGTTTGCGAAGTAAAATTAAAAAAAAAATATATATGAAAAAAAAATTGAAAAAGTCCCTGCTCGGGCGCCATAAGAACTCTAAAGATAAGTTTTGCTATTTCGATTGAAAAATATATATATATATAAACTTATCTTTTTGGCAACACTTGAAAAACAGATTCGAACAGGACGCTTGTAACCTTAGCAAAAATAAAATATATTAAATATATTCCTGCTCGAGCGCTGTTATTAATTAATTATACTGTTACTCTTAGCTTATGTTAATTTGATTCAATATTACGATAATTATTATTATTATTAATATTATTAATTAGCCTTAAACACAAGAATGTGGCAGAATAGAAAAAAAAACAGCTAGGGCGTCATTGACTGAAATATATTCTAGCTATGCTTAAAATAGCTTTTATTATTTAGTAAACAACAATGGCATCAATAAGAGATAGTAATGTGGTTAGTTAAACGAGAGTTTTAGCTATTCTAAATGCTCGACGATTGTCCAAAAACAATGCGAATTTTGTGCACAAATTTTGCCATGTGACAAAACTTGCTGCCGACTGCAATCTACAATCGTCTGTAATCGTGTGCCATTCTCTAATTAACTTTGATTTGTACACGATGTTAAGGCAACAATAGAAACAGTTTCGCTTACCAAAAAGCACACATACGCCCCGTTGCCCAACTGTGCAACTGACAGTTGACGCTGTTGCTGCTGCTGCTGCTGCTGTTGCAGCTGGCTTTGGTAGTTTTAATATTTTGTGTTTTTTTCTCTCGCTTTTTCATGACTATCACAACAAGCAAACAATCAAGCAGCGAGTTGAGAGTCCAACAGTCTAACAAACTCGACAAAACTTTCCAAAAAAAATAAAAACTTTTGTTGTTCTTGTTGCTGTTGGAATTGTTGTTGTTGCTGTTGTTGTTTGGCGCGGCATGTGATACGTTTTTTATGTAAAACATAATTGCAGATTAGTCGCAGCAGAAATGTGAAAAGCAAAAACGAAGCAATTTGTAATCGTTCTGTTGCCGCTTAAAATGGATTAAAAAAAGCTTGGCTTAAGCTGCCAGACAGTGAAAAGAGTATCTAGACAGTATAGATGGCATGAATGGACATAATGCACTTGCAGCCAGCTGGCATGGTAGAGTATTCAACGTCGACACTTTCGGGCTGCTGCAATTCAAGTAGTTCAGCATACATTCTGATAGCCTTGGTACTTACAATTTGCCGTTGCCACAAAGATATTTCAATCAATTAAAACGTACCACAAAAGCCAAAAAAAAAAATAAATTTGTGAGTGTAGAAAACATTTGCTGTGGCTGCAACCACAAAAACAGCAGCAACGACTAGCTTAGTAGCTTTGCCTCAAGCATGCAGAAACTCAGAAACAGCCAACTGCACAACATTATGAGCGCTGGCATAGCTCAAGTTGCCACCAACCAGTCAAAAATATGACTTTAAATTAATGCACACACACAGGCGAGCAGACGCACGCACACACACACACACACACACACACACACTGGCACACTCACAGGTATTCTGTCCGAGCAACATTCAGCAATGCGTTTCGCCTATTTGCACAACAAATGAAGTTGAAAATGGCTTGGCTCCAAGTACAAGTGTGTGCTGTGTGTGTGTGTGTGTGTGTGTGTATGTGTGGGTCAAGCAGCAGCAGCAGCACAAAATTGTTGTTGTTGTTGCTGCAGCTGCTCTTGTTGCTGTTGTTTCGGCCACTTTAAATGGAACGTAAATATTTGAGCTGCATTCGCAGGCAGTTGCAGGACAGTTGCAGAGTCTCACCTGGCAGCAGGTAATAGTCACTGCTCTTCACCGTTTCATATTGATTTGCTCAATTTTGGCATTGGAAATTGCAAACAACTTCAACTTCACAGATACTTTCATTGAAATGCATTTTCGGCTGACCCCTGACCCCTGACCCCTGATGCCGTGCGCCTTTTACCGTTGCCGCATTAAAAAGACGCTGCTTGAGTTCTACCAATCATATGCATGATACTTGGAATACGGGGGAGTGCTCCTACAATTGATTGCTGCAATTAATCAACGTTTTCTTTGTTTGAGTTTTAATGAAAATATCTTTCTTGATGCTGTCCAAAAAGCTGCCTTTGTTCAGCTTTGACTATAAATACGAGGTAACTCAGGTTTTTTGAGTTCTCCAAAAAGTTGATGGCTTAGTCGGATAACCAATATGGTTTATGCATTTCAAACCGAATATTTAGCTAGCTGTGCGGAGAGGGAGGGAGACTTGTGGGAATTTAAAAACGAAATTTATTTGCGAAAAGCAACACGATGCTTCATTTTCGTTCCTGACAAGGTTTTCTTTAATAAAGTTTGGCTTATACAATTTGGAGGCTTGGTTTAAATACGTTATGTAAAAAAACTTCAATGTTGAAATATATATATCTCTGTTCTTAATAGACTAACCATAGCTATAAATAAACCTATTTAACTAGGAAATCATTTTGTTAATGGCATCTAGATATCTACTATACCATACCATACCATACCATACCGTTATACTTATACAAAAAAAATATTTGTAGATTGTTGCAGGGAGTTTGAATTTTTGTTTTAATTTTTTATTTTAATGCCTTACTTTAATCGATTCAATGCACGACAGAATATATGAATTTTTAAAGAAGGCTTTTCTCTGTAGCAAATAAATGTGGACTTTCGTCATCTATGCCAGATTCCAAACAAATCAAGTTCCCATTAAGCAATGTTGAATAATAATAAAGATATTAGGAATAGAACTGAAAAGAAACTAAGCGTTTAAAATGCTGAGCTGAAATTAACAAAAATAGGATGGTTATAAAAGCCGATTTGAGACATCGATTGGATGAGACCACGGAAATCTTCTCCGCACTCGGACTCCTCCAATTCTACGTCTATTTGGAAGACGCCTAGCCAGTCGATTGAGATGATTTTCAAGACGCGTGATATGATTCGCAGCCTGCGAATTGTAAAGCAATGTGGTTATTTCTCGCAAGAATTTAAAAAAATTAAGCCACGCCCAACAAATGAACAAATATCGATAATTTATTAGTGCAAAAAATAGTCAAAGCTTGTAGCTTTCGCTTTTGCCCCTCGATAATTATGATCGCCGATTGCATAGGTTGCCCTTGAGCCGCGAGGCAACCCTATAAATTATCCACTTGGCGACAAGTGAGGCGCCGCTGCAGTCGCTGCAGCCGCACCAGCCGCTGGCTCTAATGAGGGGAGCGCATAAACATAAATTATGGGCGGTCCAACTGGGGCCCCGCGGCTTATGTGCTCGCATATTTGCGCGGCATAGTTCCGGGCGCCAGGCCCGAATATCTGTGCGGCAGGAGCGTTGCGTACTTTGGTTTGGTTAAAATGCGCTGTGTACCCTACCCTACCCTACTCTACCCTACCCAACCATACCCTCACTCTTCCCCTGGCCATGCCATTTTTTTGTGGAACACGTTGCAGTAAAAAGCATTTTGGCACGGCTTTTGTGCATTTTTTTTGTCTTGGTTTGTTAATTTATTTTCATTTTATTGTTTTTACTTTTGCGTGTGCGTGTGTGTGTGTTGTGCTTTTTGGTGTGTGCGTGTATGTGTGACTGTGTAAAGTTGTTGCTTAAAATAAATGTTGCTCTTTAATCATAATATATTCACAGTTTTTTAAGTTAAACTAATGTTTTTCATTTTGTATTGTAATGCTTGTAATATTTGTATGCCATTATCATATATTGATTATTTTCTTTTTTCCGTTTTGCTTTTGGGTTTTTTTTTATTTTTATAAACTTTGTTACATTTTTAGCATATTTACATTTTTGTGTCTTTAAATAAGTGCTCAACTTTATTATAAAGTTTGAATAAATAGTTATACATAATGTACGTAGTTGCAAATTAACTATTCCCTTTTTCGAAATAATTATAAAATTCATTAAGAAATGCACTTTAATTCATTGCCGATATGTGTGTGTGTGGGGATTTTTCTTTTCATATATATATATATAAATTGTGCGTGTTTATATTGTGTGTGTGTGTGTGTGTATTCCAGCTGCTGAAATTTTAGCTAAAATATTTGATTAGAATTGAACTCACAATTGCTGATTTCCAACTAGATACGAAGGCAACACACTTAGCCAAATCAATTATAACTAAATATATAAATATATGCTTTATATATTTTTGCCTTTTGAGAACCTGTGACAGGTCAATTAACATATTATTGCACTTATTGTTTTGAGTGCCAACTGCCAACAACATTTGCTATGCTCTAGAAGAAACATTCAACATATTTGTAGACACTAACCTATATACCTATGAAGACTTTCCGACTTACTTAACCTGCTGCAACTGTACAGTTACATATACATATATATATATATTTATATATATTTATTATTATAAAGTATGTGTACACACTGACTAAACGCTTAGCTATTACATTTACTTTATAAGTAGGCTACACTTATACAACTCTGCTCCGCACTCATTTTTGTGATTGGCAACTCTAAACAAAGCCCGCAAGTTTATGCAACAAATAACATGTCTAAGAAATTGCCGAAATGTTGGTTTTTGTTTGTTTACTTTTTGTTTTTTAGGAGGGAGGGGGGACTGGCACCTTTTTTAACGCTGTACCATTGTGTTCTAGAAACCTTAACTATTGTATAATTATATTTATGTGTGTGTGTGTGTTTGTGTGTAGGTGTGGTTGTGTGTTTCGGTGTAATTTGTTGGCTTTCCGCTAGATTGCAATAAACGTACTTGAAAAATAAAACTTAACTGTTTTTGGTGGCAACCCTGTCCATCTATCTGACCAGCAGCAGCAGCAGCAACACAGATACGAGCATCCCGAAACTGTTGCGATTTAACGCACTAGCTCCATCGCCTTCCCCATCTCGACATATATGCGGATGTCGAGTGAAATCCTCGCAATAGATCTGAGATAGATAGACAAGCAAAAGATTTCTTGATTAGTTGAAAGTTTTGACAGACAGATGCTTTAGAGATGGAACTGATCTGGCTTATGATTATTATTGTTTTTTTTTTTTGCCATCCAAACTCACCTTGGTTAAGCTATTTGCGTATTTGTCGACCAGCTCTCGTGTAAATTTGGCCGCTTCGTTGCCACAAATCTTGCGAGCAGCATTTTCGGAGCAGTCCACCAGCTCATTTATAGAACTATGGATGATAGAACAAAAATTAAATAATTCAATCTTCTTTCATGTGCGAAACAAAATGATTTACAGCTTAATTGTAGCTAATTCTTACAGCTGACAACCCTGCATATTCTGTTCAAATTGAAAATTCGAATTGGAATTTGTAATGTCACAGTTAAAAAATGAAAAAAAAAAACTGGAAAAACTAATAAATTACTTGAAATAAGTATTTAAACAAATAATTATATAATTATTATAAATTAATACGTTTATCTGAATTTCAATTTTGCTTTTTTCTATCATAGTTGGCAGAAACATAAAAATGTTAAAATATTAACAGCTGTAACGCATTCTTTTAATCTGGCAACATTGTATTAGTATAGTACTCATTTTGTTATTGAGTACCTGATCGTTTTTGTACTCATGCTTAGGTATCTATTAAACGTTTAACCGAACTACTGGTAAAAATAGAACAGATATTATCTGTGCATCCCAAGCACATTGGAAATATCCCAAAAAAAAACAAAGTAATTTTTTTCCTAGCCATTATCAGAAACTTAAAGAAATATTCAATTAGTTGATTAACTTTTAATAATGAAATAATTATTAGGACTTAAATGACTTATAGAACGGTTATAGAGATTTGATCATTCTTTTGTTTAAATCTTAAGCCATAAAGAAGAGAACGTGTAACATTGCACATAAAATAAATGTAGGCTATTAAATTGTATAGCGCACACAATTCTTAAGCAAGCTGCAAGAAATTACTTATACTGATTCAAGGTGAACTAGTTCCGCGACTATTTTTTTCTTAATTCATATTCAAACTCCATCGAAATGATGTCTAATGGATATTATGCACATCAAACAAGTTTAACAGAACAAACATGAATAGAAATCATAAAAATGTTGAACTAAGCCGCATGTGAGCTACTGGCAAACAGGTTTTATTTTTTATAGGGGATTATCAGCGACTAGATCATGTAAAGCTGATAAAATTTGAATGCCAAATGAGCTGAGCATTATAAAAACAAATATGGTGAGTCGTA
Organism: Drosophila borealis; assembly: GCA_035045885.1. NCBI lineage: Eukaryota > Metazoa > Arthropoda > Insecta > Diptera > Drosophilidae > Drosophila > Drosophila borealis. Next base: position 2,598,349 of record JAWNOR010000206.1, on the reverse strand, counting down.
TCACGTGTTGCACTCACCAGCAAATGGTTTTAATATTCTCGTTTAGTGTGCCATTCTCTGGAGTCTCCTGGTTCTTGTTGGGCTTGAGAAAGACCATTGTCTCCTTGTAGCGATTGGCGCACACCTCGAAATCCTTTTTGGCCATCTCCGAGCAGGGCGCATGCTTCAGATACTCTGTGTGGCACAAGACTTAGACACGGCTCTGGAAATGGATGCATTGTTTTGTGGACTCACCCTCCTGGAATTCGCCCTTGTTGCACAGATCCCGGATGAACTGGTTGGTGCCATGGTAGAGCTTATTGAACTGGTTCCGCTGCTGCAGATCCATGCAGCGACGCGTATAGCTCTGAATGCAGCGCACGCCTTTTCGCAGCTCACTGTGAATGCGGTGTGGAGGAATGAGGGGAGTGCAAGTAGATGGTGTTGTTGGGACATTAGACATGGATAACAGACATGACGGCGTTAATGCTATTGTTTCAATTCAGGCAACTACAACTTACTGACAAAGTTTATCCAATTCGTCCTTCTTGGCAGCGCCAATCGAAAATTCCGACGTTAAATGCAGCATTTCAAGTGGTTCGGCGCACTTGGTGAACTCCTCCTGGCCGCATTCCTCTGACCTTACGACCGCCATCAGCAACGCTGTTTGGCACAATGCACATTTTCAGTTGCGAAATTCGAGTACAAAAATGTAGCAAAAGGATGGGGCGGGAAGCAGAGAGTCAGTTGGTGAACGGCGTGTGGGAGGGGGGGGGGGGGGAGATGCAGAAGGAGACAAATAAACAAACTGGCAAACAAACAGTGGATAGTGCTCAACTTGAAAGCTAAAAGGCAATCTGAGACTTGGCGCCGCTGAGTCTCTCACACTCACACACACACACACACTCACACACACACACACACACAGTGCACAGTCAGCCGTCTTTCTCTCTCTCTATCTCACACTCACTCGCTCTTTCGTGGAGCTCTGCCAGCTGCAACACAAAGTTGCAAATGTGCGTCAGGGGTAATAAAGTTGGGCGTAAGTGAAATTGGCATTTCATAAATTTAAACTTTTCGGTTTTTGGTATACGCTGCCCCCGCCCCCTGCCCTATCTCTTTCCCAGTTGCATCCCGGTGCATCTATTGCCCGTGTGGCGGAAGTCACGCAGCTGCCAATTAAACTGACTGACAGCCCTCACCTGATCGCAGCGATAAGAGACTGACACGGGCTCGGACTCAGATTCGAACTCGCACGCGGATTCGGACGCGGCGAGCCCGGAATCATTTCCAGATTCATATTCTGATGCGTTTGCAGTTTGCCCAGAGTCAGGCCATATTTTGCACTTACCCGCCAGCAGCAGCGTCGTCCACGTCAAACAGCAACAGCTTCGATGCATTTTGTTTTTCTTTTGCGATTTGCCTTTGTATTCAATGTCTTCTTTCTCTTTTCAATTTTTTTTTTTTGCAGTTTTTGTTCCAGTTCACACTTTGCACGCTTTACCTTGTAATTGCTCTCGTCATTTGCACTAAGTTCGCACGTGTGACGTCAGACGACAACTGCTTGAAAAGAAAGACGAGAAAAAATAAAATAAAAATACTGATAAATCAAGAGAAAAGATATAACTAACAAGCTACAAATGCAAAAGTTTTGAGTGCATTACATTTCATACTTTGACCAAGAGTATTTCAGACTTGTCGTTCAGTGTGTTAGGCACCAAAAAAAAGTCCATTAATCGGTGTTAAACGATCTTCCCTTTAAATTATATGCATTATATTATATACACTTTTTTAAATTATGAAAATATTACATAAAAAATAATATTACGTCTAAATATTTTCTTTTTTTCCCCACGGAACCTTTTTTTTAGCCAATTTCTATTGATGTTATCCAATGCAAGAGTATGTCGAATGCGGCTTTTAGTTTCTAATCCCTATTAATTAATTATTTAATTTGAAATTTCAACATAAATAAAGCGTAAATTTTGACATTTTATGAGCTTTATTAATTATTTCGCTGCAAATTAAGATCTTTCGGCGCACCTCAACAAAAATTCTCAAACAAGAGCAACAAATTCTATAAATATACAAACAGAAAAGAAAAAAAAAAAAAATCAAAGAAAAGCGAAAGCCGAAAGCGTCAATGTTATTTGTTTGGGTTCTTCACTTGGTTTTTGTTGTCGATCTTTTGGCAACATTTTATTGTGTACAACGTGAATAAGTGAGAGCATTTGAAAACTTGATTTGGTCTTGTCGGAGAGTAAAAGGGTGCAAAGTACAATGCGCTCTACATAAGTTTTATATTCAAATCAATTTAACTTCCTACACGCTAAGCAGTTAAATAGTTAAAAATGACTACACGGAAATTGGGGTACTAATTGAAAGATAATTGATTAATGAGATTTGAATAGAATGCAAAAAAATTGAATTGAGTTATTTGAATGAGAATTTAAAATAAATAAAAGAAAAAAACGTAATAAATAAAATATACATGTCTTTAATATAAGAGAAAGATAGAATAAATTTAAATTAAAATAATATTATTAAGCTTAACAATTGAGTTCCGCCGTATAAACATATAATTAAAGACTTGTGTAATGTTACGCGCTAAGCTACGTTTATCATTAATATCGTAAAAGTCACACGCCCTATTCCATAAAAATTTGCATTGCCATTTGCATTATAAAGGTCGTATTATATACGGGCTATCATTAAATATGCAAATGATGATAAATTGTAAATGTAATATGCAAATATTATGAATTGTATTCCAATTAAAATGTCGCAAAAAATACTTAGACCTGATGAAAGATCATTAATAAAGTCATTAAGAACTCAATTAAGCTCCCAAAGCAGTCTAATGAAAAAGGTAATTCTAATTTTAATTGATTTGAATGCTTTCAACTTTGAAAATAAAAATTCGTAAAGAATGTCAAACTTGATCTCATAGTCGATACGCCCCACTGAAAAAGCTCTTGACTGCAGCCTATCATCGAGCCGCAGAGCGATATTACGTAGGCGTGCGAATATGCAAAAGAAACATCCAAAAAAAGAAAAAGAAAAAAAGATTTTGCTTTGCAGTTGGTTTTTGTGCCAAATTATTATTTACTTTGTTTTTTCTTTGATTCGGTTTTACAGTTCTGATGCGGGTTGCATGTGTGCGTGTGTTTCGTGTGTGTGTGCAGTTGTTGTTATTTTATCTGGTTTTAAGCACTTTTAGTGTTCCATAAATAAATAAATGCACGCCAATTGGCACATTTGCCACAGCTTTTGATAGTTTCCGAAAGCAGGTTTTGTGTTTATATTCGATTATTGTAAACGAATACGAGAATAAAAAACATATTGTCTGTGGTCAGTTAATGCTTTGCGTAGCGTTTCGTTTAAAAGCGACTTCAGCTGTTGGATAAGTCGAGTGGCATAGTCTTAGCAAACGAAACTGACATTGGGTCAAAGAAATTATCACTTAGTTAAAAGCTGAAAGCTAATAGATTCAATGCAATTTAATTGCAACGACAACAGCTTCAACAACAACAACAACAACAACAACAATGTCGACTACTAAAACAACAAGTTGGAACGCTCAAAACTAATGGACGTTTGTGTTTTCCAATTAAATGCTCAGTGATCAGCTGTTGTCTCAATTGACAAACGGAGGAAAACAAAACACTTAAAAAATATCCGAAATGAGAAGACAAGGAACAAAAATCGATTGCCACCCGGTTAAATCAAGTAAAGAAAAATAAAATAAATGAAATTGAAATTGAAATTGAGCGAGTTTTATTTTTGAGACAGATCGCAAATTGCAGTTGCCTTGAAAGTGCGCGCCGGCGGGCCGCACTGCTGGGCGGGGCAGCACGTGACGCAAAGAGTGCAAAGATACAAAAAGAATGCAGTCGGACGAGCCTCTCGCCCGCCGATGCGATGCGATCTGCATGCGGCCGGCACAGAAATCAGGTTTTTATGTGTTTGTTTGTTTTTTTCTTTTATTTATATACGTATTTTTAAATTTAGTTGCTGTTTTTTTTTTTTGTAATAGAAATCAAAAAATGTAGCTGGCATTGCTTAATTTGATTGCATTTACAGCTAGAGAGCGTTCACACCTGCGCGACGATCACAAAATTTCAAAACACTTTCCCAAGTTCTGAGAGTAGCTGTAGAGACGCAAGCGCGCCGCGTTGTTCGCCGTGCGAGTAACAAAAATGTACTGAAGAAGCAGCAGCAGCAGCAGCAGCAACAGCAGCTACGCAAGCAGCAGCCAGCAGCAGCAGCAGCGGACGACACCCCGCCACACCCACCGCCAACAGCTTCGTTGGCGCACGAATGGCAAGCGCCAAGCGTTCGTTAGACACTTGTCGTGCATGTTGCTGGCAGCATGGCAAAATGTTGCCAACTGTGCTTGGCAACACTGAAACAACAGGTATTTGCATGTTGCCAACGCTCGTGTGTTGCTGTTGCTATTGTTGTTGTTCCTTATTTTCTTTGATTTACTGTTTTTTTTATGAGGACAGCTGCATTTGATAAGCCAATCAACGCAGCTGATGCGCTCGCTGCCTAAGCACATTTCAAGCAACACTTTTTGCTTCTTCTTTTATTATTTATTTTTTGTATTGTTCTTATCATCTGCATGCACTTGATTTATTATAAAGAGCTGATAATTTGCCGGGCTCTTTTATTTAATTAATTGAATAAGCCAAAGCCATTGAATTTCCTGTCGAGCGATAAGATTTACTTGCAGTTATCTGGCCAACTGATGGCCTCGTCAATAAGCCAATAAGCCAATAAGCCTTAGACAATTGTTGCTAATAATAATTTCATTTTGGTCTGTAAAATATTTGTTGTTTATATTTGCGCAACACAAACAACAGCAACAACAACGACAGGAACAGCAGACAACGGCGTCACTTCGACTCAAGTGTCGAAATTTACACGTGTGTCCTTTTGTTTTCCTTGTCACGCTCTCGCCATCTCACTCACGCCTGCGCCTGTCAAATGCCTGTGGAAATGGTCGCAGGGTTTTTGTTTTTCTAATACCCGCACCCGAGGAGTATATACATATATAAATTGGACACTGTTCAAATCAACTACGCTTTTTAATCTATTAAAAAAATATTTTAAATATAATTTAAAATACTGTAAAATATTATATTAAAATATTGATAAAGTCATTATAGATCTAATATCTAAGATATTTTAAATAAAGCAAAATACTACTCTTCTGTTATTTCGTCTCTTTTTTTTTCATTTCGTCAATAAAGTTCTCTAAAAAAGATCTTCCAAATTTTCTGTAACATATTTATTCAATTTTTAAGGGTAATAGTGAATAGAGCTATATTAAAACTTTGATTTGGAATTTGGTTTGACGTATTGAAAATCACTTTTAATACTAAATGCAAAGCTCGGTGCGGGTATTTGCCAGTCGAGCATCGTTCGAATGTTTGCCTTTGACATTGTTTGTATTTAGTTAATATGCAACATTCCGTTGAGTTGAGCTTTGTTTGCAATGTGCCAATTTGTCGCAATGTTTGTGTATTTGTTGTAAATAATAACTAAATTAGGCAGAGATTTCATTTTTATTTTTTTACCCCACAAACACGTGTGCTATATAGGTTCAGGGCCAATAAATGAATGTCACGGCAGGCAACGGTCGAACACCGACATAAATATACAGATCCATAAATAATCGAACCGATAGCATTTTATTGAGCAACAATTCCTTGGAGAAAGCAAACTGTGACTTGCATTTGTCCCTTGTTTAGTTTTGATAACTATCTCAATAGTATGCTTTTACTTGTGTGTAAATAATTTAATGGAATTCCATCCAGATTTGTGTAAATATTTATATTTAACGTCATTTTAACATGTAACAGCCGGGTGAGTAAAAATTTGATATTGGTTTGTAATATCAGAGATGAAATTACCAAACAAGAGCATTCAATGTTGCAAGGCTTTTACTTTTATAATTAATAATAATAAAATAATTTAAAAGAAATCCATTTAGTTGGAATTTAAAAGTTAATATACGCGTTTGACAGATCTAATTTAGTATCATTTCAAGTGACAGTCTTAATTTTAGCTTAGTTAAACTAAGCAAAAAGTAAGGATATATTCGGCACACCGAACACTTAATACTCTTCTAAACATTTCAATTTTGCAGATATAAGAGAATAATGAAGCTCAAAAATGTTGAGTTTGTTAAAAATATCATTGAAAACCGATTAGTTTGCCATATAAGATCCTACTTTCCACCGATCTTTCCGATAATTTGATATGATACGATTTAATGGAACTAATAAATCTTGAGTTTGGTTAAGTTAACTCAATATAAAAATAGGTTTGCATATCAGAACTAACTTTTCGATCGATCGTTCCTGTAGCAGCTATATGATAATGTTATCCCACGATGATATGATTTGGCAGATATGTAGGGAGCATAGAGAAGCTTATAAATCTCGAGTTTGGGTTAGATATCTTGGTAAGCAAAAAGTTTTAATACAATAACTTACTTTTGGACCGCTCTTCCCTATGGCAGCTACATGATATAGTAATCCGATCCGGCTGGTTCCGCCAGATGTACTGCCTACAACAGAGAGACAAACCTATGCAAAGTTTTAAGATGATAGATTTTAAACTGAGAGACTAGTTCCAATAGAAAAAGAGAGAAGAACAGACGGACAGACGGACATGGCTATATTAACTAGGCTCTTGATCTAGAATTTATACACATTATAGGGTCGGCGATGTCATCTTCTATGGGTTACTCATTTGACAAAACTGCAAAACCCCACAAGGATAAAAATTGACGTCAGTTAGTTTGCTTAATTTTAACCCAGCTAACTTATGTAAAACTCTCAAAAACAGAAACTTTTCAAAGAAATCAGAAAATGTGCATATATTATAACTCCCATAAGTTCTATGAATAATAATTGAATATGCTTGCAAATGCGAAATAGAATTTGTAATTTGATAAGTATTAATTTATACTTCAATGGGCCCAACTTCAAATTGATAAACAAAAGCAAATTCGTAATTTAGAAAAGTTTCGATTTGGCGATGAAAGGGTTTCAATTAATATACCTGTGTTAATGTTAATGGACTTGTAGCAATAATAAATGATAATTATTGTAATACATTTTTCTGTTTTGTTTTCTTGATTATGATTCAACACAATTAATGCAGGAGCAAAGATCATCTCTATTCGAATGATATTTATAATTAGAAAATTGATTGTAACACTTCCGATTTTAATCAATTTAAACAATCAATCTACAAAACATATCTTTAATTGTTTTTTGTTAAGAAGTGTATGTAAAGATATATTGCGCAAATAAAGTAGCTAATAGTATTTAGTAATAGTCCATGGGTTACAAAAGCATATTCGGCAGCCACAAAGTTAAATAAATATTTATATTTTAAGTTAATTCTTATGCACTAAGTTTAACTATTTATCTAATTTATGTTTAAATTTTAAGTTAGCTCTTGTAGTTTTTATTGCACCCAAAATTCCTGTTTTAAACGACTTTTACTTTAAATATTTCAAGGTTTTATGTCTTACTAGACTTTTATCTACGCTTATTACAATTCTTATAATTTTAACATAGGTTTAACATTCTGTTCGCTTTTAAATAATTCTAAAGCTCTTTATGCTCTAATTATTAAAGAATTCAAAACAAAATTATCTGTAAACTTGTTCTCTCTCGTTTAACAAAAACAATTCTTCTTGAGTTGCGTTTGATTGAAACGTATTTAAAATAGATTTTTATTATTAATGTATCACTTACATTATAACGACATTGGGTGTGTGTGTGTGTGTGCATGTGCCTGTGTGCATAAAGCGTCCTTCATTTTGGCATTTTTATCACCTGGCAGGAAACTTAACCTGACGTTCTGTAGAAGCCAGGGCTAAAACTGGTGCAACAAGCGTTTTTTTTTCAACATTTTTCTTGGCCAGAAGGTCAGGCCTTGTGGATGTGTGCACATGTGTGCGCGCGCCTATGTGTGTGGGCTGGTGTGCCGTTGGGCTGAGGTCATTACCACTGGACACATGCGTAGGGACGGCTTCCAGGAGCTTAATGCGGCCATTGAAAACAAAATGAAGTTTATTTTATTTGCGTTGGCTGCCAAACAACAACAACAACACACACGCACACGCACACTAACACAAACACACACGCCAGCAAAAGTCGCGCATTAAGCGTTACAAAAATAACAACAACTACGGCAACGAGCTGCAAAAACGAAAACAACAAAAGCTACAGCATAACGGTGAAAGTGGCTGGCCGCGTGGTCTATGCGTGAGCGAGCGAGAGAGTGCGAGCCGCGCAGCGCTAACTTTGCCCCCCTTTTGTGCTGCTGCTGCATTCGTTTGCGTTTGAACTTTGCAAGTGTAACTTGTTGTTGTTGTTGTTTTTGTTTTTGTTGTTGTTGCTGGCTTGCTGGCCGGCGAGTCGCAACTTCTCCCAACTGTTGATGTTTACAGTTAGCGCTCGGATTTATGAACTCCGCATGCCGAGCACGTAACATTGGACAATTTAAAGTTAAGCACACACACCCACACACACGCACACACACATGCAGAACGCATGCTGCTAAATGGCTAAGCAACAAGGACCTTTGTCCTAGCGATGACAATAAGAAATGCGGCGTCTATACGCAGCTCCTTTGCTACCAGGCATTACGCTTAGTTTAGTTTTATTAGTTAAGCAACTATGTGAAAGAAAAAACTTTAAAAATTAATGACAACGCCAAGTTTTGAATGTGTGTGAGTATGTGCGTATCTATTGGATCGCAGGGGGCATTGTGGCCAGAGCGCGCCCAAAATGCTGCTAAGTAAGTGGACCAAGATTAGACGCAGTAAATGAAGCAAAGCTTTTTTATAGAACGCAATTGCTGGCTGTTGTCCTTGCTAAACTTTTATAGCAACGAAATATGCGTGTTTTGCAAATTGTCTGGTTTGAAACTTGGATAACACTTGGCGTTTAATGTGTGTATGTCTTATATGTCTTGTTTATATGATTTGGATAAAAATTATATAATAAAATTTATATTTTTTAACATATTTATAAATTTGAATGTATAGCAATTTTTTCAGGAATTTCAAGAAATATTTAAAATATAGCGTAAACTGAGCTCAATTTGAAGAGTTTTACAAAGTTCATATAAAAAAGAGTTTTATTTTTATGTATGGTAATGTATTCTATATATCTCTCTTAAAATTTTTTAAGATACACCATGAGAAATTAAATGAAGACAAAATGAAGAAAGGCTAGGCAATTTAAAACAATTTATTGTGCTTAATATTTGGATGCATTAAATTATGTAACTAAAAAATTCGAAAATTTCTTTTTTTATTGACCTCTGTTATTTTGATGCTGAAATAGACTGAATATTATTTTTGCCAAATATCGATAGTTTAGTTAAAGGCTGAACTAAATATTAAAGAAATAGCAAGATTCAGCTTTTTTTTATCGAAATTTTCCAATTCATTGAGCTGATTCAGCGGCTTAACAACTGCTGCATTAGCATTTAAATATACTTGTAGGCTGTTTATCTGCCGTATGTCTTACAAATTGCGATGATTAGAACGTTAATTGTGGCGCGTAAATCTAACAAACAGCCGCTGCTCCACATCACAACATTCATCAGGCGCCGTGCAAGAGACTGAAACCAAAAAAAGAAGAAAAGCAAAAAAAAAGACCTCTACTATCCACACACCGAAGTTTAAATACCTGTGCAGACATATGGCTAAGGGCTTTTAAGATATGCGTGGAGAATTGTGAAGGCCATATTCGATAAGTTTTATCAAGATATCCCCAAAATCCCAACATTATTCCCTACTAGAACTTTCTTTAAAGTTATGTGATAAAGTGATCCGATGTTGATAAGATTCTGCTTCAGTAAAGGATACTTTGTGAAACTTGTTAATGCCGAGCTCAGCCAGTATATGTTGACAAAAAAGAAAGGCCAGTTATGTAAGAACTTAATTTTCCATCGTTAGTTTCTATGACAGCTATATAGTGCTTCGATCAGGTCAAATCCAACAATTTACTGCCTGCTACAGAGAGACGAACGTATACAAAGTTTCATGTCAATCGCTTTATATTCGAACGGCTATATCATATCGTCTACTGATACTGATCAAGAAAATATATGCGTTACACATTTCATGACAAAATTATAATACTCTCAACTAGAGTAAAATAAGAAAAAAATCACAAACACGAAGCTCCCCAAGCGGTTGCCAGCCAGTCGGCTGCTGGCCAGGATTTACGAGCCGCATTAGCGGCAACGGCAGCTGCAGCAGCAGCAGCAGCAGAAACAGTTTGCGCTGCTCATAAGCAAATTTTTGTGGCAAGTAGCTGGCAACTGGCGCAGGCAGTCAGCACTTTGGTCAAGTTGGAGTTCCAGTTTTGGACTCGGACTTGGACGCGGACGCGGACGCGGACTCGGACTGGCAATGTTTACGGCCGCGTTGACAGTTTAAATCGCTGTGCGCTCGTATATTTTGACGTTTTACAGACTTTACTTTAATTTACGTGTGTGTGTGTGTGTGTGTGAGAGAGCATTCGTATTCGTTGGCGTTTGGCACTTGTCTTGGCCATGTTGCCTAGACGCAGGCGCAACGTGAGAAAGTGCGCCTCGTCGCGATTTCTAGGTTCATTATGCGACCCGTCTATGGGTTAACAATCACTTGAACGCCGCACTCCACCAGCTCCGAGGCGGCTGCCTACACAGCTACAAATCGGGCCAACAGCTGCTGCTGCTGCTCCTCCGTTTATGGCCTTGTTTGGATTGCTCGACGGGGCCGGGTCGGGCCGTGATTTAATCGCCACTGCCCAAAAAACTTATTATGAGCACTCGTATATTTCTGCGTTCGATTCGTGCGCTCCAAAGTAGCGTGGAATATGTAGCAGGTCATTGTTGTTGCTGCTGTTGTTGCTGTTGTTGCTGTTGTTGCTGGTGAAGTGCGTGGAGTGCGTAGCAAGCACTCGATCAACAAAAGGCATCACTTGGTTGTCGCCTCGAGTGGATATGCCGGTGCAAAGTGTTGAAAGAAACTACAACAACAACAACAACAGCAACAGTAACAAGAACAACGCTAGCTGCCTCTCGCTCACTCACGCAGACAGTATAGCCAGCCTGCTCGCACAGCAACAATCAAATCAAATAACTGTCAGATTAAAGAGCACTCGCCCCACCAACAGCAGCAGCAGCTGCCCCACCAGCAACAGCAACAGCAACAGCTGTTCCAGCTTGAGCTTGAGAATGGGGCAAATAGTAGAGAAAAAGTATCTCCAAAGTCTCAACTTGACCGCTTCCTCAACTAATATGCGTATCGTCTTAAAAACTTTCAAGCACATTTACCATGGCCTGTTACTTGTACTAAAAGTACACGTCAATTATTTTGGTACGGCTGCGTAAGCTGTTCTTGGCGCAAAGGTTCTGTTAGCGTAGAAAAGTGAGCGAGCGGCAACAAGATTTTTTTAGATTTTCCTTAATCTTAAGCACAGTAGGCTTTATAAAGGGAAATATTAAAAAATCGGTTTACACTTGATTTCGATCTAGTTCAAATTTTGACAGCCTAATAAGATATATTTTCCATTTCGTAAGCAAAATGTGCCCTTTAGCTAAGTAAAATTAAAAGGTTATACCAGGCAGGTATAAAGGAGTAGCAAATTCACAAACAATAAATTTTATGAACAAATAATGTGCGTACATACATTCCTATGAATTTAACATTTTTGAAATGTAAAGTGTTTTTTTTTAGAATTTAATTAAATAAATTTGTTGTCAAAAATAAACTTAACATCTCATATTTTTCTTATATGATCTCTTAGATTCAAAAATAATATATAATTTTTCCATTTTTTACTCTGATTATTCAAGACTTAACAAAAACGATTCTTTACTTTTTGGTCATATAAGCTCGTGCATCATCGTAAACTGTGAATATGATCCTACCTCAATTCCTCACTTCACCAAATGCTTTATATTCCTTCTCATAAGCTCCATTATGACTACGGTAATTCGCTCACACATTAATATTGGTATAAATATTAGCTAATTTTAATTAATATCCCAACTTTATCGCATTATAAAAATTTCTTATTTTTACTTTCCTGGCAATTGTAGTGCGTTTTTTTTTTCTAATTCTATACCCTTTTCTCTCGATTCTTGTTCAGGACGATGAGCCTAGTTCTTCTAAGTGTGTCCATCTGGGTAGATATATGACGGAAACTGAAAGACTACAAATATGTAATTTTTTATATATATATTCCCGTCTCTTCCAAACAGAACATACTTATATTTTGTTTTCTATGAGCTTGGATATATGTAGATACTTAGATGCCAACTTTAAGCACTGAAAAGTTCATAAAGTTCGGACTCTAAGCACCGAAATAATATAAGAATGCATTTCACATTGGTCTGAGGGAGGAAGAAGCACAGCTCTGTAGCCGACGGCGTCTGTGTGTGTATTTTTTGCGTATGGCGATAAATAGAATATATGTATATATTACAGGTAAAGCAGGTAGCTTAAATGCTGAGTGTAGGCTATCTCCTAGTCGGGCACTTTCGACTAGAGTATATAAAAGTGTTTATATTTTTCACATTTATCATGAATACAAACATTTATTGTTTTACAACTAAAATTATATTTGCTTTCAACTGATATGTCTAATCAAATTATGCCTTGATTTGCTTATTCTTTTTCTGTTCCAGGTCCACTTGTTTCTGCATTGGCGCTAGCTTGTCCTGCGGCTCTATCTTTAGTTGTTAAGGTTTCAAGTATGCTTTGCCATGCTACCTTGACACATACTTGCAAGGATCACCATTAGAATTGTGGTTATAATGCAATACTTCGCCATGGTTTTTCGAATATCGTGGATGTTGAACTTTTCGCTGTAAAAACTAACTCGAGTTGTCGCTTGGGAGTCCGATAACATGCTTTCGCAACCGCAAATGAATACCTAACCGAGAGTGAATCATGTAAAACTGCTGACAAAGGGGAAACAACATAGAGCATCCAAAATGTTGGTTTGAAAATATATTATTACAAACTGGCCCAAGACGCATACTGATCAAATAATTTCTCGATTTTATCTGTCTTATATTTACTTTTATTTTGTCTAAACAGTCTCAACTTGGTTTTCGATTGCCTATTATATATATAATATTTTACAGAGAGATTTAGGATTATATTGCAGCACTTTATACAAGAAACTTATGACTAAAGCTTTGAAGATATCTATTACAGAAAATATATAAATATAAAATAGGTCTGAATCGCAAAAAAAGGTTCGTAGACCGTATATAATAGCACATCTTCTGCGCAATATTTCTAAAATAATAACTGAAGAACTCTAAAATGATATTATTTATAATATATTATAAATTTAATTAAGCATAGCTAAAAATAAACTCAATTGAAAAAATTAATTCGTGCAATATTCTTTTAATTTCTTTAGGCTTCGATGCCAGCATATCTACTTAATATAAACATTTGAATTTATAATGTTATTACTCTTTATGTATTACCATATCATTTGGGGTAGTATTCTGTCCGAGAAGCACAATGCGTTTTAACCAATTCCCATCCACTTTTTAGCCACAAAGCACCTATAATAATAATAACAACAACAACAATTATGTTGACAAGCAGCTGACAGCCGCTGCTAACCCTAAACGCCCAAATGGTCATTGATACGGCGTGGCAGGCCATAAAAGCTGGCATCGACTCTGCTTTGGCCTGGCCCATTAATGAGTTGTTGCTGCTGCTGCTGCTGTTGTTGTTGTTGTTGTTGTTGTTGTTTTTGATGCTGTTGCTCCAGCTTCTAGGGAAAAGTTCAAGCCATGGGCAGCAGCAACAGCAGCAGCAGCAGCAGCAACAAGCACAGCGACAACAACAAGTTCATTATTGCCAACTCATCACGTGGCTGAAACCGAAGTCGAGGCCCAGACCAGGCAGCCTCTTGGCCACTCGCTTAAGCGACTTGTTGTTGTTGTTGTTGCTGTTGCTGTTGCTGTTGCTGTTTCTGCTGTTCTTGTTCCCAGTGTCTAAGAACTGGCAGCAACGGCGTCGGCGGCGTTTAACTGACAAGAAGCCGGATTATTAATCGACGTTTAATTAATTTATAACCAATTAAGCAGCAACATAATGCGGCAAGTTAAACAAAATATATATATATTTATAAAAAAAAAAAAACAGCAAGCGCTGGCCGGGCCGCTGGCTACCGTTGGCTCTTGGCTGTTGGCTGTTGGCTCTTAGCTGCTGGCTGCTGGCTGCACTGCATCAAGAGATCAGCAGCAGCAGTAGCAGCAGCCACAGAACCCGCACAGTGAGTGAGTCGTAAATGCCAAAACTCGTTCTAAGTTTTTTCTGCTCTTTGATTCTGTTTATATATTTTTTTTAGTGCTGCTGCTGCACTACAAAAAAGAATTAGCCAAGCCAGCAGCAGTTGCAAAAGGGGGGAGAGAGCAAAAAGAAAAAAAAATAAATAAAGAGAAGAAAAAAAGCAGCCAATGTCACAATTTATGGCATTGTTGCGGCAACATGCACCTGCAACAATGAAGCCGCTGCAGCAGCCCATGCTGCAACCTGTGTGCTACCTGGCGGCGGCGGCATGTTTCCACTGATCAGCTTGTGATTTCTTTTTGTGCTCTGCAGCGGGAAATCCTTATAAGCAAAATATGTTAACGAACCATGAAAAGCAAAAATTAAATTAACAACAACAACAACGCACAGTAAACAAAAAATTAGCCTATGCGCAGCCTTTCTAAAAAGCCAATTGGCCAAAGCATCAGACATCAGGCATCGAGCATCGGGCATCAGCTGGCCAAAATGGCCAATAGGCTGGCCTATTAACACATTCAACATGTGGCACCACAGGAGCTAACTGCACCACCGCCACACGCACCACCGCTGCAGAAAAACATCATTCGCATCAAGGTTTTGCAGCTGTCAATGGAGCAACTCCCGCCGTTTGATCAAGTGTGCCCCAGAGTTGCCAACAGAACCAAATGCCGAATTATTGTGGCACGTTGCAGCGTTGCAACGTTTTGCTCAAAGCTGCAACTGCAACGGCAATGGCTGCGACTGCGGCTGGGGCTGAGGCAGCGGCAACGGCGACCGCGCAGTTAGCGTCAAGATTTATGTGATCCTTAAGATTTATTGGTTTACGGCATTGTTGTTGCAATAAAAAACAACAACATTCATAAATTATCATTAAACGTTTAAATGTGACGCCGTCGCCGCTGCCGCTGTCGCTGCTGCTGCTGCGCCCCCAGAGCAGCAGCAGCAGCAGCGACTGCTGCAATCTCCCAGTTCTGGTCAGCGCTGTTTGCTATCTTTATAATGAGCCAAATGACATATTTATATGTTGCCGTTGTGCCTCATGTTGTTGTTGTTGTTGCTGTTGTTGCTGTTGTTGTTGCAATCAGCACTCACTTGCATGCAATTTCTTTTAGCTGCAACTGTTGCAGCTGTTGTTGTTGCTGCTGTTGCTGTTGTCGGCTGCGTCTAGACATGGCGCACCAGAGGTGACATTTGATTGTCATTGTTGGCATATTAAAACAGGCTCAGCCGTCTGCACGCGCCGCCAGCGACGCGGACTAGCCCAAAGACCAAGAACTCGACTCGACAATTGGCGACACTTGGCTCCAGCTCCCAAACGCATGTCCAAGTCTTGAACTCCCCGTTTTGTACGGTCTTTGACGCGCTCCGCTTTTGCTAGCAGCCTGTGCCTGAACTTCTGCCAATTTTGTATGCAAGAGTTGGCATTTCTTTTGTCAGGGGCAGGGCCAACAAACAACAAATGCAACAAGCTAAAGCAATAACAGCAACAGCAACAACAACAGCAACAGCAACAACAACAACAACAACAACCACGACTTTTAGAGTAGTCCGCACACGCAGTGACATTGTCAGGTAATGAACATTAATAAAGGGGGCGGCTATTGAATAGCTAAGCCCCGAGGCATGGGCCTATATACACTCGCTTCCTAGCGTTAGCTTTGCATTTTTCGTTTCTGCTTTATGTCGCATTCGTAAACGTTTTGCACACAGCGTCTGCAAAACTGCATTGCTTAGAGTTTTTCAGTTTAACTGTAACTATGAATCATTCGAAAAATTATAATTATGAATATGCAGTCATAGCTTTGAACTGTATATATAATATTACTTATGCGGGGTAGGCACATGTGGAATTATGATTAGTTTAATACTTACAACACATTTAGCAGGTTTCAATTTAAGAGATTTAAAAAGGGAACAATTTGAGAGTTGAGAAAGAAATTTTAAATCGAAATTCAAACTTTTTTGGTCGAATATATTTTAAATTTAAAACTATATTGTTTATGTTAACAATTGACATAAACTGAAATAATATTTTATTTTAACTCCACAGAACTAAGCAGTTAAAATGATATGAAAAAAATTTATTTAAATTATATTCATGTATTTAATTCTCCTTTATTTATAATTTAGCCCAGCAAGTTTTTTTAAATTATTCCATAAAAGATATGCTCCATTAATGTCGAATAAGAAAATGAACGAAATTCATTAATTACAAATCAAAATCAAAATGATATAAATAAAAATTTATTTAAATTATGCTCAGGTATTTTATACCATTTAATTTATTACTTAGCCTATAAACAAGTATTTAAAGATATTCTATAAAAGATATGCAATCTCCACTATATATCAAATAAAAATATAAGTGTAATTGCATTAATACACTTTTTAAATCTCTAGTTAGAAGTCTTCTTTGACATGCTCTATGCATACCCATAAAATATGCTCCATAAAATGGCATACATTTCAAACGGAATAGTTATTACGCCTGGGCTTTAATCTATTTAATTAGATTGCGATAGAGTTTTACTTTAAAGAACACGCTTAAGAGCCCCAATATCCTTAAATACTTTGTTTTATGGGACTAAAGTTGCAATAAAAATCTATTTTAAAGCTCAAATCCAACTCAACCAATATCAATGAATCCTTTTGCTGCCGCCACTGACTAGCCAAAACAAGAGACCAGACCTGACCACAACCCAAACGGACCCCAAACATAAGTGCGTTAATAGCACATAGATACACACACACAAACACACACACATTAGAGTGGCAGAGACGTTGGCCTCATCTTTCTACAAGCGTCTTCACTGTGGACGCCGAGGAAATCGCAGCCACCGCCGAAGCCAAAGCCGAAAGCCGCCTAGCTGAGAGCAGCAACAGGCAAAACGCGCCTTTTACAAATTTTTATTGAAAAATATTAAATTCTCATTAAGGCAACGAAGCAGGTTCAGTCTCCAGTTCCCAGTGCCGAGTCTGGTAAAAACAGACAGCATCATTTTCCACACACACACACACACACACACACACACACACACACACCCAAACGGAGGAGGCTTTTTCCTGCTGCTGCTGCTGCTGCCTCGCTCCAAGTTGAATGTTGGCGCGCGCGCATGCGCCGATAGACTCGCTTAGATAAAAGATGATTTATGGGTTTTATGGTGTGATGGGAATTTTAATTTAAGCATTTTTGCTAACAAAATTAAAAGAAAAGGCAGCAGCAGCAGAAGCAGCAGCAGCATCGGGCGGAAAAACAAAACGGTCTGTAGCTGCAGAGCGTTGACCATTGGCCATTTGCCTCTATTAGGCAATTGCCAATTGTCAAATGAGGCAGCTAACGTGGCCCAGACCATTTTTAATTGAGCCAATGCGCACAGCATGTCGCAGTGGGCCACATAGCCACATAGCCACACAGCATTGCCGTCAACAGCAGCCAGACGACCAACTGTCCATTATGCTCACTCACCTGTAAAATAAATGGCAAAACTGCCAACACTTTGGCAACGCGCTGACAACTCTGAGGCTCACGCGGCGGTAACAGCGGCAACGGCGGCAACGGCGGCGTCGACGGCACAAAGCTGAGAGGCCAAGGCAGAGGCTCTGCTCTGACTGCTCTGCAACTGCGGCTGTTCCAATTTAATGCAGAAGCTAAAAGGCAAACTGCGACGGGGGCGATTGTGTGACTGCGATCTGGCTGGCAGTTACCGTTAGGTGTCAAAGATTTCATGCCCCATGTCGCAAAGTAACGACACACAATCGATCACAAATCAAACGGACAGAAGCAGCAGCAGCAGCAGCAGCACATAAAGAGTGAGAGAGGGCGAGTTGCCGCCGTTGCGACAGTCGTCCAAATGTGTCTCAAAAATCAGGCCGCAAAAGCCGCACAGTTTCATAAATTGCAGGTGACCTGCCGACCAGCAGCAGCAGCGGCAGCGGCAGCGGCAACCAAGAGCCAAGAGCCAGCAAAAAGGCATAACAATAAATTAAAAAATGGCCAACTGTGGCTGGCCTAGGCACACACGAGCTCCAACCGCAGCCTGCCTCCTTGCCCGCCTGCCTGTCCGTGTTGCCTGCCCACCTGCCGTGCGATTTGGTTATTGGAGCGTTTTTGGCTGATGGACAGCATCGATCCCGAATCCGCATTCAATTGCCGATCGGCGGCTGCAACTCCAAGTGGCAGGCAGCGTTTGATGGACACGTTTGCTGATGCATAGCTGCAACTTTATTGGCTTTTAATGAGCTCGCCATGTGTGTGTCTCTCTCTGCCCCTGTGTGTGTGTGTGTGTGTGATTCATGTCAAGGCTACAATGCATGCAACAAGGCTCTTAAACATTAAGTTTAGAGCGGTCTAAAAATACTTTTTTTTTAAATTTTTATTTTTCCTTTCATGTTCATTAATTGACGCATAAAAATGTTTATGGATCTTGCACAATGTTTTTTTGGCTACATTCTCTCTTAAAGTTTTTAAGTTTTAGACAAATAAACTCAATGTACTGGATTTTTATATTTAATTTATAACATAAAAAATAGCTGTGTAAAAAGTATATTATAGGAAAAGTATTTTTTAGAAAAGACCAACTTTTTAAACTTTATTTAAAAAAAATTCGATTGTTAAACAATTGTTAAAAATATCAAAATGTTTCTCGTGTTCATTTCTCTTTCTTGCACTTTATTAACGATTTTTTGGAACGGCACTAAAATTATAGAATGTATTTTAACATTTTCTCTAGTCGAACACATGTATGCAACATTACCATGGGGATAAAGTGCCTGCAAATGTAACTAATCAAAGCTTGGCCTGTTAAAAATGTATTTTATTAAATTGAATATCATTTTAAAATGAGAATAAAGTGCCTTGCAAATATTACAAATCAACTCATTGTCTGCTAAGAATGTAGACCAAAGCTTGACCTGTTTATAATGCATATTCCCTTTAAATTGATAAATAGTGTGTTAAATCCAATTAGAAACCCTAAGTTCGCTTTAATTACTCGCCTGGCAAATATTGCCTATCAACGTTGAAAATGTGTTTTATGTTCTCCTAAATTAAATAGCATAAAGCTGGCATATTTTAAACATAATGAGCTACAGCTAAGTTCACTTTAAATATTTACCATGAGGATTAAGTGCTTTGCAAATATAACCAAACAAAATACGCTTTAAATCGAAATGAACTAAGTAATTATGCATCCCTTTAATTACAAGTTTTTAAAATATATTGCTTCGCTGTAAATATGCTTTCCAGCTTTCAAAAATAAAAGAAGAATTCAACTATTGCTAAAATAATACAAAGAGTACTCGTCTGCAAAATTATTGCCCTCAGTGTCGTTTGATGCCCGTTTGTTTACTTTTACTCATTTGCATGCTGCGGGTCATTAAACCTGGCGTCAGCCTCGCCAAGATGACCTGACCAAAAGGCATATTCGTTAGACATACAATCAGACATAGGAGTAGTATATTAATTAACCCGAAAAAACCGGTATGTTATATATGTCTAACCTTTATGCTAAACGCGGCCCCATCGAGGCGGCAACGGCAACGGCATCGACGTCGACTTCGGCTTTGGCGTCTTCAGCGGCAGCAGCGGTAGCTACTGTCTGTCGGCCGTGTTTATTATTAATTTACCAATAAATTGCCGCTGCGTATACGTAATATTTCACAATTTTAGCTTAATGATCGAAACGTTATTCATGCACTGATTTCCGCTGCAGGTGTCATCGCGAGGGAAAGAGATGGGAGCAGAGCCGGCAGCTGCTCTAACCAGTTGCGCGTATTAGCAAAAAGCCAATCCAAGGCCCGCATTGAAATTACAAATGACGAGAAATTTGTCATCTTTATTATTGCAAACAACGCGCGCGCACAGCCGACGACAAACGACGACAATGCTCCCCTGGACAATTGGCGGGTGCGTGCCGGTGCTGGACCCCAATCCATGGGGCCGGGCCAGGTCGGGCACTGTGTCCAAGTGCCGAGGCCAGAGCTGCCTGCGCACAGACACAAAGGCCGCGGCTCCGGTTGCCGTTTGCCGTTTGCCTGTTGACAACTTGCCACACATCTTTGGCTAAGCTCTGGACTGCGAACAGTGGTTAGTGGCTTGTGGCTAGTAGCCGGTGGCTAGTGGAGTGGACAGGGACAGCCACTTGGTAGCCATTGTGCGCTCAATTGATTTTTCATTTAAATGAAAATCCACAGCGGATTTGGACCCGGCCTGTTGTGTGGCTTAATGAGCTGCCCGTTTCTTGTTATTGTTCAGCTTCAGCTTCAGATTCAGCCACGAGCAAATGTGTTTGTTAGCCTCTCAGCATGTGTGTGTACATATACATATACACATATAGTGTGTGTGTGTCGGTGTTTTATGGTACAAAAACTTTTTATTTTATTTTTATTTCAGCGAAAAAAAATATGTAGCTATGTATAAGGTATTGGCGTACAAAAATAATACACTTTGTTCTTTTTGTATTGTTTTTTTTATGCTTGCAGTTTGATTTTTTCAGTGTGGTATGTTTAAATCTATGAGGCAGTTGCAGCTCTTCTGTTGTTGCAGTCGTTGCACGAGTATGCGGCATGCTGTTTGGCCTAAAGAATTTATCGACTCCGATCTGTGCTTATAAGCTTTACAGTCAAAAGCAAGTTTAATTAAGAGCTAACAAGGGAGCAGCTAATTTCAACGGGATACTGAATAAATATTAAGCTGGCATTGAAATAAAACATGGATAATCTGATTTGAGCTTTAAGAGATTAGAAAAATTTACATAAATTATGAAAATAACAAATGAAAAAGAAAATAAATTAGCATTTAACTAAACAATTGTCATTGAAAAGAAAATATTAAAAAATTGCCTATTTTTTTAAAGCTATTTAACCTGTTGTGCATGCAAAATATAAAACGATATAAATTTTGCCAGCTAAAAATGTTCACTTTATTTGTGTGTTTGAGAAGCGAAAAGAAAGGCGCTTAATTACACTCACGTAAGTGAGATACATATTTATAGCATTTATTGTATAACTACTGTGTGTTTTTATGTATAAAAATATTTTATTGTGGCAATTATAAAAATTTCAAAAGGCTTTTTCGAGTTGAGTTTAGAAATATTGTTGAAATGTATACATTGTTTTATTTGTCTTAGCACAGCTTATTGGTCATTCTCTTCAAAACTGTTGAATATTCCAGATTTTTGTGGTTTTTGAAATACAACATAGACTGCAACGCAACTGCCATAACGTATGGTACAAATGTATATAAGTATATAAGTAACTAAATGAGAATTTATTATTATCGTATGATTGTCATTTATAAATATTGCTGCCTCTTGTGTTTGTCTGATTTTTGTTTGTTGTCTTTATCTATTCTCGGTTATTTTGTTTTTGTATACAATTTTCTACTTAACATCCAATATAAAAATTTGCGCTAAAATTAGTTAAACCTTATTACTGGCTAATGTATAATCGATATGTAAAACGTATCTCGTTTAGTATATG
Source organism: Drosophila borealis (assembly GCA_035045885.1). NCBI lineage: Eukaryota > Metazoa > Arthropoda > Insecta > Diptera > Drosophilidae > Drosophila > Drosophila borealis. Next base: position 2,576,541 of record JAWNOR010000206.1, on the reverse strand, counting down.
TACACACAAGTTGCTAGCACCAATACAAATTTATTATTATAAAGGCATACTAACCATATCAATATCAATATCAATATCAATATCGAATATCCATATATCAATATATTATATATATAAATATAGTATTTCTCTTGTTTTTAGGTAGTGTAGTAGTAAATTGTCATTATACTCGTAGTACCGCTTGTTAACTTGGCTTCTTGAAGGCAACGTCTGCTTAGGTGATATCAAAAAATTTTACAAATTCTTTTTCCAATAATTACTGGCTACATTCTTACTGCTAGACTGGGCTTTGAGCCCGCTTATGGATCTAAATTGAGCTACTTAAGCGTTACGACATACAAACTGAACGAAATGATGCATGAAACAGTGTTTTATAAATAATAAGGAGAAAACGTCAAAACAAAAAGGCCTCATTGGGGCATTTCTTTTTTTTCTATATATGATGCTGGCTTGGCGTGGCTATAGTGAGTATTTTCCATATGGCCTGCGGCTCAGTGGCGTCGCATATGCAGCGATAGATGATCGGAGCGACTGAAACTTCGGGTGCAGAGCTGACAGCGAAAGGGCTTGACGCCCGTGTGTTTCCTGTAGTGGCGGGTCAGCTCGTCGGATCGGGCGAAGCGCCAGATGCAGCCTTCCCAGGTGCACACATACGGCTTCTCACCTGCAATTAGAACGTTGAAAATGGTACAGTTCAAATGGAGCAGTGAAAGTGTAACGGTAAAAATGTGGAAATGGAACTGCTATTTTAGAGCATTTAAATAGAAACGAAATGATAAATGGAACGCAACTGCAAAATTGATAAATTTATCATGTAAAATGGGATCAGGGAAAAGACATTACATACAGAATCGGACTATTAAAATGGAACAGTGAAAATGGAATTGTGAGAAAAGAACAGACAAAAAGTAGCCGTAAAGTTAATATCAGAAAGGGAAGTGAAACACTTTAAAAATTAAAGTGAAAAAAGTTATATAAAAAGAAGCACAACTAACCCTAGCGAAAGATTCCTACAACATTCTGAACTCCTTTGGCCAAGACTCACCTGTGTGCGTGCGTTTGTGCGCCTTGAGATGCGAACTTTTGGTATAGACCTTGTCGCAGCCCTCGGTATCGCACTTGTGTACCTTGCGGTTCTTGGAGAGATCATTGTAGCCGCCGCCATTGGACGCGGCATCACGACTGAACGAGGCGCCGCTGCCCGCACCGCTGCCGCCAAAGTTGATGCCGCTGAAGCTGCTGCTATCTTTGCGGCTGCCGCCACCGCCGCCGCCCAAAGCCATTCCCCCAAAGGCGGGATTCAGTGCCGCATGCGGTGAGCCCGCGCCCGCATAGCTCTTCCAGCTGGGCGCGCACACGCCGCCAGCTGTTGCTGCTCCGCTGGCAACTTTGCTGCTGCCGCCGCCGCTGCTGCTCGTCGTGGAGCATTTGCGTGCCGCCGTTTGGGCATCGGCGAACTTGTACGGATTCTTGAACAGGCTCAGCAAACTGAACTTTCGATCGTAGTCCTGCATGAGAGCGCTGCTGTTGGCGCTGTTGCTGGCGCTGTTGCTGGTGCTGCTGCCGCTGCCGTTGTTGTAGCTGCAGCTGTTGTTGTTGTCCTCCTGTTTGCTGATGCGTCGATAAGTGAAGAAGAATGGCGATGCGGCAAAGAATGGCGAGAATGGCAACTTGGAGACGCCGGAAGCGTACAGCTGCTGCTGCTGTTGCTGCTGCTGCTGCCGCCCAAAGGCGCCCAACGTGGAACCGGCACCAGCTGCATAGCCGGCGGCGGAGGATGAGCAGCTCGCCTGCTTGCCATTACTGTAGTTACCGTTGTTGTTGCTGCTACTGCCGATGCTGCTGTAGGCCTTGCTGCTGGCGGCTGCTTTGGTGGCGGATTTGCTGTTGCTGTTGCTGCTGGTGGCGTGTGAGGTGCTCGCTGCAATTGTAAAGGCAATTGAAAGTCAGTTAAACAAAATGGCCAACTGTTGAGTTTTTTATGGTCGCAAAAGCTTAATGAGACTCGTTAAATGTGGCCGGGTATTGGCATAAAAATCAGCTTAGCTTTAGCCAAAGAGCACCAGTGAGACGAGACGAGGACGAAAGGAGACGAGACGAGACGAGGCAGTCGCCATCAAGTCAACTCAACTGTCTGGAACACTTTGCCTTGTCAGTTAACAGTTGTACACAATTTCCTAATTTTGCTGGCCCGGCATAGCCTGGCCTGGCCGAACCGAGCCGGGACCTGGCGGACCGACTCATTGCATCAAAAACGTTTGCATGTCGCGTATTTTATGGGCCCCCAGACAGGCGGACAGACGTTGGCGACAGACGGACATCAAATCCGTGCAGTCGTGATCCATTTAACCTGTACTTGAGCGGCGCCGATTGCCAGCCGTAGCAAGTCGGCCCGTCGGCCCGTCAGCCCGTCATCCCGTCAGCTCCGCGCTCACACACGGCCCCAACACAGGGACAAGTGTGTCGATTTTGGCGCCCGCGACATCAATTGCCAACAGCAGCAACAGCAGCAGCAGCGGCAGCAGCTGCCACAACGGCAACCGCTGACTGCAGTTGCAGTTGCCACGATGCCTGCCTGACGGCTGCCAATTTCCACTGGTAACTGCACCCAGCCCACCCCCCCGCTGCCGCCCAGTGCCCAAACAACTCTCTCGCTTCTTTGGAGCCGCTTCTTGCAAAGGGTCCGCCGTGCTCCATATGAAAGTTTGCTCTGTGCCACGAAGCACTTGACTTGACTGGTTTCCACAAAATGATCAAGAGTGCAATTGTGGAATGGTGCGCTGCATATTTCATAGTTCCGATTGAATAATGAATATTGATCAGGCAGGCAGCCTGGTCTTAGGTAGGTTTCTTAATAGAATCATTGATTATATTAGTTTGTACATTTTTAATAGAATCATAAATTAAATGTTCTTTTACACCTTGATGTCTTTCAAGTTAGGCGAGAGAATTAGTTCCATTTGTGTGTGAATTGATAGCTCTAACATTAAAATTGTACTCAAAACTCTTCTTGAATTTCTTATTCTCTTAAAACGTGCCCAGCCTAAGATTGAGAGAAAGAAGTCTCAACTATCTTAAAACATATCATCAGATTGTATAATATGGATAAAGTGGTATAAAAACATGTTTTGATACATTATTATTTTTTTTTTTGATAATATTTAATTTGAAACATTCCTAGGCTATTTTTTCGTGAAAGAAAAAGTGGTTAAAATTTGTAAACATTAAAAAATGCTGTTCTCAGGTTTAAATTGTTATAAATTGACTTTTTGCTATTGTATGACTGCATTTAATTATCTTAAAAGTTGATCAAAATTTAATTAATTCCTTTGTATCAGCCAATCATTAATTTTATTTTTGCTACTTTTTTACCACCTTCCATTTCTTCATCTCTTTGTTTTCAATTTCTTTGGTGCCATTTCTTCTTCACAACATTGGCAAATTTCATTGAATGACGAATATTCCTTTTTTAGCCTTGGCCCTATACATATTAATGAACGCCCAATGGACTGAACACTACGAATTTATACGAACTCTGTTGGAATTTTGTAGTTTGGCAAGATAGCCGATCGACTTAACGAAACTATGTGCATATTTATGGCCCATTTACATTGTTATAACTTTATGTTCCTACGCTTATCATTTGAATATAGTTTTATTTAAATAAAAATTTGCTTAATTGTTCAATCTGGTTTTGGCTTTGCTTTACGTTCTTGTTGCTTTACCGTTATTTATTGTAGAGTATTCATTTTTTGAATACTTTTGGTGGGATAATCTGTTTAGCCTTAGTCCGAGAAACTGTGACTCATAAGTTTACATTATTATGTAAAAAAAATATATAGTTAAATAAATAAATAAGAACAGAAATCAAATAAAATAAACTAAACTATGTACTTTACTTAGATATTGAGCATATTACCAAAGCCCTACATAAATATTAAGACAATTTTTTAAAAATCATGCAAAATGTTGATCGACCTACCAAAGAATTTATTTGTTATTCCAAAATCTATTTTTCGATGTGAAATATTTCAAAACAAATATTAGATTATTCAAAATGTTGAACTTTGATAAAACTTCCAGTTGCCCAAAATTAAGCAAAAATGTATGGCAATTGAAATAAATAGCTTAATAAAATTGTAATTAAATATAATATGTTTACTATTATAAGCAAAAATAGGTTGTATTTGAAGAATGAAATATAGAAATATTGGAAAATATTTTTAAAATTGTTGTTGTGATTTGTTGATCTAGTTCTAATGCTTATAGGATTTTTAAAATTTTAAATGAGAAAATAATGAGAAACATTTTTTAGTTACAGCATACGAGTCCAGGAACATTTATTAAATAATTTAATATATATAAAAACTATGTTTACTATTCCATAAAAAGATTTTATCATTTTTTGCCATAGTTCTTGCATTTAATACTTTGTAATTTTGAAATATTTTTCTGTTTTATTTTTCATTTATAGCGCGTGATTCCCTTCTCTGCGGCTACCGCTTTCAATTTTCACTTGTTAAAGCTCTTCTCGTTTTTGCTGCCTGTCGCCGTTAGTGTTATTGTTGTTGCAGTTGTTGTTGTTGTTGTTGTTGTTGTTGTTGCTTGCTGCCAAACTGTACGAGTGACCCATGCTTAAGTGCTTTGTCTGAGGCCCCCTGCAACAACATGACCGAGGGCCACAACAGACTCGGCCGCTCTGACTGAGCTGATGCTGACGCAGCTGACCGTCAACGCGGGCCTGTGAAATGGTCGCCCGGTCGCCGGGCTGGCCGGTCGCTTGTTTTAGCCTCGAGTGCTTCAAGTGCGTTAGAGCCAAGTCTACACATGCGCCCAGACCGGGAACTCGGACTTCTGAGACGGTTGTTTGCGGCTGTTACTGATGCATTTGTAATTTCCATGCCAGCATTTGGCTGCACAGCGCCCAAGGTAGCAACAGCCCCGTAAGTGTAAGTGTGTGTGTGTGTGTGTGTGTGTGTGTGTATCTGAGAGACTGCCCCGTCTCTCGTGTTATTAAAATTGATGGCATTTAATTGAACTGGCCATCAACGTCAGCCCACAGTGCCGTTTGTTGCCGTTTCTTTGCCATTTAGCCATATTGCGGTGTGTTGCCCCATTTGCAATTGCGCCGCTTAGAAGGGAGCATTCATTTGGCTTTGGCTTTGGCTTTTGGATGCGAATACATATGCTAATGCGCATTATGTGGCGGCAGCGGCAGCAGCAGCAGCGGCAGCCGACAGCAGGCGACTGACTGTCATATATTTTGTGTCCAAAAAATGTCCATTCTCCGGCACTCAGTGCGCATATAATCACCGCTTTTACCGAAATGCACACGCTGACTTCATATTTCTGCCAATTTAGTGGCGGTGGCCCGGGCCGCGCGTTTAGGCGACCCAGAGATTTGAAATCACACTTGTGCCTATTGCCAAAGTGGTGCAATAAAAAAAGTGAATGTTGCCCCCGAGTGGCACACACACATACATACACAACATATGCACATACGTGGCCAGAGTGAGTCAAGTTAGCAGCCATGTGGCAGCTCCTTTGGCGCGTCTTCAAAATGGTTGTCTTGGCCATAAACTGCTCATTTGACTTTGGCTGCGAGCTTGGGAGTTGGGAGCTGCTAGCTGGGAGCTCTGTGCGCGATTGCGTTGAACGTGCCGCCCGAGCAGCCAGCGATAATTATGATGAGGCTGACGACCAAAGCCAAAGACTGCAACCGGGTTGCCAGCGCCCAGCGGTGCTGTGCGGTGCCTGCAATGCGGATCTCGCACCAAATGCGACTTGTTGGCAAAACCAAACAATAAATTACAAAAACAGTTGATAGGGTTTAATGTGCACTTGGTGTGCGATTGGTTATAATTGACAGTTCGCTTGGCTGGCTGGCTGGCTGGCTAGCTGACTGTCTGTCTGGCGACGTGCTTCGCTGAACCACTGCACCACCACCACTGTAGCAGCAGCACCACCACCACCAACCGACCTGTCGTTATGTCTGTTACGTTTCTTGGCAGTTAATTGCCAGGCGCGCGCACATTGATTTACTAGTGGATTTTTATATAAAACTGTCGTATTTAAGTTATAATTATGAAACAACATGGCGTATGAGCGATGCCGATCACACACTCTCTCACACACACACACATACACACACACGCACACAACACTTTCGGCGTTAGCACATCTGAATTTATGGCATTGCGCATACGCCGTGGGGGCAGCTAACCTAAGCAACGCCGCCAGTCTTTATAATACACACAAGCACTCGCATGCTTTTATTTTTATTTTTTTCTTTAGCCATTTTTCACACTCTGCGGGCGTCTTTTGAACCTTGAAATAAAAGTTTCCCACACTTGCGATAGAGCTGGGCAAATGTTTCGATTTTCCTTTTGGCTTTGCTATCTATCTTAGCCGAACGCTGACTCCTAACTCTTAACTCTTAGCTCCTAACGCTGGCTCTGACTGGCTGGCTGGCTAATCCAGCGCCTGATTCCCAGCCAGCCCAAAATGGTAACAGACGTAGACTTTGTGGCAGCAAAAAACTAATGAGCAACAACAACAACAGCAACAACAACAACAGCAACAGCTACAAACACTGGCGAATGCAAACTGCACCTGCCAAACGGGCAAACAAACAGCCAACAACAACAACAACAACATACATTTGAGAAGAACATTTTTGGACTATGCAGCACGAATTTTAAACACTCTGCAAAATCTTGCTGCTTGGCTTTTGAGTGGACAAAAGCTTATGTTAACAATCAAAAATGAAGACAATAATTATTTTGAAGTATTTTCTTCATTATCGTACCCCAATTAAAAAAAAATAAACATAATTTTTTGGACAGATAAACCAGAAAGGAAGTTAATTGAGAGTTGTTTCCGTATTATAAAAAATGATATAGATATCAATATCGATGAAGCTTAAAAACTGATCAAAAAGTTTGACTAGTTCCTTTTGATCCATTTTTTTTAACCCTATTTGAGCTTGGATGTTCAAAATCAACATTTGTTAGAATTATCACAAACTTGTCGAACAACTGAACAAAAAAATGAACACGAAGACTTAAAGTTTGTTATTGATTGTTTGCTATCTTTTAATGTTCAAGTTGTTATCTTCACCAATTAAAGTATTTTTATGTTTTATATATAATATTAAATATAGTAGTTAAAATAAAATTAATAATAAATATAAAAATATAAAAAATAAACTTATAAACTTGATAATGATTATATTAATGATAATAATAATAATAAGACTTTTCATTTTTTTTATTTTATTAAACTTCTTCCTTGTTAGCTTTGAGGCATATTTTAAGTTGACTTAAGCTCTGCCAGCGCATATCAAAACTAAGTTTTGGAGCGCGTTACAAACTGGCTGACTAGTCAGGCATACCCTGTTGCTTGTACCCTAAACTGGCGCTGCCCACAGCATCGTTGTCATCCTCCTCGACTGCGACTGCGACCGCGACCGCGACTACGACTTGGACTTCTACGTTGTTGGCGCTTCGTTAGCGGCTGCCGTTTTATTTCTGTTTGTATTCCTATTTGTATGGTGGATTTTTCCTTTTTTTTCATTTTATATTTTTTTTTCATCTTTTTCCTTCATTGCTCGATTTGTTTTTTACGAGCAAATTGTGCAAATATCTTTAAGCTTAGCAAAACTGACAACTAGATAAATTTAAATGAATTTCTGCGCTCATAAGCTGACAGCAAAATGGGCTGGCAGCTCAGTTAGCCACGTTAGTTAACTGCCTGCTGGGGCCAGGGCGCATTCTCGGCAAAAGGAAACAACAGCAACAACAACAGCAACAGCGAAAAGAAATATAGAAAAACATTTAATTGTTTGCTACCAATTATGTATTTGTCAAGTTAATTGGTATGTCAACGCAACTTGTTTTTAGTTAGCCTCAATGCACGGTGGCTGGCCGAATGGCTGGCTGCCTGGTGGTGCCATCAAAGCAACTGCGACGACCACCGCCAAAGCCGCAGTCATAGCCACTGTTAAAGCCAAAGCTAGCAAAACGCCAGACGCATTGTCAATAAGCAGCAGCAGCAGCAGCAGCAGCTGTAGCTGCCAAGCCAATGTCGCAGACGACGAGATACAAACGCAATGCCAATCATGCAGCCATTTTACACCCGATCCAGGTCCAGGTCCAGGTCTGGCCAAAAAACCAAAGAAGCCACAAACGGCAGCCGCGAAGGTGTGAAAAGCAATGCGAGGCAGGCGAAGACTGCAGCAGCCAGCAACAGCAATAGCAACAGTGTGCCGCATGCAACAGCCGCCTGGAACTGGACCCGTTTTTCGTGGCTTGTCGCACACTGATTGTCAGCGCGTGTTGCAGAGCGCGCGAGCTGCCCACCGATTGATGCACTGGCACTGGCAGCAGCAAACGGCGGCGTTGATGGATGTGCCACTGGCCAGTTGCCGGCAGCCTCGACCGGGCAGACACCTTGCGGCTTATCGTGCGATCTGGAGCGCTTAACAAATGCTTTACGCTAATGACAATTTTGTTATACATTTTATGCATGCACACACACTCACACACAGACAGAAGCCGCATACATGGCGTATACGCAATGCCGATTGACGATAGCCGCGATAAGGCGACGGCGAGCCGTCGATGGACAAGTCGATAAATAAATTTATGCACAGCCAAAGAGGCGTAAAATGTGCCATTTGATTTAATGCACAAGTCCGTGTTAGTGTGTGCGTGTGTGTGATGTGTGTGTGCGTGTATTTTCGCAATGATAATCGATTTATGGTGTGTGAAGTTTGTTTCTGTTGCTTTTCGTTTTGTATTTGTTTCTCGTTTTTTTTTCTACTTTTTTTTTGTGTCATTGCTAATTGTGTACAAATATGGACAAAAGCGTGGACACGAAGCAGAAGGCTTTCCAAATGGTCAGCACTCGTAAGTAGGCAGCATCCAGCTGGACCCGCAGCCAGCAGCCAGCAGCCAGAGCAGAGCAGTTAGTCAGCATCGGCATCAGCATCAGCTACAGCTACAGCTACAGCCTGAGCAGCGGAAAGTTGCCCAACAGGCGTTTTAAAATGCCTCTGAGAAATAATTTATGCATTTCTTTGTCTGCAACAGATAAACGATGAGACGGTCACTTAAAGTGGTTTCTGCATGTGTGTGTGTGCGTGTGCGTGTGTGCGTTGTGCTGGTGTGTGTGTGTGCGTTGTGCTAAGTAGCATGCACGCTCGTTGCCTTTTTAGCCTGTAAGGCGTTTAGTGCTTAGTGCTATGATTAATTGATCGTATTTGTTATTGATTAGATGTTAGAGAACTTGGTGTAGCAGAAATTACGACACGAACTGCTAAGCGGCTATCGATAAATTGCTCATAAGGGTTCATTGAAGTTAATTTAGATTAACTACGGGCCTAAAAACCCAATCGTTTAAATTTACCAATAAATAAATCAACAAAAAAGCCAGTCTTAAAGAAAGCAATTTCAATGTGACAATTGGTGGCTATCGATAATATTTAATATTTATATACATATATAAACTTAATAAATGCATTTTAATATTTTTAAGTCGATTTATTAAAAGAGGACAAAAGAGATTAAATTTAATAGCATTTTTTATGAGATTTTTATGCATTCAAATTATATCTGGAAAGTAGTTTAAATTAACCCCTTTTAAGCATGCTCCTAAAAGAGAGTTTTCTAATCACCCAATTTCCTTCCAGATGAACACATCCTTTGGCCATAAAACTACGCCTGAAAAATAAAAGAAACGTGCGTCTCCAATATGCGATAGTATCCATGAATTAAAGTCTGGAGCTGGTGAGCGGTAATTGCTGCGTGTTAATTCAAACAAATGTCGGGAATTGCGCATTTAATGTGAAAATGAAGAAACATTGCGCATAGTTTGGACGCTGCAACGCGGCCAGACCGCTGCCTGGGATAGCCATGGATGGAGTGGGTATATACATATAAACGTACCAGGTGCCAGGCCAGGCCAGGCCAGGCCCAAACGAGCTAGCGAGTTAGGTGGAGCGAGTGAAATAAATGATCCCAGCTTCATGTTTAATTTATTTGAAAGTTAACACACATATAACAACTACAGCAACAACAGCAACAACAACAGCGAGTCGCGACGCGCCGCCGGTGACTGTAAAACAGTAAAAACAAAATACAACGCAGAGATGCAACGTGCAGTAGGGGTAAGGCGTGAGGTGACGATGGGGGGGGTAAGCAGAGTGGGGTGCCTGGCGAACGGGCATTAATGCGTCGTAATCACACTAAGCAGACATTAAATGCGTTTTCGCTGTTTGAGCACCAGCCCCGAAGACGGGACAGCGCCATAGAAAAGAGCCAAGAGACAGGCAGCCAGGCGAGGAGCCTCACTAGCAGCAAGAAGCAACAACAACAGCAACAAGCAACAACAGCGCCTAAATGATTGATAAAATAATTGCTTGCACGTGATGCGCACTTAGCAAATGAACAAAGAGCAAAAGACGCAATAGAAGGAGAAGGAGAAAAAAGAGAAAGGCAGACACGGCCTCACGCAATGACCGCCGCGCAAGTCCAAGTGTCAACCCAGCAGCTCAGCTGGAGGGGATGCCCCAAAGCCGAGCGCAGCCCATCTGAACAAGTGCCAGTGAGACTAGCTGAAAGTGGAGCCTACATATGAAAAAAGTGTCAGCAAAAAGCTAACCAATGAAAAACAATCAAGAAAGTCAAGTAGTTAGAGCGAAATTAAAATTAAAAGCTTATCAAAATAGTATCAGTAAAATTAATATTTATAAATTGTACGCAACAACAATCACAAGCTGATGATTGTGCCTGTACAGTTGCTAGAGTGAGCCAATTCTTTTTGGTGTTGGTAAATGTTGATAATCCATGTGCTGATTACTACACAGCACTTATTTATTCAGTGTTCTCAAATATGAAGTGTATTTTATCGCCTCTTCAATGTAAATTAATTATATTTTTTATAATGTATTTATGCTTATTATATATTATTTACTGTTGGTTAATTTTCTTATATATGTTAGCTGGTATACAGTAACAATTTCTAATGCTATTTGTACAAAGTATGCATGATTAAATAAAAAAAAAAATTATAGATGTATGTAATGGTTTCAGAGCTATTTGTACTGTGTCAAATGAAAGTGAACTAGACATTTCCTTATATACTTTTTTTAATATTTCAATAATTTAAAGATCGCTTAAGGCTTACCAAAGATTCATTCTATATTAATTATGATTATCCCTTCTTAGTTTTTTTGTATTAATGTAGCTTTTGATAGTGTTGACTAGCGCAAAAATAAACAAGCAGGCTTAAGTGCTGACAAATTACTTGCAAGCACATTTGTAGCGCTATACAACACTGAATGCTGCTGTTTTTTGTGCTCCCAAATGCCCGACTACCATTTAAAGCGAGTGTCATTAGAAGTTCAGCAGCCCAAAAAAATAAAGGGGAAAAAACACTTAAACTCAAGCCAACAAAAAATAAACTGTATCAAGTCGAGACAAGGCCCAAAAACTGAAGTGGAGGGCATTGAAAATCTAACGAATTATAACGTGGGAAACAAACTGAGGGACGTTGGCAACACAAATTGCCGCAGTTAACGGTTCCTGTTTCGTCGCAAATTTGGCTGAGGCAGCGGACACAAAAAAAAAATAAAATAAAAATACAGAAACAGAAACCGAAAGACAAGCTGAATGAAGCATCCAAGCCCGATACGAACTAAACCAGGCAGCCAGGCAGCCAGCCAGCCAAACTGCCAGCCAGCCAGCCAAACAGCCAAACAGCCAGCCAGCCTGGCAGGCAGTCAGCCAGGCAACGATTGCCACGACAAGTGGCCCCCCGCACGGCTCCAGCTACAGTTCCAGCATTTGCCCGCCCACTCGTGCGCCACATTATTTCATGCAAAATCATGCCATGGGAACCACGACGTCGCTTCTCCCAAATACAGCAGTCTAGAACTATTACCCGCGGTACCCTCCTTTCTCTCTGCCTGCCGCTCTCTGATCACGGCCAGCCTCCGCCAGTGTCTCCTCCTGCTGACTGCAACTAATGCACAATCATCGCAGATTATTTCATTTAATGTCAATACAAAAACAGCAAGCGAGCTGCGGCTGCAGCAACATCTTTGCTGCCGCTGCTGCTGCCTCAGCCTCAGCCTCTGCTGCTGCTGCTGCTGCTGCTGCTGGCTGTGGCAACATCGACATCGACATCGCCATCGACTGGGGCTGCGGCTGCGGCATCCTGGCGTGCATTGAAAGCTGAAAGTTTGACACTCCAATTCTCAATGCCGCTGGGCAAACAAATTGAGTGGAAGAGTGGGGTGGGTCGGGGGGCGGTCGACGGTCTTTCTGGGGGGACAGCCCGTTAGTGTTTTGCAAACGAGTTTAAACTGCTGTTGACTTTTGAAAAGTCTAAGGGCCCAGGCGAGACCCAAGCCAAGTCAGCCACTCTGGCAGCCCGGCCAGCTCCATTGCTGGGCCACATTGCTCATACGCTCCGTTTGACCTTGCAAAATCGACGTTTAACGTTCGCCGCTTTTTTTGGCAACAGTTTTCTGTTATTTTTCTTTTATTTATGGCTGCGCATTGTGATATTTATTTGTGGCCGTCTTGATGGTCGCTGCGATCGCATCAGTCATGCGCCTGCCCCACTGAAGTGTGCAATCAATTTTAAACCAGGCAAGATTTGCATAAACCACAACAACAAAAAAGAAAGAAAACATTGCCAGCAAAACACGGCCAGACAGCTATAAATGAAGTAATCAACTGAGGCGAACACTGATAGAGTGAAATGTATACAATTCGGTAAGGCTGAAGGATGGAGGAACGTAGTACAGCAGGGTTTTAGGATTGAATTGATTCAATCATTTCTCGTTTAATTCGAACTGCGCTGCCTTTCTAACTTTACTGCGGCACTCGCTTTCTTCTTGAGTATTTTTACAGCTATTGAGCCTTTATTTAGCCTTAAGTTTAATGAAGCCTCAAATCTATTTCTCTTTCATTTATCTGTTTTTAAATGTTGCTACAAACAGAAAAAAAGTTCCGTAACTTTTATAAAATTGCCATATAACCAAAATTTTATTATCTTTCAACAAAAGCTTTTGTTTCAAAAAAAAAACTTTCTTACGTTTAGAAAAATTTCAATAAACGAAGTTTAAGGTTATCTTCTTATTTATCATAGCGATTTTCTAAAATTAAGGAAGAAAACCTACTAATAAATCAATGTTTTAACGGCTTTTGATTATAAATTGAATTCTGATATTAAAAACAAATAATAATAAAATATAAAATATTAACAAACAAAAATAATAATAATAATAACAATAATAATAATATTAAAAATAATAATAACAATATATGTAATAATTATAATAAAAATAATAATAATAACACCAATAAAAATAACATTAATAAAAGTAACAATAATAATAATAATATCAACAATAATGGTCTGGATCGTGCCCAATCTTATTATTATAATATTATTAATAATATTATAAATATTTTTTTCTTCAAATTAATATACTTCAAGAAAATCAAAATTAAATGCAGAATCAAAAAATCGATTATAGATCGAGAATGGGGTTGCTGAACTTCATTACGAACTATTCAATTTTTATTTTAACACCTTAAATAAAAGTTTTAAATAGCTTTTATTCATAAGCCTTCAGCTAAGTTTAAATATATAATCGATGTCTTTACAAACGAAAAACCTTGTTGCTCAGTTACCTTATCGACTGGCTGACTTTTACAGCTCTTAAAGCGATGTCGTCCTGTCCAGCCGTGGATATAGCCTATCTGTGATATATGTTTATGCCACAAGAACAAGTGACTTCGATAAGACACAAACCGCTGCCACACACACACACACACACAGAGGTCTTTTAAGCCAACTGCCACAGTTTTTACAAGCGAACAATACAAGTTAACAAAATGCGACAAACAAACGCAAGTCCTAAGCAGATATCGGGCAATCGCTTAAATTAATTTGTTGTCACCAGTTTGTTGAAATAATCTATGCTGGCTGTTGGGCACAAGCAAATGTGTGGCCCGGCTTGGGGCCAACTTCGATCTACAAAGCTGTCCAGGTGGGTGGTGGCAACAACCAGCAGCGACACATGCCTAACAGTGGTTGCAGTTGTTGTTGTTCGGCTCGTTGGCTGGCTGGCTGGCTGGCTAGCTGGCTAGCTGGTTGAAGCACTCGGACCGCAGCCCAACCCAAAATTGTTCACCTGTCAAATCAGCGCGCTGCGATCTTTTATTGGCCACAAACAGCGGCAAACGGCCAAGCGCCAATTGTTGGCCACAACAGCAGCAGCAACAACAACAACAGCAACCAGATTTATTTATTTAAGCGCTCAAGTTGTGCACCCATTTGAAATTGTTGCCGCTGCCTCGTAAAGACTTAATTAAGCCCCAATCTCGACCAGAGCTGGGGCAGCAGTCTCCGAGTGGTCCGCTCGTTCGTTTTGCTCCATTCGTTTGGAGCGATAAATTTATGCCGCTAATTTGGCAGCGTTAACTCAATTTGTGACCACGAAATGCACAATTTGTCGCGGCTTTTGATTGCCACAGCACTCGGATTGGCTGGCCAATGCAGCAGTGCCACACATTCAAGCACTCTGCAACGCTGCGGCAACGCCCCAATAAGCTGCGCTTTGTTTTGCGGCTTTGTTTATTGTCTAATTATAGGCATGCCAGTTGGCCAGGCCAACTGCAACAGCAGCAGCAGCAGCAGCAGCAACTGGTTGGTATGGAGGCAAGTACTAAGATTGGCGCAACCAAATCGCGCCTCGAGCATCTCCTGGCCGGGGCACCCATGCTGCGAGCGTTACCAAGCTGTACTCCGCCACGCTCACGAGTGCATCCAACTGCTGCCGCCTTATCACAGCCAGCAAATCTTCGCCAGCGGCGACTCCACACAATTGACTGTCGGCTCTGACTGCCGGCTGTGCTGCAGCTCTATATATATAAAAATAAAAAAAAAAAGTAAGAAAAGATTTTCCCATAGTTTGCCGCTTCATATTTTAAACTGATAAAAGTGTGAAGTGGCTGAAATGTGGTTCAGCTTATGCATAAAACCGCCTTATATGGCCGGGCCCCAACTAACGGACTGAGCACGCACTCTCTGACTCTCAGGCTCGAACTAACTGGGCTCATAAATCTCAGCAATTAATTTTTAAAGTGTTGTCGCTGCTTCGCTCGGCACTCGGCAGCCACTGCACCACCAACCACTGCAACTGCAACTGCAGCCATGTGACAACTGTCAGCAGCTACTTGATACAAACGACAAACATTCGAGTTACTCGTAAGTGAATAAAATTTGCTAACATTTGTTTAGACGCTTTGCGTAATAATTAACGACTGTGCAGACTTTAATTAAATTGCGAGTGAAAACCATAAAACGTAAACTGATGCTGCATGGAAACACTAATTAACCAACGGCCATATAGATACCCTACAATCGGTTTAATAATTTATTCCTTATACATTCTGCTGCTGTGTGTGTGGAAATATTTAAAATTGGCAACAAAATTGTTAAGAGGTTTTGTTTATGAGCCATCCACATTCTTAATAACACACTTTAAACAGGGCCTAAATATATGCACAAATTCCCGGATCTCAATAAGTTGATAAAACAGATACAACTTCGTGGTTATTGAGTCTGATTGTGTTAATATATAGTCTGCTGGGTCAGGTCTGCTAAATTATATTTTTCTGATTGGTTAAATACCCTTTAAGATTAATTTCGACATTGATATTATTTTCAACCAATTTCTCAGTAAATTGTATAAAAGAAAGACTGATTCTAAATTGTATGTATCTAATTATAAATCTATCTTTTTTTAACATAATACAATATTTGTCTTCTTCTTTTGACACACATATTCGCAAGGCTATGATATAATTTTAATATTTTCCAAATATATTTTTAGTAAGCAGTATTTAAGTTATAATACTCCTTCACTTTTTGTTTTTAAGTATCATACATTATATACTATTATATATACCTACTAGTATATAAAAAAATAAATATATATTTAATCAAGTATGTTTGATATGATGGTACACATTTTTAATCAAAATTTACTACATTTTTGTCAGGCTGTTATTTTGCTTTTTTCATAACATTTTCAAAGTTGAAGTTCATATAAGCATATGAACAACAATGTGTGCACCAAATATTATAGAAGAAGACATCTCCCACCCCATAAAGTATATAATATCTAGATCGCATATGCGTCTATATTTCTGTATGTTTCTAAGCGAACTAGTTTTACATTTTTAAGGCTATCACCTTAAAACTTTTCATAGGTCTGTCTTTCTGTTGCAGGCAGATCACTATATCATTTAGCTGCGATAGGAACAACCGGACTAAAAGTAAGTTCTTGTATGACAAACTTTTTGGTTTATCAAGATATCTTACCGAAGCTCGGCATTTATAAGTTTCACTATGCTCCCTACATATTTCCAAAATCTTATCAACATCGGTCTATTATATCATATAGCTGCTATGGGAAAGATCGGTCGAATAGTAGTATCGTATATGCCAAAATATTATGTATTTAAAGGTATTTTCATAACACGCAGCATTTTCGAGCTTCGCCATTCTCAGATATCTGCAAAAGGGAAAGTTCTACAAGTGTATTAAATCTTTGGCGTGCCGCAGATATCCTCATTTTCTTGTTATTGTTGCAATATGTTTTCCCAAATAAACAAATTATTATTAAAGGAAATTCTTTAATGAAATTCGATCTACACCTTTAATTTACAATTTTGTTGTTGCTTAAGCCAAATCGACTACTTCTGTATATGATCGATATGTGCTTTTGATGCCAATATTATTAAAAGCATTTGTGAAGCACATGTTAAATTTTCTTTTTGGTAAATAAAAAATAGATACTGCTCGTAAAGTATTTGAAATACCATTTAACTTAATATGGGAAATACAATTGGATTGCATAGTTTTTGCTTGGATCAGTTGCTGAGCTGAAAAATTCCCCGCACATAGTTTACAAGCAGATCACATTCAAATCGTTAGCCAAAACGCGCTCAATTTTTGTATTTTATTTTTCAATAATTTGCGCACAAATATTTTCACGAACGTGGGAAAAGCTCAACTCTCTGCATTCGTAGTGTCCATGTTGTAATGCTCCCCAGACTCGGTCGCGGTTGCGGTTGCAGTCGCAGTCGCAGTCGCCGTCGCCGTCTTCGGGTACCCCGGCCTCCCCAGTTACCTTGTCATGCCACCCCGGCAAGCAGATCAGCTGCAATTCATGTCAAGCTGCAAATTCAACAGAATTCGAGCGCCGTCGCCGTGTTGCAGTTGCAGTTGCAGTTGCTGACGCAGTTGCAGACGCAGTCAACCAATTATTTTTATCGATTTGGTTGCAGTCAGAGAGACGCAGGCGGCTTTTCATAATCAAATGTTGCTGCTGCTGCTGCTGCTGCTGCCGCTGCTGCTGTGGCATCACCAACGCAGCCGCCGCTTGGTGGACATGTGGCAGGCGCAAATGTGCGACTTGTTGTACGATTGTGATTGCGATTCGTATACGTATTCGTATGCGCATTCGTATTCGTATTCGTATTCGTTTACGAATGATTGAATGCATGCATGAATGACTGCTGACTGGCGCTGTGAGTGTTGAAAATCCTTTCAATAAATAGCCAAAGACAAGTAGCCGTTAAAACGCATTCAGCCTGACTGTCAGCCAGCCAGTGAAGTTAACCTGGCCGACAGACTGCCAGTCTGTCTGTCTGTCTGTCTGTCCGACTGTCCGACTGTCCGCCTGTCTGCCTGTTGTTGTTGTTGTTGGCTGTTAGCTGTTGGCTTGTTGATTCATGATGCTGCTGGTTGGCAACTGCGTCTCCCGAGCTGGCACCGTGTGGCATGTTTCGTTTGTTGCGTTTTTGATCGCAATTTGACAATGCGAACAACAACAGCCCCAACGGACCGGCGGACTGGCGAACAGGCGGACAGTCGGACAGACCCACAAGCGTACATGCGCCCGCTTGTCATTTAACATTTTTATGATTTTTAACATGCAAACTGGCAAAAAGGCTTCGGGCTACAGGTCTTCAGTCTGCAATCTGCAGTCTCTCAGCATTTCTTCATTCAGTGGAAAATTGGTCTTTGGTTTTGTTTGGCTTTTATGGCTTAATTGAAATGACCAACTAATGCATTGATTGAAATAGCAGCCACAGGAAGTATTTAATTGTAAATGGAAATGGCCTGACACACACACAGACACACACACACACACAGACACACACACACACATTGACTGCGAGGCAACATGCATCATAGCTATGTTGCATGCCACACGTTTTATACTAAATTGTCTTTAATAATAGCTTTTAGTTTTATTTGTAATTTATATTTATTTTTTATGACCTTGTCAAAGTGATCACAACTATGCTGTTAACACGATTAAACACTTTTAACACGTTTAGTTTATTTGTCTGTTCATTGAATTTAAATTAATTACAGCACTTCTAATTTATTGATAAATTTTTAAATTGCAAATAGGAGAAAACAATTTGTTTAACAGCGCTTTTAATTAGTTTGTATATGCAAAGTTTTTAGAATCTTTATTATAAGAAGTTTACAAAGTATGGAAATAAGAAGGCAAATTTGAAGGCAAATCAAAATAATTATTAGGATCGACTGTTTGTCTAAGGGATATAATGACAGACAATGAATCTTTTATTCACAAAACAATGCAGCAAGCCCATCATCGAAAGAAGTTTCATCCTATGCTGATCATATTTGATGTACTATTTTATGAAATATTTTATTTTGTTTATTGTTTTGTTGTTTGTAGTAAAACTTTATAGGAATTGATAAACGACAACATTCCAGTCCGTTCTTATCATTTGTCAATGCTTATCCATTCCACTTATTCCACCTACATTATGAATATGACTAATTTAACTAACTTTATCGGAATTGATGAATGACAACATTTCAGTCCGTTCCATTAATTTAGCGATGCTTATCAACACTAGTTAAAGCTAATGTGAACAGCGTTCCATTCCACATATTCCACCTACATTATATAAGTGTCTCATTTGATACACGTTAAGCCTTGGAGCTGTGTCTGCCTAATTTAATTCACGCACTCACCGACTTCCACACAGAATCGTTACGAATAATCAAAACAAAACCCCCAAAAATATAAATAAAAAAAACTGCTCCAGTAAAAAATAGGCGCATAATAACTAAAGCAATGAGAACTGTCTGCTGCCGATGATGCTGCATTCGACTCAATCTCAGTTCCGATGATAAACAAAAACAACAACAACAGCAACAATAAAATCACCCAGCAACAACAAAAGGGGCAAACACGGCGACAGCAGCAACAAAAAAATAGAACGTGAGAAATAATATTCGATGAAGCGCCAAAGTAAACGCTTCAAATGTTGTTAGTTTTTTCTTCTTGAGCTGCTGTTGCTGCTTCTTCTTGACGTTCAGTTGTTGTTGCTGTTGTTGTTGTTGCTATTGTTGTTTGCAGCCCATTTTGCGCCTGGTACACGCTACTCGTTTGTGGCAGCGAAAAACCTTTTGAAGGTTGATTGTGAAAGTCACGATTAACGGAGGAGTCACAATCGAAATCGGAGGAGGCGTCGTTTTTCGTTTTATTTGCCTTTGCTTGATTTTTAAATGTTTCTTTTTTTTCTTCTGCCGATTTCAACTGCCATACATATAATAGATTCAGAATCATTACGATTGATTGAAGTTTTTGGGGTATTTAAATTTGTCGGTTTGGCTCAAAAGGTGACAAAAAGCCCCGAAAATTATTGTTTGTTGCAAGCTGCAGTTTTAGTCGGCTTTTGCCACATGTGCGTATTATTAAAACGCCGACGACGCGTTTGAAATGCACCGACTGCAGGCCACAGAGTGCGGCAAGAGGGACGCCGGCATTGCGGTAGAACACACCTTTCAGCCAACTTCCATCATTTGGCAGCGTTGCGAAATTGTCGCCAGCGTTTGACACACCCGACAGAGTTGTTTTTTTCTTCTTCTGTTGAGATGCGAGCGCCGAGTTGGAGGTGGCACAGCTTTAGCGCTTTTATTATTATTTCTTTTAAATCACTTGCGCGGCAGCTTCTGGCTCAACAACCGACTGACTGACTGACTGTCTGACTGACTGTCTGTTTGGCTAGCTTGCCACATTCTACGCCTCCACGTTGTTTGCGCCCACACACACACACACACACTCATGTGCGAGACGTTCTTGCGGCACATATCGCTTACAAAAACGCAGATCCACACCCCAAAAAACCGAAGAAGTAAGAAAAAACCAAAAATCAGTGAAACTTCCGTAAGCAGTCGACAGTTTAATGACTTTGCTGACGCAGCGTGTGCTTTCAATTTACGAGCAACTGGCAACAGGCAACAGGCAACTGCAACTGCAACTGCCGCAATTGCCGCTTAGTTTTGGGCTTGGGTGTCGCCCGCTGCTGCGTTGCCTTTTGGTGGGCGTTGCCAAAGCTGCTTGAAGTTTTTTTCTGTCTGTATTCTGCGGATTTGTGATCATCAATGGCAACCAGTTGCGATTGAAAGAGTTTGGGTGTAGCAGCCCATCCGCGAGTAAATGCAAAAAAATACGTTTAAGCTTCTTAAAATAAAGCAATTTAATTTTCAACAGCGTTCAGTTCGTTGTTAATTAAAAGTCACGAGATTCTCAATGTACAACAGTCATTCAAAAATGAACGAGGGAAACTATGACTTGAGCCCACAATAAAAATATATAACAAAAAATATGATCAAAATGTTATAGGAGTTTAATGGCCTGAAAGAGTCTCTAAATAGACTACGCTTCACAAACAAATTTTCAAGTTCATAATAAAATAAATATATATATTTCCAAAAAGATGGCTTAGCCCGCACAAGGTCAGGTTTCGACATAAAATTAAAACGAGAAAGTCAGGATATCTTCGCTACGCTGAAAATTTAAAAGCCTTGACGATATATCCCTTTTGCAGATATATGAGAATAATGAAGCTCAAAAATACGTAGTTTGACGAAAATATCTTTTAAAACAGAATATTTTGCCATATAAGAATTTGCTATTCGACCGATCTTTCCTATGGTATCTAAATGATATAGTGATCCGATGTTCATAAGATGTTGCATACATGTGGGGAGCATATTGAAACTTATAAATGACGAGCTTGGGCAAGATATCTTGATAAACAAAAAGTTTTTCATACAAGAACCTACTTTTAATCCGGTTCCTATGGCAGCTACATGATAAAGTGGTCCGATCCGTCTGGTTCCGAAATATATATTGCACGCAACGGAAAATGGACCCATACAAATTTTTAAGCCGATAGCTTAAAACTGAGAAACTAGTTCGCAAAGAAACAGACAGACGGACAAACGGACGGGCAGTATGGCTATATTAACTCGGTTGTTGATGCTGATCTAGAATATATATCCTTTACGGGGTCGGAGATGTCTCCTTCCATGCGTTACACATATCATGACAAAACTAAATTATCTATTATCTACAAAGGTATAAATATATACGAATAATTGAAAAACTCTAAAGATCAAATAAAGTAGGATACCTGATTTTACCTTCCGTGAAACAAAATAAACAACAAATACATAAAAGCATAAACAATCTGCAGATAATGAAAGAACAGAATGCTATCTTTCATGAAATCAGGCTCTACTTTAAAAATAAAGGAAAGTTGAAAGTTGGAAATACTTTAATATAAAGTAGAATGCTTTGTCACACTTCCTATTTAGTTAAATACACGGTTTCCCTCAGTGCACACAAGAAACATAAAAACCAATTTTCAATATTTGCCATATTGAATAGAATTTTTTGTTGTTGTAATTTTTTGTACTTTTTTGGCCAACATGTGCCGCGAAAATGAGCCAATTAAAGAAATGCAAACAGCAACAAGAACCATAACAACCTTGCGACCAATTCAGCTAGGCTAAAGAAGAAAAACAAAATAAAATAAAATAAAATCAAATTGGCACACACAGTTGTTGTCACTTTTGTGGTTGTTGTTGTTGTTGTTGTTGCTGTTGCTGCGCTGGTCAGAAGTAAAACCAATCAAGTGGCGCACAGTGTCACTATTACCACCTGACATTTACACAAATCTTGCTTTATGCCTCAACGAAATGAAACAACAACAGCAACAACTGCAACAGCAACAACAACATAAGAAAACAAACAAACAAACGGCCAAGCGACGACTTCCTAACAACGCCGCTCGCCGCCTATCGCATGGCAACGATCAAAGTGCTTGGACTTGGACCCAAACCAGGCTGCCACAGAGGCTGCGACCAGGCCAGGCAGAGCAGCAACAGCAGCCACGGCGGCTTATCTTAAGAGCCGACCAACAGCAGCAGCAACAACAACAGCTTAACTCTTTTGTATGCGAGGCACATGGTGGCTGCTGCACCACCGCTGCACCACTTGGCATTGCCAGGCTAGCTGCCTGCCTGCCTGCCTGCCTTAAACTGATCGCTAACAATCAATTTATTGATTGAGGTCTCAGGTGTAATCGATAAGAATGTTTTTTAGCTTTGCTTTTGACTTACTGCTCCAGTTTGTAGTCGGTTTTTTTTTTCTCTACTTATTTTTTTGCTGCTGCTAACATATGACATGGCTACATGACATTATCCGATTCGCATTTGTTTATCTATCTGGCATCGCCGGGGCCTAACTCTAAGTAGTCGCAAATCTTGGCCAAGTATCTACAAAAGTCAGAGATGGACATGTGCAGCGCACAAAGCAATCGCAAGTTCCATTAGATCAATTAATATAGACATAAATTTAAATAGATAAACAGCTTAAGCTTTTTGCTTCGAAATTGATTCAATTAAAACATAATTGAACTGGTAAAAAACTCTAGTCATCGCTTTATGCAAACCTCATAAAATGCATGAAAAAAATATATGACATTAAATAACATATGCGTATAATATTTAAAGCTTAAAAATTTCACGGGGTCAAAAATCCGAATACTCTGAAAACTCTGCATAAATATAAAATAAAAATAGATATTAAATATATATAAATAAATACTAAATATTATAAGTCTTCTAAAAACTATTCATGAATAAACAAAATTTAAATAAATATAATAAAAAATATTTTTAGCTTATGCCAAGTAACTCTCTGAACAAATATGACAAAAAAAACATCTATTAATTAAATAATAAACAGCTAACATTTTATTCAATGAAAAAAAAAAGTTTCAAATAAAAAACAGATAACACTTTATTTTTTTCTTAAAAAAATGTATTAAATAAAAAAACTAACTTTTTTTGTATTTTAAACCAAAAATCTTTGTTAAAAATGTTGAAGAATTCTGGAATTAATCAGCCAATGTTGTCAGTAGTAATTGTTAGTAGTAATATTATTTTTTATTAAAAAAAACATATTAATATATTTCAGCTACGAGCTATGTATATATGTATATATAGCAACGAATTTTTTTATAATTTAATATTAAAATTTGAACTGATGTGTTTTGTGTTTAGATAAGAGTATAAATTAATTTTATTATATATTTTAATTAAAAGAATATAGAATTAGGTTTTGTAAAAATAAATCTTAGAAAAAATCCCTAATAGAGTTACGATTGTATATATCTAGTATTACTATATATTTAGATAAATCTAAAGTAAATATCTATATATCTAGTAAATTAAAAAATGACAGCTATTATAAATTGAACTGAAAAAGTATTATTTTCATTAAAAAACCTTAAATATTGTCAGCATAAACAGTATATATGTATGTTTTATAACTTATCAAACTCTTAGCTATTTATTAATATGTGTAGTTATATTAATTATAATTTATGCTTGTGAGCAGCTCACGTTGCCATCTCTAGGAGGAATATTAATTAGCCACTAGGTCATTGATTAGCTGGCAAATAAAAAATAAAATAAAAAATAATAAAAGTTGAGTGCACACAGTGCGGCACGTTGCACAAATGGCCAACGTGGGCGTACACACGGAGTACACAGAGGAGTTTTTGGCCATTTTTCAGTGGCCTGCTACAGATTTGGTTAACAGTTAACAAGCTTATCGCTCTCGATACGGCAAACAAAGGTGACGCGACTGCAGCTGTTATTTTTTTTTATATATGTATACATATATATACCTACATAAACAATTTGGTATAGTTTTTTATTTAACTTTTTGCTGCTCTTTTCTTTTTGGCCATGCAGATAATTAAGGCAAGACGTTGCCGGCCAGCTGCGGCTGCCAATTTCGGGCCCGCAAGGAATCACAGTGGTTCACCCACTAGCCAGGCAGCATCCAGCGCGGCAAACCACCAGCAGCACCGCCGGCAGCACCACCAGCAGCGGTTAGCGGCTTTTGTTGTTGTCTTGTTAGCCGCCAGATAATGATCAGAGCGTGGAGCGGGCAATTTAATGGTTACTATTAATAACGTGATACGAAATTGGCGTTAATTTGTAGAAACACAGCCGCAAAAATCCCGCTGACTAATTTGAGCAAAACTAAAAGTGTAGCACTGTGTTGCATGCCCCCGCCAAAAAAGGATGTGAATGTGTGGTGCCGTTGCTGTTGTTGTTGCGGGGTCTGCACAACAAAGTCATGAGTCAAATTTTTCTGTTTACACGAAGGCTCCATTTAGGAGCATGTGCGCGGGTGCTGCTGCCTGCTGCCTGCTGCCGCTGTCTGGGCACGAATTGGAGGCGGATGCAGCAGTTGCAGTCGCAGCAGCATTTGGCTAAAGAATTCTTTCACAGCTACGTACAAGCCAGGCAGGCTGCCAGGCTATTGTTGGCTTTTATATAAGGCCAGCAGTTGCGGCAGTTGGAAAGGCCAGAAACCAGTGCAGACACCAGCCAGTCCCTCCATCCAGCTGTCCCTCCGTCCCTCCGTCTGTTTGCTGCACACATGTTGCGCCCAAACAATGCAAATTGCTAATATGCAAGCATTTTGGCTTTTTTTGGCGGCGGTTTTGGCCTTTTTTTTTGTATTTTTTGTTTTGTTGTTTTAGTTGGAGACAAATTTTCAAACAATTTTTTTGTTGTTTTCGTTTTTGTTTTGTCGGCGCACTTATGACCAATAAATATGCAGGCTACAGTTTTTTGTTGCATGCTGCATGCTGGCAGAGTCTGTGGCATTGTCTGTGGCAGCTTGCGAAATTAGCTGCCAGCTAATGAGCTACACGAAACGAATGAGCCTCCGAGTAAAGCTCTCGATGCAGATGCGATCGATATATATCTGCGCCGATAACTTGGTTGGCAAAGATTCGAAGACAAAAAATGTATTTTGATTTTCTTTATTTTTTGAGGAGCAGCCCGCGTCGTGTATTATGATTCGTCGTCGTGTGGGCTGTAGCCCGCTCTCTTTCTATCACCCTCTCTCTCTCTCTCTCTCTTCCCCTTTCGACTCGCACTCGTATCGATCGTCAGCAGAGATCGTCGTTAACATGTTATTGCACAGCACTTTTGTCAGCTTTCGAATTGTTTGCTCACGAAAGCGTGGATCTACTTACGGCTGCTCCGCGGCCAGGCCCTGGGATGAATCTGCTTGGGCTGCGGCAGCGCAGACATCGCGCGGCGTGGCTCTTGGTTTCTTTATTTTTTTTTTTATTTATTTATATTTGTTTCGCTTTTTTTTATTTTGAATTTATTCGCAGGCTCCTTTTGGGTTGCGCCTGTGTCTGCGGCTGGGAAGATGCGCACACACATTCAGCGAAAACACTGTGCAGCAGGTTTTTCGGTTGCCCAGTTGCCCAGCCAACATGGGCGTTGATTTATGGCCCACACGGCCAACCGCTGTGGCCTGAGGGAGCCAGCCGGCCATTGAGGCACTTGTTAGGCGTTAACTGACGCCAAAAGCTACGCATGTCTGTCCGATCAGTCTCGGGTTACATTTGGGAATACATTTTGGAACAGCAGCGTATTCGCCTGTGAAGAACCATGTAAAGTTATGGCCGAAGCTTGTACACTTGCATATGATTTAAAATACTTTATAAATTATCCTACATCTTAATTGGGTGCGAAATATTTGAGATTTTGTGAGCTTTAATTGTTGACAAGGCGTCAGTGCAGTAAACTAAGGCAAGGCTATTGTGATTATAATAATAATAATAATAATAATAATAATAATGATAATAAAAATAATAATAATAATAATAATAATAATGATGATGATAATAATAATAATAACAATCAAAATAATAAATTAATAATAATAATAATAATTATACAAATAATACTGATGATAATGACAATAATAATAAAAATTATAATAATAAATATAATAATAATACTTATAATAATACAAGAATAATAACATTAGAAATAATGACAATAATAAAAACAACAATGTTCTAGTCAAACTAATAAAACATGAATTTGTTATCCATATAAAACTTAAACAAATAGCTTATGAATTAGATGTAGTTTATGCATTTTACAATAACAATTATTATTAATTTCATCACTAGCATTAAATTAAAAGTTACTTAAAATTATTAATTAAATTATAAGTAATATAAGCCTTGATTTCGAAATCTAGAAGAATTCAGCAAAATTATTATTATTCATTATAAGGAGGTATGATATTAAACAATAAACTAAAATATTAGATACTAAAAGAAGCCAAACAGGTTGTCTCGACTAATATTAAAATATATTTTAGTAGATACCTTTCTATATGTTTTCATTCCGTCTGTAAAGGTCCTTATAGTAATTCAAAGTCTTTCTTAGACTTTTCAATTTGTGTATAATTTTCTTATAATTATACAAATCGGAACCGACTTGAAACCACAAATTACATAATTACAATGTTAAATTGGAGTTTTTCAGAAGACAACTAGTCGCAATTTATGTTATAAATTAAATCAATTTTCCTTAGCAACACCTAATAATAAATTCCACAATAAATCCCCGCCAGTTAAAGCACTAAAATTGTAATGAAAAATTTTAGCCAGACTAAACAGCCAAATAATGTACTATGTAGGCAGCTAATCCGCAATCAAAGTGCCTGAGAAATCACATGAGCGGCAGTCGGCATTCAAATCAGCCTCACAGTCGAGAAGAAGATGCAGAAGAAACTGATTCCCCACCCAAAAAAAAAAAAAGAAGAAGAAGATTGTTGTACACTCCTCGCCCTGCGCACATACCAGCCGCACCCTGTGTTGTCCAGTGTAATTTTTGGTTCGTGTGGCATATGCTGCTATAACATTTCGTTGTTATTGTTGTTGTTGCTGTTGTTGCTGGTGTGTCAGTTGCACGATTGCCAGAGAGACAACGTGTCTCCAGTGTCATCAGCATCTCCATTTTTTGTCTGTTTTCTGTGTTTTTTCGGGTGACTGCTGCCACCGTCGTTGGGTTCGGAGTTGGAGCTGGGGCTGGGACTGCGGCTGGGGCTGGGACTGGGGCTGGAGTTGAAGTTGGAGGCGACGCTGCCCGTTGTTATAGTGCAGAAAAATTACTATGACAACGCTGGAAACAAGTAAACCACAGTTTACATTCACTCAATTTGGTGCGACAAGGCAGGCGAGGAGCAATAGATAGTGGGTGGGAACGGGGAGCGGGAAGGGGCGACAGTGTGGCAATGGCAGAATCGTGGCGTGGTGGTGGCACGCTCATCTTCAATTTTTCTACGACGTCTCTTGGCTTTGGGTCGGGCTCACACTCGTGTAGCCCCCCTCCCTGAATCCACGACTAGGCTGGTCCCGCAGTTCACTGAGGAATCGGGCGAGCTTGGAGGCGGGTGGCAGTTGGCGGGCGGCAGTCGGCGGTCGGTACGCCGATCTGCGCAGCAAGATGAGTGGTTGGCAAAAATGTTTGAATGCGATCACGAACTTGACCTTTCACATAACCTCAAAAAGGCAGTCACTCAGTCAACTCGAGTCCAAGTCAACGCGAAGGAGCCAGCGACAAGCGCGCTACATACGCGCCATGTTAAACAGCGCCCCCCAAAAAAAAAAAAAAAACAGACAGAACTTGGACCTGGTCTAGCTGGTGCCTCCTGACTGCTGACTGCTGCCTGCTGCCTGCTGCCTGCTGCCTGTTGTCCGGGTGTCAGCCGAAGCTCGGGCATAATTAAAAAACAATCGCCCTGGCACTCGCATTGTGCGGGCCCAGCTATGAATTCCGAGCTGCATTCGAGTCAAGGAGCGGCCGACGACGCCGCCGCCGCCAGTTATGAGATGGCAAGCGGCGATGTTTGACTCTATCGCTCGAGATGCCAAAAATCAGCAGCCGCATCGATGAAGTGCAGCAACGGTAACACTAAGCGCAACACAAAAATAGAAGAACAAGCTGAAAACTTGCATATCATTCAATGGTTTGCTGGAGTGGTGCCCCATGTTGCCTGTTGCCTGTTGCCTCGTCTTAAGGTCGTTCGCTTTGGCAACGACCCGCGTGTCGCCGCATCTACTTAACCTGAAAGCCTATGCCCCCAAGTGCCGAGCCAGCCAGAGGAGGACCACAGACCTGAGTCGGAGTCTGGCTCTGAGATTCAGCCAGAGACTCAGGCTGAGACTGTGGGTAAGGCACCGGCACCGTCACCGTCACCGGCACCGGCACCGTTGCCGTCACCAACGCCTGCACCAGCTGCCCCTGCCCCTGCACCTTCTGCTGCAGCAGCCCCTCCCTCAGCTCCAGCCATTGCGCTCTGCGGCTAGTTCAACAGCTTTATTTATGGGCTGTTTGGGTAGCTTAAATAAATCAAGTTGTAGTTGTTTCGTTTTAGCTGCAACGCTTCCCAGCCTGCAATTAGACTTGGTGGGAATTCGCACTCAGCTTGTGAGGATACTACGGACAGTCTTTTGGCTGGCTTTTTGGCGTTTTAGTTGAATTTGGTTATACCCTGTGATCAGCAGTTGCTCGCGGAAGGGATAAGGTTGGCGGCTCTGCATTTGATCCGGATTTAAACGGATTTGCGGATTTGTCTGTCTCTTTAAAGAGGGATCTCCTCTGATCTCACAGCTTTCAAGTGTAGCAGTAAGTTTTAAGAAAGAAGAATATATCTTTTCTTTCTTGCTACTCTTTGGCGTCAAAGTGAAATAAATTAGACAAATAATAAGATATTGTCATGAAATTTGGTGTGCCTGTCTTTTAGGCATACAGCTTTATATCTCCCAAATATTATTTAAATCGTAAAGGAAATGCGGAAACTTTGCAAGAAAAAACGGTTTGTTATTTACAGTACTTAACTTAACTTAAGAGGAGCTCGCTCTCTTACCCATTTCGCATTCTCTTTTCCTCTTTTCCGTTTGAATATCTTACTTAAGTCATACTTTTCTATTTCTATATTTCTATCTTTTTAAAGCTTTCCTCTAGAGGCTTTTGACCAACAACATGATTTGTGCATCCTTTTGCCTTAATGCAGGGTATTTTGTAGTCACCACCCCGTATATATACAGGCATATTTTTTCCATCTTGTTGTCTTTTGCTTCATTCAGTTCATTCGCAGTTTGGGGCTATCGGCTATCGGCTATCGTGGCCGCTGCCTAATTGCATAATTATTTAAAAGCTATAATTTATGTAGCCAAATAGTCAAGTGTATATATGTATATGTGTGTATATATACATATATAAGGCAATGCTGAATGACCGTTAAACTTGAAAATTAAGCCGGGGTCTCCCATTATGTGCCGTTTGTTTTACAAATTTTAACGCTATTTAACACATTTGCCACAGATCCGCAGACAACTCGCGCGCTGTGGTAGCACGCCATAAAAACGAAAACCATTAACATGCGAACGACTGAGTGTGTGCCTCTCTCTGCGCTTCTCAAAGGCATTCCGTATTGACAAAATTAATGATGCCCTCACTAATATCATGCCTAATTGATTAATATGCGCAACTGCCGAGTGGAACTCAGTCTATAGTTTTTCGAAAAACTCTCTTAGTCGTTGTCTAATGAACGCAACGCGTTTTGGCTCTTAGCTGTTAATCTTACTGTATAGCCATTTAAGGCAACCACAAAACTGAAGCCAAGCTCTGCTTCTTAATTAAATTATGTGTACCGCTCTGGGCACCCTACGGGCAGCAGCAGCAGCAGCAACCATATAACTATCTATCTATCTAACCGAAGCAACCATCCATCTCTTAAGATAGTCGCTGGCAACATGGGCTGATGATGTCGCTGCTGATGAGTTGAGACCCGGAACGGGTAAGTACCACGCAGTGGGCAACAGTTTGGGGCGTTGCTGTTAACTTCACACACACACACACA
Source organism: Drosophila borealis (assembly GCA_035045885.1). NCBI lineage: Eukaryota > Metazoa > Arthropoda > Insecta > Diptera > Drosophilidae > Drosophila > Drosophila borealis. The sequence continues at coordinate 2,546,354 of JAWNOR010000206.1, read as the reverse complement.
CACACTAACACATACACATTATGCGCCTAGTCAAAGAGAAAGGCTGCCAAAAAGGTCAAATGGTCAACAGCTGGTGGTCGGTCAAGTGGTAAAACCAACAAGAACCAAACAACAACGACACACGCTCTCTATGGGCTTGTTAGTTGCGCTAGATTGTATGCCCCTACCTCCCTAAAAGCCCCCCGGCACCTTACCCTCCCCACCATTAGCATTGCGTTTAGGTTCAGCTTGGGTTCTGGCTCAGTGGGTAGCTAACAGCTGTGGCCCATTGTCGTTGCGTTAGAAATGGAGCCACGTTTAGAGAGAATCAGCGTGAATCGGTTTTTATGGGCCTACAAGTGATTTCCATGATGATTACGACCGAAGCTTGCAACAAGTTGCATGCAGCTCGAAAGAACGCACATTAAATGGAAATGAAAATGGAAATAGAAATAATTATGCGCTTGTATTTCATTAACTAAATGAGCTGCGTGTAATGCTTAAGCATTAACTACTACTGCTGGCGGTCGCGTTCCGAGTTTCACTTTCGCCAAAAAAAAAAAAAAAGGTTTTACAAAAAATGCAGCAGTTTTTTAAATATTTTCCAAAAGTTAAAAGACCTTCCCTTACAATCGTTATATTCTTATACCAGCATATCATGTTTTAAATAAAAACAAATGAACTTTAACACGGATGATCTAAGCCTCGATTGCATGAAAGTGAAACCGGAACCGGCTGCCTCTGGATAAGTTTATTTCGTTCAGTCGAGGACGACAAGAAATAAATGTGATATAAAGCGTTCGATGATATTTGTATATCATTAATTTATAAATCCAGATTTGCATAAATTGATTAGCTTTGTTGATTAAATGAATAAAGCCCTATTAGGAAAACTAGATTACGCGCAATCCATCAAAAAGTGACTAAAGTAATATTAAGAGTGTCAAAATAACCTCTTGCGATAGTTACAATATCGATATTAAGTCTCTATTGGTCTTCAGTTTTTAGTTAATGACACAATATTTTATTAAATGAGTCTACTAATACAAAAAAAAATATTTCTAACATTACTGTCAAGTTTAAGAGAACAAGCAACTAGCAGAGTTGCCAGCCTTCAAATGTTTGCAAGATGAAACATGAAAATTGCAGTGCTGCCACCTGCAATTAAGCTTGAAATATTCGTTTATGTGGTGTTGCCAACTTGTCAACGCAGCGTTTCCTTATTCGTAGCACATTTATCAATAAGGATAAAAATAAATGTAGGTATTTAACTATTTGTCAAATTTAACCTCTATATTGAAAGTTAACGATATATTAGCCCACTAAACAATGAGAATCCGGGTTCAAATCCTCGATTAGCCTATAAATATTAACTTATAATAAAGATGATAATAATTATAAAAATATAAAATTAAATAATTTTGCCAAAAATCGATTTGTTTATAATTTTCATGGAAAGCTACTGGCATAAAAATTAATTATAATGGTTATTTAACGACTGGGCCGTATAAACTGTGCGGTAAGCATTTTAATCTTAAGCATTTCGTGCGACTATCTGCAGACAATTTGTTTTTTTCTCCAACATAAGCACTTAAGAGCTGTCACAAAATTTTCAAAAACTTTCAACTTTCATTCAATCCAATCCCGATCGCTTAAACTAAAACTAACTTTAAACCATGAAAATGTTCTGCTTATCAATTACGAATATTTCACCGACCACCCACAAAAAATAAATGAGGGGTTTACTTAAGCTCTATGCAAGCTGCCAACTGTTATAATTAAAAAACCCGCCTCCATTCGATTTTCACTCGGGATGCAAATTGGTTTCTTTTCGGTATTATTTTTAGTTGACCCGCTTTAAAAAGTCAACTTTACAGACTTGATGGCTGGGTCCATTGATTAATTACTCGGAACCATATATGTTCATGTGCTCTCTCGGCTGGCCGAGAAAACGGTAAGTGTTGGTAAACAACAACATCAACAACAAAAAAACGAACTCCGGACTGGGCTTAAAGACGAGCTTGTATATAATTAGCAACTTACCGCGCGGCGAACGTAAACTCAAATCAACTGGTTCAACTTGAACCGGAGGGCCCTCTGCCTGCAAAAGAAGAACACACAGAGAGAGAGAGAGAGAGAAAGAGAGAGAGAAACAGAGAGAGTGGGTGAGTGAGTGTGAGGGAAAGAGAGTGAAAGAGAGAAGTGATTAAGATCAGCATCGTGAACAACAACATAATTATGATTAAGAGTGCGGCTTATTAGATATGCAGGTAAACAATAAAGCTATGGCTAAAGCTAATCAAGTTTGACAAAATGCTGCTCAGAACTATGCTCCCAGCAGCGGGGAGGCAGTGGGGGAGGCATAACCAAGTGCGTGTGTGTGTGTGTGTTTGTGTGCTCTTATCTCTATCTAGTATAACGCTGCGTGCTTGGCAGCTGTTTGGCTTATTGAATTCAACTGCGTGGAACCGCAAATGACTTCCGTCGATTGGCGGGGGACGAAAGCTTATGCTTCTTCTTCTGCTGCAGCTGCTGCTGCTGCTTCTGCCCCATATGAGAGAAACCGCAATTGTTGCGCGTTATGCGCTTACGAAATCTTGACCAATAAACTAACGGCAATAAAGCCAAGCGAACAAACCAAAAATATTATTAAAAAAAAAATACAGAGAAAAAAAAGAGTTATAAAAAATATATATAATAAAACTACAAAAAGTTGGCTTAAAACAGTTATTGGCTGCCCGCAGCGCCATAAAACGGATAAATTTTAATTTAGCACTCTGCATATATGCATTGGGCATACGATATGCGGCTAAAGCTTAGAGCTGGGCAGCTGAGGAGCTGGGGAGCTGGGGAGCTGGGGAGCCGGGTAGATGTGGTTGGAGCCGTAACTGGAGGTGCGAAAGCGCCAACACTTCGCGTTTCGAGCCGACTCAAGAGCTTTTGGCCAAACGGATGCAGCGCGCTGTTGTTGCATACAAGCTGCCAACAGCAACGAGAACAGCAGCAACAACAACAACAACAACAACAACACGCTGCTTCGCCCAGTGGGCAACAAACGACAATTGTCAAGCTTGTAGCGCAAATTATGAAAAAATGTCAGCGTCGAGTGGGCGATTTACAAGCTGGCCAACTTCTAGATGCTGCGATTTTTACACTTAGCCACACAGCCACGCGATGTGGCATGCCCAGTAAATAGACTCACGCTTAGTCGGGTATGTTAGCTCAATCAGTTGACTGAGCATTGAAAGTGAATTTCGGTTCATACTCGCCCTGCTGTGCAAAGGCATTTCATGGGTTTTATTTCATAGTTTTCTTTAAAAGAAATGACAGGAAAAACTAAATGAAGTACAATTTCCAAAATAATATAGTGTTCACATTATATATAAAGTCTTGGTGTCCTAGACAGGGACTTCATTTAAGAAAAGTAAATTTTTCGCTTCGCTTGTTTTACTTTGTTCTATGTTTCATTTCACTATTCCGTGTCAAGATTTGTATATCTTAGAAAACTTTCGGATTCAAATATTTAACTTTAGAGTCTCAATTCATTATATATTTTAAGCAAAACAAAACTTAGTTTGTCATTACGTTATTCATATGGAAAGTTCATTGACAAATGCAAAGCCTTATTATTTATTTACCAATTTTAATTTAAAGGATCGAAAGTGCTTGCGAAATTTTGAAACCTAGAAATACTATATTTAAAATAAGGTTTAAATATCTTTTCATCTTTGTCATTTATCTAGAAATAACAGTTCGTAACAAACAAATTTTGTATTTAGTTTAATCATTTTTTCTGTTAAATGTGTGTCAAAGAATAACAAAAATTATCTTCAGGGCTAAATAATATATATATTCAACATTTTCTTGAGATCTTATTAATTCAATTTGCATGTATTACCCTGATTTCCAGGGAGAATACAAACAATTTTGAAATTGTTTCACTTCGAGCGTTCCCAATTCTACGCTATGTTAACTGAGGCAGCTCACAAATAAATATGGCTACGAATTCGCTTTAGTTTTACTTTGTTTTACTTTGAAATAGATGATAATATGCAACACTTTGGCAATTATTATCTATAACAACCGGCTGCTTGTAATTTTGCAATATTTATTGTTTTTAACTACTGTTCTTGTTAGTTATCAGCAGTTAATTAAAAGTCGCTAACTTTAAATTGGGTAACCATACTAATTACAAGGTATCGTTATAGTCGAGCCCCCCCTGGGGCAATGTTTGTTGTTGTTGTTATTGGCCTGTTGCGGCTGCTGCATTTATTTATACAAACAAATGCTCATTGGCTTTGAGAACAACATTAGATTAGATAGTTTGTCTTCGATTGTGTCCGGCGGGAGCACATGCAATCGTTTGACTTTTGGGCTGTTTATCTTGTGGATTGCATTGACAACAACTTCATCGGACACATCGAGCGGGAGCCGAGGCTCGGCTCGGCTCGGCTCGGCCCGAGATGCATTGCAATTGATATGCGGGCCCAGCAACTGTTCAGCCATTTTATCTAATTGCCTCGCTTAACTGCGCTGATTTATCGATCTAGCTAGCGTTGCCCCCCAGTCGCCTCAGTCCCCATCCCAACCTAGAACAGTCTATACTATACTATTATAGACCGCTCGCCCTTCTTTATGATATTGTTATTGGCATTGCAATCGCTGCGCTAATTTGTGTGAGACGTGCTGAAATTTCTCATTGGCGCCGATCGAGAGGAGTTGACCATTAGCCGGTTGTCCGGCTCCGCTCGAGCTGACTTGATGGCCAGTTTTATGGATTGTTTTCCGGCTGGTATGTGAGCTGGCAAATGATATTTGCAGCAGGAATTTTTCGGGCAACACACCAAAGAGGCACAAACAAAAAAAGCAGTTGCTGTGCGGCTTTTTGCTTTGAGACGCGCAATTTGCGGCGATTGATGAGTTTTATAAGGCGACCAATTGCAGAACTGGGAATTGTTTGCTAGATGTCATTAATGCTACCACAGGCCGAACTATATCATTTACTTCACAGTCTCAGAGAGTGTAATACGCCAAGTGCAAATTATATTAATTGATCGCGCTTCAACAATGTGATGTGATTCGAATAAAGTTTATGGGAAAACTAAATTCAAAAGATTTCTTTTTAATGCAGCACATAGAACTAAACACAGGAGACTTTTTTAAAGAAATAAAACAACTGATCTTTGGGCTTAATTTGTACTTATAGTAGAAAGAAAGAAATCCGAGCTTGATTTGAAATAATTGCAATAGACTTAAGTCCGGGCTGCGGTGCAATTTGTTTGACTCTATATGTGTCTATGCCATATCTTACTTTTTTTAGTTAAATTCCTGAATATTCGAAATATAAATTAAATTCTATATATGCTCAATCAACTGTATTTTGATTTGCAGCAGAACACTTTCTCTTAGCAAAGCTGCAAATTTAATATAACATAACTTTCTCAGATTCAGGCCTTTAATCCAAAAGGGCTTCCAACTGTCACGCTAAGAAAAGTATTATAAGTTGTGGGAGTTAAATTTAAGGAATTATTTTGGTATTTCTCCAGCTATTGGCAACATCCTGATTCCCTGTGTTTTAGCGATGCATTATAAATATTACTATCAACTCTGGTTTCGTAAAATTTCTGTAATTATTTCAGATGTTCTTCACGTAGAGATTCCCAGTACCAATATTTAAGATTTATATATAAAATAAATTAAATAAATGAAGGTTCGCCCTCAGGAGTTTCTAAGCAAAAATCTTTTTTTGGGTTCAAACCAAGTGCCTTTCGTTGAGTGGAAGCCAAATCCTGACATTATTGTGAGTACAAAAATCTCATTAAAAAAAAAATTATTTGTGCAGAACATAAAAATTTGTTTGCACTTGACAATTATATGGAAATGTCTTTACAAGAAAATGGGATACTTGCAAAAATTAATGTTTTATGTTATTTTTACTTTATTTTTAATATATTTTTGTTAAATAAAGTTTTAAATGCGGGTTTTGGCGAACTTTCTATTTTTAAAATCTTTTTTTTAAATAAAGATTTGATAAAGTTTACAAAAATTTATTTTTAACACACATAGGAAGATTTCCAGGTTTGGAAAAAATCAGGAAGAATATATAACTAATAAAAGAACTTGTTGATAAGCCTTAGCTAACAAACTACACATTTCTGAATGAAGATTTTTCAATCTCTTTATTCAGTTTTTTGTTGTGACTTTTTCGACACATCTTTTAAGCGAGCATCTCCATGAGCAGGACACGAAATCTAGTACATGAACACATGCTTATGAGTATTCCTGATTTCGCGCAGACTTCCTTGAGATAATTCGAAAGCTTTTGAAACTTCTCCCAAGCCTTTGATGGGCAGTAAGAACTTTTTACTTGAGCAAAACTCGAACTTTAACATTTGCTAAGTCTTTTTTAAATAAAGGTAAAACGAAAGTGTTTATCTAAGCCTTTTTTATGCGTACTATGTAAATGCGTACTATGAACTATGTAAATCCTTAAGGAATTTTCTCGAAAAGAAAAGTATTGACAAGAGCTTTGTGTATTGTGTGCTGTTGGTAAATTTCGAGTAACTTTTTAACTACACTAAACTAAATTTTCCTTTAGCCACTCAAGTAACTAATGCATATCTAATGAAGCTCAAGAGAATTTGAAGTGCTCACTAAATTCGATCGAAACTCACCTCCTTTGCTGACAGAGGGTCGGATCCCAGTCCATTCTGCAAACAGAAACGTAGAGAACAATTAAAAACAGGGTATAATAAACTGGAATAAAGTGTGTGTAGCCTAATTATGGCACGACCATTGCTATGAAGGTGTCAGCCAGGTCTCAGCGTGTCTCCGGGTGGACTCAGGGGCGTCTGCTGTCCAAAAAGGGCAGAGCAAACAGCCAAGTGAAGGAGGAGCAAGTATGTGGGGCGGGTAAGGAAAACTTGTCGGTAGAGAGAAAGGGAGAGAGAGAGGGCAAGGTGGGGGGCAGCGGGGTTAGATGGCTGCACTGAGAACGGGGGCACATGGCATATGGCGTTGGCGTTGGCGTTTTGGCTTAGTGAGTCGAGTCGAGTCGAGTGGTGCTTACCATGAAAACCATTAAATTGTAAAACGTCTTACAAAATAATAATTGCCCGGCAACGTTCTGGCCACGTTACGGAACTGCGACTGTGACTGCAACAGCAACGACGACGACGACGACGACGATGGTGCTTGAAATAATCGCTGCAACTATTGTAGTTAGTCTCTATTGTCGCAGCAGCTGTTACCGTTTGCCACTGCTGCATGCTACCCGCCAAATCAATGACAACGAGCACAACAACAACAACAAAACACACACACACACACACACACAACACAAAGGCACGGGCAGAGTGCAACGCACCAAGCGGGCGGTAGTTGCAATTTGAAATTTTGTGTTCCTCTTTGCGGGCTTTTGCAGGCGCTTTAGCGACGGCGACGCAGCCAACGCGGCGACGGCGGCGACGGCAGCGACGTTGCCCGCCGCATTGTGCAAAAACTTGCAGACGAAGCGAAAAGCTTTGCGGTGCGTGACGCGCGAACGAGCGAGCGAGCGAGAGCGGTCTCTTGTGTATGGGGGGGTGGGTTGGGGTGTGTGAGTGAGAGAGTTGCTTAGCTGGCCATAGGCAAATATTTATTGAGGCGGCAGCGCATGACCGTATTGTGTGTGTTCCAATTGTTCCACTGTTCCAACGCGCTTATTGTGCGACGCTTGGGCGTCAAACGCACAAAATTCATAAATACATCCGGTCGGGTCACTTATTAGCACTTATTGCAGCCGGCTTCCTGGGCGGGGGTGTTTACACATTTTCCTGCATATCCGCTCAATTGCCGGACACGCAGCCGCGGGCGCAACAAACAGCAATCAGCAGGCAAACACACAAACACGCACACACACAAACGAGGCGATGCACACTTAATTCGATCAACGGCTGCTGCTGCTGCTGCTGCTGCTTCTGTTGTTGTTGTTGCTGCTGTTGCTGGGGCGTTGTAATCACGCGCTGTGTAGTTGTAATCAAAAGGCTAGGCACATGCTACGCCCCACGGGCTGCCGCGTGTTTGTAAAATTTATTGACACTCGTCTGTACGTAAGTGGGCGCTGTATATATGTGTGTGTTTGAGTGTGCAAGTGAGTGTGCAAATTACAGCACATCCGTCATTTTAATTTCACTTAAAACGCCATTTAAATCAAACAGAACACACGCACGCACGCACGCACGCACGCGCAGCCGATGCAAAAAAACAAGAACAGCAACAACAAACGCCGGCTGCACAAAACACGAAAACACAAACGGCAAACGGAACGGCGAAACGCATGAAACAGAAACACAGGCAACGCGCACGTTTATAACGGTCGCCGCGCAGCCAAAAGGAGCTAAGCTCGTATTGTACCGTTTAACTAAGCGCGAAGTTTGTACGATAAAACGAAGCGCGACACACGACCGACTAGCGCCACGTTCGCTGCTGGAATGAAACTAGCCGCAGCCAACATGTTGCGTTGGAGCAGCTCAGCATACCTGTGTGTCGCTGTCTATGTGTGTGTGTGTGTGCGTGTATATCTGCGCTTGTGTGTGTGCGCCAGTTTGTTTGTTTTGTTAAGGTGGAGCTAGACTAAATGACAAGTTGGCGCGCATATTATTGGGTGGCCAACTGTTTACATTGTCTCGCACGTGTGTGTGTGAGTGTGTGTGTATGTTTGTGTGTTTGTTTGTGTGCCTGCTTGTGTATTTTTAATTAACATGCATTGCCACACACAGACGCGCGACGAGTTTGGCGTAGGTGTTGGCGCCAGCGTTTCTCATTGGCTGTCGGCGTTCGCCCAAAGGCAATTAATACAACAGCACATAAAGCTCAGCTCTGTGCGTGTGTGTGTGTGTGCGCGCGTTTGTGTGTTTGTGTATGTGACAGCTTTTTAGATGCTTGCACGTCCATCAGCCTTGTTATGTGTTTTTGCCGCTTAATCTGGAGCTGCATCTGCGCCACGCAAAACGCAAACGAGGCGAATTGGCGAGCGGGCGAACTGGCGAACAGGCGCACAGGCAAAAGCACATGAGACAAAAGGCATTTCGGCGGTCCGACAGCTGTGGGAGTTTTTTGCGCTCTCTTTCGCTCTCTGGCCGCTGCGCGTGTACCGTTAGACGCGACTGATCCACTTTTCCACGCGCTTTGACAACCATTTTTGGTAACAATAAATCGTGATACATCATCAAAAGTCAATTCAAATATGTAGACAACGTTGTTGTTGTTATTGTTGTTGTTGCTGTTGTTATTGTTTTTCCTTTTCGCCTGACATGCCGCAATGCGAGACACAAAAAAATATTTTAATTTTAATTGATTGTCGAGCGAGATTTACGTGCACCAAAAGTTGCTTCTCACGCTCACATACATACACACACACGCACACATACACACACACACACACACACACATGTGTCCCGCTGCTCTTAGATGACAGGATTAGGATTGGAATTGTCAAAATGGAAAGCGGCCGCCGTTGTTTTGCACGCAAAATAAATATCTAAAAGCGCGCATTTCTTATAAGAAAAACATCTAGACGTTACGTTTTTTCGCTCTTGTGTTTTTTTTTGTGCGCATCCAAATCAACATAAACGCAATTGAAATCAATATACTACGTGACTTAACCGTGGCCAATGCGTAAAAAACAGCAAATCAGTTAAAGCAACAAAAAACAAAATCACAATAATAGCAAAAACAACAAAAACCAAACAAATGATGTGCTATAAATTAAATTATTTTAAATGCGGCATACTTTTGAGCGCCGCCATAAAAAGATGCTATAACAAGTTTGGTTAACGTTTGGTATGTTCTATTATAGCTAAATATTTTATATGGCGCTTTGTGGCTCAGCTGCGATCAACTTAGCTATGACAGCAACCCAGCGACAGCATTTAGCTTTTTTAAATACCAGCGCCCAAAACTATGCTTTGGATATTTACTGCACTTTTTAAGCTTAATTAAAATACATACATCAGTTCATATTAATGTAAATTAATTTAAAGCGTTTGTTAATTAAATATTTGTTTAAATATTTATTTAAGTTCTGTTGAGATAGTCTTGACGGCCTCAACAGTCAGGTAATGAGGGCAAACCCAGGGTACAAAAAAACCCTCTTCGTGGTTTTTCTGCTCGGCCCTACTCGGCTCGGGTTAGGTAAGTCCAAAGGACGTGAATCCGGCGTCCTTTTTCGGCGGTGTTTTCCAGCGGAAGTTCGCGCGCCGCATTAATCGGGTATTTTTGCTGTCAGGCAGGCGGATAATTATATCCGGAAATTTGACTTTTCGCTCGTATTTTTGGATTTTTGTGTTTTTCTAGATGAGGTTTATGGGATTGTGGGTGAGTGTTTGTGTGTGTCCGTGTGCGATTGTGCGTGTGTGTGGGAATTTACTAATTACGCATAATGAAACCTTTTTCTGGAGTTTCCTTATTTGGATCTTTAGTAGGGTTGAGGACTTGAGTTTTAGTACAATGATTTATAAATGCAAATAAATAATTAGATAATGTTGTGGTAAATACAAACTTATTGCAACATTTTTATTGTATTGCAACATTTTGTAAATCATTTTTATATTTAATTTAATTACTTGTTTTAAAGAGTTTATAGTTAAAGTAATTATGCGCATCAACTAAAACCAAACTTAAAATCCGAATAAAAATATATACCTAGCACATATTTAAATTTATTTTTTGAATATTAATCGCTCTGTTTAAAATAGTACAATGTTTGTTTTATCTTGCGCTATAAATAGATTCATAGTTTAATACTGGCAAAATATATTTGAACTTTACATTTCTTAATGCAAACATGTTTATTCTATACATTATTTTATATATTTCTTAATGCAAGCATCAAATATTAGTCAATTTCAAATAACTATTGACTAATATATAATGATGCAGTTTTAGTTTATTATGCAACGTAATAAATTGTGTGATATATATATACTTTTCTTCTACTCGCTTATTGCTCGATCCTCAACCAACTTTTTATGCTTTCCCAGTTGCTTTATGTTTACGTAGAATTGGCAGAAGAAAAAAAAATAACCCAAGTCCTCAAAAATCCAGAACTCTCTCTCTCTAAGGGAATCACTACATCTCTCTCCCTCGCTCTCTGCCTCTTGCTAGTCGGGGGACAAAACCCAGCGCGCAAAATTGCAGCCGCCGCGGATGAGAAAATCCAAGAGCGAAATGCAGACGCCGGCGAATTGAGCCAAACGGCCTGACGTCATACCTGCGCCGCAGCCGCCATAGGCTCGAGACGTAGCCAAGCGGGCGTTGCGTGCGCAAGAGCGAGACAACTAGTTGCGCGCGCAGCGAGAAGAGCGCACAGCGAATGGCGTACGAGCACAGCGCAAAACATCGATCTGAGCAATGGCCGGCAGGATCGTGCGTCAGTTGCGTTTCGTCTTTGCCGCTGCGCGCACAACACACACGGCACAAAAACTGTAAACATAACGCGGCCCGTGAATCAGACAACTCCTAACAAGATACAAATATAGTGCTATATATAAGTATATATTATATATAAATATATATTTTCGTGTGCAAAGTAAGGGCAAGTAATTTATTCAAAATTGCCAATCAAACGATGAGCGCACGCTCGGTGTCGCCTAAGGTGCTGCTGGACATTAGCTACAAGCCAACGTTGCCCAACATAATGGAGCTGCAGCATAACGTCATCAAGCTCATACAGGTGGAGCAGCACGCCTATATGCAGCTAATGGAGCAACCAACAGCCCACTACATGCAGCAGCAACAGCAGCAACAGCAGCAACAGCAACACCAACAGCAGCATCAGCAGCAACAACAGCAACAGCAATATGCGCCGCTGCCTTCGCTGGCGCCTAATGCTGCGGATTATGCGGCATATGGCATTACAGAGCTCGAGGATACGGATTATAATATACCCAGCAACGAGGTGCTCAGCACCAGCAGCAATCACAGCGCTCAAAGCAGCCTGGAGCTGAACAACAACCAACATAACTTTGAGCAACAGCAGCAGCAACAGCAACAGCAGCAGACAGGGACACCAGCGGGCGTGGGAGCTACACCCCAGACTCCACATGGCTACATGCTCAATGAGCATGGCAAAAGGTCGCGCAGCAGCAGCGACTACGATTGCCCAACGGATGCGCTGTCCATGCAACCGGAGCACAAGAAACTGCTGCAGCAACAGCAGCAGCAGCAACAGCTCTATGTGGACTATTTGCCCACCACCGTGGATGAGGTGGCCGCAGCGCAGACGCAGGCGCAAGCGCCCACACAGCAAAGTGCCTGCCTCTCGCCCCATTCTCACTCCCACTCGCATTTCGACTTTGCCGCCGACGAGGAGCTGCAGGATCACAAGGCGCACATTTTCAAATACGGCGGATATCCGCAGACAATTGCCCAACAGCAACAACAGCAGCAACAACAGCAACAACAGCAGCAGCAGCTACACTTTCAGAGCAGTTATAGAACCGGGTAAGTGTATCTCATAGATATATCTTTATATGTATTTATCTTATTTTAAATTTACGACATATATTCCTTTTGATCCCATATCAATTATATTCAGCAACTTTTTGTTGCTGCTTAACTCTAAATTGCACCATTAGAAAGTATGAGACAAAGATACATTAATTGAATATTCCTATAAAATCCAAATTAGAACCCTATCAAATAATATATTATGGCATAGTATATTGGGATATAATATATATTCATGGGTATATTAATCAATTGAATACTCTTAAAGTTTCAAAATATTAATCGAATATAAAACATATTTCATTCGTTTAATATTTTTCTAAAAAAAGAAAAACAACAAACAAATCCTGTTCATTTCAATTTATATTCTTCAAAACAACAAAAAAAGTATTTAAATTATTTAATATTCCTCTTAAAAGCCAAAAACAAGGACGAATTTAATTTATTTAATATTCCTTTAGAGAATCCAAAAAAAAGAAAGTTTTGTCAAATTTAAAACACTCTCTTTAGAAATTGAAATAGTTGTGTAAGGGCGAAGAAAATATTCCTGCCGAATTATCACAGATATTCAGTATAAAATTTCTCATGACATCTCATTCATACGTACGTATATTTAAAACAAAAATTAAAACTTTAAAAAGTTGTGTCAAAAAGTTATCTGAACATAGTTATTTTGTATCTAACAAAGGGCCCAGGAAAATAGACTTGATCCTTTACTTAACAAAAAAGGTTTTCCTATTAAATATTTAAAACACGATTATTTCTATATAATCGAGTTTTTAACATCTCACAAAGAAAATTTCTAAGATGAAGTTCATTCCAAATTAGACAAAACATCAAATAAAAATATATTTCACAAAAGAAATAACATAATTTAAGCTAAGTGCTGTTATCTGGAAGAGTCTGGGAAACTTTTTAAAGAAACTATTCATTTTGTTTTTTTTTTTTTATAAAGACAATCGCATTTATATCAATAATCACACCTTTATTATCAACGATCTTAAGATTTAAACAAATTTTATAAATTTAAAGAAATCTTTATTTTTTATAAAATTCTATATTTTTACAGAATTCTATATATTTTTGTAGTAATTATATATTTTTGAAGAATTCTATATTTTAAAAGAATTCCATATTTAAAAGAATTCTATATTTTATATAATATGCTATATTATTAAAGAATTAAACATTTAGAAAGAATTCTATGTTCCAAAGTTTTAGCGTACTTTAATTTTTATGTTATAGTTATTAATTAAAATTTTTAATTTTCATTTTTTTACAAAATGTTCTTATGCGCCTTGCAGTCAAAATTATGACGCCTATGAACCAGCCAACAGTCTGAACGGCAGCGCCTACTCCAGCTCCGATCGCGATGATATGGAATATGCGCGCCAAACGGCGCTCAGCTCCGTGGGCGGCTATGCCAAGGAGGATGAAATGGAGGATATGTCGCCCACGTGCCTGGGCGACGATAGCAGCCTGCTGGATGCTGGCGATGCAGCCGGGAAAGCGTTTCGCAAGCCGCGACGCCGCCTGAAACGCAAGCCGAGCAAAACGGAGGAAACGGACGAGTTCAGCAACCAGCGGGTCATGGCCAATGTGCGGGAGCGACAGCGCACCCAGAGCCTGAACGATGCATTCAAGGCCCTGCAACAGATAATACCCACTCTGCCGAGCGATAAGCTGAGCAAAATACAAACGCTCAAGCTGGCCACAAGGTAAGTTCACAATTTTACCGGGCATTTCCGGCCCGGGCTTAACCCAGTTTGTCTGCTGGGTCTGATACCTGGGTCTACCCATGGGTGGAAACTTAACGCAATCCCTAAAGCCCAAATAACCTGAGTAATATTTATATGTACACCAAATATAACAACATGACCGAATCAAATAATATTACGATATTAGCCAGAAACGGCTGACGAAAATACAGATTAAAACAAAATTGATTTCCATTTTTGTTTTTAATAAACTTAACCCCGAGCCTTGAGCCAGCTAAATGAAGATTTAATAAAATGAAAAAGTCAAGACAGCTAAATTTCAGAAGATCGAATAACAAACAAATAATACTGAAGCCCCTAGAACAAAAAAAAAATGTACTTTAAAAATGACAAGGCTTCTTTTTATTTTATTTAAATACATCTCAGTATCAACATTTTTTTTAATTGACTTTTTTACATTACAATTCACAATAGTTTTAAAAATGCGAGGAATTAGGATTGTGAATATTTTACATCACTTTTTAAAGAAAGTCACAAAAAATATATATTCAAAATATTATATAAAAATTACATGTATTGAAAAAAGTTAAAGAAATTTTTTTTAAAAATTTTAAGTTTTTTTTTTTAAATTTTTTTAAGTACAATTACTTTGTATATTGAATCAGAAAATTATATTAAAAGAATTAAACTTAAAATTGTAGTATAGTAAAATATTTTTAAATATTTAGTTAACTGGCTCATGTCCACCAAAACCAGAATTAAAATATTTTCAATATTTCTTTCAACTATATAAACTACCTATTTCTTAAATATGAATACTTATTCCAAGTATGTTTTTATCTGTTCAATTAATTAACAACATTTTCTCACCTCTTTTCTTTGTAGATATATTGATTTCCTCTGCCGCATGCTTAGCTCCAGCGATATATCGCTGCTGAAAGCGTTGGAGGCGCAATCGTCGCCAGTATCGCCCGGCTATGGGAATGCCAGCACCCTGCTCAGTGCCGCCAATGAGGCCGAGGCTGATCTCAAGTGTCTGCGCAAGGCAAATGGAGCGCCGATTATACCGCCCGAGAAGCTGAGCTATTTATTTGGTGTGTGGCGCATGGAGGGCGATGCGCAGCATCAAAAGGCTTAGGCGAGCTTGATGAGGGGGAGGAGGAGGCGACGGCGGAGGCGACGGCGGAGGTGGAGCGGCGGAGGTGGAGCGGCGGAGGAGTGTCGATTGCCATTGGGGCTTCCAGTTACTGAACAATAATGCACACAGCGTGAATAATTCCAATGCGAGTGCCCGCGAGCACTTGCAGCTCTTTCCATATCTTATAGATGACTAAGCTAAAACATTATTTAAAGAAACAAATCAACAACAACAACAAAAGAAAACAACTAAAAATATAAGAAAAACAACTATTGGTTAGGTATAATTTTATGTCTAGCGCTAACTAAATTAAATTGTATAAATTAAACAAATACAAAGAAAAAAAGAAAACACACAAATGCGTCGCCATTTTGCTTGAAACTTGCGGTTGCTTTTATTCATCTCATTCTTTTCCTTTTTTGTTTTTTGTCTTTCCCCCCATTAAATTAGGCGCGAAAATGTTGTCGTTGTGTCGCCGTTGGGGGGGTCCGACTTTATATGCAATATCTGAACATAAATTTACATATATGAGATCGACAACGACGACGACATACTTAGAGCGTAACGTCATGCCGCAGACAGGCAGCGGCATTTATGTATCTCAAAGATACACACAAGTATCTGTTGCTCTCTCTCTCCCTCTCGCTCGTTCATGGGAAGCGAGCGCAAGTTGGAAATGAAGAAGAAAATGGCAACCGGAGACGGCAGCCGGGCTTGCCGATGGGAACAGCATCCACATCCGGTGATTTATGGGCATTTGTTTAATTCTTTTTCGTTTCTTTTTTTGTTTTTGTATTTTTTGTATTTTTTTGCTTTGGAGTTTTCACTGCCACATAAAAACGGTTTACAATGTGTACACAAAAAAGTATTTATGTCGCCAAAAATGCCTATTTAAAATTCACATAATTAGCTCGGTCAGTTGATTTAGTCTCTGAAGCGCTTCAAAGGCGCACCAAATATCATTTTTAGTTGCTTCACTTAATTGCTTTTTAAATGACAGCTGGCATGAGCATTTTGAGTTATATACAAAGTACGATATATATTCTACCATATACAGAGAGAGAGAGAGATAGAGAGAAATAAATATCCAGTCAGCCTCGTTGACAGGTTGTTGTAGATACACACACACACACACACACACACACACCCGACTCGTAAGTGGGCTAGATCAAGAACATGCAGAGGCAAAAGATATTCGTTTGCATACTTGGATACTTATGAGTACTCGAATAAGTGTGAGTAAATTGTGTCCCTGTTCTTCTCTCTTGAGGTGTGAGCTAAAGGGAGGATGTCTACTAGTTGAAAAAGTATTCGACAAGTATTTTTACCTAAATTTCAGGGAAATGCGCTGGATTCATTATTAGATTGTTTATGAGTATCTTTGTAAATATATCATACACTTACATCCTCGCGATCCATTTGAGAGTGTATGTGTCTGAGTAAATAACGAGAACCTGGACTTCAATCCCATACTTTATATTGATATTTATTTATTTATTTATTTATTTATGATAATATTAAGAATGTTAATACAAATTTTATATTCAGTTCAAATTTTCCGTTAAATCAGATCAAAAATTGTTAGCGTTCAGACCTGCAATGTGTATATCATTATCACATGTTTACTAAATTTTTACTAATAAAAAATTAAAAAAGATTTGAAAGAACGTATTTTTCTATTTTCATTGTTTGTTAACTCCATAACATGCATTTTTGTTTATAAGTTAGGTATTTTAGTATTATAAATATATCAATGAAAAAATATTTTTAGCTCAGAATAAATTACAAATAATTAAAATAATGTTGAGCGCATAGATTTTTAATATTTGGTAAATTATTAAATAATTATATTTAATATTTATTCATCTGTCCGCATTTAAATTTTATACCTCTAAGATATTCAGAGCTGACATCAATTAAACATAAATATTTGATTAATTTAATTTTATAATTAATTTTATTTAAATCTATTTTTTTTAATTTTAGCTGACATTTATGAAAAAATATATTCTTATTAATTTAAATTAGTTTTAACACAGAGATTGTATACCTCTTTGTTATGCAGAGCTGACATTAATGTAGGATAAATATTTGGTTATTAAATTAAATAAATGTTCATTATATCTATAGCTGACATTAATGGACCATCTATATTTGGTTAATTAATAAGTAATTATAATTAATATTCATTCATTTTATAGCATTTAGGTTATATATCTCTATTATATACAGATCTGACATGGAAAATATATATTTTGTTAATTATTGGTCGCTAAAATGTTCCATTCACCAAGACAGAATTGAATCCGAAGAGAAATAATTCCTTTTGTTTGCCCTGCGTGATTCAAACTAGGATCCTCGAGACGGCTAACGTCATACTCCAGTAGACTTCTCATGATTAATCTGTCTTCTTTAATTAATCGTATAATTAGGCTGCTGTAATAATTATTCGTTTGTTAATTACGGATGAAATTGACCCATCTCGGGTTGACTAGCCTAATAAACTTGTCTGCATATAAGCTACAAAACATTGTAACTATACCTGACATCACAATATTTCGCCTGGTAGAGTTCAGAAGGTGCTAATCGATTCCGACGCATAATAAAACAAATTGAATCTTAAAGAGAACAAAACTAATCTGTTCCTACTAGACTTTCATAAATTTTATACCTTTATAGCTTAAGTATTGTTCAACCAACTATGCCTCGCATAAACTGTTCCGGGTCCTCTGCGATGATTACACAAGGCAGTCTTCTCTTCATCGTATAAAGTCATATAAACTATTTAGAAAGTAGATAATCTTAGTCTAAAGTCTCACTTTGTATTCGTTGGTCGGTTGGACGGGAGGTGGGACTTTAAAATAAGATTCGCAGAAAAAAATTTAAATATATAAATGTGATAAATATAAATAAATAAATATCGCATTGAGGTTTAATATCTCTATGATATAAAATATATAAATGAATTTATAAAAAATCATACAATAATTATAATTAATTCTCTTTAAATTTATCACAATGTGATTTTACATCTCTATGATGTATAGAGCCAACATCAGTGGAACATGTACATATATATGATTGACTATAAAATAATTGAAATATATATATCGCTTAGAGATTTTATTTCTCTATTTTATACAGACACATATTCTATTTATTTTTGTTAGTTTAAAAAAAAAAAATTCTGTTTATATTTTTAAGCCGCTGCCTTTGAATTTGAACGCTGCTTAATTTTAAATTTCAGTCAAGAATATAATCAATATTTTTCTTGTCATTGGACACCCAAAACCCTTTTGTTTTTTTTAAGTAAGAAAACATTTTCAGTTCCACGCAATGCAATAGCGAGCTAGAGTTTCCTTCAGGCGTCTCTTGAAATATACCAATTTGAGAGCCGCAGGAACCACCTTGATGTGAAGCAATAGAAATACCCCAACTCCCGAACTGTCAACGCCCCCAACGCTACCAAGGCTGATGCATGCCCATGTTTGGTTTTGGGCTGCTAAAAAGCATTTGAAGATCATCTCAAATAACGCGCGCATAAATTGTGTAACTAAATTTAGAAATGGGCAAAGAGGCAGCTCACACACACACACACACACACACACACACACACACAAACACACACACACAGGCAGGCGATCCTTGCGGCAAGGACAGGCCATTTTCTTTTTTCGTTTATTCCAATACATTTGTTCCTTTTGTTTTTTTGCATGCCAAATTCACATGGCTGTTAAGGACAATTGTTATTCGATGTGCGCACATGGTAATCGATGGCATGTGCTATGCGCCGCCGCGACAGGACTGCGAATCACGGCCAGGACCGCATGCCGTTTACCAACGAGGTTTTCCAACATATGTGACAGCAGCACGGCTCAGCTCGACTCGTAAATGAAATGAAAACAATGCGTGTGGGAGTATGCGAAGGATGCGTGTTGTGTTTTTGTGTCCTTTCATCTTTTCAACTCGATCGAGGCACTCCCTTGACTTGAAGTAGGCGCCGCCTGACAGCGCCTAATGCTGCCCTGACTTTGACCCACGATCCCCGAGATTTTCTTTGCCTTTTTTTTTTGTTATTTTCCAATTTCCGATTTCTGGCAGTTTCCAAATACCAGCAAATGGGCGTTTAACTAAGCAATGTATGTATAAATCATGATTATTTTTTTCGTTTGCCTGCCAAGTTCTACATTTAATTAGATGCAGTTTTTCACTGGAAACAGTCTATCACATACATAGAAAGAGCTGTGGAATTTCCAAAAATATTTCACTGAGTGTTGTTAAAAAATTTTAAATAAACACTAGTATTAACTACGTAAACAAGAAAATACCAAGAGAATTTGATTAAGCAGTCCATTGTGATTACTTTTTGCTTATATGACTAATAAATAGATTTAAGAAAATTTAGTTACCATATATTGAACCTGATTAAGTCTTGGTTTGTCCCATATACTAGGGATTAATGTTTTAAATATTTGGCATACTTTTCTCTTTTCTTCAAAGCACATGCTTTGCTACCAAATATGTTTTGCTCACTAAACTTTATTTCTATACCTCAAACCCATTGAATATGATTTTGTGCAAATGTATGGAGCAGAGAGAATAAAGCATCTACGACCCCATAAAGTATATATATTCTTGATCAGCAGCCATAGCCGAGTCCATCTGGCCATGACCGTCTGTCTGTCCGTCCGTCTGTCTGATCTTTGGTCTTCTGTACATATGTATGAACGCGTCGATCCCAGTAACTATAAGGAACTTAAAATTTTTAAGGTGGGACTTTCTAGTGCAATAGATAACTTCTATAATAGATAACTTGGTACCTTTCCAAATCTTTTAGTTTTTAAAATCTAGTGTCACCAAACTTGAACGCGTCGATCTCAGTAACTATAAGGAACTTAAAATTTTTAAGGTGGGACTTTCTAGTGCAATAGATAACTTCTATAAGAGATAACTTGGTAACTTTCCAAGCTATCGATATCGAAATCCAGTTTTTTGAGCAAATCTTTTAGTTTTTAAAATCTAGTGTCACCAAACTTGACATGTAACTTCTAGAGTAGAATATACAGATCAAGTTTCTTTCATTTTATAGATATCGCGAACTTGACTCCGGTAGAGAAAATTGAGCACTTAGCGCTAGCTGCATTTGGTGTTAGTAGAAGTAAGTAAGTACGTTAAGAGTATCCCCTAGTCGGGCAATCCAGACCACTTTTATTTGTTTCTACCTGCGATTTTGTACATGGATTTTAATCAAACTCAAGAATAAATATTTATTTTAATAAAAACGCAAGACTTTGACAAATTATAAATATTCAATTTATTTATATTCAAACTAAGATAATTAAAATATTTTCGCAGAGCTCGGTAGATGAGCTGTAACCCATTCAGGCAACTGAATAAGCAGGTCACTGGTTCGAATTGCTGGCTGGTGAATGATCGTAGAATAGGCAGTTTTATTCAAAATGTTAGGCTGATAGTTTGTACCTATAAAAATAATAATGAAAAGCATAAAACGGCTGGAGACATTAAAGCCAATATTCAGTGCTTCGAATTGATCTCTCCTTGTTCCAAATTCAGGCATTTGCCCAAAGGTGGTTTTAGCCGAATTTTTAGTTGACTTTCAAATATCTTTTGGACTAATTTTAGCTAAGTTGATTTCTCAAATGTATTTCTTATGCAAAAGAAAACTTGGTTCATACGCGATCGTTTCGTAGCCCTAGTTTCCGGCCTGTAGCAAAGCTAGAAGCTATACAAATTAAAATATATTTTTAATGAACTCACATTGAGCTGCATCTTTTAGACAAAAACAAGTATACTATGCTGAAACTCATTAGAGGTACATAAATACTTAGAATGCGTACAAAACAATATAAATTTTGTATTGGCAGTGACTGAGCAAAGGCAATGCAAAATGTATATAGATATTTTTACTGAGATGCGGCCATGTAAAATATTAATGGCATTTATTTATGATTTCTATGAATGATTTTATTTATTGGCAAAACCATTAAAACAAAATCTAAAACAATTGCAGGCTTCTGCAGGCCAGACACATGCCCCCATGTTGCGGGCAACACGGTGTGTCCAAAAAATATACGAGGCGTTTCGGATTTCAAAGTGCGAGCAACAGCAGCAGCGGCAGCGGAGTAGCGGCAGCTACTCACAGAACGGAAGCCCGAGAGACCTAGTTGGAGGTAGAGTCAAAGATGGGGGCGAATCGAGACGGAGACGGAGATGGAGACGGAGGCGGAGACGGAGACTGCATTGTGACCCAGAAGGCAACCGGACTCATTTGTGGCCTGCTGATTGATTTTTAGTGAGAAGCTGCCATTCTCTCACACTCCCTCTCTCTCTCTCTCGCTCTCTCTGTCTCTGGGCTGATCAACGCCTTGCCCCCGAAAACCCTCGCCAAGTGGAACATCTGCTTCACGCAACGCTGCATGCGACAAAATATGCACAGACTGAGTAATTAAAATCAATATTCTCGTTTCGAGGTGTTCAGGCATTTGTCGAACTGGACCAGCACCCAATCAACAACAGCAAATGCAATTTGCCTTCTGCTGCTACTACTAGTTGTTGCTGTTGTTTTTGGTAATGTTGTTATGATTGTTGTTGTTAATGTTGTTGTTGCTGCGCCTGCATTGCGAGTACATTTGGCGATCAATCAACGATCAAAGTTCATAAAGTTGACCCAGCTGACTAATGGCAAACGCCCGAGTTGGCATCGCCCGTCAACAGCAGCAGCAACAACAGCAGCAGCAACAACAACAGCAACAACAACAAGTTACGCTAATGTACTAGACCGAACTAATGTACACACACACACGCACACTTACATAAACATGTATCTCAGTCTTTACGTATGCGCGTAAAAGTACATACTATAAAAAAACGCATGTAAAAATGTTGTTGCTGTTGCAGTATATTGTGCGACTATGCAATACCCTTTAAATTAAATAAAAGTAAATTATTATTTTCATTTTTATTTTATTTATTCTATTTATTTTATTATTTTTATATTATGATTCTCACAAACAAATTATATCAACTTATTATGGAATTCAATATTTATCTTCTTCTATTGGTGTACCAATTATTTGTACGAGTATTTGATTACATTCTTTTATATCAGCTTTAAACCATTAAATAAAAATGGTGGAAATAGTAAAATAAATAAAATAAGTAATATATTAGGTGTAATTCTGAATTTAAAGTGTACATCATACGCAAAATGTTTACATCTTTAGAGTTTATATAAAAATAACAAAAATATTTACAGAATTATTATATATGCACACATTATATATTTTGCTTTCAAATAAGATTTAAAAAATGAATGAAATGACAATTTAAAAATGAACGGGCTGTAAATCATTTTTGACATATCCCAAAAGTATGCAATATTAAAATATTTTATATTAACTAAAATATTTAATTATTTCAACTAATTTATCATAAAAATTCAAAATTATTTGATTAAGTTTGTTAGTCAATTATATGAAACCTTTTGTATAAAATAAAATATATATAAAATAGTCCAATCATTAAAATAAAATTGTTTAAAATATTTTTACATAATAAAATACGAACCTTGACAAGCATTAAAACTTTGAAAATTATACAACAATTCTCTTCAAATCTTAAATATCATTAGATATTTAAAACTATGCAACAATTTAAATATTAGTGTATGATAGTCTATATTATTTACAACATTTAAACATAATAAAATATAAAATATTTAAAATTACCCAATAATAAAATCAATATAGTTTCATTTTGTACAATAATTATGAATAAAAAATAAAAGGAAATCAGTTAAATTATTTACAACATTTTTACATACTTTAAATTCTTCACTTCCTTATAAATGATCTCAAAAGATGCCGCTCACAGATCTACCCTGTCAGCATCAATCGTTTTACAGCCAGCCTCGTATAGTGTATAAAAATCGAGTAATCGCACATAGACGTGAAAGGGGTGAGTGGGGGGGGGGGGGGGGGCGGGGAACTAACTGTAAAGGAAGAGCAGCCCGCCCGCACGACCGTCCGTCGATCGGTCCGTCAATTCTGTCTGTCCGCTTGGGTCTCGCGTCGGGCGCATAAATATTTTGCTTTTATATTTTTTCAGCCGAAGATGCGCAGCACATAAACCCCTCTATGTAGTTGTTGTCTGTAAACAAAAAAGCGTCCATAAAAAAGCACAGTCCAAAGACAGCGACGCTGGCAGCGACGTCACGTCAGCGTTGGCGGTCGCCAATGAGAAAACAACAGCAACAACAACAAGAAGAAGAAGAAGCACAACAACAACAACAGAAATCGATGTACTTTTTGTTTATTTACACAAAATGATTTTAGTGACTCGGGTAGGCAGGCCAGGAAGTAACTAAGTAAAATGCTTGTTTGAACTCTACCCCAAAAAACAAAAATGAGAGAAACCGTTTACAGAGCTGCCTTTTGGCAAAATGGTTGCCGGTTGGTAGTTCGCCTCAGCTGCTGCTTCTTCTTTCTTCTTTCTGGTTTTTGGTTTTTGGTGTGGGTTCTGGGAACAGTGTCCGCTGCATCATTTGATGTAAACGCTTGACACTTTGCGCCGGCGAGTCACAAACCGCAAGCAGGCAACATCTGGCGGCTGCCCGAAAAGATTAATTTCTGACAGCGCGGGAGCGCAGCCCCAATGGCAAATTATGCACACACACACATGCACACACACATATATGTATAGATATATAGATCCAGCTGGAGCTGCTGATGGACACTGATGCGCGTTTTCCACGCCACGCTTTTCACGGTCGCATCCATCAATTCGTGCTGCTGGCTGTCGTAATATAAGACTTTCAAATTGAATTTGAATTCGTATTACATTTTTGTTGTTTCTTTGGCGCTGGCCTGGAACCGCGGCGTCAATGGGTCTCTAAAACTAATCATGTGCCAAGCGCGGAGACATAAAACATCGCCCAGCCAGCCACTTGACAATATTTTGTTCTCTCTTTTGGATTTGCTGTTTAGTACTTCATTATAAGCGCACTAACGATGTTATTTTAATGATCTCAGACCAAAGAATCCACTTGACAAAATGCAGCAGCAACAGCAACAACAACAACAACATCGGCGATGCTCAAGTGTTTCACACAAGGCAAGGCACAAAGGGGGCGAGGCTAGGGCGTAGGCCAACGCCGAAGGGTACGTATTTATATATACAGCCCTATATAGAAACTCATATGCTATATATATACATATATATATTTATGTATATCTACCCGACTGCACTTATTTTTTTGCACGGACAGACACATTTATGTCCCGGCAATGTGTGAAAAAGTCCGTTGAATGTCGGGCATTTCTTTGCAGCCTTGTTATATATACACTTATATATGTATATATACGTATGGCTATAGTATCTATAGGGTCGGGGTACTGTTGATTGGCATAGCTATAAAAATTCTTAGTGCCCATGCATGAGTTGCCATTGAAAGTTGTTGCTGAAAGATGATGCCAATGATGATAAGCAGGTATATTTCCAAAGGGATATCCGATGGGTAAAACAAAAACTTAATAAAACTAGAAATTTCGAAAGTATTAAAATGCTATTAAAGAAACTTTTAAGTAATTCGATTTTGGAGTTCTCCAGAAGCGACGAACCAACAATTTTTACTTGCCAATTGAATGCAACGAAAAAAGTTTAGTGCAATTGGAATATTTGAAAAGACCTTCTAAAATTTAATAAGATAATTATTTTCAAATACAACGATTTTAGATTGAACAGAAAAAGTGTAAACATTGTTTTGCATTGTTTCCTTCAAAGGAACATAATGATATATGAATTAAATACAACGATTAAACAAACCGAAATAAACGTTATTTGAAAACGAGTCTTTACTTTTTAGACTGAAGCTGGGCATTTTCTTTAAAAGAATATGTATCTATTTCTATTTAACATAGAAACATACAACATATATTTAATTTAATATTAAAACTCACTTACTTTATTGGTAGTTGACACATGTCTTAATTAGCAGCACACAATTTCCACTAAAAAAGCAATTAATGCATAATCAAAAATAATATATTTAATAATATAATAATAATCATAAACAATATAACCATTTTATATGTTTTTTATAATGAGTAATCAGAAATAATGATATAATAATAATTACAATAATAATCAAAAATAATTTAAGCATATAAGTTAACTAATTATATTCCTGAATAGGTAAACACGCTTAATACCTTTGCAAAAATAATTACTAACACTTTTATATAAGAGTTTTTCCTACTAATTGGCTTTACAACACTGTTCGACAATGTGGTTTGTTGTTGCTCGACTTAGAAAATATGGCATTTAAACACAACAGATAAGAAAAGCCGGCAAATGATTCACGGGGAAAAGCACTATGACGTTAATTAAACTGATTAATTCAAATCTATTTTCTGCTTAGAAAAACCATAAGTGTAATTCTGTTGTACAAATGCGTGGGATTCTTTGTAGATATAGCATTAAATATACCTACAGTAATTGTTAGCTGTCAAATTGTTTTAGCATCATTTATTGCCTAACTATATTTAACCATAGTTTATTAAGTAACGGCAAGAACTGCAGCTACAACATTTAATTAGTGGACTTTCAAAGAGAGTTTTAAGTGTTTGAAAATAACCAAATAATGAAATATTACAAATAGGTGTAACCATTAATATAGAGACGCTTTAACTGGAATTCTTTTAAATATATACACTTTCCGCTATTTAAAATTAAATGTATGAATTAATAGAGCGTTTTCCACAGAGGAAGCTTGGATTCTGCGAAAAGTGTGAAATACAAACGATTTTTCGTAGAGATCCTTGGAAATAAATTTGAACACTAAACGTCACCCACCACATCTTTGACCCCATTTTCACCAAGGAGGAATGCATTTTTCGAAAAGTGTGAAAAAAAATGAGTTTGATCCGATCGGATAGTTAACAAAATAGCTTCATACAAGCGTTTTTCGCGATTTTTCCAGACATGCGGGTGGAATTTCCCGTAACCCCGTGTTAACGTGCACCTTCATCACATAAGGTAACTACAGTGAAATTTCAGCACCCTAGGTTTTACGGTTTGGGCTGTGCGTTGATCCCCAATCAGTCGGTCAGTCAGTCAGTCAGACAAACAGTTTTGTATATAGAGATATTAATATATGTATATACGTTTTTATGTATGCATGCATATACATACATATGTTTATATCTATATATGTGGATAAGTTTATTGTGTATTAGACTTTTTGCCGCTCTCTCGAAAACTCCGAAAAGTGTTGTGCAATAACATTTAACCCCGTTCCAAAAATTTCCATAAGAGCTTACAGTTCATTTGTGCTCTAATCTTGAGACAATTTAGCTAAGTCATGCAATTCAGTATACATATACATACCTACATATACGTATATATGTATGCATATGTATATAAATATGTAATCTTGAGTGTATGTGTATTCAAAGCTTTGCTGCACGCTGTTGCACTTGTCTGCACACAAACGATTGACCAGAGGGGCGGCAGACCCCCCTCCCCTCCAGCAACCTCTCCGGCTGTGGGGAGCTGCGACTACGCTACGCATGAATTGCTTGTATAAGAAAAAGAGAGTGAGAGAGAGAGAGAATCGAAAAGACAACAAATAAATGCTTAAGAGTGCCGAGTAAAACACGTGTTTCGAATTAAATGCAAGCGTCTTGCCCCTGCTCCGCCCTCGCTCTGCCCTTCACATGCTGCGTGCAGAATTTCTAATAGAAATTTCTTTGGCACTCTCCTTTCGTCTCTCTCTCTCCCTCCCTCTTTCCCTCCCCTCCCTTCGCTCTGTCTTTCATTCTTTTTATTTAATAGCGACATTGTCGATGTGCGTTTTTACGCCCCTTGCTGAAATGTTAACTGCAATTGCCCTGCCAGAGACAAACATATAAAAAAACGATCTGCTAGAATGCAAAAAATGTGTATACTCGATCCTGAAATACTCTGCCATTTCAGGAACATTTCTTTAAGAAACAGATCAGATTTAGAAACCTTTCAGGAGTCGGATTTCTTAATTTCAAGTAAATATCTAAAGTATCTCTTACCGAATCCGCACCCAGAATATAAAAACTGTTTCTATTTACAAAATCCATAGCACGTGTTTCAATTCACCTTCACATTGTTTCAAATTTAAAGAATTCAACAAATGCATCTACAGTCATAAAAAGGTGAAAGAATATAGAAAAATGACGCTTGCACAATAACTTTTATATTATAAGAGTCGTTTAAAATAAATATAATTAACGAACTAAAAAGTTTAACATAATATTCATGAAAAAACTCGGAATTCAACAAAATCCAAAAAAACGTGTTTTAAGCTGTCGATTTTTTCCATAAAGAGTTAATTTAAATAATAAAAGCTGGATTCTAACAAAGCTGCAATCAACGGTTACATAACTAACCACAACATCGATTTACCCACAAATTACAGGGTATTTTAGCAGTGAGCAATTTGCACGTGCGTGCAACAATATAAAAATATGCAGGCAAAGAGCAGAAACGTCAATCAAAGCCAGCAATCAAAATGTATCTGAGATACTTATAATAACAATGCAAACGCACACACACACAGGTGCAGCTGTGTGGCCGAGTTAACGTCAACCTGTTGCCGACGCTGACGCTGACGTCGACGTCGACGTTGACGCCGGCAGCAAACGCTGCCTTTTTCAAGCCAACGGCTTTAGCTTTGGCCGCGGCTTTTGGGCGCAGTTGACGAGCTGAGCTGCTGGCCTAAAGACGCGACCGGCAAATCGAGCACAAAAGATGCAACATTAAATTGGCGGCAACAACTGAAACCTAACGGAAACTGAACGTGCAACAAAAGTTCTAAGTGCGTGCCACAAAGCTGCCTAACACAATATTTGATATTGATATCATTTCTGAACCTCGGCGAAATTGTTGGACTGTGCCACAGATAAAGTGCAAAAAACATCAAGAGTGAAACAAGAGAAAGAAAAATATAAAAACAAATATAAAAGAAAAAACTCAGTGAAAGTGAAGATGCCTCATCATCATTATCAGCATCATTGAGACTTGCTGTGATGAATGAGGCGGTTGTGGCTGTTGTTTATGCTGCTGCCACTGGGATTTGGGTCTCATAATTATGGTGGCAGCTGCAACAAGGAAACAATAACAACCACAACTGAATGTTTGCATGCGCAAATATCACAAAAAGTCAAAATTTTTTTACCAACTTTTAAGTCAATAACGAGCAAAAATTAATGTTTATGCGGGGCACTTTTGAGATATTTTGATATTTATTTATTTTAAATGGCATACTTTAAAGAATCCATTAACTTACAACTACATAAAATAAAGCAGGAAATTGTGCCATGAAAAATATCTACAATAGTTGCCCAGCACTGAAAAAGCAAATAAAAACAACTTTGCATTGAAAATAGTTTTTTTGATTTATTTATTATTTTCTAAACGATTCATGAAATAGCTAAAACTACAATAAATAAACTTAAATAAAATAAAATTTTCTAATAACTTAACAGTAACGCAATTACTCAACACTGTTTAGTGTTTTTAGCTTTGATTCTTAATTATTAAAAATTACATTATTTATTAAATTTTAAGTGACTGATAAATTTTCAAAGCTACAAACAACAAATGAAAGAAGGAAGAGATTTACTTAAAATCACGTTTTTGGTTCTAGAACGTTTAAGTGATTAGCTACAATATACTAAAATGCTATTTAACTGAATGAAATTTAAATGTATACACACCCACGTGTAAAGGGTGAAGTGTTGTCTAACGCTTAACAACAAACACTTAACTATAATTACTCTTTTACTAGACTTAAATTTGCCTAAACTTCCAAAAATAAGCAGTAAATAATAGAATTAACTCTTCCAGATTCGTATATATTATACAAAAGGCAATTTAAATAATGACAAATGTGTTGGAAAGTGCTTAAAGTTAAAGGTGTGCCTAAGGCTTGCTGTTGATTGCCTTTCAGAGACATATCATATTAATACGCATTCCCCTAAGTGCATCTCGAGCACCCCTTTTGCCTAGCTGCTCAAGCAAACAACAACAAAACAATCCATTAAAATAATTTTAATACGCATAATATAATTCAAGTTACGTTGCCATATGATCGTATACGTGTTGCCGGCAAAAGCCATTTAATGAGTCGCTGAAATTGCATCCGCTTATGCAAAATAGCAACAATTACCAACACGCATAAACCTCGCGACAATAATCAACCGCAGCTGACGAACGCCGAACCCAAAACCCCAAAAATAAAACTCACCTTGAGCCACACAAAAATAGAAAAGGCCCCAAGCGCAGCCTCCAGTTCCAGTTCCAGTGCCAGTCAACGCCAAAACCAAAACCAATAAACAAAACAAAGGCAATTTTTCTTTGTGTCAGTTTGCCACAATTGCAATTCCCATCTCACTCGCGCCTAATTACCCACAATTTCATTTTGAAAGTAACAAATGAACAAAAAAAAACCAACAACAAACTACAAAAAAGTAACAACTGCCAACTTAATTACCCGCAGCTAGCTGACGCTTATCAACACTGTTCACTTCCCTGTTAACCGGCTGTTACATCGACTGGCTGACATCGAATCACAAAATGAATGATGCTGTTGGCCCTGGCCACGGTGCGACAGCCTTGAACTCCACGCAGGTAAACTATAGATGGACGTATACTTATTATTAACGTTTTTGGGTTTTTGTGCTTGATCTGAAACCAACCAACCTGAGTTCGCTGCTACAAAAGACACAACAAAATTGAATATACAAAACCAGTTTTGTTTCGGATGCTTTTTTTGTACCCTGTTACCAGAAAATTGGGTAAACGAGTTTCATCAAAATAGCTGCAGTATGTAACAGCTGATAGGAGACTTCCTCAAAATACTAAGTCTTATATATCTTCGATCCAGAAACTTTCATTTGACAGAATGCCTTGATCTCATAAACTATATATATATATAAATACCAATTTAAATTATATATATGAATATATATATTTAAATATATATTTACAGATACCATTTTCAGTATATAGATTCTAAAAACAACACCATATTTTAAAATATTTAGCCCATTCCATAGCCTATTCCATGTACCCTAACTTTCATCAGATTCTAAGAATAAAGACTATACTCAAGACCTTATCGAAACCTATTTACAGGGTATCTCTATGTCTAAGCCTCCCAGCTCTCGCACTCTTAATTGTTTCGATTTCTGTTTTGTTTTCGCTGACTTTTTATGCTGCAGAATTACACACGCAGTCGCCTTATACCATGATATTGTACATCGATCATAGTGAGTGAGAAACAAGTTTCATGTAGTTCAGCAAAGCGATTCAGTCGCATCTTAAATTTTAATGTCGTATATTTAATGGTTGACTCGGTTTGAAAGTCAAGTCCATGGCGTAGGTCAACACTAAACTTGTTGACAGAACGGCTATTTTTTATAACGCACATCTAACGTTGGGTGCCGTTGAAAGTATTTCGAGGGTTGTACAGCTTAAGGAAATTTAAGAGCTATCTTGAGATCTTTGGAGTAGCCATTTGCATTCACTTTGCTTACCAAACATTTACTGATAGATCCGAGCTACCCAAATATCGATAGCTGCTGTTTGTTGAGCGTGTTGAAGATCGCAATGGTAAAAGCAGATTAAATACTAAGGTATACCATTTATAAGGAAATAAAGTGCTGTTGACTTTACGCTTAATTTATGGTGGGCACACAATGAATACGAAAATAAGAAGATGAGCAAATAAAGAACAAATAGTCCGCACTCAAGCTTTAACTTATATCATACTGACATCCGCATATCTCTAAATATATATACTATAATTTTGTTTAAATGTTATAGATCTGGCTAAGATTCTTAGGAATAGATGATACGGCTTAGATCGTTCCAAAATGTTTAAGAATAACATATAATAACTATATTTTGCGAATATTATCAATATATAGATAAAAGACAATACTAAATAAATAGACGTTAAAATAGCTAAAAAAAAATCCTGTTTCGGATGATGGATTTATTATATGGCATTAATTTTTTAATGCATAAAAATGTCCCTATATTCTTTTCTGTTATCAAATTCAAAGCATTGTCCATAGTTCGTCTGTAAAAGTAACACTTGGAAATGCTCATTGGCCTAGATTTAAGCATCAAACAGTTGGAATTTGGAAACACAGCTCGTAAAGCTTGTGATATTTGTGTGAAGAATCTGACACAGTCATAAGGCCAGACAAATATTTGGAGACCATGATGAAAAGCACCGACAACGTGCCTTTAGTTGAGGATGGATGCGACACGCCTAACCCCGTACGCCTCACTATCTGGCACAAGGTAAATCGTAGCTCACCTTTTGGTCGCAACCAGCTTATGGAAGTGCCTCCATATCCAGGTACTGTTCTATTTGGTGGGCCTGACCGCGGCCCTGACCATTTGCCTGCTCATACGACTGTCCAATAAGCTGGCAGCCGATGCCCAGCACAGGGCGATGATGCATTTCAAAGAGATCTCCAACCGCATCGGTCACCGATTTGATAATTAGAGTCCAATGTGCCACAACAATTTGCTACTATTAACAATTTGTGCAAATAACGCGCTAACTGATTAAATAATACGGCAAATTGAGCAAAAGATTTTATGTGCAAATTGAACAACTGGCAATTAGCAACAACAGAGGAAAGATAAACCGCATATGCTAAAAAATTAATGACACCAATTTTTTAAAAAGAGGTTGAAAAAGTGTGCCAAAAAATATAAACTATTTTATTATTCTCTCTGAAAAACCCTGCTCGATTCCCATTTCTAAGTAATAAATGAAATAAATGTTGTCAAAAGTTTATAAAAGGTTTGCTGTAAAAAATTAAATTGAATTTAGCCTTTGTTTTGTTTCATTTTCAAGTTGAGGCATTAATATTGTGATCAGACGAATATGAAAACATGTTTGTCTTGACCTTTAACAGTTTAAAGATCACAAATTTCATTGGGATCAGGCGACAATTTCAGCTTATTAAAAATGTACAACAACCTTTAATTACTTTATGCAAAACAACCAGTCCGGATTGTTGAACTTGATGTCATGCCAATCGACTTTTTATCTATGCTTCGAGAAATTATGAAATGTTTTTTACATTTTTATAAAAACTACGACTATCTATGAAAACGAACTATTTTAACTTTATTACATCTAAAAATTCTTTAAATTAAACAATTTTGTTTACAGGATATTCAAAATATAATTATTATCTCTATATATATAACTGTTTGCCCTGACTGACTGACTGAATGATTGGTGATCAACGCACAGCACAAACCGTAAGAGCTAGGAAGCTGAAATTTTCACTGTAGCTACCTTATGTGATGTAGGTGCACGTTAAGACGGGGTTTCGGGAAATTCCACCCGCAAGTGTGGAAAAATCGCGAAAAACGTTTGTAGGTAACTTTTTTGTTTACCATCCGATCGGCCTCAAACTTATTTTCAAAGATCTTTGTTCAAATTCATTTGAGGGGTGTTTCACACTTTGAGGAAAATCCGTTACTCCTTGGTGGAAATGGAGGTCAAAGATTTGGTGGGTGACGTTTCGCGCTCAAATTCATTTCCAGATATCTATAAGAAAAATCATTTGATACGTGTTTCACACTTTTCGCAGAATTCAAACTTCTTCGGGGGGAATGCGATTTAAAGATTTTTTGGACGAAGTTTTAAGTTGTGTCCGATTTGCTTCAAACTTATTTTCAAAGCTCTACATAAGAACTTAATAAATACGTATTTCAGCGATTTGGAAAATTCCAGTCGCAACAGTGGTAAATTGGCGAAAAACGTTTGTATGAAAGTTATTTGTTTACCGTCCGATCAGTTTCAAAATCATTCCAAATTTGTTTGAGAACATTGATTTTATAACATACGTGCCACGGGCAAGGCCTGGTTATACCCGCTAGTGATTAATAAAACAATTTGTACACACAAGTACACATAAGTATTGCTAGTTAAACTTATAACTCTAGCTCTTAAAGCCTAAGAAATTTGCTCAAAAACAAGATTTCGATAGCGATTCTTATCGATTGATTGATAACGGGGCAAGTTATCGCTGAGATCGACGCGATCATACATACGGTCGGACGAAGAGACGGGCAGACAGACGGATAGGCAGACGGACATGGCTAGATCGACTCGGCCATTGATGATGATCAATAAAGTATACACTTTATGAGGTCGGAGATGCTTCCTTCTGCCTCTTATATACATTTGCTGAAAAACATTATACCCCTTTTACCCATTTTCAATGGGTTCAGGGTATTAACAAATTGTGCGCAAATTCTCTATTCTCGAGAAATAAGTTATGAATACCTGTTTATCTAGTGTTGAGTGAGAGGTTCGAGAGATCACAGTTTTTAATAGGAACAGGTGACAGTTTTTTTTTTCATTATAAAATGTATAATTTCCTCAAGGCGTGCAAAACAAGCTAAACTCTTCTTGTCGGAAATATTGCAATAAGCTATGTATATCAAAAACAAGGGTACTTCCAACTTTAAGTAAGCAAAATAGCAAAGAATTATTAAAATACTTGAATCGTGACAATTCTTCTGTAATAAGTATTTGCTACTTAATCCAAATCACGAAACTCGCAGATCAAAAACAATATATAGAGAACTAGTACTAGCGGGTATAACCCGGCCTTGCCCGTGGCACGTATGTTATAAAATCAATGTTCTCAAACAAATTTGAAATGATTTTGAAACTGATCGGACGGTAAACAAACAACTTTCATACAACCGTTTTCCGCCAATTTACCACTGTTGCGGGTGGAATTTTCCAAATGGCTAAAATACATATTTATTAAGTTCTTATGTAGAGCTTTGAAAATAAGTTTGAAGCAAATCGGACACAACTTAAAACTTCGCCCAAAAAATCTTTAAATCGCATTCCCCCCGAAGAAGTTTGAATTCTGCGAAAAGTGTGAAACACGTATCAAATGATTTTTCTTATAGATATCTGGAAATGAATTTGAGCGCGAAACGTCACCCACCAAATCTTTGACTTCCATTTCCACCAAGGAGGAAAGGATTTTCCTAAAAGTGTGAAACACCCCTCAAATGAATTTGAACAAAGATCTTTGAAAATAAGTTTGAGGCCGATCGGATGCTAAACAAAAAAGTTACATACAAACGTTTTTCGCGATTTTTCCACACTTGCGGGTGGAATTTCCCGAAACCCCGTCTTAACGTGCACCTACATCACATAAGGTAGCTACAGTGAAAATTTCAGCTTCCTAGCTCTTACGGTTTGGGCTGTGCGTTGATCACCAATCATTCAGTCAGTCAGTCAGTCAGTCAGTCAGGACAAACAGTTATATATATAGAGATATAGGGAGGCAAACTAACCAACTTGCCAGCTCATGCTCTTATAGAGTCTGAGATCTAATAGAGATAGCTAGATTTTGGACTTGGATTTATCAAACCATTCTACATTTCTTACAGACAACTTCAACAGATGTGCAGATCAGCATGGGTAATGCCAAAGGTGATGCCAAGAAAAAGGGCAGCTGTTGCAGCTGGCTGTTGCTGGCGCTCTTGGTTCCGGCTCTGAGTGCGGCCACTGCGCTGGTCTGGTATTGCGAGGGCACCTGGTACGGATTGGCTGCTCTCTATGGCAGCTTGGTGGTGGTGCTGCTGGTGAAGCCGGGCTGGCGCTGGTTCTATATAGCAGCAGTCACGGGTCCACGGGACACCATGTAAGCCCAAGTGGATGCAGTCGCTCCAGTTCGATACTGATGCCTTCCTTTGCAGCGCTTTGATTGCCTACATTCGCGTTTTGCTGTTTATCAAGCGGCAGGAACGCAAGAATCTCAACGTGGGCGACATCTTTGAGGCGAATGTGGCGCGACAGCCGGATAAGCTGGCCATAGTCAGCGAGTCCCAGAAGTGGACCTTCCGGCAGCTGAACGAGCACGCGAATCGCGTGGCCAACGTGTTCCACAGCCATGGCTACAAGAAGGGCGATGTGGTGGGGCTGCTGCTGGAGAATCGCGCCGAGTTCGTGGCCACCTGGCTGGGCCTGTCCAAGATAGGCATCATCACGCCACTGATCAATACAAATCTGCGCGGCGCCTCGCTGCAGCACAGCGTCAAGGTGGGCAACTGCACGGCTCTGATCTATGGCATCAGCTACAGATCGGCGGTGATGGACATAGCCAAGGATCTACCCGCCCATGTGGCGCTCTATCAGTTCAATGATGCGGCCAATTCCACGGAAACAACGGACGGTCTTACACAGGGTCTGGCACAACAGCTCAACGCACTGCTCGAGTCGGCGCCCAAGGACAAGGTAGCCGCTGGCGCTAGCCGTGCCGATCATCAGGATAAGCTTTTATATATCTACACATCGGGCACAACAGGATTGCCCAAGGCAGCTGTCATCACGCACGCACGGTAAGTTCGAATAGTTCCCCGAGCAAAACATAGCTCTTTAGATTTGCAAGCACTTGTCTTCAATTCGAAGTTATAACCGATTGGGAATTATACCAGCTTCCATTATATTAGTTAAAAGCTATGGCCTTTGGCTAAGACAATGCTACATTAATCCGAGCCTTTGCTTACCTAAATATTTGTCCGTCCTTTCAGCTACTTCTTCATAGCCGCTGGCATACACTATACATTGGGTTTTCGGGACAATGACGTGTTCTACACACCGCTGCCGCTTTACCACACGGCTGGCGGCATCATGAGCATGGGCCAGGCGCTGCTCTTTGGCTCCACGGTGGTCATACGCAAGAAGTTCAGTGCGTCGGGCTATTTCGCGGACTGCGCCCGCTTCAATTGCACGGTAAGCATACAAATTGACCCACTCCCTTTGCTGGTTTTATGCCCACAATCCACTTCCAGATTGCCCAGTATATTGGCGAGATGGCGCGCTATATACTGGCCACGCCGGCGGCACCGCATGATCGCCAGCATCAGGTGCGCATGGTCTTTGGCAACGGGCTGCGTCCGCAGATTTGGACACAGTTCGTGGAGCGCTTTAACATAGCCAAAGTGGGCGAATTCTACGGCGCCACGGAGGGCAATGCGAACATCATGAACAATGACAGCACTGTGGGCGCCATTGGCTTTGTCTCGCGCATATTGCCCCAGGTGTATCCCATTTCCATAATACGCGCCGATCCCCACACCGGTGAGCCCATACGCAACGAGAAGGGTCTCTGCGAGCTGTGTGCACCGCACGAGCCGGGCGTTTTCATAGGCAAAATTGTGAAGGGCAATCCGTGCCGCGAATTTCTGGGCTATGTGGACACCAAAGCGTCGTCCAAGAAGGTTGTACACGACGTCTTCTGCAAGGGCGACAAGGCATTCATATCGGGTGATTTGCTGGTTGCCGATGAGCGCGGCTATTTGTTCTTCAAGGATCGCACGGGCGACACGTTCCGCTGGAAGGGCGAGAACGTCTCCACCAGCGAAGTGGAGGCACAGCTGAGCAACCTGGTCAGCTACAAGGACACCATTGTGTATGGTGTGTGCATACCCCAGACAGAGGGACGCGCCGGCATGGCAGCCATCTACGATCCCACGCGGGAGGTAAATGTCTCCAAGCTGGGTGCAGATCTCGCCACAGCATTGCCCAACTATGCGCGTCCGATATTCCTGCGCTTCTTGCGTCGCATCGATCTGACCGGCACGTTCAAGCTGCGCAAGGTGGAGCTGCAGCAGCAGGGCTTCAATCCGGCCGCCATCGAGGATGAGCTCTACTATGCACAGCCCAACGGCAGCTATGCGCCACTGACGCAGTCCATCTACGAACAAATTCAGCGCAACGAACTGCGCTTTTGAGGAGCGGTCAAATTAGTATTAACTTTAAGAACCATATAAGACTAACGTGGACGGCTATCTTTGGAGTGCCGAAGACTTGATACCCTTGCAGACAATCATGTGAATAATGTATATCTGATCTTAGCCAATACATTTCCGATTTTAAATATTTTACAGCATATCGCAATTATAATGTTTGGTGAAGATATCTGGAAAAACAAATAAGTTGTTTATCTAAGAACTCAATTTTAATTCCAATCAATCATATTGATGGAAACTATAGGATTTAGTGTTCCAATTTTAACTGTATCTGGCTATATATGGTTCAATGGGGACAAAAGACAGACGGACTTGTATACATTAATACAGATGTTGATGCAGACCAAGATATATATATGTATATATATAAATCCTTTACACATGCTTTACAAATGTATAATGCGCTCTGCAAGGGTATAAGAAGTGTCAACAACTTTGCCAACATTGAAAAAGGATTTTCTCGTACAAAGAAAACACTTAACCAGCACATATTTAAGTTCTAGTTTAGCACTAGTTTTAGTTAATAGATTCGTGTATTGTGCTAGCGTATGAAATAAAAATCTTAAAGGCGACAAGTGGAACAATTTCTAAGTTTAAATACTTTCAGCAATTTTAGCACTCAGTCCTTTGGGGGCACATCCTTTATGAGGTCGGCACGTTTCTGTTGATCCATGCGCTGCTCGACCTGGTCAAGGCGCTCGTTCATCGCATCCAATGAGCTGAGCAGGCCCGCTTGTATCTCGCCATATCGCTTCATGGCCAATATAAGACTCTCCTCGATCAGTTCACTTTGCTGTGCGTATTCGCCATTGTTATCGGTGATCTGCTTGAGCTTGTCCAGGCACTCGTTGGGTATGCTGCGAAAGTATTCCGCACCCAGCGCCGGCTCCAGCTGCTTGATGCGCTCCAGCTGTTCACTCTGTGCGTATAGCTCGGGCGCAACTGCATTTATATATACCTCCTTGGTGCGCACCTGTTGGTGTTCCTCCAAGAAATTGGGATCCAGATACTTCTCCAGCTCCGCTGCACGTCCCACGCACTGCTGCAGCTGTGTGCGGCCCGTGGTAGCTTCACTTAGCAAGGCGTTGGCAGAGCAGAGCGTGTCCACAATATTCGCGGTCTTTGCCGTGCTGCTGCCGTCGGCGTCTCCAGCATATGATTCCGGCAGTGGACCGAGCACACGATTCAGCGAATCTATTCTTTTCTCCAATATGTCAAGGGCTTCCATTCTGATTTGCAAATTTCTCAAAGAAAGCGGAATGATGTCAGTGCAATTAGCAAAACAAAAACACACAAAAATACCAAAAACGCGTTGCACTTTAGGTATAGCATTGTACAGCACTGAGCGCCTGTAAGCAAAAATGCACATATCGATATTTTGATTATCGATAAGCTTTCAGCGCCAATTACCTTTTTTTAAATAAATTTACATATTTATTTGCAACCAGGATTCACAATTTAAAATTCTCCAATGACAAACGCTCCGCATCCTTGTTTATCTGCGCCAGGCTATCCTCAGAAATGATGCGCACCACATCCGCATCCAAATCGTCGCCAGCATTGTCATCCAACACACACAAAAGTCCATCGTTATCCATATAGGGAAAAAAGAATTCGGGTTTGTCCCAGCCAGCACGCTCGCCGATGCCACAGTGCGACTCCTGAGCCATATGCTCGGCCAGCAGCTCGAACTCATCAAATTGCAAATCACAGCACATGCAGCGCAGCAGGCAGAGCTGCCGTCGCACATAATTTACAACCTTAATTTTCTGGTAGAAATTCAAGGTGCTAGTAACGGCGTCAAAGTCCAGACGATGCTCCTCAAGCATATGCTGCTTCAATGTGGAAAACTGAGTCTCCTCCTGGGCACAGTACAGACACTTAATGACATGGGGCTCGCCATCACCAGCCCAATCGGACCAGTCTGAATCGCAATCTCCATCCGAGTCCTGCCGCGCAAAATGCTTATCAAAGTCAACGCTGGCATCCTCCGCTCCTTGGGATTTACGTTTTTGACGTGGCTGCCTGCGCGACGCAGGCGCTGGAGTTGTACGATTATAGTTGATTAAAAAGAATTTGTCGTACTCGCGACGATTGGGATTGATGCGTTTATGTCCCTTCTTGCGCATATGCTCCTTAAGCGTGGGTCGATCCTGGTGATGTAAAAAAGTGTTAAAAAATATAAATTACACTATATATGTATAAACCTACCTTAAATATCTTTTCGCAGTACAGACACATCAATTTGTTTAGGTTCTCCTCGAGCTGATCGAGCAACTCATCCACGTAAACTAGCTTCTCCGGCTTGCCCACAAGCAGAAAATGCCTGTCAAACAGATGATCCAAGTAGTCGGCGCGGAGACCTTTAATGACAGTGCGACAGAAGAGGCACTCCTTGCTAAAGCTGCGATCCGTTAGCTCGAACTGATGCCGTTCCAATGCAGCAGTCAGGCGCTGTTCCTGCAGCGACTTGCGCAGCTCAAAGTCCTGCGGCAAAATATCACAGAGCAGGTAATATTTCTCGTTCTTGGAGTAGGTACCGTCAGGCAGCTGATCCAGAAACATTGTTGTACAGTATTGTTCGAACTCATGAGCTAGCCAACGACAAATGAATTAAAATCATATTTATACGTGTAAGCAAGCGTATTTACATTGGAACTCCTTCTCCCAGTATTGCAAATAATCCTCCAGCAGTGCTATGTCTTCCACATCTGCAATGACCAAACGATGTTCAAGGTACAAGTGCGCCAGGCAATCGTCCCTGTCAGCGGGGAATATAAACACTTTCGCGCATTTAAAGCATTTAATGGCAGTGTTATGCGTGGGTTTCACTCTTTGGCCATCCCTTCTACCAACTGTGGGCACAGGTTCGCCAACAATTCCACTTCCTCCCGCCTGCTCCATTTGTTGACAAAAACAAAACTAGAGATGTGAATCTGCTAAGCGAGAACTGTTGCTTATGCGACTGTCAACTCGATATTTACTATCGATACGATCATTTTGAGTTGAGCACAGGATAGTACGCTAATCATGCAACGATATATGCTGCTATTGAAATGAACTTAAAAGAACTCAATAGAGTGTAAGTACATGACTAATTTCTGAACAAAGAATATTTTATTTACTCTTATATAGCAATACATTTCTTAAAAGGATTAAAATTTGATCGTACTTGTACTCCATCAGTATCGATTTGCACATAGCTTTAGCGCTATCGTTAAGTTATCGGTCTTTAAATATGAACTAGTTCCGCACTGAAATACTCAACTCTTGCAACACGTGTGTTACTCGGCCATTTTCCTTAACCTGGCACCGCGTGCAAACGTCTTTGAGCATCGCGTGCATAGTGTGTTAAATAAAATTAATTAAAATGACTGACGTTGGTAAGTGTCCATAAAAATAACATAAACAAAGTACTCCCAATGGAATGCGCAATACATCGTTACAGATTCGCGTAAGAAAAAAAAGAAAATCAAGGAGGAGCCACTCGATGGCGAAGATATTGGCACTCTGCAGAAGCAGAATCAATTTCAAATAAAGCCATCCTCGAAAATAGCCGAGCTGGACACATCCCAATGGCCGCTGCTGCTTAAAAACTTTGATAAGCTCAACATACGGTCCAATCACTATACGCCGCTGGCACATGGCTCCTCGCCGCTTAATCGCGATATCAAAGAGTACATTAAAACTGGTTTCATAAATCTCGATAAACCCTCGAATCCCAGCTCGCATGAGGTGGTCGCATGGATCAAAAAGATATTGAAAGTTGAAAAAACCGGCCACTCCGGCACATTAGATCCGAAGGTTACGGGTAAGCTGAAACCATGTGTTAATATGTGTGTGTGTTGTGTGCGCGCGCTAGAGATGAGCCATATTGTAATATTGTGACAGTTAAGACGTAAAGTATGACTATTTTTTAATAAATGCATTAAATTTAAAAAGTGCGCCGGTCCACAATGCGATATTTTCCAGTCCCAGCGATGTTCATCTCTATCGTGCGCTTATTTTTCAACCTAACCTCAAATTGTTAACTAACGCACGTGCGTACGCACATTTTCCAACACAGGCTGCTTAATTGTCTGCATTGACCGCGCCACACGTCTCGTCAAGTCGCAACAAAGTGCCGGCAAAGAGTATGTGGCTATTTTTAAACTACATGGTCCCGTTGAGTCGGTGGCCAAAGTGCGTCAGGGATTGGAAAAATTGCGTGGTGCACTCTTCCAGCGCCCGCCCCTCATCTCGGCTGTGAAACGTCAGCTACGTGTGCGCACAGTCTACGACAGCAAATTGCTGGACTACGATGAGACGCGCAATATGGGTAAGTCACCAAATTCATAATACACCCTCTCAGCTGGAGCTTGTGCGTCGCTGCCCGGCTTAAGGCAGAGACGTGCAGAGCTACCGAATCTAAATCGAAATACAGCAAAATTATAGTATTTGCCCTGGCAAATGCACAGTTATATTGGTAACACATTCTCGTTTTTGTCTCTCGATATTCACGTGCTTAGGTGTTTTTTGGGTTAGCTGTGAGGCCGGTTCCTATATACGTACTATGTGCGTCCATCTGGGTCTAGTACTCGGCGTCGGTGGCCAAATGTTGGAACTGCGTCGTGTGCGCTCCGGCATACAGTCGGAACGCGATGGCATGGTCACCATGCACGACGTTCTCGATGCCATGTGGCTGTATGAGAATCATAAAGACGAGTCCATGCTGCGACGCGTCGTCAAGCCCTTGGAGGGCCTTCTCATCAATCACAAGCGCATCATCATGAAGGACAGCTCGGTAAGTTGACTACATACCAGATTTTCAAATACTACCCCATGATATTAAGCCGGCAGACGCATGTATTTTAACCAGCTGCGTCTGTGACTATGACTGGGAACAGTAACGCTGCTGATGTGTGTATGTTGGAGTTGCGCCTAGCTTGCGTATCCGACAAAGTTATTTTCAGACCACAAATCCCAACTTAAAAAATATATACTTACGTTTATACATCACAAATAATAACTAATTCAATTTGATTTAGGTCAATGCCGTATGCTATGGTGCCAAAATCATGTTGCCTGGCGTTTTGCGCTATGAGGATGGCATCGAAATGGAACAGGAGATTGTCATATGCACCACAAAGGGTGAGGCCATTTGCTTGGCCATCGCCATGATGACTACGGCAACTATGTCCTCGTGCGATCATGGTGTTGTGGCCAAGATCAAGCGTGTGATTATGGAACGTGACACATATCCGCGCAAGTGGGGATTGGGTCCAAAAGCATCAGCCAAGAAGGCGCTTATTGCTGCCGGTAAACTGGACAAGTTTGGCAGGCCCAACGAGAATACGCCCAAGGAATGGCTAACGGGCTTTGTGGACTACAACGCCAAAAAGCCAGCGGCGGCAGTGGCGCCACAAGCTGCGTCTCCCTCAAATGGCTCAAATGAACACAGCAAGGTTTGGAATAACATATATATTTTTAATATAAAATTTGCCTATAACAATACCTTGTTAATTGCAGCGCAAACACAGCACCTCCAGTGTGGATGAAACGGCAGTTGATGTCACACCCGCCACAACAGAGAAGAAGAAAAAGAAGAAGAAGCACAAGGGTGAGGAGGAGGCGCCAGCTGTAGACGAATCAGCTGCTGATGTACCTGTAGAGAAAGAGAAGAAGAAAAAGAAGAAGAAGGACAAAGATAGAGATAGAGAAGAGGCTCAGGAATAACATATTTTCTATAAAACTAGGCATTAGGCTCTATGTCCTCCACTATTTTGAGAGCATTTTCTTAGTTGTTAAGTTTAAAATTTTAGACGGCATCTTGTATATGTGAGCTGTAAAAATGCAAGTTTTCAATGCATTTATACGTGACATTCGCAATGCAATAAATTGTATAATTTTATTGTAAATTTGTAAGCCTGTTTCATTAGGTTGTATTTAACTTGTAGGTCTTTTAAAAGCGACATCCTCAACTCTACATTTTTACGGTGAGTTTTTAGTACTGATTTTAATTTTATAATGTACAATTTTCAAATGTTGAGTTATTTTCTGATGAGCGAAAACTTTCGCCCCTAGCTGAAAACTAAGTGAAACTTCTCATGTTGAATGCGGGATTGGTCTTACTGAATTTGATAACAAAATAGATTTGAAAATTGTCTTTATAGAGTGAAATTTTAATTTTCTTACCACTGATAGCATATTACTAACGTAGCTTTTATACCTTACAGCTCGCACAAGTTGCCTAATGGCCGTGAATCAGGCAGAAAAAACTATGGCAAACTATAAGGTAAGTTTATCTATGAAAATTTATATATTTTTAATGTTAGTCTAAATTGTGATGAGCTTAAAGCTTTCGCCCCTATCTGAAAACTAAGAGAAACTTCTCATGTTGAATACGGGATTGGTCTTACTGATATTGATACAAATCTTAAAGCATTGTTTTAAATTTAAAAAAATATATTTTATAATTTGAGTTTTTTACTTGTTTTACAGTTTTGCCAGAACAGTTTAGACAGTCCCTGAGCCAGCCAGCTGAGCATCTTGGCAGCCATAATGACGGTTAGTATCCTTGTAAATGCATCACTAAAATCTACTACTCTCTGATGAGCAATAAACTTTCGCCCCTAGCTGAAAACTAAGAGAAACTTCTCATGTTGAATGCGAGATTGGTCTTACTGAAATAAGATTTTCACAGTTGTTGATAAAATTCATATCTTGGCATCTTACTCATCAATTTTTTTTTGATTTCAGTTTCAATGGGGTTTTGTTTTTGGCGAGGACGTCCATTTTCTATATCATATATAAAAGGTAAGTGCTCACCAATTCACCAATTTAGTCTTGTGTTTTATATGATGAGCATTAAGCTTTCGCCCCTATCTGAAAATTAAGAGAAACTTCTCATGTTGAATGCGAGATTGGTCTTACTGATACCAAACATAGCTATTCTTGAACTGATTAACTTGTATATATGTATATAACTAACAATGTATTTTGTTTTCTAGATATGCCTTTCGATGTATTATTTGAAAATGAACTCGTTCTTTACGGTAAGCATTATATAATTAAGTTCGAAATTAAGCTTCCGTTTCTAGATGATGAGCATTAAGCTTTCGCCCCTATCTGAAAATTAAGTGAAACTTCTCATGTTGAATGCGAGGATTGGTCTTACTGAAAATTGATTTACAAAAAATTAATATAGTTTAATTTTAAAACTTATACTAAAGGATTTTCTATTTTTCTTACAGTTTCCTACCTAAGGACATTACTTTGAATATGCAGTTTAAAAAAGGTAAGCAATCATTATATTCGTAAAGCACTAAATTATTTAAACTGATGAGAAAGGAAAGCTGAACTGTGGCATGATTCACTAAATCCGCAACAACACAATCCTCAAAAATAGGTCCTACTGAAACGAAATCCTAGCATGTTCTTATAAAAAAATTAAAACAGGATAATTAAAAAGTATTTTGTTTATTTACAGCCTTTTCCGGGTCTTGTGCAGACGAAAAATCATGGATTGCAATTAAGAGGTGGGTACTATTTAAAGACACAAGCATTACAATTTTGACAACCGTACGTTTTCCAACATGATGAGAAAGGAAAGCTGAACTGTGGCATGATTCACTAAATCCGCAACAACACAATCCTCAAAAATAGGTCCTACTGAAACGAAATTCTGGCATATATTTATACAAATTTGTTTAACTCAAAATAAATAGACTATTTTTTGTTATTTACAGCCTTTTCCGGAT
Organism: Drosophila borealis; assembly: GCA_035045885.1. Lineage (NCBI taxonomy): Eukaryota > Metazoa > Arthropoda > Insecta > Diptera > Drosophilidae > Drosophila > Drosophila borealis. The sequence goes on along the minus strand of JAWNOR010000206.1, from coordinate 2,501,421 downwards.
CTTACGCAGAAAAAAAACATGATTGCAATAAAAAGGTGGGTACCATTTAAAATACAAGCTTAACAGTTTTTGACATTTTCTAACATGATGAGAAAGGAAAGCTGAATTGTGGTATGATTCACTAAATCCGCAACAACACAATCCTCAAAAATAGGTCCTACTGAAATTAAAGTCAATAAATCTATTAAACTTTTCTCCATTCAAAATAAACGCAAATTTAACTGTAATTTTTTATTTAATTTTTTGCATTTGCAGGTACAGTACAGTCCTATTGATGCGTGCTACTATTTTCCTATATATATTTTTGTTCCTTACTGTACAAATATATTAGCAAACAAATAATAAAGCAAATTATAATTAACATGTGTTCATTTTCATTGTGGGACACACACGTTCGCCTAACCTCAAAATGCAGGGTTGTGCAGCGGCATAATTTTTAATGCAGCTGTACTTTTGGAGGGAAATCAAAAACAGGGTTGTCAGAAAGCGCTCATTAAACGATATTGTGATGAATTTTGCGAACGTGGCACCACCAAGGCTATTATTATTTAAGCTTTGTTAAGCTGGGTTTTTATTAGCGTCCTTCTAAGCACGTGCTTCATCCAATTGTGCTAAGCTTGAAGCAGGCGAATTTAAAAATAAAATTTTCTTTTGAAAAGAGCTCAGTGAACTTGCACACTGAACTATTTTTGTTTCTAGGTTTATTGATGACACTTTTAGGAATATGTCAAAGCATTATTTGCTTTAATACAGCAAACAGCTTTGCCGCTCATTTTCGTAGCTTTGAATATCACTAGGCTCCAGTTTTTTTCCCGCTCTACAACCCTGTGTTCCATTCCACGCTGCTGCCTTGCCGCGCTGTTATCGGTCTCCATATTGAAATTCATCAAGCAATCGCCGATATATGTGTGTGTCAATTTTGTGTATGTACTCGTTCGCTTTTTACGACGTCAGCAGCGAGAGCCACAAGTAATTGCGCGTTTAAGTGAAAGAAAAGTTAAAATATTATTATATTCCTGTGGAATTAGATATAAGATAGGACGGCAGTGCACTGTGTGTGCGTAATTTTGTGAAGGTAAGTGTTTTTATTTCCATTTAGTTTATTACGTGGCAGGACATTTTGAGGTACTAAAAATAAATTTTTCATTCGGCTTTTCGCCTTGTTAGGGGCGGGCGAAGTCGGTGCTTTACATTCTGACGCATGCGATCAGCGGTAGCGTGTGCATGTATCTGTTGACGCGACGCCATGTTGGTTTTATTTTGAGGTTATCGATTTTTTTAATGCGTGTTAATTGCGAAGTGCTTAGCTTTGTTGTCGTTTGGAAGGTGCATGGAATGATGAGGCAATTAAGTAAGGCACAGCTGCATTTGTGAATTCTTCAATTCTTACATAAGTTTTTGGTTAATAGAAAATTAATTTCGTAAGTACTGTTAACTAAATTTAAAGATCGCAATTTGCACTCTTGACTTGGTTGTGTAGAGTTTTTTTTGACAGGTAAACATAATCCTAACAGCAATCTATTTTCAGCCATAATCGCACTGTTATAGATTACTCAGAACTTGATAGTCCCTTGGCTATATGTCCCTTTCACTTCGAAAAATAAATCGGTTATCGGCACCCACGTGCGCACGCCCACATATCTACATACATTGCAGAAGTAATCTTAAAGCATACGTACATACATATATGACATAAGCATGACAACTACTGTTGTGCCATTGCCATTGCATTTCGTTGGAACGCCTGAGAATGGACTTACACACTCACACGTCGCCTACATACACACACAGACAGGCCAGTCGTCGTAGGGCCCACACAGAGCTGTTTGTGATCGCAAATTATTCGCACGCGTTCTTCTTGAATATCAAACAAAGTTTAAACAATATCAAGTGCATTTTAAAACAATTATTGCGCACATGCGCAATGCCCACAAACATTTATAATTGGAATTGTTGGCATAAGTTAAAAGTCGATGTGCAGTGCGAATAAACACAGCGTGTAAAATGTTTTAGTTGCCTCTGCTGCTGCTGCTGCTGCTCTCGGCGTCGTGTCTGTGTGTTGGGGGCGACCAGCGATTGTGCGTGTGTGTGGTTTATTCGAAGGCGCTTAAATAACAACAAGAACAAATTGTGGGCCCTTCTTTTTTGGCATCTACCGTTTCTTGTGCCGTTTACAAGTGCGCAATTTTTATTAATGCATGTACGTATGTTTTATGTTTTAACAGCGTCAAACATTTCCATAGAAGTTGCTTTTAGATTTCGATAACTGTTCGATAACAATGTGCTTATTTGTTAAGTCCTGTGAAAGAGAGTTGGTGTATGTATATGTAATTATAATTGGTTTTATTAAATTATTAGTGTATGTGTATTTGTGTATGCATGTCGATTGCTTAATTGTTTTTTCGTTTAGTTCAATTTTCATCCGTCAGGTGCTTGGGTCTGCTTTATGTGTGTATCTATCTATTAGCATGCCAGTGCTGCCTATTTCGCTTGGAACTCTAGCTGGGCAGCACTTTTAGGAAATTTTTGACTTTTTCATATTTTTAAATAGAAATAAAGTGCATGACGAGTTTTCTTTATAACATAGACAGTCAGCAATTTTTCGTGAGTCGGATTTTTTTTTGTTGTTCACAGAACTTTTTAGATAAATATTTATATTGACCTTTGCAATAATAGTGTGACCGTTTGTGTTACGTAATAAAATTTACATCTATTTTTTGTTTGATTAAATAAGGGTTTTGAACTAAAACTGATATTATGACTTTTAATGGCATAAAATATGTAGAGGGCTCCCCTGTGTCTGTTTTGATTGCTCGAAAGTAAATGTTCCCGCGCTCTCGCTAATCGATAACAAGAAATTGAATCTTAATCGCTTATTGTATTATTATATATGTAATTTTGTAACAGCTTTTTTTCAATGTATATATGTATTTGTTTTTCTAGAATGACACAAGAGCTGCCGCCAATCGTACTAAAGGGCAAGGAGTTGAGAAAATTTCTTTACCTGAAACGCAAATATCCCGTTTCACAGGAGTTTTTGCACCGAAACTGGGCCAATGCAAAGCGCTTTATCATCTATGCGCTTAACCCGCGCTGTATCCTGCGCATATATGCCTGGCGTAAGCGAAATAACCGGGTGCTGCTTCTACGCCGTGCGCGTCTCCTGCTCTTCGATCCGCGTCTAAAACGCATGATAAAGCGACGCAAGGCCAATGTCAAGCAATGGTCGTCCAGTATTGTGCGCTACTACAAAAAAATGGGTCAAATAACGGAGTACGAGGAGACGGAAATGTACGGCGAAGACTTGTCCAAGCTGATGAAGCAGCAGTTGGAGCTTTTGAAGAGCGGCAAGCGCGGTATCTCACTGATCGAAGATGCCAACAAAAACGTGGAGCTGCGCTTAGACAGGCCAGAAAGTCCTGCAGGGCAAGAGGAGCAGACAGAGAAGGAGGTAGTAAGGAAAGGAGTAGAAAAGGAGCACGTTGAAGCAAAGAAGGTGGAAGAGATGCAGGCAGAAGAGGAGGCAGCCACAGCAGTTGATGAAGAGCCTGTTGCAAAAGTTCCTGTCGCCGAGCAGACAAGAAGCAAAGACTTGCCGGCAATAGCTGTGGTGCAGCCAAGCAGCATAGCTGACAAAGTGGCTGAAAAGCCATCGGAAAAAACAGGTGGCAGCAAATTTTTGGACATGCTTATGAACAAAGTGCGCGTCAAGAACTTTGCCAAGGAGTCAAATTTCCCCAAGCCAGCAGATGAGTTGGATGATGGCCGCTTGAATAAACCCACAACTGGGGTAAACAACGACTTTAATTTTAATGATGACATTAGCGAGGATTTCGTGGGCTTCGATGAGAGCGCACATCAGCCGGGCATGCTGCTGACGCCGCTGGTGCCGCAGAACTGCAAAACCATCGATGGCAATGGAGCTTTTGTCAGTGATGCACTGGAAGCATATATGAAGAAGAATAATCTGCGTGACACAAATCCCGAGGATCGCGAGCTGCTGCTCGAGCCCATGTATCAGGATGGACGTGTCACGGCGCACAGTATGCCGCCGTATATGGATATGCCGGCGGTGCCGGACAGCCTGCAACGTTTGCGCACCGTTGCCGATCGCCGGCACTATCTGCAGCGCTCCAAGAATCAAAAGATGGCCATTATCAACAACGAGGCGAACATCTACCGTGAGCTGCAGCGCAAGCAACGACAGCGCAAGGTGAAAATCGCTGCGATGCAGCAGCTGCAATCGTTCAGCACCCAAATGCCTTTCACACGTCAAGGCTGGCAGGCGGCTAGCTATGTGGCCACAGAGACTGACAAGTATTACTATCAGGTCATACGCATCGATGGCGAAATGGTGCGTCTGCCGGGTAGCCAGGGCAACAATGTGCGCCGCGAGAAGCAGCCGCATCGGAGTATGCTTACGGAAAAGGAGCTGGCCACGCTCCAGTGTCGTAACCAATGCGTTGATGCTACTCTGCGCAAGGAACTGAAGGTGCTGCCCACGCGCCAGTGCCAGATCAAGAGCAAGTTGCAGAAACTCAATCAGTATCCATTGCCAGCGATATTTCGACCATGTCCGCTGTCACAGAAACCGTATCAGAAGCCGCTGGACGATGATACGGCCGCCCTGTTGCTAGCTGGCGGCAGCATGGCCGTTGTCAGCATGCCCACGGTGCAGCTGGATGTGAAGCCGCAGTTGGGCCGGCCATTGGATGAGATTGCCAAGCGCTATCTGCAGTATATACTGCCGCATCATGACATCACCCGCGAGTGGGCCGAGTTCAGTGTGTCCACGCTGCAGGAATCGCCCAATAGCATGCGCGAGGCCGAGGCACAGGCCGCCGCCGCACAGGCCACAAATGCCGGACGGCGCAAAAGCTTCACCTTTGTGATACCCTATCTAAACGATCGTAATCATATCCTGGTGCGACGCGTTGTCGATCGCTCCGAGCAGCTGGACGACAGCTTTAGCTCTGCACAGCCCCCGGAGAAGCTACGTGAATTTGAGTTTCGCAAACAGCTGCCAGAGGTCCCAGACCCAATTGCTGCAGCCTGCGCCGATATGATCAATGACATGATCAACACGGTGGCCATCAGCTGCAGCGAGAACTCTTTCATCAGCATTGATCCAGATGCAGCTCGTGGCGCCACGCCCGACATTAGCCCCATCAAAGAAGAGCCCGCCGTCGAAGGTCTGCCAAAGACGGGCTCCAAGCTGGCAGCCAATAAGCCACAGCCACAGCGTCGTCCCAACAAACAGATGCGTTTGGCCAAGGAGCTGCGGCGTCTTAATGCCACCATCATCGATGCGGCTGCCATTGCCAAGGATGGTAAGTTCTAGAAATTGAATGAACATATATTCTTAATTACTTCTTAACTTAATGGGAAGCATTTAATTGTCTGTATTGAGTTGCAACACAATCGATTGTGTTATCGATAAAATCGATTGTTCTGCCTGATTAAGTGAAGTTAATAAGTGAATATAATGAATCTTATATTCGTTTATTTATTCAATTATTTATTATGACACACCTTAATTTTTTGTCTTGATTAGATAAGTTCTTTAATGTTTATATAACTGAGACCCTATATTTATCTTTCATAGTTATTTTTGACTATATATCAATAGCTCTTAGTTCCACAATACGTACGTACCTAAAATATTCTTAAGTTGAATACTCCAAAAAATCCCAGCAAAATTAAAAAAATATTTGTGAGCGTATCCGAATATCTTGCTAAAGCTAATATATGGTTCTTAATTTAGTAATTAATCGATACCTTTTTTTTTTTTAATTTCCTATACTTATTTCTTAATTTTTGTTTGTTTGCATAAAATAATTCCTGGAGTATGTCAGTTTGGCTACTGCAATTAATATCGATTATTATAATCGATAACTACTATATCGATATCTCTCTATCAAAAGCAGCATATTTAACCGTAAAACAAATGATGGTTAATTTCAAAGCTACATAGATGCTTATTATGGCATTGATTATGGAGTATATTAATTATTAAGATGGTTTATATTATAAAGTATGTAAATCTTATTACAGCAAATAAACCATGCATTAAGGATCACTGCCAGCTGGGCTGCCTGTGCGAGAGTTTGGCCGGCGAGCTGCCCGCGCGCGAGCATTGTGGGCGTGCGGATTGCGTGCTGGCGTGCCGCTGCACGGGCGCCGAATTGACGCGCATCATGCGCGTGGAAACGGACGTGAGTAGAGGAACAATCCATAGATTCAATCAATCCACATTCATACGCTTCTCTTCGACAGGGTCGTGGGCTTTCCAACGAGGATGCATTTAATTTGCGACGCAAGGCGACGGCGCGTCTGGCCAAAATGGAAAAGGATTTCACCTCAACGCTTGTGCTGACAGACAACGAGACTCTGCTGATTAACGAGACGCAGTGTGACAAGAAGCGGCGCTGCACCAAGGCGCCCAAGCGCTACGAGGACTTTGACGACTCCATTGAGGATGACGAGGAGATGGTGCGTCCCAGCAAAGCCACAAAGCGTGAGGTTAGCCTGAAACGCGCACGCGGCAGCACCGAAAGCATCAACCTGTCGCTCAACGAACCCTGCAGCGTCAAGGACACGGACTTTGAGCAGCTCAAGCATTGCCAGGTGTCGCTGCGTCGTCTGCCGGACGTGGCCAATTTGGCCACCTTCTGCATGACCCATCAGCTGTACAAATGCTTCTGCGGTGGCTTGGCGACCGAGGGCAAGCCAATTGTGATTGATAAAGAGCAAGCGGAGCTGCCCATACCGCACTATGTGCCCGAACTGGCTACGCGCGCTCACTACAGTTTCGAGCGTCCACCTGAGGAGCCGCAGTCCAGCAAAAAACGGCGCAAGGAGAAACCACAACCACAACCGCAGCAACAGCAGCAGCAGCTAAAGCTGCCGCAGCTACAGAAGCAGCTTCAGTTGCAGAAGCAGCCGCCGCAGGTGATCAAGATCATACCTCCTAAACCGGCGGCACCGAGTGCCTTGCCAGTGCAACCGCCACCACCACCCGCACCAAAGGCCAGCGCGGCGGTGGCGCCAACCCAACGTCCCGCCGAGCTGGACATTATCTTTAGCTACTATCGCTCACGTCCCAGTCTGTGCCGACGTGCTGTATCCGTTCCCCGCAATTGTTATTTGCGTCTGAATAGACGTCGGGCGAAGCGCATGCGTTCGGAGGTGGCACGCGCCGAGACGTTGCAAACACAGGAGCTGCTCGAGAAACGCGTCACTAGCGCCGTGCGCTACTATCGCTCCGAGCTGGATCAGCAGCGGCGACTGGAGTTGCAGATATTGGCGCCAGAGATGACCGTGATCGAGGTGGGCGATGATTCCGATGAGAGCGAAACGAATCGAGCGGCAACCATTGATGTGGCACGCAAGCGCAGCGCCAATGAGTCTGGAGCTAGCCAGGAGGAGCAACCCAAGCGCAAAAAGCAGTTGACAGCAGAGCAGCATCAGTCGCTGATACAGCCCGCACCCAAACTGGATATACAAATGCCAAAAATTTCTGCCTGCTATTCGCTGAACAGCAATGCGGCCATAGACGCCGCCATGGGCAGTAACGAGTCGTCCGCTGTTGCCGTCAACGAGGATAGTCCCAGCGTGGATTCGGTCTCCTTCCGTACCTCCTATAATGATGTCATCAAGAAGATGAACACGCATGTGAGCAAAAAAATGCAGGACATCGATCTGGCGCTGCAGCGTGAAAGTAAAATAATTCCGGCTCCGAACGAGGAGATATTGTGCATTATCAAGTGGACCAACTTTCTGGCCGCCTTCGAGTCCAACTATGTCTTCATCTGGGATGTGCAAATGAAGAACTACAGTTTCCTGGCCGCGACCATTACGAACATGATGCCAGCCGTTTGTGGGGCCATTGCCGTGGTCAACACACATTTTGCGCCCGATCGCAATGCCTTGCCGCTGATGGCGCGCATGCTGCTGGAGGGCAAGCGGAATGATAACACCAGCCGGCTGGCGGTGGTCATGCAGGGCAGGCAACAGTATTGGCTGGTCAAGGGCTTCCTGCGCTACATGGAGGGTAATGCGTGCACGAAGCCAACGCCACAAACCCATCCCATACTGACCAAAAAGATAAATGTCCTGTGCACGCTGATGGTGAAGCAGCGCATCAGGGAGCAGCAGCGGCATCAGCGGGCAGCAGCTGCAGCCAAACCTGGCGAGAGCACAGGCTTGCTCAGCATTAAAGGGGCGTCGCCCTCAAATTCGACTCCACCAACTCCACCGGAAACTCCAGCTGCAATTCCAGCTTTGCCGGCACCAGCTGCTGCCACAACCACATCCAGCACAGTATTAGCTCCAGTCACATCTACACCCGCTGCCACAGCCACAGCTGCGGCTCCACGGGTCACATTCAACTCAGCTACCGAAAGCAAGGAGCCCACTCTTAACATTTGCAGCAACATTGAATTCCGCAAGGTTGTCCAAACGGACGTGACTGAACTGCAAATGCCCGAGATGTACACCCATGATCATCGCTGGCTGGTGCTGAATCTCTACGATGACTTCTCGCACATCTTTGTGCCTGCCTTCAAGGACATGATCTCATTGGACCGCATACACAATGTGGTGCGCGTCGCACACGATACCGAAAAGATCGTGAAGCTGCAATTCTTTCAGGATGCGCCCTACGATGCCTTCGTGACGCCCTCGTCCAGGCGTAAAATATACTTTGGGCCGCTGCGCTTGGATATGCAGCCGCCGGTGCTGGTGCTGCTGCAAAGTGTCGATGGCAAGATGATGCTGCGCGAGGTCTACCAGCGGGATCATAACATTCCGGTCCAGCGCGACAGGCGCACCATGGCCTTTTGGCTGCTCCAGATTAACGGGCAGGTGCACTTCGATATCGATTTGGCTGCCACGAGCGCGCAGACGAAGTTGAACAGATCGGAGCCTATTGCAGAACAGCTACAGCAGGGGCAGGATACAGATGACGATGACGATGACGATGACGATTGCGTCATCGTTATCAACGATGATGAGGATGATGCTGCAAAGGAAGATCCGCTCGCAAAGGAGCAGACAAAGCAGCAGCAGCAGCAGCAGCAGACGCACGAGCAGAGCGTACAACGCATCAACTTTACCATTCAGTCGATGCCCAACAACGGCGGCGGCCTGCAGATAACAGCAGCTAGTCCACATTCAGCTGGTGGTGTTAAGGAACTGCACACCTCAACGCTGCCCGGCGGCTTTGTGCCGTTTATAGCAAATGTGCCTGCTACGGGCGGCACTGCGCCGGCCACACAATTTCTCACGCCGCAGGTGCAGCTCACCCAGACCGCAGGACCAGCGCCAGCGCCACCGTCGTCAGCTGTGGCCAGCAGTGAGGCAAATGCTCAACCGCCGCCACCAAAAATAAGTCGCATCTCGGTGCAGCGCTGTGCGGCGCCAGCAACAGCGACAACTGTTGGTGCCACCACCAAGGACTCGCCGCCCACGAAAATCAACAATACGCTACAGCAACTGCTGAGCAGTGGTAATGGCAACATCAAAATAGGCACATCCTCGACTGGCGTTACCATCACCAAGATGAAGAACAAAGATGGATCCGCGGCAGCTGCTCCTGCTGTTGAGCCCATCAAAATTGGTGCCAAACGCAAGACGCAGGAGTTGCCAACGCAGCCAGCAGCTATTCCGATTGGACAGCCTTCCATTCTTAAGCAAGCGGCTACCACCATATCCATTGGCAATCTGCCGGTGCGTCAGGTACGTCCGCCGCCAAAGCTGGCGGGCAAGGCACAATTGGCAACGGTGCGCAAATCGCTGCCCGCCAAACTGCCTGGCGCTGTCGAGCCGGTGAGGACATCGCTGCCTGGCAAGCTGGTGATGGCGGGGTCGACGCTGCCGAACGAGAGCCCGGAGGCAAACAAAATGCAACGCTTCCCCACGACGGTGAATGCCAGCAAGACGAGATATGGCTTTCTGGTGGCCAAGGCTTTGCCGCGCTTCAGGGTCAAGATGATGGACGGCAAGATTATGGTCAAGGTGCCCGATGAGGGCGTGTTCTCGTTCAAGACCTGCGCCGCCGCTAGCGCCTATCTTAATCGGTGAGTTCTCGACAAGTTTATGGGCACTCGGCAGATCACGTAACTAACATTTGCGCATTTTCCGATTACAGACATTTGTCGCGTCAGTTGAATTTCAAGGGCTCTCTGCCAGGTGATTGGAAATTTTTACCCTATGACAATCCCAATCTAACGGCCAACGAGGATCGAAATGATTCAATTGCAACACCCATTGTAATCGAAGATTAACCAAAGTGACAGGAAAATCGGTATCCAAAAACAACAACAAAAAATATACAAAAAACACCCGCGCAGCAGCTAAAATAGACACAAATCATATTTGATATGTAGACAATTAAGTTGTTAATTTAATTATTTACCATGAATTATTTAGTTTCTTTAATTATGAATTGAAGTAATTTTAATTATATATGTATAGTTTTTTTTTTGGTTTCTACATAAACGAGAGAGCCAGCCAGCAGGAGAGAAGGAGATAGCACAAAAATAAACAAACAAAACAAGATAACTCGGTTCCAATTCCCACTGTTGCGTTTTATTTGCTCGCTCGCGCGTTGTTCCAATGCCATTTCGTTGCAGCCAAGCAGAACAGCTGTTCGCAGCTGGTTCAGCGTGTTCCGTGTGTGATAGCGTTCGCTTGTGTGTGAGCAGCGATTGCAAAGTAAAAAGTAAATACGCGTCTGTGCGGTGTTTATTTCTAATAAATATAAGTACAAAATCGAAAAAAGCTTCGTTAAAATCCTGATAAGCCATCAAAGCACAAACGCTTCAAGTTTCGAGAAATTGGCAAAAACGAACCAAGGTCAGTCATTGGACACAGCCAAGAATACACGTATCTACATATTTATGTATGCTAGTGATGAGTCGGTGAACGCTGCCAAATTTGAGTTAGAAGTGATCTATATAGAGTCCACTAAAAACTAATTAGCTATATTTAGATAGATTCAGTTAATTGTGTCTTAATTTGTTAAACTTGGCTTGAATGCTGTTCCACAGTTGCAGATTTTTGAAAATGCTAACGACAAAAAGTTAAAAGTGCTAAGTTGTATAAAGTTCACTACAAATTGGGAGCTGTTTGTGTGCATATAGAACAAATTGTAGAGCGGTCATTACAAATAACTTGTTATAACAATTGTTAAAATCAGCAATTTTTTTATCGCGTAAATTTTTATATTTAGTTCCTTAAAGGTTAAAGATCAATAATTATAACATTCAATAACCGTAATATCGCTCATCTCTACCCATATGTGTATATATGTATGTGTATTCGTATTAGGTACGTAGGTGTATATGTCACGTTGAGCACGAGCAAATGTGTGCGATATATGTAAGCTTTGTTAATGAAAGCGCATCGGACTGTGTAATATAAACTTTTCTTATATTTCCATTCCAGTCACAAAGAGCAACGCACGGCGAGCATACGAAAAACTCTAAAAAAAAATCCGTGTAAAGTAATCCGCTCAAAAGTAAAAAGACAAAATGAAAAGAGTCGACTCGAGCCAGTCTCAGGAAGATGGCTTGGGCTATGTACACATCCAGGATATTCCAGCGCTGAATCAGGAGCACTGCAAAATGCTTGATCCGCAGCGCGTGGAGCGCATTATCAACGAGTTTGTGTGCGGCGGTCCGGAGCGCATGCAACTGGTTTCCGACTTCGACTATACCATTACCAAGCAACGCACTGACGACGGGTTGCCGGTGCTCTCGAGTTTTGGCATCTTCAATGAATGCAAATCCTTGCCACCAGTCTTCAAGACGGAGACTGACAAGCTCTTTCACAAATATCGGCCCATCGAGATTGATCCACATATGCCCAAAGCAGAGAAGATTCAGTACATGATTGAGTGGTGGACAAAATCGGGTGAACTCACTAGTGGTTTCCCCTTTGATCAGTCCGAAATAGATCAGATGGCCAGCAAATTCAAGCATGCGCTACGTGACCGAACGAACGAGCTGTTCGAGACGCTGCTGCGCCTGCAAATACCTGTGCTGGTGTTCTCTGCCGGCCTGGGCAACTCGGTGGTGTCGGTGCTGCGACAGGCGAACATAATGTATCCCAACGTAAAAGTTATCTCAAACTTTTTGCAGTACCGCGACGGTTTGTTGGCCGGCTTCCAGGAGCCGATGATACACACATTCAACAAGAATGAAACTGTGCTAAATGGCAGCGAGTATTATGATTTGGTCCACACACGTGATCACATCATCGTCATGGGCGATTCCCTGGGCGATGCGGACATGGCTGCCGGTGTGCCCGCCTCCTCGCACATTATGAAAATTGGCTTTCTCTTCGATCACGTCGAGGCGAATATGGATAAATACATGAACACGTTCGATATTGTGCTTGTCGATGATCAAACAATGGATGTGCCACGAGCGCTACTCGCGCTCATCGAGCAACGTCATCAGCTGCGCCATCCACACCGTGCGAACGGATCCACTGCACCCAAGGTGAACGCTGCACTTTAAATTTATTGGTTACCCGTAAACGATTTGTGTTAATTGATTATAATAAAGAAAAACAGAAGCTACTAATTAGATGGTTTAGTTTTAAAACCTCCCTCATGTTTTACATATTTATGTACATACGTTTGTATATCATAATAAAATGATATTTGTTTAGAAATTAGCGTTTAACAACAATTGAACGTGTTCTAGCAGATTGTTTTATATGGTCGGACCGGAAATACTTTTATATTTTTTTACTGTATCTTATTTCCCAAATCTTTTTTGACAGCAATTGCTTTGGGGACTTCAATTATAAAAATTAATTAAATTCAGAATAGACATTACGTTGTTTTTGCAATTCATTGAGAAAAAAATACGGCTAAGAGTCTTATGTCATTTATCATATGTTGCAAACATCATGTTGATTTCATATGTACATAAAACATTTTTGATATGACGCAAAAATGCTTGACATTTAAACTTAACACAAGTAAACGCAAAAAAATTAGTTGATGATGAATTATCGCCAGGCTTGCATTTATATTGGCTCCCTGTGTAGAAAACATCGATTAATTAGTAAAGTAAGGGTATACAGGCGTCGCTAGCTCGAAAATAAATGGTATTTTTTATTTATTTTTGTTTCTCGCAAACTGTGTTATTTTTGATGTGTTTACCAGTCACCGTTTTCAGCTGTTTTACGTATTACGGGTTCTATCAGCTGATCTGGCGGGGCGGGAGCAAAGTAAATATGAGAATGCAGATATAAATTGAAAACAGTGGTGCGGAACAGGCGGTTGGAAGTAAAAATCTGTTTTGAGAATAGAAATAGAATGAATTAAAAATGCTTAGGATATGTATGAATAATATATAACCAAATTGGCAAGCATTCAATATTTGGACGATAAAGCAAAATGTAAAAACAAAAAACAAAAATTTGAAACCCGTTAGAAATCCATTTATTAATAACAACATTTTTAAACAAACGACACAGGCATGTTTTATATCCTTAACAATTTAGGTTATTATTAAAAGGGTAAATAGTTGTTAAATAGATTCAATTGGAAATAAACCCTTTTTGAGTTATCTTTCATAATACAAAAGTAAATACAAATAAAAATAGAAATACCATTTGCAACAAGCATTAAAAAAATGTAATTAACAGGCAAATATAACGTACGTACTGGTATTCGACTGTTTCTTTGATGTTTATTAACACTGTACAACCGTATAGTGCTGGACAGCGACGAACAGCTGGCAGTTTTGTCATTAATTAGTGCTTTTGCCCAACACAGAGAAAATATACAAATCATTCGTTTTAGCAGTTTTTTTTACGCAGCCAGAAAATTTAACGTAGACAAGTGAAAAGTGTCTTATAAGTTGCAGTTAAAGCAGCATAACTAGAAGAACTGCTGCCGTCTGTTGCACGTTGGCATTGCAGCAGCGCAGAGACGAATCCCAATTAAGAAACAAAAATTATGTGCTGAGTGGGGGTGAGCGATTGATCAGCTGGGGGAAAATACAACAACAGCAGCAGTAGCAGCAGCAGTAGTAGGAGCAGAACTGCTGACAACAATTGCAGCGTCATGTTTGGCTTTGATGGAGAGTATCGGCGCCGACCGGTGCAAAGTCTTGGGGGCGCCTCGCAGTCCTGCGACAGGGACACGGCCATACGCAAAGCGGCCCTGGAGCGTCAGAAACGCAACGAGCTGCGCCAGAAGACGCACGGCGCCGTTGTGTTGCAATCATATGCACGCTCATTTATCTATCGCCAGCGACGCAAACGGGCTGAACGGGAGGCCTTTGATGCGTATCTGCACGCTCATCGGGATCGTGTTACCGAGGATGAGAGCATGTGCTTTCTGCTGCGGCGCCTCACCTTCTTCTACAGCAATCGCGTGGCCAAGGACAGCGAGCGACTGGTGAGTCACAGCTAACAATTCGCTTACATAGCTTTGTTAATATGATTGTTTGTTTAGATTGAAATTTGCCAGCCGATCTTGCGGAATCCGGTACGCCTGCTGCAGCATTCAGCACATGACTCAGTTTGGCTGCTGCGCGTTTGTAAGATTTTGGATGCGTGCCTGTTGCAGTTGGCGCTACCGCACAGTGCTCAGGCCATACCGCTGCGCATGCTGGAGACATTTACCACGGTGGCATCCGTGGAGCGCTATGTGGAGGATGAGGCGGTGTTGTACAAGTATCTGGAACGTGTCTTTGTCTTCCTCATTACGCGAAACTATTTTGTGCGTTTGCGCCAGCTGTTAGACGAAAAGTGCCCGCCGCTGGACGGCGAAACACTGCATGCTCCTACTCCATTCGTCGATGCCCTGATGCAACTGCTGCTGCGACCGTTGAGCGTGGCCATGCGCCAGCCGGGCAACGAGTCGTCACAGCTCTTCTGTCGCAGGTTCATTATCGATATTTTGGCCACGCCACACACGGAGCCGCTGCGTCACTTTGTGTTGCCCTGTCTGGCCGAGAGCGAAGACTTTCCCTTTGCGTTGCTCATGCACGCGCTGCATGCGCTTCTCGATTTAAGCCAGGCCACGTCCGGCTCAGAGCCAGCGATCACAGATAATGGCAAGCCCAATACTTTGTTATACGGTGTCCTACAATCCGATGAGGCCAAGCAGCTGAAATCGCAGCCGCGTGAAGCCTTATTTAGCTCATTTTTGCTAAACTCGCTGCTGGTTCTGGACCGCAGGCAGTTGGGTGAGTGTCTATAATCTACTTTCAAAGCAACAACATTATTTTTTTACCCCTCCACAGCCTCACTGCAGCAGAGCGACCTACTGATTGTCTATGTACGAGTCGTTGCCCAAATGATGCCCAACATATTGCAGCTGCCCAAGTCGACGCTGCGCACGCATGCGACACGACATCGCCACACAGACTCCGATGATGAAGACGACACGGATGAGTCCGAGGAGGAGGGGGAGGACCTGCCAACGACTCGCACTATTGATTATGACATGTTACAGTCCTGCCGCCCCACAGGCGAACTGAGCAGCAAAGAGCGCAACAGTCTGCTAGAATCGATAGCCATATTAAACGAAACGCAGCGCGTGGATTTTATTGTGCAGCAAATTGAGCCGCACATTGAGCAGAGCCAGGTGATCTACGCGCTCTGCGAGATCTGTCACAATCTGATGATATACAATAAGCATGCGGTCTATGAGTACAAGTATGATTTGATCTATTGCTACCTCTTGCTATGTGCCTAATTTTGCCTTGATTTTTCAGACTGCTGTATACTTTGGCCTTTACGCCAAAATTTATACGCGCCGTTTGGTTTAAGTTGGCCGCCGAATCAACGCAACTGGGCTTCTCAGCACCGCTCACACTTATTTCTAAGGGCGTTGTGCGTAAGTATATAATCAATGTATTCACAAGATTGTTTGTATTAAAAGCTAATGCAATTGGTTTTGACAGCCAAGCAACAGGGCGTGGATCGTACTATACCTTTGCTGGCCACCTTTTGCATGCTCTTTGGCCGCCTGTTGCCCACGCTGCACGATGTGGAGTTTGTCGAAAAAAAACTACTGGAGTCGGCCCCGCCGCATCATGTACGGCTCATGCCGTTTTCGATTGCGGAGATAGTGCAAATGTCCAAGACGCTGAAGGACATAAGCTTGGGACTGGTAGAGCTCGCCTTTCGCAGTGTGCTGAGTCACACCGACGCGGATGACAAGACGCTGCGTCATCAGAAACAAATCTGGGCCAATTTGTTAAATGTTGTAGTCTTTGTGCTCAATCAGATACACTCGCGTGATCTGCGTATGGGCTTCTGTCCGGAAGGGCATTGGACTGTTTCTCGCTTGGATTTGCCATTGGATAGGCCAACAGATCTGCCATTGACACACAGCAGTCGCATGCGCGGCATTCGCCCATTTCAGCCCATACGCGACTTTACGCGCGAGGACTTTGAGAACGGGCCGCCCATGTCAACCAAACAAAAACGATCCATTACCATATTGCGCGAAATACCCTTTGTGGTGGCCTTCAATAAACGCGTAAGCATATTACAGGGCCTGGTTGCTGCTAACAAGATGCGTGTGCAGGGTCATCTACAGGCCTTTCTGCAGGGTCCTTCCATTATGGTGACTGTGCGCCGCACGCATCTATATGAGGATGCCTACGACAAACTGCGTCCAGAGAATGGTTCGAAACAAAAATGTTGTAATGCTAAATATTTATTAATCAATTTTCTTTTTCAGAACCGGACTTGCGCTTAAAGTTTCGCATTCAGTTTGTGTCCCAGTTGGGACTGGACGAGGCAGGCATTGATGGTGGAGGCGTGTTTCGCGAATTTCTATCGGAACTGATTAAAACTGCCTTTGATCCCAATCGTGGCTTCTTTATGTACGATTATGAGAAACCAATATACATTTAATTCAATATTAATTAATGTTTCGCCCTTAGGGTAACGACGGACAACAAATTGTATCCCAATCCCAATGTATCGGATCTCTTTAGTGACTTTGAGAAGCATTATTATTTCATTGGCCGTATTTTGGGCAAAGCAATCTATGAGAATTTGCTGGTGGAGCTGCCGTTAGCTGAGTTCTTTTTAACCAAACTCGCTGGAAAGTATTCAGACGTGGATATACATCAATTGGCTTCGCTGGATCCGGAACTATATCGCAATCTGCTTTACCTCAAGGATTATCCAGGCGATGTTAGTGAATTGAATTTGGATTTTACAGTAGCTAGCAGTTCGCTGGGACAGACCCAAGTGGTCGAATTAAAACCGCAAGGTCAGAGCACGCCGGTTACCAACTCGAATCGCATCGAGTATCTGCAGCTCATAGCCAACTTTAAGCTTAACGTGCAGATAAAACGTCACTGTAAGGCCTTCCGCAAGGGACTGTCCAATGTATTGCCCATCGAGTGGCTTTATATGTTCAGCAACAAGGAGCTGCAAATACTCATATCTGGCGCCGAAATACCTATCGATCTGGAGGATCTAAAAAAGCACTGCAAATATGGTGGGGAGTACACGCCAGAGCATCCGTCAATTGTTGCATTCTGGGAGGCTTTGGAGGGCTTCGATGATTTGCAACGGCGGCAGCTGCTAAAGTTTGTCACCAGCTGCTCTCGGCCACCGTTGCTTGGTTTTAAGGTGAGTTATTTCTAACAGAAATTTAATACTTTTTTTCTCATTCAATTGTTGTCTACTTTAGGACTTGGATCCACCATTTTTTATACAGAACGCTGGGGATATGGAGCGTCTGCCTACGGCCAGCACCTGCACGAATCTGTTGAAGTTGCCGCCTTTCAAGAACGCTGAACAGATGCGCGAAAAGTTAATATATGCCATACAGTCCGGTGTAGGCTTCGAACTTAGCTAAGCTGTGTCCCGGCATACCAATTACTACACACATATCGAATGCAATGAACCCACACAGAGACCGATTCGAGCGCCCATCCAGCTGCAGGAATCGATGGCTGGCCAAGCAACTATTCCAGTTCACGTAGAAATTTAATTATGAAAATCGTAATTAATTGTCTAATGTAAAGTATGAAGCTTATGAGGTCTGTTTTCCAAGTTTTCTTTTTAGTTAATTTGTGTTTTTTTCGTATTACACAATATAAATGTAAAAAAAAAAACGAAAACACGATTTGTTTTAGCAATTTTCATGTGGAAAAATTACGGAAAATGTTAGAAATCGAATAGCCGAGGCCTAAAGCCAAGCTCTTTAAACTACGAGCCGCCCCATGCCACTCGGCTTGCCGGGCAATTCATGTGGCTATCTTCGTGTGTGTATGTTTTTTGAGTGTGTGTGCGTGTGTGCAGGCTGCTATTTCCGTTTCATTGCGACACAAAGCATGCGGAAGTGCACGCAGATGCACACAAGAGCTGCAGCACAAGCATTCAGAGGCACAGGTCCTGCTCCTGTCCAGTGCTTGGCTTGATTTAGCGCCATTTTCAAGTTGAATTTATACTTGATTACAAAATATTTTGCTTCCTTTCATTGATCATCAATAACAAATAAATGGGAATTTACTTTCAAATGTATTTCACATATAAATTGTTTATTTTGAAAATAGGAAAATAGAGTAAAAAAACACACTGAAGCCAACTATTTATTTGTTTTTAACTTGTTTGTGGCCACATCAACTGTGAAGGCAAACAATAAATAAATCAATCTTGACTATATCAAGAGCACTTTTAGAAATATTAAATATTTTTTATTGGGAGTAACAAGGATAGTACCGTCAGTATTTGATGTTGATAATTTTTAAGATTTATTTATAATATGTTTTAATTTTCTTTATATGTATTAGCAAATCACAATAATTCATATGTTTCATTTAATATTGGATTCATCTTCTTGAAAAGGACAGGAACATTTTAAAACCTTTCTCGATTAATTTACCAAATGCTAGATCACAACCTCCACTTAAGTTGCCGTTAATATAATAAATAAAACAATTGAAAGTGTGTATATTTGGCCTAGTAAAGCCCAATTTAAAGACTTACTTGAGAGTACAACTTACAAATCATCAGAATAACATTACTTAGAACAACTAACTCCTCTGATAACGGCTGAAGTTTAATTATATATTTGAGAGTTGACAATGCTTTTATAAGAGCCAAGTGAGAAAAGTTGTTACTAAGTTAAAAGTTACTATTTTTAAAATAATCCTTGCTATCGTGAATATCTTCCATGTAACATACATATATGGGATGCTGAGCTTGTTAGACAAGGCGATTCTTTACTCCGATCAAAAAACCGCCGCTTTAATCTCCAAAACCTTCTTTATTTGCGAAAGAGATTCACAGTTCCATTAATGCGCGGCTGTATAATTGTCCAGTCGGGTCCGACAAAGCAACCTTTGCCAGGCCTCCCCTCAGGTAGCTTTTCACATGAATATCGGATGATTCGCCGAATGAAAAAAACTAACAACATCAGCAGGTAATTGTTGTTTATATAAAGTTAGCCAACATTTTTGTATCGATTTTGCGTATTTCAATTCTTTTAAAATTCGACCTAGACTATCCAGTTTATCTCGGCGTAAAGTGTTCACGACCTCTAGTTCCAAGAGAATGCTGTTTTCCAAACAATTTACGTTTGACTTTTAATTTTCAACGAATTTTTTACAAAACACAAAGAAAAATATCAATATATAAATTTAATAAACATAAAGAATATCTTAATTTTTTATAATTTTAAAATTTTAATATTTTTCAAGGCTGCTCACCGGGTTGAGCTCGGAATGCCAATCATTTCTTTGTTCTCAGTTCTCAAAAAAATAAAATCAAACTGATCCGAACCGAACAATTTTTTTTATAAATGCATTGTTTAAAAATTTTATTTCAATTATCGTATTTATCGATCAGATTTGGTAAATTCTAATTTTTAAAAGATATAAAATTCAGCGTGCATCTTGTTTGTGAAGCCGAATATATATAAATATAAATGGGAGGTTTAATACAAATGTTTTAAATATATAACAACCCAAGGCTTGAATCATACCCTGAGCTTATGATTGTGGAAAACTGGGCTCACAAGCCGAACCTTAAGGCAGGGAATTGTTTCTGAATTACCTAAATTCTTGCTCGAGTCTGCCGCCCTGATCTTTATCTAGTCTATATCCATATATCTTTTATTTTTACCATCTATACTCAATTTATTTGTCTGGCCTGTTGTATGATGCGTTCGTAGATCATCTGCGGCGCCGTGGTCGCATAGAGGAAATCAATGTGATTATAGCCCCGCACCTGGTAGAGCTTGACCCGACTGTTGCGCAACTCTCGCACCAAATGCTGCACATCCCGGCGGCTGGACAATGCATCCCGGTTACCATAGAAGAGCATTAGGTTGAGGCGCACATTTTCCAGCTGATAGGTGGGTGGTGTGGCCTGGCCGTAGCGCAGCGAGTTGAGCCGTGCCGAGCTGTAGTCGTACTGTTGGAATTTACCTGCATGGACAGAGCAAGGCTGTAGCTGACAGTGCAATCCAGCAGCTGGTGCGGATGGTCATTGTCTTACCGCTGTTGATGAGCTGCCCAAAGTGCAGCAGTTGACCACGTGAGATGCCCGCCGGTGTCGTCTCCAGAATGCGTGGGAATATGCTCTGCAAAATGCAAAATTTTCAATTGATGAGGCACAAAAGCCAAAAGCCAAGCATTGAAATTTACGACCAGCCCCACTGCCACTTAACTGTCAGCTCTTCGGAGTGTCTGTGCTTGTGTGTGTCTGCGTGTGTGTCTATGTGTGTGTGCTAGCTGCTATTTCCGTTTCAATGTGACACAAAGCACACGGAAGTGCATGCAGCTACACACATACACATACACAAACATGAGCTGGCACAACGACATAAAGGAATGGGGGTCCTGCTACTGACCTGCTCCTTGGCCTAAATCGACTTAACGACTTTGGGTTTATACTTTTCATTTTTTTTAAATTATTATAAGCTGCTCTAGAAGCTTGAAGATGTATTAAATAATATATGCTAAAAGTCGGAAAGCTTAAATATATACACAACTGAAAAGCGAAGGAAGCAGAATCTTTTATTTATATTATACTAGTATAACTTTTTGTCCTGACTGTCTGACTGGTAGGCAAAGAACTTTCACATAACCGTTTTCAGCTAATTAACCACTGTTGTGGGTGCAATATCCCTAATCGCTGTTCCTTAAGTTCTTATGTTGAGCTTTAAAAAAAATTTGATGCAAATCTTACAACTTCGCTCAAAACATCTCTGAATCGCATTTCTACCGAGGAAGCTTGGATTCTGCGAAATGTGTGAAATACGCCTCTAATTATTATTCATAAAGGAATGTAGATTATTGGACAGGAAATTCTTACATTCATAGAAACATATACGCATTCATATACCCCAACACATTCACGCACACAAATATATATATATTCATGTGTATGCATACGCACAGGCATACATATATACTACATCAAATATACTTAATTACCCGCATCAATACATACACACATGTATACATATTTACAGACGCACATACATTAATACAAACATACGAACATACATTTCTTAGAAAAGGGCTCAAAGATTTGGTTAGTGAAGCTTCAGGTTTAAATTATTCCACAATATTTTTTTTAAAAATCATTTGATACTTGTTTTACACTTTTCGCTTTCCTCTGTGAAAAATGCGTTTAAAAGGGTTTTTTTGGGGGAAGTTCATAAGAACTTAAAGAATACGTGTTTCCGCGATTTTGGAATATCAAATCCGCATCTGTGATAAATTGGCGGTGAAATCCAACTGTCTTGGATAAAAAATGCGGATATATTTTAGGAAAAAAGAACGGTAATTGAGCTGTTGTGGAAATAACAAATAACTTGTATAACTGCAGAGATCAGGCAGTATAGGAATTACAAATAAAAAAGTATGTTTGTGAAGAGTAATTTATGTTTGGAGAACAGATTTAATAAATATTCAACAGGTTATAAATTCAGTGAAAAAATATAATGCAATTGCAGGGATCAAGGACTTGCCAAACGAATTTGTTGCTTAAAATGGGCTCTTAATAAACCATCTAGATCAAGTTGGGTTTAAAATGAGATTCAGAAAATTATACCGAAACAAATTTTTGTATTCCTTGGACGATGAAAATTGAAATTGTTGCTTCAAAATTAGAGTCCACAATAAACAATATGACAAATGAACGCAAAGTATTGCTTAGTTATTTAGTTAGCAAATCAATAAAACAAATATAAATTTGTATACGGAAAATGTCTTTTGATATAATCTGTAAATCCCAATGGTTTTTTTTCTCTCTTTTTTGAATTATTTTGACAGTTCCTCAGTCGGTTGTGTCTCACGTTCTGCGGCAACATATTTTGTTTTGTTTTGATGCTTATTTGATTTTCCGGCTGCCCGATGCATTTTTTCTATTTCTTTCTATTCTGGCTTCTTTTCAATTGCTGCCACTTGCCACTGCCCCGCTGCAACTTGTGGCAAATAGTTTTGTGTGTCGCCTGCACAGCCGGCAGCTTGTTTGTGTTTCCAGAGTTCTTCTCAGTTTGTTTCTTTTTTGTTTCTTGTTATTGTTTGTTGTTGTTGCATCAAATCATGCTTCACGCATTGCAGTTGCAAAGTGTGCTGAACTTTATGTGGCGTGAAGGCAGAAGGAGTGTTGGAGGGGGGGGGGGGGTGGCAAGGCAGAGCGTGGTGCTCTCAGCTAAATATGCACAAATATTTATTTGCGCGGGCAGCGAGTAAAACGAGTAGGCAACGAGTAGGGGGCATGGGTGGGATTGAGTATGTTGCGATTGGGGCAGCGCGGGGCAGCCAGCTGTATATTGTGCGGCATGTTTGGCAGTTGTCACAGCATATCTTGCTCCTGCCCTGCCCTGCTCTGGCCACCACCAAACCTGACTGGAGGGAAGTCATCGCCTTGCGCTATTTGCTTAGCAATTTTGGTGCCTGTTCAGCGTCTGAGACTCTGCTCCATGCTCGTCGACTATTTGCCCGCTTGTTTGTTGACTTTTTTATGGGAGCAATGACGACTTCAGAGATACAGCACGCGGTTGCACTTAGCTTCTAGCTGCCTGTGGCACGAGCTTTGTTGATTTGACTTTAAATTTGAAATGTGAGATATTCGAACATTTTTATTGCTGGATCGACCCGAAAGATATTTTCAGCGTGTATCGGTTGCTCTTGGCTTGTATGTGGAATTCTTGAAGGGTAAATATGTATTCGTATTATTTTAAGAGAATTGAAATAGGTGAAAGTGCGTTTTACAGGTTGACCTTGGGGTAGACTTTTTTCAAAAATAATTTATATGTTCATTATTTTTAATAATTATTTTAATAATATTTTTGAATACGCATAAGCATTTAGCATGGTTTAAATATATTCAATATACAAACATTTATCTTGCTTTCAATATCTGAGTTTTCTAAAAATTGCCAAATCATGACGTTTTTAAATAGTTTTAATTGATTATTCTTAAAAACCTTACTATTATGTAAAAAAAATAAGCCTTAAACAACTCATATTTTTCCGAAGCGTAAAACAATTTATTTTGCTCACCTGTCTCTATTGAATATGCTTCAGTTTTACACTTCTGGTATCAAAACAAGTTGAAGTATAAACCAAAGTTTTAGTACTGTACTACAGAAGAGATTCCGAAACTATCTATTGCCTGTCAAACTTTTGCACGTTTTTTGCGGGGCAACTATAAAAGTGCTACAGCTTCTGCCACACACACACACACATTTACGTTTCCATTTTTTTTTTGGAAATTTTGTATGTGTTGTTTTTGTAGACAACCCGGCCAAAGCCAATTGCCAGTGCCCTTAGCCTAATAACTAACAGGCACTTGGCGCCAACCTCTTTGGGCCACTCCACAACAGGGCTTAGCCTTTTGAGCACGCGCCCCGAACGCCGTACAGATAAGCCATAAAGTTTGGCAAAAATAACACGAGCGCGATTTATTTGCCATATTTCATGGCAAAACAAAATTTAAATGTGCCGTGTGCGAAAACAAAAAGTGTTTAAGGCAACGTGGCGTATACGTAATGTGTGTTGTATAGTTAGCAGCTGGAGAGCGCGGGCGGCCGGCACGAGCCCGTCGGTCGCGGCCAGGCCGTTGCCGGGCCCCAACGGCTGGCAGAGGCAAAAGTTTAGCGCACCTTTTGGTGCACATTACAGCAAAAAATCCAGAGATGTATGAACATGCAAACATCATCGAATATGCAATACTCTTACAGATAGTAAAAGTCATATGCAATCCTTTCAGCTTTCGAATCGATTTGAACCAAAATTGTATTATTTTAAGTGATTATTAAATAAATAAATTATTATAGAACAAAGGAATAAAAAAACATGGCAGAACAAGGTATCGAAGATGTCAATCAAGGTATCGAGGCATGAAAATCTGTGCTATATACAAAGTACAAGTCGCAAAAGAACATTTGCTACTGATATTTCCGGCATGATCTGATGATGTTCTCGCTATGAAATGAAAGATACATGATATAAGTATATAATATTCAAGACTTTGTTGATTCTAGCTCCTAAAAGGAATTCACGATTTCGAGATCGATTATTATTGATTGCTGGAAACGGGGCAAGTTATCGATTACGTTCAATTTTCAAGTCTATAGCTCTTGTTTCCCCTAATTGCCGCAAATCAAAAGCCTTTCCAACACAAAATTCTTTTAAAAGTCGTCTATGATCTAGTTGTTACAGGCTGTTTAAGAAAGTTAATAGACTTTTGGCGAAGACTGTGAAAATAAACGTGCCACAATAGTTGGCACAACTGGCAGGAAACTGGGCAGGCAGCTCGTTTACGCATTTAAATTCAAATAACTTTTATTACCAAAACTAAAGCCGGCTCTTGAATGTGTTTTTCTGTGTGCGGGTGTGTGTCTGTTAGTTGTGTGTGCGAGATTCAGAGAGTGGGCGGGGGTGGGTGTGTGCGGGGCACTCCTGAGTGCAATAAAAACTTTTGCATACAACAAAACTTTGGGGCCGCTTTGTTGGCTAAATTATGACTGCATATATAATCGTACTCACACGATCCAGCGGATATTCGCTGAAGCCCACATAGAGCGATGTGAGGAGCGTGCAGAGCGCATAGGTGGGCAGCGCTGGACTGCAGAAGAACTGCCCGCCCACCTGGCTCAGCGGCGTGGCGGGCAGCAGCTCGTGCAGGCCAAGCTGATTTAGCAGCAGCTGCAACAACACAAACACAATAGCAATTCATTAGCCACGCACAACGTGTGGTATACGCAACATTAAGTATACGCACCGTGACGCCAGCCGGATCGCTGGCTAGCAAACGCAACGGCGGACTGCTCAAGTACTGCAAATACGCAATTGGCGCCAGCAGCGCAACGCTCGCAAACCGCGCATTATAGTCGGGCCGCTGTGCCAGTAGCACGAGCAGCACTGTGGTGCCCTGCGAGTGGCCCACATAGTGCAGCTGTCGTTGACCCGTCACGCCCAGCACATGCTCCACAATGGCGGGCAAGTCGTAGACGCCAATCTCATGCCAGCTGAAATCCCAAAAGGCCGGCTGCCTGGCCGACAATGTGCGATGTCTCCGCGATTCTGTGGTGCCCCGTGCATTGGGCAGCCAGACGTCGAAGCAGCGTGCATGCAGCTGGAATGCTAAGGCGCTTGCGCGGCCCGCAGCCACAAAATCGCCTGCCGAACCGATTAGACCATGCATCAGCAGGAACGGCTGCAGTGTGGGGCAGCTCTGGTTGCGCGGCGGCGGAATACGTTGCACTGTGAGCTGATACCCGTCCACGGTTTGCACACGATGCACCTCACACTCCGCCCGGTTGCGCTGCACAATTTGGCAAATGGCATCAAGACTGAACGCGAATTGGAGTCCACATCCCATCAGCATATAAACCAGGCACACACGCATTTTGTAGCACAGTGTTATTTAAGACATGTTGCCTATCGCGCTACCAACGCGACATACGAGCGGCGACTGTGGCCCAGTCGGAAGCTACTCACTGCTTTTTGTTCAACGCGGCGTATACGCAATGTAAATGGAGTGCGGTAGAGCAAGAGCGAGAGCGGCAGAGGGCGATGGAATAATAAAATATGAGAGTGCCGAGCGCACGATTCAAATACTTATAAGCAGGGCCACAGCTAATGCCAACCATAAATAAACAAACATTGAGCTCTGTTTGCTCGCAAAGCCGACAATTGTTATAGCTAAAAATGATCAATTGCATAGGCCTAGAAAAGGTGTTACCGCTCGTAAGGGTATATTTGATACGGACATGGTTGACAACAATACGCAATATAGAAAATATCTGTTTTATTTATTTTATTACAATTTTAATGTAATCAACACAATAGCATTTTTTGCAATTTTATGTAACAAGCAGCAGTCATTTTCGATCCATAATCTATCTATATATAAACTAGCGGGTATAACCCGGCCTTGCCCGTGGCACGTATGTTATAAAATCAATGTTCTCAAACAAATTTGAAATGATTTTGAAACTGATCGGACGGTAAACAAATAACTTACATACAAACTTTTTCCGCCAATTTACCACTGTTGCGGGTGGAATTTCCCAAATCGCTGAAATACGTTTTTATAAAGTTTTTATGTAGAGCTTTGAAAATAAGTTTGAAGCAAATCGGACACAACTTAAAACTTCGCCCAAAAAATCTTTAAATCGCGTTCCCACCGAAGAAGTTTGAATTCTGCGAAAAGTGTGAAACACGTATCAAATGAATGTCAGGACAAACAGTTATATATATAGAGATATAACTTTTGTCCTGTATGATTGACTGACTAATAGCTGATTAACGCACAGATAATATATTGTTTTAATATACTTACCGTACGTGATATACATAGGTGCTCGTAAAAAGAAGTTTTTGAAAAATTCCACCCGCAACTGTGGAAAATTAGTGAAAAACGGTAAAGAACTTATAGTCATCATAACAATAGTTTAAGAATTTTATAAAAATGTGTATCCGACATATTTATACATACTTACCGTGTCTGATATATGTATGCGCACGTGAAAACGAGTTTTTGACCGTGGAAAATTAGTGAAAACTGTGGAAAATTTGAGACATGTTTTATGCTCCATCGCTGCTGAATGGAAAATACTACTTTCTGGTTGGAATTATTTATTTATTGCTTTAATTTATAAATGTTCATGTGTTCTTGAAAGAAACCGGAAGATTAAGAGCCTTAGTCGTTGACTAGTTGGAGGGCGGAAAACAGGAATCCCGGAGGTTGTATGGGCTAAATCTAAAGC
Source organism: Drosophila borealis (assembly GCA_035045885.1). Taxonomy (NCBI): domain Eukaryota; kingdom Metazoa; phylum Arthropoda; class Insecta; order Diptera; family Drosophilidae; genus Drosophila; species Drosophila borealis. The sequence continues at coordinate 2,474,189 of JAWNOR010000206.1, read as the reverse complement.
CTCGTCAAAACTGTTTATAACTTATTTTTAAAATGTATTAATTAGAAATGCAAGAATATGTATTATTGCACAAAATTCGTCCGTTGTAAGATATCAAAAATTAAAAAAAAGGTGAAAGTTTACTTAAATTATTCTAAAATTAAGTTCATATTCTAATCAGACGCTCACTAACTAATCAACTAATTGGAATGCGGTATCAAATAGCACACATGCGAATAATTGAGTGAATGCAAATACATTTATCGTAGATTGAGTAGGGTGTTTCTTCTGCGGCACTCGTAATGTTTGCCAATTACTGATATGTCTTCCCATTCTCTTTGGCTCTGTCTTGCTCGTTGTAAGGGTATCTGCTAGTTGCTTTTAAGATGGAAAAATCAATATTCTAGCGTGTTTAACAAACTTTTTTTGTTCATGCCCAACTTGTTAGATTTATGCCAAACGCTGTCGACGTGTTAATTGCTGAGCCCAAACGAAAATAACTCATCTCACTTGGTGGATCGCCGTCTGATGCCCGCCTCAAACGAGTGGCCAAGTGGCGTCGGTGATGCGGCCTTGTGGCCCTAATTAGCGATAATAATTTACTGCAAAATGTTGTGGTTCAAACTGAAGCGGGCTCCAGTAGCCCAGTCGTACGGCAGCTGGATTAAGAGTGTCGTCGTATCGTACGACTGGCATTATGGACATATATACATATATCGTATCTAGTGCTGTTATTGTGAATGCGAATGCACATGTTTAACGGCCTATTTGATTTACAATTCGAATTGCGTCTACGTGCCGAAAATGCAATCGTGCTAATTAAAATGACCGCGATAGGGCGTGTGAAATTATTACATGCTGCCGATATGACGTCGAGTCCGCTTGGTGGCTCTCGCAACGTTTGCGGGTTCCACGGTAGGGGGTGAGTGGGTGGGGGGGGGGGGGGGGGCGCTGCACTGATAGTGCGGTTAGCCAGCTGGCTATTCGTTTTGGCCATGCCTCAATTCAATTCGTAGAGAGGCACTACTAATAGCGCTCCGCATTGACGTCATCAGCAAGTTGAGGTTGGTCATTGCATTATGGGCTCATTTCGTGCTGACTGAGCAGAAAATCTGTTTGGCGGCATCAAATTTATGGCCTCTGAAGGAAAATCAAATATTCGGCCGTGTATGGACCAATCTGACAAGATATCTCTACAACTGCCTGAACGATCCCGGAGCTTTGAAGAGCGGATATCATTTATCTTGAAACGTTTGCTTATATTGTTTTTCAAACTATTCTTTTATTGAATACCACATTTTGTTTAACAATTCAATACAAAACGTTATGAGTGATTTTAGAGAATGATTATATTTCTATACCCTTAATCCAATCAAAATAAGTATGTAACAGGCAGAAGGATGCATCTCCGACCCTATAAAGCATATGTATGTATTCTTGGTCAGCATCATAGATGAGTCGATCTAGCCATGCCTGTCTGTCTGTCCGTCCGTCCGTTTGTATGAATGCAAGGATATCAGAACCTATACGAGCTAGGCACTAGTAGCTTGTAGCATAGTATATACAAATCAGGTATCTTCCATTTTCTATCTATTGCCACTCCCCGCCTCTACCCCTTATCTACATTTTGTGTTGGTAAAGAGGGTTCAGGGTAACACCTAGCCGAGAACTCTCGACTAGAGCCTCTTACTTGTTTAGTTGTATTTTTGCTTAAGCAAAAATTTTTTATAACGATTATTCTATATTGAGTTTCTCTGTTATTAATAAATTTAAAAAAATTATGTTTTTATATCTTGCAAATGTGGAAATACTTTAACCCATAAAACCTTATTTAAGAAATGATCTTAGTATATTGTGTATATAGAATATATAAGTTATACTGAGTTCAAGAGAGCATAGAAACCTAGCAGCGGAAGTTATTAAATTTGCTATACATAACAGATAGAGATTAAAGTTCATTAATGTTTGGGATTGCTTATCAAACTTTACTCAAAATTAAAAATGAAATACCTCTGTTAGAGATGCAATGAAATGAAAAAAGATATATAAAAAATAAAGAAGAATATTTTTACTGCTTTATAGTTCCTTTTTGCAGTGGTCCGTGTTTCACAGAATTTTAACAAAGCAATATCAATTACTGCTTAGTTTCTTTTGTCATGTTTATAGCGCCTTGTTGGGTTATCATCATAATTATCTATGCATTAATTATGCTGCTTATCTATACACATAGGTATGCATCTATTTATCTGTTCCCATCCATTTATGTAGAATTTGCACACAGAACGACTTAATTAAAAACGTAGTGCTCATTAAATTGAATGCAATTTCTCAAGCAAAATGCCAGACAACGAAAGCGTTGCACCTGCCCAGCATCAGACACAGACAAAGACTTGGACGACAGGATGATGCACTCGGTTGTGTGTAGGGTAGGGAACTCGGGGGGTGGGGTGGGGTTGTGTTGATGACTACGTTGATGATGACATTATCTCATGCTCATTGAACGCAAATGTGGCGTTTTGTCGCACACCATAAAAGAGGAAGGGCGCAACATCAAGAACAAAGAGCCCAAGTATAAAGCATAAGAAATGGGAAAGAAAACTACAACCGAATTTTCCGACGACAGTTTTTGCCAGTCGTACATTTTCCACGGCAATGCTGAGAACGCCCCCCCTCCCCCCACGTCGATTTGCCTTATGTCATAGGTTTATTGTTGTGTTTTTGTTAAAAATGCTTTTGTATTATACCACAACAACAATACCGTGTGCAATTGGAGCTGCGGTCTCGTTCTTCTCAGAAAAGGAACTAAAATAGGAGCCACAACAGTGTCTTAGTTCAAAGTAAGGAAACCAAAATAACCTGATCTGTAGTTATTTTCAGTAATTTGTAGGTGTAATATATTACTTAAATATACTGTCATCAATGTTTTCTTCTTTCATCTTTCTTTTGTATTTTGTTCTTTTAAATATAATTATTTGTATGTTTCTATTTATATTTATTGTTTTATGCCTCTTACCTGTATAGAATTCAAAAATAAGATTGCGGAATTAATTAATTCTTTCTTTTTATGCGTGTTCTACATTAGCGCTCAGCCAATCGTATATTATAGCATCTCTATGCATGTACAAAACTGCTTGCCCCTCAATTGCTGATTGGTATTTCGATTTATATGCATGTGTGTATCAATGTGTATGTAGATAACTATGACCAAGCTTAATTCAATTTGCTTGTAATTCCCTCCGCTTCGCTGAAAATTGAAAATAACTATTTTGTAAATAATGCCCTTATATGCGATTCTCATGAATTCAAGTAACACTGGCAGATTTTATGCTTTGATTATAAGTAGTGTATAGACACACCATATTGACATTCTAGCGAAAATTATTTTTGAATGCATGCATATGTATGTGTGTGTGTATGTATATATGTGGATACATGTATGTATGTGCATATCTTTTTATGAATGTATGCATATGTGTATATATGGTATGCTTTTATATTAAATCCTGAAAAAGCTAACTTCCCGCTGCGCTGGAATACAAAAAAAAAGTGTTTTCAAATATCGCCTTACTCTGCGATTCTCGTTAATTCAATAAGCACTAACAGGGAATACATCAAATTGTTTTGCAATCTTATAAGCCTTAGTTTGATCATCTCTTTTTCTCTCTCTCTCTCTCTCTCCCTCTCTCTCTCTCTCTCTTTGGTTAAAATCTCTACTTCTTTTGCTTTTCTTTCCCATATTAGATATTTTTAATTTGCAGATCTCTATTGAAAAACTCTTCTAGCTATACTTTTTTCACTATTTAGAGTTGTGAATAACCTAATAACATACTCTTTTGTAGACCTTAAGTCAATATAGATGTCGATGTATTTAAATTGTCTTGTAGCTATCACAAATGTTAAATAAGTATACAATCCACGCAACGCTCAGTTCACTACTCTATTAACCCACTTTTTTGTGGTGCTGTGGTGCAATCTGTGTTCAGTTCAGTGGCTTTTTTTCTTTCTGTTGACATAATTCAAGGAATGCCAGCCACAAAGTTTGCCGGTCAGGTTTTTTATATTCTTTTGTTAACGAATTAAGTCAGCGAGCTTTGGGCGCATTTAAATTGACTTTAATCGTGGGTAGAGCCCCGCCGCCCTGACCATTAGTCGCATCCAATGGCAGTCGCTCTATTTGTGTCTCTTTCTCAGTCTGGCAGCGTTTACGCCAAGTACTTAACAACTTTAATGAGCGGCGGGAAAAAAACTGCCGAGCGCCCAAAGTAGCCAACGCGCACTTAATACTAATGGCTGTCATTATCCTTTATCCTTTGGCTGTCGCTACAACTGTCAGGCTCTCTCTCTTTCTCTCTTCTCTCTCTTTCTCTCTGTATTTCTCACTGGCCAGCTGTTTATCTGGCCTTTTGTTGGCACGCACATTTATTAGGCAAACCAAAACCCCTTTGCCCCGCCCCAACCAACTTGCTCCGCAAAAATAAAGAACCTTAAAGATAGAGTAAGAGAAAGCAACAAAAAATTAACTTAACTCAATTTAAAAAAGTTTTCGCATTTTTCCTGCTTTTAATTTTTTTTTTGCGTTTGCTTTATTGTCTGTTTGCTGTTTGTTGTTTGTTGTTGTTTGACAAAAAACGAATTAAGCCAGCAAGCAAAACTTTAAGTAGCTTTTGTGTCGGAGAAAGTATTAAAATCGTTTCTCAAATGGAACTGAATGAGACAGAGTGCCAGCCGCCCACTCCACAGCCGCTGCGTGCACAAAAGTAAGTGGCCAAAGGATTCCATGCGCCAAGTGTCCTTGAGTCATATTGACTTAACTTTGGCTCAAGGGCCTGCCAGTGCCCATGCCCATGGCCAAGCCCTTCTTCGCTCCCTGCCTCGCCTCCGACTCAGGGTCTAGCTTGTTTTTGTGTGCACAATTTACGCAAGATTTTTGATTTCCAGCTGGAAAAATGAATTTTCACCAGTCTTAACATAAAAGCATCAAAAACCCTCGAGTTGAGTTAACCAAATTTTTGCAGCACATCTTATACTATTACAAAATTCTTTGGTCTCTGGCCAAGTAGATGCCATTGAGCTAAGAGCTGAGAGTTCAGCGGTCTACTTTTTAAATTAAATTGAGAAGAAAAGTGTTTCAAAATTTTATTATTTTCTTGTGGCGTAAACTCATTCTGATAACTGAAATATTTTGGATGAAAGCTGATTAGAATAAAGAAAATATATCAGATTATCATAGGATAGAATAGTGTAGAGTGGAAAAATAAATACTTCTAAAACAAAACAAAATCAGAAATATGTGGAAATTTTAAATTACATTAACTGAATAATATGAGGGATACGGAAATAAAGCTTGAGAGCTGGAATATCATTTGAATATTATGAATTAAAGCTGTAATGTAGGTGGGAAAAAAATCTATAAAAAAAAATACAATTTTAAATAAATATATAATAATATAACACAATCAGGAAAAAATAAGAATATTAAAATCATATAAAATATAATTGAATAATATGAGGGATAATTGAATAAAGCAGATCAGAATAAAATATATGAAAAATGCAATATAAAATAAAGGAAATATAAATAAATAATGTATTAAAATAGAAATATATGAAATGAAATTGTGTAATTATTTTACACCATTTCTTCTTGTATAGAACCAGTCTTTGGATTTAGATATTTTAAATAATTTTTTAAGTTATTTATCTATTTATTAATGGTTGACAATACGTGTGTCAACGTACGTATTTAATACATTGGAATAGCAAAATTCAAAACTAACACCCTAATGAGAATACAAATATTTCAAAAACATCATCGACACGATGGACACGATTCGCCCACCCGGCCAGAAAAGCCCCTTTTCACAGTTTAAATGCTTACTAACACTTTTAGAGTCTACAGCTAAGAAGAGAGGTACTAGTCGTGAGAAAAGATTTTTTAAATGAAAGTTGAAATAATCGTAAGTAACTATTTTATTTTAGAATTTACATAAATTAGAAAAGAGGGTAAAATCAAAAGATTGTAAAAAGTAAAGAAATTAGAAATTGGCCATAAAATGTTAAGTTAATAGGGTATAGAAATTCATGGTGGAAATTCAGCCTGTCAGCCTGTCCGGCAAGATATGCCTCAACTCATAGCTGGAAATGGTCAGTGAGTTCCCGAAGATATCATGAAAGCAACGACTTTATTAGGGTTAGAGAGAGATCTCTATGAAGAATACGATGTACGTTCTATTATAAACATAGCACAATACACGAAATGAGTTGTGCAATGCGTAGTCGTGCTCATAGGAAGAAATAAAGGGCGAAAGGGAGAGTCAATGTCGCCAATAATTACCTTATGAAGGAAGAAAACGACGAGGATTGTCTCACGGTTGGCTAAGGAGGGAAGATTTAAAAGAAGACGCCTATGTCATATATTAACTGTTAATTATTTAATTAATTTATTAGAAAAAAAACCGAAAAGTAGTTTTTTACCGATTCACTCGTATCGTGTGGCTAACAGCTAAATTTCGTTTAACGTTTAACGAACTAAAAGTAAATTTCATGTGCAATCTGCAATTTTCTGCGCTAGTGATTGCTCTTAATATCTCGGGCTAAGTTGGCGTTGGCTTGCACAGTGGCGAAAGACGCTGGCAGGTGCTTACACAATTTGCCACAAAATCTGAGTAAGATCTAACCTTTCAAGTGGGCCAAGCCATTAAGTTTTATCTCTGTGCGAGATTCGCGCTGCAGCTACATTCGTTTGCACAGCAGAGACACGCACCCAGCTGGCTGCTGACAGCGCAAGGATTGGGCCACCTGGCTGCACCCGCATCCATGGGCAAAGGCAGCGGCAAAGTCAGGGCAACAACAACAGCAGCAGAAGCAGCAGCAGCAGCAGCAGCAACACCGGCGGCATAAATCGCGCCATGAGTTTCAACTTTCAACAAAGATGTAAGCCAAGTTAATTGCTTTTTGTTGCCTTACCTACCTATTTTTTTTCCGCTGCAATGTCAACAATGAAACTAACGGCGGCTGCTTCTCTCAGTTGTTGTTCGTGTTGTCTTTGTTGTTGTTCTTGTTGCAGTGGCCGTTGCTGCTATTTGAGCAGCTCTTCACAAAGAACAACTTGGCAACATGGGAGCAGCAACGGTAACTTGCCGTTTAGCTGGGGAGTGCGCGCAGCCATTTTGTTGCCAGCGCGCTTGAAAGGCTCTTGAAAAGTCGTTGCCTAACCTTAGGCGCAGTCCAAGTGCTCAGTCAGCGTTGTCTCTGGCTTGGCCATGTTCCATGCTACATTCAATGCCATTCACTGTTTCAGTATTGCGCCAGCATCTTGGCTGCCGTCCAATATAGTCTATGCCACGCCCCGCACCGCACCGCCCCGCACCGCTCCGCCCCCATTATTAATGATTAAAATCGGCAACGAACGATGTCTTTGGCTACAATCAATTTACAATTCATGGCGCCCGTCGCCCGGCGCCAAAGCAAAAAGTCGCTAGAAATCAGTCAACTGTGAATATTGCAAAATGAGCTTCCGCCTTCGCATACACTTCCGGCGGCAATTTCCGTTTCCTCATTACCTTTTTATACCCTGCACCCAAAGAATAGGCACAAGCAGTGCATATCAACCAGTTGTGCACATCTTAATAACAGTTCAATGGTCTCTTTACCAACACTGCACAGAAATCGATAACGTTATCGATAGCGCATATGTTCGGCTCTCAATATTTAATGCAATGATAACGATAGATTTATAGATCGATATATGTAGTTAACATTTGTGTATCCTCAATTTAAGTCTATAAAAAAAAGTTTGTGTTTGTGTTACGTAACTGTTTCACGATATCTTTACCAATACTACATAGTAAAAAGTGCTGCAAAATAATCGATAAATTTGTATTTTGATTATCAATATTAGAATTGAAATATTGTGGTCTATCGTAGTAGTGATAATGATATCTTTTAACTTTCTAAATTATCGCTATTAGACTTTAATGCAAGCGCACGTTTCAAGATTTAAAAGTTCCTAACCGCTAATTGATTTAATCAAATTTAAGTCCCTATGGCTACAGGGTATTTCGCAGTCAGGTAGCTTACATTGCATCTCACTGATGTGTTTCTTTTTGCCATCTTCTGGACTGTCCTTTAGAATGGGGGCAGGGGCAGGGGCAGGGGCGTGTGCGAGTGCGCGCGCCTTCATATGACAATTTATTATGCTCCCAGCTTCGATTTAAATTGCTTGACAATTATTACACAATGACGAGCACTACATTGCGATGTCATCATCGTTGTTCGGGCTCGGAGCACGAATGCGAATTCGACAATATATATGTATGTGCTTTGTGGCTGGGACTAGGGAGCGGCCCGACCAACTCAGAATTAATGATGGCAAATTTGCAAAGTTCACAAATTTCTTATTAGTAGTTCGGAACGGGACGGCTGCCCGCCTCAGCTTTTGCCGGGACTCCGGGCTTCATATTTCATTCTAGAAGGTTAGTTTGGGGAACTGCCATTCCGAGGCGGCGTTGCGCCGTTTCGGCGGTTTTAAGTTTTCGCACTTTGGCCGCCAGCGCCGGGCGCAAATTTCCCAAGCGCTCTAATTTGAATTTTAATTGAGGTCTTTTTGTGGGGTTTATTTTTAAAATGTTTTTCATTTTTTTTCCGAGTTTTTCTATTTGTTCGCTGTTTTTGTTTTTGCTCGGTTGGCTGCTTTGAAAATTAACAATAATTATAAATAATTATTATGCTGTTCAGGTTTTGGGCTACGTGACTGCGATGGCTATAATAGGGTTCATTTTCCTTTTGAAGGAATCATTAAAAGTGGGATTCTGGGATCTTTGTTTAGTTAAGAGATCGTAAGCGGCATTCCTTTGTGCTGATTGTGTTTTTCCAAGACCCTTAAGTCTCAAGCTTTTTCAATAGATAACATTTTGGCTGCTGTTAGTGGGGGTCATTCTTGAACCGAATTTGCTAAATTTACTGATGGTAGTCTCTAAGAAACTCAGCGGTCCCTTAAAATCCCATCTACTTGTTGCAAGTTTTGTGTACTTTGAATTAGAAGCTGCGACACCATTTAAGTCTTGCTTTAGCCCTTCAGTTCGGAGATTGGTATGAGTTTGATATTCACTCAAAGATAAATAGATTATTTTTTATATTTAATTAATTGGGAATTAGCAAACTATATTTACCCCATGCAGGAGAATTTACCCTAGTGGGGCTGTTGTAAGCTTGGTAAAAAGTGTTGTCTCAATCCTAGTATAAACAAGTAATAGGTGCTCTAGCCGGGAGTGCCCGACTAGGGGATACCTTACACCTTTTTGGTCGCGGTAGCTTTAAAATGAAAGATACTTGATCTGCATAAAGATTCTTGCCTTGGCGTCTCTTGCCATTAAAACATTTGCTAAAGAATCAGGATTTCGATTTTTATTGATTGCTTGGAAACTGGGCAAGTCGGTATCGTCTATCGAAAACTTATCGTACTGCGCGGGCACTAGGAGAGCCAATGTTTAAAAGTCTCTACCCCTTATAGGTTCTGTGATCGTTGCGTTCATACAAACGGGCAGACGGATGGACAGAGGGACGCACAGACGGACGGACATGGCTGGATCGACTCGGCTTTAAGTCGATTGCTGTTAGTCGCCATCTTCTTTAATATCGATAGGTTTTTTTCGATATTGAATTTATCGCTAATGTTATAAGATCATAAAAATAAGCACTGTTCTGTGTTTTCTGATTATTATTGAGTTAAAACGAAGCTTCTTAGTTTTATATATCCCTCGTCATATTATACACAGTCATTTAGTCAATCATTTACATATCTATTAAAATTGATGTTAGTTTGATGCATAAATTGAGCTGACGTAAAAAAGAACATAATGAATAACATGATTTTAATTTGTATTATGATTTTCGTTTTTTTTTTGTATTTCGTTTACAAGGCTAGTTATTATTGCTTTATTCCGCCGCATAGAACAAAATCAAATCAATGCGAAAATCTTTTATGTACTTTGATGCATTTCGCATGTTGTATAAAAAATTGACGCGCAAATCGTTTGCAAAGCTCATCACATAAAATCATAAAAATAAAAATCGAATATATTTTTTCAAGTTGAAGCGAGAATAAATTGAAATTGCGTTGTCCCCGGGCGCAACCCTTTAATTTGCAGCGTGTCTCTGAAAAAGGCGAACGGTTTGCGGGAGGGTAGGCAAACAAGCAAAAAATAATAAAAAATAATGAATAAAACACTTTCATAAAAAAATAGTGAAATTCAAATTGTGCCATATATCTAGTCGGACATATCGTGCACGAATATCGCATGTAAATATAAATTTAATTGCGCAAAAAAGTGAAACAAATAAATCAAACCAAAATAAAAAACAACTTCACACAAGCGCAAGGCAAACAAAAAGAAGCAGCACAACGGCGACAGCAATGGCAATTGCCATTGCGAGCTTTCCCGATCGGATATATAATTATGAAAAGCGCTGCAGCCATAGAAATTGTAATTGAAATCCGAACGTTTTTAAACTGGGTTCGGTTTGGCTTTCACTTTGTGCATGTGCTTGAAAAGAAAGCGATTGTAGAATCAAATAATAAAAAAAAAAGAATAAAACGCATCATGCATAGTGCAAAAGAAGAAAAAGTAAATATGCTGTTACCAAATGGAATCAATTTAATTAATATACATATCGAAATCTGTGAACATTTTGCAGCTTCTATCGAATTACAAAGAAATAATAAAAGAATGGAAGCATTCATCAGAATTGCATGGTAGATAAAATGTGTGAATGGAAATAACACACGACTATATTAAATATTTAAAGGTATTAAACCAAAATAACGGAAATTAATAAATAATAGTAATTTTAAAGTTTTCGTTGTCCAAATCCAACATCAAGTAACACTTGTCTTACTGTTGTTTAGAGAACCACTTTGATTAAAATGATGTGAATAAATATAATACAATACTTAGTAAAATTAACAGAAATAGGTTAGTTATTTAAACTGATGTGAAAAATTGATTAGATGAGACCTCCGCAATATCCTCCGCATTCGGACTCCTTCATTTCTACGCCTAGCCAGTCGAATGGGATGATGTTCAAGCCGCGTGATATAATGTATGTTTATGAAGTCTCCGATTTTGGTTCCTTTAGGTTCCATAAAGCAAGGCAGGAACTAAGCCGGTTTTATGAGCGGCAACTTTATTAATAAGTTATAAAGGCATAGTTAAAAGGATTTTCTTGCAAGCGTTTATAATTCTCAATTGGTTTTAGTCACATTTTTAAATAATTTTGTGCCTGCTAAAAGGAATTTTTAGCAAGCGTTTATAATTCTCAACTGGTTTTACTCACATTAGTTCAGAATTTTGTGTCTGATAAAAGAAACTTATTGCAAGCACTTGTAATTCTCAACCGGTCTTACTCACATTTTTAGATCAATTTTTGCCTGCCCTGAAAAATGGATTTCGTCAGATAAAACCACAGTTTTATTAGTTTTTTTTTTTCTGTTGCTTTATTTTCTATGCTTTGAAATCTCTTTCTTTCTCTTACAATTCTTACATTCCTTGCATTTTCTACGTTTGCACCGTGCCACAATTACTTGACTTGCTTATTCAGACAAGTTTCTTTCTTGTTTTTATTAAATATTTGTTTGCATTTATTTGATTTCTGCTTTCTGTTGTTTATTGTTGTTAAATTTGATTTATGGTTTAAGTTCAGCCATCATGGGTGTTGAATTTAATTTTAATTTATGTTTGCATTAATTTTTGATTTCAGCCAAATGCGTGACACAATTCTGCTTAATTGTACAAACTTTTGCATTTACGTAATTATTTAAATACAAGCTTAATTTAATGAAGTAATTTTAATTTTAAGCCCCTTGCCTGGCTCACATAGCTAGCATAATTGCTGTGCTGTGTTTTATTTGATTTTAGTTTATTTTTTATATGTTGTTTCTGTTTGCGGCGCCGCTTATAAATTTAATTAGTAATTTATTTATAATTACTGTTTACCATTTACCTTTGGCTACAAAAAAAGCTCATTGCGTGTTCGGTTTGCATGTTTTTCTATTGTTTTTTTTAATGTTTATTGTTAATTGTTTTGTTTTTTATGTTGTTTATTTTAACTTGAAGTTTACCCCTAAGCTAATCGCAGATAAATATGCTACACAGATAGACACATTCATCTAGACATAGAAAAACAACAACATCAATACGCGCATGTGTGTGTGTGTGTGTTTGTTGGATTTACCATGGGATTTGTATACATAGAAAACTTTTTTTGTTAATTGCTTATTTAAAAAAATAATTAGTTGTATGTGTGTTGCCTAATAAAAAATGCCATTGGACTTGCAATTTGGACTTTGGAACTGCTCAAATATTTGTGTTTGTTGTTGCGGCATTTTGTTTTATATTTATTAATATTTTATTTAATTTATTTACTTTTTTTTGGCAGGTACCTGATACTTAAATATCAATTACGGGGAGCAGGCTGTGGGTGAGAGCAAATCAAGTTTACATTTATTATAGACCTTGTTAAATATATGTATAAATATGTTTTTTCTTTTTAGTTTTGTTTTTTTTGGCATGTTTTGTTTTCGCCTGCGTGTAAAAGCGCCTAAAAGCGAGCTATGCACTACTGCAAAAAATGTTAGTGATTGATTTTGGTTTAGTTTTGTATACTTAGTTGAATATAGTATATATGCATATATGTATATGTTTATAAATACACCGATACAAGTATGGCAAAAACTTTAAGTTCACTTCAAGCCTACACACACACATAAATAGTATATTAAATTTATAGTTCATAGCTTTTATAATATAATACTAGCTTGTAAATATTGATTTGGTATGTTTTTATTTTTCTTTTTTCCTTTTGCTTTGATTTGCTTATTAACATCTAGCACTTAGCCTAGCTGTAGTTTTTGTCTTAAGTAGCTTTGGTTTAAGTTTTTTTGCTTTAATCTTTTTTTTTAACACTTAGGGTTTTGGCAATTGGAGCTTCGGCCTTGTTTAGCGTGGGAGCCATTTGTTACGCCGAAAGACTCCAATTATTGGACGAATTGTTGATATACGTTGCGGTTTATGCTCAAAAAGTGAGAGATAGAGAGAGACAGTATGTGAGTGTGTGTGAGTGTGGAGAAAGTTTAAAAGGTTTGTCTAGTTTTAGATTAGCGCGTAGCGTTGAATAGAGCGCAGCAGCTTAAAAGCTTCTTCATGGAAACAGAAGTTAACAATATCAAAATTAGAAAATCACAAGAAAAACTAAATATTGACTTTAGAAAAGATTCTAGTATAGTCTATAAGAGAGTATAACTAATTTTAAAAGGACACTATTAATAAATTATATAAAAATTGTATTGCTACGATATAAATCATTTTATATGTAAATAAAAAAATATTATACATAAACATATAATGAATAAAACTATTAAATAAATATGCTTAAATCATATTAAAAGGGTTATAAAAATATTAAAACATTTAAAAATAGATTTAAAAAAAATGTATATATTATATTACCACAAAAAACTTGAATAACTTTTACATAAAAAAACTTTGAAAAATAAGCTGCTGTCACAATTTGGCTTTAATGCCATGTGATGCCAGTATTAATTGATGCTGATGCACCTTGATGCCAGTTAATGAAAACATCAGCAAAATTTGTTTGTTGAGCTGCGCATATTTTAAGCTTAAAGGCAATACGATTGCAAAATGACTGTTTAAGTAGCTGAAGAACAGCCAAGTTCGCAAAGCAAATACCCACACTCATATACACGCACAAATACACACCCACACACACGTACACATACACACGATACTTGGCGCAGAATCACATGCTTCGACAAGCACAAGTTTCAATTTGTTGCACTTTTTAAGCATTAAGTAGCTGCCCAAGCGCTCTGACTTAAATGCAATATGTGTGCTGGTATTTGTGTGTGTGTGTGTGTAAATGTTTGTATATTTGCGCGTGTGCATTGCCCGGCAAAGCGGTTTAGTTGCATTTTAGCTTTTAACAGCTTCTGGTTTTTGTATTTCGCAGCTATTTGTTTTCGGATTTTTATACCCTTGCAAAGGTATTTTCGATTTTGAAGTAACCCCAATCTATACATACTATATAATATGTATATCTTGAAGGAATTTCGATAGCATATTTGATACATAAAACATCGTGAATTTAAGTTTGATGAAGATCCTTTCCGGCGTACGATAACATAAGCAAAATCATCGTACTATATACAAATCGTAATCAAGGATATTTCGTTTAAACTTAATTTCTGAATTGATTTAATAAAATATGAGTCAAATCAGAATACAACATAGATCAGAATTAATGTATATAATATAATGCAAATAAATCATAAATTAAAACCAATTTATAATATTAAATAAAGGTCAGCATTTTAATATCTAAATTTATGCAAGGGTATCAAGTATTCGGCAATTCGAAGTTTGTTTTACCTTAATATTTTTTTAATATTCTTACTCTGCTTAGTTTTTAAAAAGTTTAATTTTTTCTTTTTTCGTTGTTTATACAACATCGAAAGCACACGAATTAAGCACGTTTAGAGCATTTAGTTAAAATTACAAGTTACGCACTAATACACACATAGAAATTTGTTTAACAAAAATAAAAAAGTGGCAAAAGATTGCCCAGCGTTTGCAGTTTCAACAATTTTGATATTTATTCAGGGGCCGCTGAAAAGTATGCTACACTTTTTGTGTTGGCTTTTTATTTTGCTGCTGCTATCACGTGGGCCACAGGATTGCAAATTGCACTACTTAATGGCTAGGCTTAGAGAATACAGAATACTCAGCTGACAATCAGTAGTACGTACTAAGTGGGTGTGGCTAGTAGCACAGAGGGATCACGGTGTGCTGCCTATGTGCTGCTGCTGCTGAGATTGGACGGCGGCGGCCATTGCCGCTTAATAACGGCAAAGTGCGTCATTTGAAAGGTGTTTGTCAGCTGGCAGCGACGCTCGACGAAGCCAGTTAGACAGTAGCCCATGTTGTAGTCCTCCATCGATATGTTTGATGTCAGATACAGTTTAAACTCATCATTGTATGCCAGCTGTGATTTGGACTTTGACTGCGCCCTTCCATTTGCGCCAGCAGCAGCCCCGCCAGCTGATGTTGTTCCACCACCCGTTGTTGTTGCTGCCGTTATTGCTGCTGTTGTTGGCGCTGCTGCAGCACCGCCTGTCGCTGTTATTGACGGCCTGCGAAAGTGTCCGGCAATCAGCAGCGAGCCTTGCTGCTCCATGGGCAACATCCTGGCCTTGGTCGCCTGCCGTTGCGTGCCAGCGCATTCGACAATGCGACAACGATTCGGCTGCCACCAGCAGGGCGTGATGGTCCAGTAGCTGGAGGACGCGGTGCGCGCCCAACCCTCCTCCGGATACAGCAATATCTGTGTGTGAATGCAAAGCAAAGAGAAATCGGGTGAGATTTTAGCCAGCGCCAATTGCAAATTGGTTTTGTGTGTCGCTGCTGTCGCACTTTAATTGAAAATCGTAATTAAAAAGTGCAAACTGCTTCACATTTGCATTTCCACCAGCCACTAGTTAGTCATTGTTTAAGCCCTAACTAAACGAAATTTATATGCGCTCCTAAGTGCCACTCATTAGTAAATTGCAATGCACTATACCATGCACATATAAATATACTTGTATAGGGATGCTCTTTCAAGTGTTGCTAATTAATTAATTGTTTGAAAAAAATATATGTTTGTTTCTGACATTTTTATTGCTATATGAATAGGGTAGTTTTTCGAAATCATATAAAGAGGCTAGCCAATTAATTGTTTTTATACGATAATAAAAAATAAAAACACTTTACTTATATTTTATTCACATATTCTTACTATTAACTAAGCCTTATATTTTTAATATTTCTTCAAGTCTTAAAATTGTCAAAAATATCTTTGGGTCTTCCTACTGGAATATTTTCCGATTTATTATCGTCTGTCAACATTTTTATTTGAACGTCATATGCAGAATTTTAATTTAAAAATAATATAAATGATTGCAATTTATATATTAAAAATGTATTTTAATAACAAATTAATTATAGTGTATTTCATATATTTTATAGCACGTAACTGTTTGGGAACCTACACAAAGTTAATTTAAATGCAATTTAATCGATTTCCAGTGTTCGGTGCGAATTGTATTTTTATTTAAAATATTATTTGAACACTGCAGCGACCGCAAATGTTCTTGTGTTATTGTTGCTGTGGTTGCTGGCATGTGGCACATGCCACATGCCGTACATGGCGGCTTTATCAACGGCAGCTCATAAATAATATGTGTTAGTTAGTTTATCATGAACTGGCAGCGATTTTGCGTGCGGTCGCTGCGGCCGCAGCAAGAATTTTATTATTAATTCATGTATGTTTGCTTAACTGCGCGTACAACCGGGCGTATGCTTAATAAGCCGCCGCAGCTGCAGCTGCAGCTGCATAGACGACGCTAATCAAACACTGAATTAAACGCACAATGGAGCGACAGTCAGCATTTTAAAAGAGAACAGGGCAGAGGGGATAAAAATCTCTGGAATTCAAAAGAACATTTTTTTTGTTGTGTTTTGTTTTTATCAACGGAATTGAAATAAAGCAGCAAAGCGTAAAAGAGAAATGAAAACTTGAGCTGCAGGCGGCTGCCAAAGCTGCTGTGGCTGCTGCTGCCCCCAACGGCCAACGGGCACCGGCCAGTGGCAATGGCCACCGCAACAGCAGTGGCAGCAGCAGCAGCAGCAGCAGCAGGAGTAGCAGCAGTAGCAGCTGCTTTTGAAATTGAAGTGGCTGCAGCTGCAGGCTGCCTGCTCCAGGTTCCTGGAAACTGCCACGCGTTAAGTTTCTGACTTTAAAATAAAATGCTTATGTGGTTATTCCGTTTTTTTGTTGTTGTTTTTGAGTGCGGCAAAAAAGGCAACCGTGCAGGTAAATTGTTTAAAATTAATGCGCCGCAGACAACGCTTAAAAATGCATGCATAATTTCTCCTTTTTTTATATCTATATATTTTTGCTCTTAACGCATTTAACTAGCAGACGGCGCAAAAACAATGCGAATTCCGTTGCCGCGGCCATGGCACATTAATCCCGAATGAAAACCCACTTGACTATTAATGAAAATTAAACGATTTTCGAGTGGCCGCAGTTAAGAGAATAATTTAAAAACAAAAAAATCGCGGCTGCAGCGCATGCAAATGATCCGGTTGCAAATATCCATTAATACATAATTATTGTAAATAGCTGAAGGGGTCGTTTGATGCACTCTCATCCTGTTTGAAAGTTATTTGGAAATTTGTATTAAGCACGGCTTACAATCAGATTGAAAGGTATGCGTGTATTAATTAAGGCGCAGTCATTGAAAGAGCTATTCAAAAAGTGTAAGCTGCATTTAAAAATGGTTGAAAAGTTGTTTAAAATTGAACTCGACGGCAGATAATATTTTTAATTCCCGAGTCTGGTGACCGAATGAACGCTTAAGCCTGCGAACAGTGGATCGAAATTGTTTTGACGAAAGTTCGGTCGCATTTCAGAATGTTCTTAATCATATGAGAGTTTGCCAAACCAAAGCTTGACCGATTTGGGTCTACGGACTGTTAAATATAGGAGTTGAAAATTGTTCAGAAAAGGAAATTTGATTTTCGATTGGGGTTTAAATTAAATTAATTTGGCTTAAGATGGTTCAGCTTTATGTTTTATATTGCAAATTAAAAAATGTGATAGGATAATTGGGTAAAATTATACTGTATGGATTTTTATTACAGAATTCAATAGCAAACGCTTCCAAAAAGGTTCAGAATGGGGATAGTTAAAATTGTAGTAAAAGTATGCAGCTTGGGTGGCTTAGTATTAAGTTTATACTTGTCCATCGACGGCGATCAACTTCTTCAACAGCTGCTACGTCATTAAGGTTCCTCGGCATCGGTCGCCAGGGTCCTAGCTAACCATACCTAGGAGAATCATTTAAACACCCTACAGTATTCGGCCATGTTCATGTCGATGTTTCCATCGAGTTAAATTCTTAAAAAAGGCTTCCTGCTACGCTAAGAATAAATACTAGATATATTAAATTGATTCATAAATTTTAAAATAATGTATAGTATGCTAAGTTAGAATAAAATTGTAAATTAAAGTTAGCTTACGGAAATTTAAACTTTTTAAATTATTTTGTGCTAAAGATTTATGCAATACAACTCACTTTCCGCATTAACAGAGTTGGTTAAATTATAAACCGTTGCTAAAGCTGAGTTAATTGGCTGCCAATTAATTAGTGACCACAATATTTTGGTGATCAGGTCAAATCAGGTGCATTATTGTTCGCATGTTGTATTAAAGTGCAAAGCATAACCGCAGTCGCAGGCCAATAACGAGCTGTATGTGATTGCATGTGTATGTATGTGTGTGTGTGTCTCGGACATCAATCGTGAGCCACAGATTGGGCACTCACACAAAGACACACACACACACACAGTGGGTAGCATATAGCCGCGCACGTGCTGCATATATGTCAACTTGCCCCACATGCCAAATGCTGCTGCGCTCGAATTGTGCGCTCGTGTTTGAAAATTATCAAAAAGAGGAAAAAAATAAATAAAAGTAGGTGGCAGCAGCAGGGCAGCGCCTTAATAAGCTGCCAAAATGCGCAGTCAAAGCTGGTTAAGGATGCATGGTGAGGAGGAGGAGGAGGGGGGGGGGGGTTTGTCGGGAAGGTTGTGTGCGGGGTTGGAGTTCGGGTCATGTACGCGTTGCAGTTGGTGCCCTGCCATTGCATTATTCAAAGTTGCCAAAGTGCATGCTGCGAAATTGAAAATGCAACGCAACAAATCGCTTGCCTCTATCAAGGGTCATAAAATCCTCACACCCACACAGACACACCCACACCGACACACACACACACAGACAGATACACACACATGCTGTGTGCAACATTTACACAGACACGTGCATGCCGGAGGAAAATCACTTCCGCTTTAGGTTTCCAAACTGCAGCGTTGGCAATTTCAGCGCCGGGGCATCAGGTGGCCAAGTCGCCTGGCAATGGCAAAATCGAAAACGTGGCTTGTGGTTGTGATTGTGGC
The DNA here is from genome assembly GCA_035045885.1 of Drosophila borealis. Lineage (NCBI taxonomy): Eukaryota > Metazoa > Arthropoda > Insecta > Diptera > Drosophilidae > Drosophila > Drosophila borealis. The sequence goes on along the minus strand of JAWNOR010000206.1, from coordinate 2,455,137 downwards.
ATTGGGTGGTGCTGCTGCCTGTGGTTGCACACCGAGCGTAGCTGCTGCCTTGAGGCGTCCATAATCGATTTCTGCGTGGCGCGCAATTGTTTGTTGACTTTGGTTTTTATTGCGTGCCATTTTATTGCCACACAGCAGCGAGTAAATAAATTGCCATGCCCTCCGCCCACGCCGCACCCCTAAGGCGCCAGCACTTGCAATGCCAGTGCTCAGCTGGCAACTTTGTCTATTAATTTGCTTAATGAGTTCATTGACAAATATTGAACGCCTTGGCTCTGACTTAACAAATACTTAAGTAACTGCCAAGTTTTGCAGCAGTGGAAAACTTTTCTCATTTCGTTCGACGGTCGCTGACATTAATTAATTAACGGCTGCCGCAGACATTTCAACACTTTAACAGTCACTCAGTTTGTCAGTTCGACTATTACTTAGTCCAAAAATTCCCACTATATGTCTGTGTGTGTGTGTGTGGGTGTTTTGGGCCCTCGAAGTTAATTACCCGCCCTCATAAGTATGCTACAGTGCACAGCCAAATCCGGTGTAAGCTCGAAAATCAAAGCTTCAACACGATTGTCTAAGCACTTGAGGCACAGGCTGTCGCATACAAAAACACTTGCCAACAGACATCCCGCATCCGCAGCACCAAGAGCCCGCCAACCACTTCCTCTTTCCCACTACAAATCTTTTCAGGCTTAGCATACCCTGTAATTTTCCGGTATAGCTTACTAATGATAATAGCTTTCAATTTCCTTTGGGGGAATATTTCTTATTTCAGTACAGGGTAACTGCAGGTCGAGCACTGCCGTCACCTTTTTGCAGACCTTTGTTGCGGATTTTTTTGTATTTCATTGGAGCCTTTAGTAACTTGACTTTCAGTTTTTTCCCTTTTCTTACGTGTTTCGAGTGCTTTGCCTTGAAGTGCGGAAGAAATTGAAGTTTTCTTTCTCTAGCTCGTTCCCATTTTCCATTTTCCAATTTCTTTTTTTGTTTTTTTTTTTGTTGCTAGCTCAGAAACTGTAAATGAGTTTCGGCTGGCTGTAAACTTATCTTTGGCTTTGTTTTCAATTGGCATTGCTATTCGTATTTATTTATGCGCCTCACGCGTTGCACCACGCCCTCCCGGAATTTGTGGCGCTTCCCACGGGTCCGGCATTCAAATTGGCCTGCAGAGCTGGCGGGGCCAAAAGTTTTAATAAGTTGCTCATTAGCAGAGAAAATGAGGCAGCCAAAACAAAATAATTTACACGCCCAACATCCGTTGCAATTAAACTTGACGCAACTTAAATTTCATGTCTTAGAGAGTGCAGGATATGCGCCCCAAGCCCAACACCCCAACGCATCCTTTCAGCCCAGACCAGCTGGGCCGCATTCCGGCAGGCGGAGCAGGCCAAGTTAACGGCGTGCTGTAAATGTAGATGTCAACGGATGTTAGGCAAACGCCCGGCAAAAGATGCCACGGCCTCAAAGTTTGCCGCGAGTATTTTCTAAATTTAATGAGTTGTATTACGGGCAAACTTTAAGCGGCGTAACTATTTCCCCACACATACACCATGACCTCCCCTCCCCATCCAAGCTAACCCCTCACAAAGCAGAAGCCCAAGCAACTTGGGGCGTGTTGTTGAGCGTAACTTTATATGGCAAACTTTTCATGTGTCTCGGATGCAGCTCCCCTTGCCCCGAGCCCTGATCCCGCTGCGGCGTCGCTAGTAATGCAGAAATTAAAGTTCTTTGCCAAAGTACAAGCGCCGCCAAAAGTTTTTGTACTACTCGCAGTTGACATGCTGAGGCGCCGGATATGCGTAGCTACAAATTTGATATGTTAGACAAGTGATGCGGCGAAAACGGCTGCACAGTGGGCAATATATGCGTGAGATGGTAACAAAATTTAAAGTTTCGATATTTTGGATGATAGTTAATAATTTAAAACAATACATATTTTTTGAATGATAATTAACATATTGTTTTTATCGTATAATTGACGTATTATTCTTATTGTATTATTCGTTAAGTAAATAAAAATAGGTTATAAGAAAATGATTATAAAGTCAGAATAAAAGATTTAATAAATGCAAAACATATCAAAATAAATAAATAAATAAAAAAATAAATAAAGTTTAAAAAATTCAGAAAATTCAATTTAAAAATTTTGTTTGCAGTTGTAGTAGACATACGGGCTATTTAAAAATTTGTAATAACTTGGCACTCTTGATTATCGACTACGCTGCTTATATCTATTTGCATCATATTTTCTTTAAAACGCGATTAAAATTGTATATATATTATCATTAGAGCATATAGGATAAACTAAAGTTTTGCATAACACAGGCTACTCTGATTTTCGCCCAAGCATCGGACTATTCAATCTATTCCTAGGGATTTGACCCCTTGACGACCTCGCTGAGTGACCCTGTTGACTGGGTATAGATAGATAATCCCTGACACAGGCAATCTTTTGCTTTTATCCCAAGTGCAAAATTGATTCAATCGCTTATCTAAGATGAACACATATCACACTGTTATATCATATCGTATTCCACACAGCGCTTATCCACTGTGGTCTAGTGCACACACACACACACACACACACATACACATGTGTGTATGTGAGTGTGCATGTATGGTTATTTGTATGTACTTGAACATGTATCGTCCTCGGTGGGTTGCCGTGTAAAAGATTAAGCACATTTATGTCACAGAGCTGAAGTCGCGGACGTAGACGCTGCGCCACGCATGTGCCACAATTTTAAAGTAGCGTTAATGAAATTTGAGCTGCAGGCAACAGAGTTGCATACATATGCAATATACACTACATATACGTATATAAAAATATGTGTGTATCTGTACAGGGGTTAGACGAAGCAGTCAAAAGTTATGCGAATGAGCATGAGGATGAACAGCGTCTAAGGAGCACGCTCTACGCTGTTGGCATTAAAGCGGCACTAAAGCGGCTGACAGGATAAGCCAGGAGCAACTAAACTTTATAAAGCAGATCCCTGGCTCAGCAGATAGCTGTTTAGACAAGTTGAGAGTTATAGTTTTTGTAAGCAGTACTAGTTCAAATCGTACCAAGTAAGACATAAACAGAATAAAAGGCAATATTTTGTACCCCTCCTCAATTTGGAGTTAATCAAGCTTGAGCTGAGCTAAAATTTCAGAATTTAGAATTAACAAAAGTGAGGTTAGGTTGGTGAAATGAGCTATTAGATTGGCTTATAATTGTATAAAGTTTAATTAGTTCTTAAAGGTATTGCAAGCCAACGTCTTCGACAGAAAGGCGCTTTAAAGTTTGGAATGAAATTCTATGGAACATGAAATATGTGCGTTTTAGGCGGAAACACTGAAGGCAAAGGTTGTCTTTACAAAGTTTAGCACTTAAATGACTTATTACTGTTCCCATTTAATTTTCCTTTCACAAGATATTACATATATTTTATTTAGCTCTAAGCAAAGTGTGAGTTTAGAGTATGGCACAAGTGAGGCTAGAGTTGATAACCTTAAGCTTAAGCTTGAGGTTTAAATGAGATTTGAGGCTATCCAAAAGCGATTCAAAGTTGAAATTCCAACACAAATTACTCTTGAAAACAGTAAAAGCCGTAATCAGGCCTGAGGTGTGGAAGCAGCATGAAAAATTAAAAGGTGAGGTTATGTTTACTAAATTTAAGTCTGCTTCAAAATGATTTAAATTTGTATTACTATTCCCATTAAGCATATTTATGTTGAGGGCCTTGAACGTGAGGTTAGAGTTGAAGTACTGGGGCTTAAGGCCGCTTTTGTGCGATTCAAAGTTGAAATTCTCATTAGGCAGCCACAAGTTGTTGCTGTGTTTTGTATTCTCTGCTAAGTCCCAGTCACGCTTCGATTCACACATTCAGCCAGGGACTAAATGCGCCCCGGACCCCCTGCCCAGCAGCAGCTTAAAAGTTGGCGCTCGCGCGCTTTGTAACTTATGCCAAGTCAATGCCAAGTTCCCCCAGCGTATTGCAAAATAGCTCATCAATAACCCATTTGCCGATACGCTAGGCCCATGAAAAGGCTGAGCACAGGTCAGGGCACGCAGGGCAGGGCTGGCCTGACCTCCGCTGGGAGCAGGCCCTTACCCGCTTACCGGCTGGAGTTGGGTTAGCTTAGCAAATGCGCTGCTCGAATGTTCGCTGAACGCAAACGACTGCGAATAAGGCTTCCAAAAAGGAAAGCTATCTCCGGCCTGCGCGTATTCACATTTATTCAAAGCGTATTCATACTTTAATAGTGCTGGGAATTCAAGCAGCTCGCGTAAATCAGGCGCGGAATGAAATGCCAAAGCGTCTGCTCAAAAATGTTCGCAACCAATCAACGAATCAGCGGGAATAATTTTCCAATGCTCCTTGTTTCAATTATTGGTAATGACAGGAAGCTCCACGCGCCTTCTCCTCAGTTTTTCATTTAAAGCGGCGAATATGGCTGCTCTGGAGCTGCATGCAACATGTTAAGCAGCCCAAATGAAATGAAAATTTAATAAAATAAAAATATACGACTCCTTGCGCCACAGCAAACCAAGCGCGAACACTTGCAAAGAGAGGGGGGCCTGAGGGTGGAGCAAAGTCGAAGACGTTTGCTTAAATGAAGATGTATGCCAGCCGGGCGTATGAGTAATATGCGCAAATATGCGCATAAAATAAAGCAACTTGTAGCAATTTCCCTTCAGTCAGCGACCGTCCTCGTGCCTCTGCGATCCCCCCTCTCTCACACACACACACACACACACTTTCTTTCAACTGGCTGCCTTGCCACTTTGGCGGCGCTGCCTTCTTGTGTTTAATTTAGCCAGCCATAAACGTAATGCGGCGCCTGAAGTACGGGCTCCCCGAATTTATATGGCGCCACATAAAAGCCGCCTCTGCAACCCCGCTCTCCACTTGCTGGTCTCTCGCACTCGTATTTCATTGCCAAGAGTGCCTAACATAAAATCATTTTATTTGAGGATGCTTTAAAGCAGCAGCAGATTGTTTAATATAACCCAGCACTGTGGCAGCTCGGGAAACTGCGGCAACTGGCGACTGACAATGACAATTTAATTGAATTTTCTATTATTTTAGCATAAAGCAACGAATTATGGTGAAGTCAGGTGGTTTTTCTTTGTGTTTGCAAATCCCATCTATAAATAAACTAGAGTACACAGCGCGCCCAATTGATAAGGTCTTGAACAAGTTCGCATAGAAATCCAGATTCTGATCTAGAATATATAAACTTTATGGGGTCAGAGATGTATCCCTCTATGCATTACATATTTTATAACAAAATTATAATACCCTCTACAAGGGTATACAAAAAGGCTCAGCTAGTTAGAGATTTGTTAAAATATCATATAAGAGGCATATTACGCTTTCAGATTATCAAGAAAAACTTATGTGTTTTCATTTAAGTTTAAGTTTGAGAGTTCTCAGCTAAATTAACTATAAAATAGAAATATTTGTGAATACTTTTGAATATATTAAGCAATAAATAAAAAATAATTTATTACAGAACTTACACATTTTTATTTGAGTAAAACGTACCAATAAGATTTTTTAAATGTATTTCAAATTTTATAATTAAATTATAAGAGTTCAGTTAGCAAACCAAAAAATATATTTAATTAGTTGTGTAAGCCTTTAAAAATATTATGCAATATGTTAATTATCTGTAATTGTGTATTTCCAGAATTAACCTGCGAACTTTTGATTTAATTTAAATTTAAAGATACCAATCAGATTTTTTAATGTATTCTTAAATTTTTTTTATTAGCATATTTATTTGAATGGGCTTCACAAGCACGTATGGGTTCCATTTACTCGCCTCTGTTGATATTTTTTTTCATGCATTGTATGTTAAGTATTAAAGCAGCCCCCTGAGAGCGTAGGCCTATACGCTGCATTGTCCCAGACTGATTTTCAATTCTGTTCAGCTCTGGCCCATTGTGTCTCCCATATCATAGGCATGCTGCCAAGTCGGTGAATAACGTCGCCATTCCGCGAATCCGTTGGCTGCCAGCACGTTAACATATCTGCGATACCATCCATCAAATATCACGAGTTGCTGGCGTGCCTGTGTGTGTATGCGAGTGTGTGTGTGTGTGTGTGTGTGTGTGTGTACTTGTATGCGGGTCGACTGACTCCGGCTGCCTTCTGTCAAGCCGTCAAATTTGCAAGGACCGCCGTTCCCGTTTGGCAATGTGGCCTTGCGGGAGTTCTGCTGGATTGTATCAAGATATTTTAAAGGCAGGCAGTTTTATGATACACAGGGCTTTATCTGCCACATAAAATTTAAGTTATTTTGTTGTCTAGTTCATTGAATTAGCTCGGCGCACAGAAACACACGCACATACATACACACGAGCACGGGCACACACACATGGACATTAAATAAATTGAATTAAATTGATGCGCTGGGAAATTGAGCAGATTTTCTTGCTTTTTGAAACTGCAAAGGAAATTGCTTTTAATTTTGGCACAAATCTCTTTTTAATTTTTTTATTTTTATTTTTCTTTTAGTTTCTTTTTTTTTTGGCATGACAAAATGAGAGCAGAGCACAGCTGGCTGAGTTCAGACAAATCTTGTTTGGCATCAAAATCCGGTGCCAGGCAAAAATCTCAGCCGGAGCCAAAAATGTTGTTGACAGCACATGTACCATCGAAATTGCATACACACACACACACACGCATACAAGCAGAGAGCTAATCAAGCGGCAGCTGTGCGCCCCATCAAATTGTTGTCTATGCCACACAGCAGGGCTGCAAAAAAGAGTATAGCATACTCTGCAGCGCCAGTCGGTAACAATTTTGGCATGCGGTCTGGCCAAATGCTAAATAGATGCTGCAATAATTAACTGCATTAAGCCAGCGACAGCAGCAGTAGGAGCTGGAGCTACCCAGCTGCAGGCAGCTGAGTCCCGGCGAACGTCCTTTTGCCTGCAGCTTAACATGGCCTTAACGCAATTTGTCACAGCAGCCGAGCGCAGGCGGCGCCTCACGACAAGCCCGACAGCTTAGCCAAGGGCGCCTCCCCCTCAACGAAAAAAAAATTGGAAGAAAAGTGGCATGCTTTATTTATGTATATCCTTCGTACATTGTCTAAGTACAACAACAGCTACCATGGCAGATTGAGCCGACAGGTGAAATGAAATTGTGTGTGCACACAAACACAGTCACACTCACACCACACTCACACACGCACACTCCCTACTCAAGCACAACATTCATTTGAAATGCAAACGGCATGAAAATGAGAAAAATTCCAAAGCATTGACAGCTACAAGTTTTTAGTTTTGCCATCTAACTGAACTTTTTTTTGTTTATTTTTGTACTCAAATTGCCAAAAATGTTGCCTTAAACATAACATACATAAATGGGCGTGGCATGGGAGTGGTAGCTTAACAGTGCCCGCACTTTGCACGAAACTCAGCTAAAAGAGTGGATTTTGCATGTGAGTGTGTGTGTGCGTGTGTGTTGTGTCCTTTTAACTGCAAGTGCAGGTGTTAGTGAAAAGTGTTTGTTGTTTTGCTTCTTTTTTTTTTTTGGGTGGCCAGTTGGGGCCAGGCCTCCCCAGTAATCCCTTTGGGTGCAAAGCAGCTCGAGCACTGATGGAAAAGTACTTGCAACAAGCCTCGTTGGTCAGAGAAATGTTTTCACGCCCCACCCGACTAAGCCACAGACTTCTCATGTGATGATGAATTATGTGCGGCTGGGCAAAACGTTTCAATTTTCATTCAGACTTGACTAACTGCGAAATTTCTGCTAGAACAATAATTTAAGAGTATTTTGCAGACCCTTGTTGAAAATAACTTCAAAAGGTTTTGGGGTTTACTTTTTGGTATTTTTTTTTATTATTTTTATTTGCGTTTTACTTTTACTTGCAAAATAATGTTATATAATTATTTTTAATTTTGTCTAGCTATAAAATTCTTTTAAATAAAAATAAAAGGTTTTCGGTAATAGCGAAAATGCATTAATTTTTGTGCCAGGCCTAAACCTTAATATTGAACGTCAATAAAAATGATTATAAATGGATATAAATAAAATTGTACACACACATTTTGGTTTTGATTACAGTTTTTTGGCGTTTATCTCTATAAATAAAACGGTTTGTGCTGACTAACTAGTTGACAGATTGACTGACTGATTGACTGATTGACTGACTGACTGACTGACTGACTGACTGATTGGTGATCAACACATAGCCCAAACCGCAAGGAAATCCCAGCCGAAAGTGTGGAAAAATTGCGAAAAACTTTTGTGCTAAAATTTTTTTTTATTTGAGATGCTTTCGCGATATTCCGCGTACTTGGATGGAAAATGCGGTTTAAGGGAATGTTTGATGAAAGAAAGTTTATTTTTTGGCTTCAAGATTCTCACCACAAAGAATTAAATATATTTTCAAATTGATGAGGAGTTCAAGATAGTACGGGCAAAATTAGATCATTCACGAGCGGAAACTGGCTGAAAAAGTGATATTTTTAATTTTATACTTTTATACGTTTTAATTTTATACTAAAGAGAAACTCCAATAAAATCTAAGAAATTTGTATCGTTGCCTCTAAAAATCTCAAAAATGCTTTTAAATAACAATCGAAAATAATGTTGATTTATTTAAAATAGATTTTCCTCTTAAGTTTAAGCTAGAGATATTTTCTTATCAAGGCTAAAAAATTGTATTGCTTGTGCGCCACCGAATTCAAGTCAATTCGTGTTTTTTTTCTGTTAGCTAGTTGCATATTTTAAGTCCATTTTTGGCGCATGCAATTTCCCATTTTGGTTTGTGCATTTTCTTTTGAATTATTAAGTTGCTGTCTGCAGTCTGCCGCTGGGCTGCAGCTGTGGTCTTATCGTGCCACCCAATCATAAAAGTTGCCACTCAGCAGTTCAGTAATCGCTATCTATTTAAGATTTTGTGAACGCCACAGCTAAAATTACGCATACGCCGCGTGGAGTACTGTTGGGGCGTAGTAAATCGCCTTAGCTGCTGCTGCTGTTGGGCTGCTGCTGGGCGGCTGCTGGTGTTGGTGGGCTTTAAGCCCTAATAAACTAGCTGAAATGCATAGTTAAGCCTTTTGGCTGGCTACCATGGTGCACGGACACGCCCAGCAGCACGTCAAGGCTGTAGGCGTGACTTAAACTTTGTCGGGCATTTAAATCAGTGGCGTCGTGTATAAATCTAAAAGTGCTCCTACTTATCGGCGTCGCCTGGCTTTTGGCCTGGTCTGGAGACGGCCAATGAGTCTGTGTTGGAAAAGAGGCCAAAAGAGTCGCAGGCAGAGGGATGCTGCCATTTTGACTGCTTCTATCTCTTTTTTTTTTTTTTTTGCTGCCACTGCTGCTGCTGCTGCTTCTTGCTACAAATCATGATAATAAATTCCAATTTTATTTAGTCAGTGAGGCGGCAAAGCACCCTTGTCATCGTCAACGCTTGGCAGCAGCAGCCACCAGGCCGGGGGCCGTAGGGGGGGCTGCAGCTCCAAAAAAGGGCAAACGCTTCATCTGGTTGGGCAAAAGGGCTTCGAGTCCATTGCTTCAACTACTTGGATTAACGGTTTATTTTTATGACTTTTTATTTTATATTTTTTTTGTCTTCTTCTTTTTTGTATATGCAACGTTTTGACTGCTTTTGTTGGGGCATGCGAGAGCATTCGAATAAATTCACTTTTGAATTGAGTTTTTGTCGCTGGCGCCTGTTTAACTTTTGCCAGACATAATCAGGCCTGATTGTAATGAATGCGAACAGTCGGGCCAATCACCCAAAAAAAAAGGCAGCTCATCAGACCGAAGGGGGTCATGGCGGGTGGTAGGGTGGTGGAGGGGGGGGGTAACGGACTTGGGGTCCTAACCGCTTTCTACCCGTTGGTTGCCTAGCAGCATTGCGGTTGTCTGAGCAGCGGCGGCCAAAATACATTAGCCGTGTGCTCAAAATGTTGCACAGCTCACGCAGCGTGACATACACACACACACACACACATGCATGTATGCATGCATGCATTGAGTCCTCGCTGAGGGATTTCAAGCGAGCTGCAGGACATGTGGCAGCCAACAGTTTGTAACTTCAACTCTCTCTTTACTTTTACGCCAGTGTTCGCTGGCTCTTCATTGCCTGTTGGCAATTACAACGTTGCAATGTTGATGGCAATTTTTTTCCCATTTTTTATTTAGTTTTTTTACTTGTCTTTTTTTTTTGCATAAGAATATGTGACAGAAATGAACTGTGCCGTGAGTGAGGCACTATAAGATACCCGCACTTAGCTTAAAAGTGACTCGAATCTCGGATTGCAGTTGTCTTTTGGCCGCAACCACCAAAAGCTATAGTAATTAATTGTGTAAAGCATTTTTAGGTAGCTACTACTTTTATGTGTGATTGATAAAATTAGTTAATATCGTATTAAAGTTTAAATAAGTTTGTAAGCCACAGCCGAGGCGTTTGACCTAAGAAAAGAACGAATCTTAGCTTGAACCGAAACAAATTAGTTGTTAATATTGGTAACAATATTTAAAGTGTTATTTATCTTTTATTAGTAAGCAATTGAGAAAAATTATACTATGACCACGAAGGACATCATGTACTTGTGCTCTTAATATACGTATAGAATCAATATTAAACTCTCTGTTCGAGTAGATGGAAATTAATTGAAAGAAAATTTCTTTATAAAAATATATTAAAACTGTAGAGCCCAGACGAAAAAAAACTGACAGACGAATCAAGCCTGGAGGAGAGACATAGGCTCGGACTATGAAGCAACCCTGATCAAATTTTCACTTTGGGTGACAGTCACGAAACATCTGTAGGATAATATACTACAATAAAAATATATAAATTAAAAAGAATTTATAAATCTATTTAAATGTCTCAAAACGTTCTTAATTTTTAGTATATGAAATGACTCTGCCCCTATTTTGCAAGTTTGTGTCAATATATTTCTTCGATTTCCATTAACAAATATCTGACTTAAGCTGGATACCAAGTATAAGCAAGGTATGGCCGATTGCCTGCGACTGGAGCGGGTATAACAATGCTCGCACACAGCACGACGCTCCAAGCGACATACATATACACACATTAAGTACACACATATACGCGCTTTCACACACACACACATACACACTGTATCTGACAGGGGCGACAGCCAGAGAGCTGGACAGGAAGACAGACAGATGGGCCAGTCACTTCCGCTTGCAGGCGAGGGCTGTCCATTTTATAATACCCTTTTTTGTTTGAGCTCTCACGGCTTTTGTTGCCGAGGCAGTTGCTTGATTTGCATTTGCATTTGAGCCTTGTGCCCGGGCCCTGGCAAGCAGCAAGCAGCAACCAGCAACCAGCAAGCTGCTACAGCATAATTATGGGCGATGAAAGAACGAAGGACTTTGGCCAACTAGTCTGTTATGCATGCGCTGGGTCACTAATGTTGGCACATGATGATTTCTTTCATGCGCAAACTTGGCAAAGACTCTTTGGCAATCAGAGAAGAGGAAGCGCCGCCGACACTGATAAACTCTGAAAAGTAATGAAGCCTTTAAGCTGCTCTCCCACAAACTTTACGATAGTTTTGGCTTGTTTACTTCGTAATAGGCACTTTTGTGCACAAAGTGCAAACAATTAAACGCAAGTGCTTTATAGGATGACGAATTTCAGTTCTTGCAACTATTTAATGGGCAAGTCAAAGGGCCGCTACCAGACGTCAATATATATATATATGTACATAAAAGTATTTGTAAAGGTCTGCTCTCAATTGAGATTATTTTTCCCAGTATTTGTAATTGAAGTGAAGCTCTTCTTATTTGCAAAGAAAATTCCTAAAGCTCCTTACCGCAATGAAGCAACAGCAAATACACATATGCGCCATATGTCAAATTCAATCAATTTTCTACAATCATGTTCGCAATATTTAACTCTTCACTGATGACAATTTTTGGAAGAGGAATTTAAAGTGGGATTTGTACGTGTAAGTTGCATGTTAATTGTTTGAATAAAGCATAATTTAAAAATACAAATATTCCAAGAGAGAAATATTATTATTAAATAAGAGTGTGTATTGTTTAAACCAACTTTTGAAAAGACGTATGAATATATATATTATTTATCATTTTTTACAACTTAGTAAGGTCACAGTTTGACAGTCACTGTCTTGGACTTTCAGTTTAAGAGTCACACATTAAAACTATTTTGATCTGTTTTAATAGGATAGACAAAGTATTGCGTAGTCGGTGGCATTCATCAGGCGCATTGCAACATGTTTTTTTTTTGTAATATATCTTAAATTGAAATATATATAATTTTATTATATAGAAGTGGAAATGTTGTAAAATAAATGCGAGCTGCACAGTGAATACTACATAATGAATGGCCTTCTTAATTAAAAACGATAAAAGAATAAAAAGATTTAAAGAAAATACATTTTTTTAATAAACAAAAGGGAATTGCCTGAAATCATTTGTAAAAAAATTAAAAATAAAACATATTTTTTAAAAAATGCTGAACTATCACTTTTGATACACTATATTCAAATTAACTTGGCAACCAAAAAGTTTTGATCTAGAATCCTTAGTACCTTTCCACATTGTTACCCAATCATAGTACCAATAATAATATAGATATTTGCCTTATTCAAATGCCATAAAGTAAAGTTAAGAAACTTAAATTTCACCCGAATATACAGTTCAATTTGCATAAACATATTTAAAGCTGATTAGCTAAAATTGTTTCCTTTGTCTGATTTAACAATTCCTCGTATTTCTCAACAAATTCGATTTGTTCTGTAATCAAATTTATACAGCTACACATTTGACTCCCAGTTTGAGCTATCTGCTATCTCTGCCTGGCTTTTCATCTTGGTTTCTGAATGCATTTCAAGGCTGCCTTCCAATGAGCTCAGCTGATGACATAAAAGTAATGACATTAGAGCGCTTTTCAAGGTAACACAACCGCCCCCAATTTCCGTAATGCAATATAATCCAAGCGTTTGCCAGGGGGTTGGTTTTTTCGGTGGTTGCAAACATTTGCCCGCCCGTCCAACCGGTTGTGGTAAAACAAACATTTTGCTTGACTCTGCTCCATAGCTTCATTATAAAATCGATGAGTGGGTTGAGGTGTAAATTAAGCCCTGACTAAGGGGTTCAAGCACAGAGACACTCTCCTGTATTTACTGTAGCTCAGGTTTGTGCTGATGATGTTGCTGATTCTACTAACCAAGGATACTTAGGGCACTGCCTGGCTTATGTGTTTTAAAATTTAATTAAGCAAAAACAAAACTAAAGCTACCCTTTTCTTGAACTTATTGAAATTTAAGTTATTAACTCAAGGCTTCTACGTTAAAGTTATGAATCATTAAAATCAGAGTGTGCGTGCTTTAAAGCACATGAACACTTTGCGGAAGTTGAATTTAATTTACGGAATAAGATAAGTTTGAGCTGAAGCTGAAAGCTCTGTGGTAAAAGCTCATCTCTGTGAATGAATTGAATAAGCCTTTGATACTTTTCAATATAATTAATTGTAATTGGTGAATATTTTCAGACTTATTCCAAGTTTACAAGTTAATTGGTCAAAAATAAAAGTGTAATGCTTTACTTTAATTTCAAATACAATACCATCGACTATTTGATTTTAAGCTTATACAAATGAAGCTTTAGGAATATATTAAAGCTTTGAGTGTGCTTAATTGTATTGACACAACTTAAGCTAATCTGTTGTATTATTCTTTAAGCTAATGAGATTAGTTTTTAATACAAGTTAAAAGAAATAACATGGATTTGTCATTAAATTAAGAAAAAGTAGCTTGAAAAATTAAAGCATTAAGCAAGCATTTTATGTCGAAAGCTTATCTTGGCTGTGCTTACACTAATTTAAGTCGAATTCGAGTCTACAAACGGAAAAAAGCAGCTCTCAAAAGCTTTAAGCCAGAATTTTTGTATTGATTAAATAATACAACTTTTACTTAAAGCTTAACGCTCGACCTACTTGCCATTGATATCGTCTGCCCCAGCCGTTGACACTTGTATACTTCTTGTACTTCAGCAAGAGTCATTATCGTTTCGACTTCTGTAATACCTTAGCTTAAATTCTTATCTGGTCCCAAAGTTTCAGTGTGTTTATCGCTTTTGGTCTAACTGACTGACAATTGTAAGCGAGAGCTCAACTTGAAACAAGGCTTGGCAGGAATTTTCTTTTGTTTTTTTATGTTTTTTTTTTTTGGTTGCTAGGCCACAAAATCCCGATTGCTAATACTCTTTCGCCTACACCGCCCCTTGTGGCAAATGCAAAGTGCGACTTCGTCTGCCTGGCCAGTTAATGTTCTCTGGCGGTCTTCGTTCTTCTTTTTTTTGCTGCCACTTGTGCAGCAGCTGCATTCGCTTGGTCAGTGCAAAATAGACTGAAATTGATGATGTCACTTGATAGGGCGAATGAGTTTTTCATTTTTCACTTTTCACATGGTAGTCCAGGACGAAACGAAGAGCCAGCCAGCCAGCCAGCCAGCCTCTTGGAGAGCCAACAGCTCCACCAAGCTTCACGTTCATGTTGTTTAACAAATTCATCCTGTTGCTTGCGCTTCAGTGCGTGCCTAGTGCCTGCTGGACGGCCAGCACATGGCATTGTATCCTGGGGCGGTAGCAGGCGCTGCTCTTGTGCATCATACATACAGACATACATACATACATGCATGCATATGTATGTGCATTTACATATGTGCATATGCACATATGCGATTTTGGGCAGGCCATTGTTGTGAATCGACCTGTTTGATTGGCTTGCTTTTTGCACGTTTTTAATTAGTGCACGGCAGCATAGAAAGTAGATTGTGTGCAGAGTGTGGCACATGCGGCAGGCAGCAAGGCAGCATGTGGCATGTAGCAATATTGCTTTAAGTTGCTGGCGCATTAAACAAAACGAAATATTTCATAAGCGCACTGCGACTCAGCCACAATGCCGAATGATTTATATGCAAAGTACTATGAATATGAGTTCAAGCTTGAATATGAGTATTGCTATGAGTATTTGAGTGTGTGTGTGTGTGTGCGTGTATGCGTATGTGTGCATACACACACCTTGGCAGGCGCCGCAAACAAAAGGCCAACAATCGACTCAATTCCACACGACTCGTTACAGCCACAGCAACAAATTTTCCAAATTTTCTAACAATAGCGCACACACACAGAGACAAGCACTCACACACGCACACACATACTCACATGAAATTTGTGAAGTGAAATCACTTGTGTATTGGTTTTGCTGTTCGCGGTGTTAGGTAACAGTGGTTCAGCCTTTGAACTTCTAAAAGTTTTTCAAATTAAATTTATTTCTTTTATTGAAAACCCTACAAATATTCATAATAGTTAAGTCGAACCGCAGGAAATATACATGAAGACGAATACTTTTAAATTGGATTCATTTAAAAACATGTCAGATTTATTTCAACCCAGAACATCTAGCATCTAGAATATCTACAACAGAACGGAAACTCTTAACATTTAATAGTTCGGCTATATATAGTTCGGCTTTTGCTTGTATAACTTAGGGTATAAGCTGGTTGGTCTATCTATTTTGTCTTTTAGGTTATAAAAAGGTAATTGGTTTATTTTATAGACCAGACATAAATATATCAAGCTTATATTCTTGCTATTGTATTGATGCCATTCTTTTAGAGAGCATCAAAAATATTGAATATAAAAAAACATTTGAATTTAGATCAACAATAAAGAACGCCAAAGCTTTGTAAGCTTTAGGCAAGGCAAATAAAAGCAATATATATTTGTTGATTATTTAATATATGAAATATAATGGATTTTATAGTATTCCATAAATATCCCGAGTGCCTTTCCTTTAATAGTCTAACCTTATGCTATCAACTAATTGAGCTCTTAAATGTATTCCTCAGTCCATGTTATTTTTAAGCACAGGTTAATATTAAGTTTATGATCTACTTTTTATTAAAAAAGCATCATTTTTTCGCCGTAACAATAATGATATAAAGTTAACGTTTAATAAAAAATTTAATACAAATTAAGAAAAATAATCAAATAATAATTTTGATCATTTATTAGCAAGAATAATATTTGATTTGAATAACTATCGAGATTCATAGCATAGTATATTTGTAATACATAGCTATAGTACTCGCAAATATTATATGTGGTCTGTTCTTAACTAAACCCCGCCATGCAAAGATGCTGAGGCCTTTTAACATTCTCAAATTGTTTGCTCGGGCGTTTTTGAGCATACCTATAAATAACTTATGTTTTTTACGCAAAGCCTACGAATATTCTCGAGTCTGCAGACGGCAACATTGTAGAGTTGAAATTTATTATAGTAATATTTTACAGATAAGCAGAGAATTGGGGTATTAAAATTTATAGCAAGGTATTCTCGCATCTCTTATCAATAGAATTAAGGAATTGATATATATTTATTTGTAAAACTTTCCTTTTAACTTTTTATCTTTTACGCAAACCTCGTAAGCTGTCACTTGGAGTTTATGCAAATAGGTTTCTTAAATTTGTCAACATATTTTGCGAATTTCTTTTTCTCACATTTCACTTGTCACACCTTAAATCACACACACACGCACACACTCAAGCACACAGTTACAGTTACTTTTTGTGGCACTCACCTTATTGGAATTACCATTGAATTTCAATAGCTTCTTGCAGGATTTACCGCGACTCTCGAAATAGATTTCCTGTGGCGTGCGTCGACGTCGCTGCACTGCCGGCTGTGTTGTCAGTGCTTTACGTTGCATGAACAGCGACTCGTTGTGGCTGCACTCGGTTCCTGCCACCGACTGCGTTGCCTTGTGGCGGCTCACGCAGAACAGGCGACTTAAGATGCCGCAGCAGCCGCTTGCTACAGGCGAAGTCGCTGTTGTTGTTGTTGTTGTTGCTGTTGTTACTGCTGCTGCTATTGTTTCTGTTGTTGCATTGTTGTTGGCACAACAGCGGGCGGATATGGTCATTAGGTTGGCATTGTGGCGTGTCTGGCGATTGACATCCATTTCCATGGTGCGCAACAAAAAACTGTTGCCTACTTTCCTGCGCGCGGTGTTGATTTGCGAAATGTTTTTTTCTTGCCTGTTTACTGTTTGTGTTCTTGTTGTTGCTGCTGTTGTTGTTGTTTTTGCTGCTGTTTAAACACAACTTCCGCCAGTTCCGCTCGCTTTTAACTTTCTTTGACCGTTTTTTATATGCAAATCGTTAGCCGGAAGTTTCAGCTTATTTTGTTTGTGTGTATTTATTTCAGTTTTTTTTTTTAATTTTTTTTTTTCTGGCACTGAAAATAGCAGCGCGCTGTGGCAGGTGGTTCAATGTCGCTGTGCTTGTTGTTGCTGCTGGTTGTTAAAGACACAACAACTTGGCGCCCTCACGCACAAATACAGACGCACACACACACACGCACACGCACACGCACTCACACGCTTACGCTTACGTCGCACTCTCACAGAGCACAAAGCACAGAGCAGCCACGACGCTTTCGAGTCGAGGGCAGCGAGCCTACTGATAGCAGTGCTCAGCAGTTGTGTGGCCTGCTGTCTTAGCACTACAGCGTTGCCAGACCGCGCTGAGAGCAGCTGGTGGCACACAGTGCGCATGCCTGGCGCACAGTGCGTGCTAAAAGCATGTGGCTAGCGCCCTTTTCGGTTGCTTGTGAATGAAGCAAAGAATTTTGCCTGTTTACGTTACTTGATGCTGCTGCTGCTTCTGGTTGTGCGGTGCGGGGCAGGTGGCGGGCGCTTTACTAGCGGGGTGGCTTGTTACGTTGAGCGGGCAGCAGTTCAAAGTTGTAGAGCATTTTGCTTTATGTGTGTAATTGTTTGGCGGCAGTCGAGCGGCGCCTCATGCTATGCAGCAGTTTTTTTGATACCCTGCAAATGAGAGAGAATCCAAGCAAGAATTTTGTGCTAGAGCCTGATTGAGTCAGGCGCAGACAGGAAGAGGGTGAGATATATCAAAAATATGATAAGCAGAGTGAAAAGGTAGGATGTATAAGAAGATTCAGAGTATTATCGTTATGTCTCTCTTGAATAATTATAATTCATATTCAAACCGTTCCCATGTGCAAAGCTTCTATCGCATTATTATAATATGTTTATCAGAATTTATAAATAGTTCATATTATGTGTTTGTTATTTGTTAAAGGCTTTTTAAGCCGTCAAAAAAAATCTAAAAGTTAAACATATATTATTAGAGCTTCCTTCCCATGCATTCTTTAAGATATTTATTGTTATTATTTTTTTATTAAATAGTTAAAAGGTACAAACAAAAATCTTGTTTTGTTTTTTTGGTATTATTGTTTTCTTTCTTTAGCAAAAGATTTGCTTAAAATATTTTTAAATAAATGTTATGTAATATATGCCATTTAAAGGTAAATTACAGACTCCAGTGAATTATTAGGTACACACAGTCCATTTTTCATTCTAATATATCATAAATATAATAAGTAGATGTTCTTTAAAACGTTTCATTTTAATTTTTCATTATTGTATATATAAAAAGTCTAGTATATATATTTATAAAAATATTAGAAATGTAGTTGTCAACGCCACTTAACAGGGTATTTCATAGTCGTGTGCTCGGTTCAAACTTATGCAAACTGCTTCCGTTGTTGCATTGCTCTGGTGGCAGATTACTGACTAAAGTGATGAGAAGGCACACATTTCATCAGTTGAGTGTGCATATATATATACTTATTTCTATATATATATATATATACGTTTGTGTGTGCTTGCGAGTGTTGTCTGTCTGCTCTGTACGTAATTTCAATGTTTCAACATAATCTTTGATTTGATTATGTTGTTGAGCTGCCTCCTATGTGTGCACAAAACGTGCCGAGATGTCCTTTTCTCGCTCGCAGTCTGTGTGTGTGAGTGTGTGCGTGCTTGTGTTTGTTTGCACTGGGGAGTGTGTGTGTGTCTCGGCCACTTCCGGCTGGGGCTATAAACGGATTATAAAGTAATTTAATGCTTTTTGTTGTCTGCCCGACAAGATAGTCGCCGGGTGCGAGTGCGAGTGCATGTGCACAGAGCATCCATCGGCAATAAAAACTTTTAATGTTTCTTTTCTGGCATATCGCATCGCATTAGATCGCATCACGCATACGCACTGTTGTGCCCCGCCAGCCTCGGCCTGGCCTGGACCATTTAATGAGTGGAACTTTTGGCGGTTGTGGCTTGGTCGTTGCCGACCCACTAGCATTTTTGTGCGTAATTAATGTCCAACCGTTTGGCAGCATTGGCAGCTGTTTGTCCTTCCTTTCCGCCTTCGCTTTCACCCCTCCCCACCCGCTCTGCTCTTTTTATGTGTGCGGTACGTTTGGTCATTTTGGCAACATGTTTATCTGCCTCAATGCGCAAATACATATGTATGCTATATACTCGCATATTTATGCCCGGCCCACACATACACACACTCACGCACACACACGCATTTAGTTAGATTGTCACATTAATTGTGTACGTTAAGCTGTCAACGTGTCCAACATTTTTGTATCTTCTTCTTATTCGTGTGTCCAGCCGGCAGGGTCCTTTATTTTTTTCTTCCTCTGCTTCACGCACGCCTGTCGATTGCTTTGGCCCCATCATGGCCCAATATCTTGGCCATTTCTCTTGCTTTCATCTCGGGTCTCGCAGCCAAGGCAGCGATAAGTGCGTCTTAGTTTATCTTTATGTCTAGGCTTTGCATTAGTTGTTTCTTGTTGTTGTCTTCCTTCTACATCATCATCATCTTCTTCTTATTGTAGCTGTTTGGCAAATAAATACGTTTGATAATGTAGCACGCACATTATATTGATGGCCTTTGCCTCTGACCTTACCGCCTCACCCCTCCCCATAGCTTTTGGTGTTAAATTGAATGAAGTGCAGAGCATTTCTGATTGTTGCTATGCAGGTAGAGTAGCCGAGGAATGCATTGCCATAGACATATAAATACATTTACCTTAAGTTATTTTGAAGTGCATTTCAGCCACTCAGCATTTGGGAATGCGTAAATATAAATTTATTGCGAAATTTTAAGATTATTAGAAATGTGGGGTAAATATTTGTTTGGCATGAAATATTAATTTAAATAGATGTGCACAATAACAAATATATTTGCATTTCTTTAAGAACTTAAATTGAGTTTAAGACGCACACAGAAATACCAAAAATTTATCACATTTTTGAAGGTCTTAAGGGCAACCATATATTTTAATATTTTTGATATATTTATTTTGTACATAATTGATGGACAGGTTTCTATAGAGATTCTTAGGGTAAAATATATATATAAAATATTGTGAATTAGAGGTAAAGCATTTCCTATTTAAATGTTCGTGTCTTTCGGCGTAGTTAGCTTTTTAAATGAATTAAATGAAATTTATGATTTTATGATTTTCACGGCTATTTATTTTATAATTGGAAAAAATTTAGTTGTTTTCGTGAATTTTTTAGAAAAAGTCCGGATTATGAGGAGAGCATACACAATTTTTGTATTAAATAGTTGTATTGGAGACTATGTTTTTTTTAAATTAATTAATATAATATAATTATTATATTATAATTGTCCTTGATTTCTTATTTATTTTTAATTTTATTTTATTTTTTTTCTTAGCTTGATTAAGAGTCTTCAAAGTAAGAAAATTGTTAATAATAATAACAATAACAATAATAAATCATAAGCTTGCTTAATAATAGTTTTATTATTAGACCAGGCCGTAAAAAATCCTTTGTAAATACTCAATTTTTTAAGTACATTTTTTCTATACGACTTTTCTAGCTTTGCAGGCTTTCGGCCAGACACACACACACACACAGTCACACACAAACATACTTCATGCACATGTGAGTGCAGATACGAATGCCAAATTCGCTTCAAATGCCACACAGGACTCAACTTTTTCATGAAGCAGCTGCAAGCGGCACGCCACGCCTCACAGCCCACTCTGCTCGCCCACAATCAGTCTCAATTACGCAGCATTTTTGTATGTGTCGAACGCTGTTAGCAATGAAAACTGTGCAACTGTAGCCGAAACTGAAAAGTTCCATTGCATTTACCAGAGTAGAAAGAAAAAAATACCAAAACTGTTGCCTAATTGCAAAAATGCTGCCGGGCAAACACACACACACACACACACGCAGAGCCCAACTTTTCCGTAGCCCAAGCACTCCGAAAAAGAAAAGTACGCTAAAAGCTTAAACAAAACCTCAATAAAGCCGATGGCCATTGCTCGGGTGAGCTGAATGGAGGGTGGTTGGGTAGGGGCCGGGGCCGGGGCCGGGGTCGGTGTGACTGGAGGTCGTTACAAACTATTGAGGCGGCAAATGGCAAACGGAAAAGTTTGCGGCGCATGCGCAGCTCCTGGTCGAGCCGCATACCAGAATGCCAATAGCAATGGGAACGATAGCGACAACGACTGCAACAACGACAACAACAACAACAACAACAACAACAACAACGAAAACAACAACGTCATGTAAATGACGCTTTTATGTTGCAATCACGTGCTGCTATCTCTATGGTTTTCAGTCTTTTTTGTAGTATTTTTGTTTCATATGCAGTTAAATTTTATGATTATTGCCGAAACGGACAAAAAAGTTGCCCACAAAAGTTTTTACCAAGCACGCCTGGTGCACTTGGCCAAATGTCGCGCTTTGATGCCTTCGTTAGTTGCTGCTGCTGCCATTGTTGCTGCTGCTGCTGTCAGTTATGTCGCGTCCTGACAGGATCAGGCTGACGTTGCACTCGGTCTGACGACATCGCATGAAATTTATGCAAATGCACGGAATTTGTATGAAAATTGTTTTATTTCATACTGCACGCACACAATCACTCATGCTGGCACACACTCACACACACACGCACGCACACTCACTTAATGCACGCGCGTGTCATTGTCTTGTGCTTAAGCAGAAATTACTCATACCACGTGTTGGCCGGCGCTGCCCTGCGATTTGCCGTTGCCGTTGCTGTTGCTGTTGTTGTTGTTGTTGTTGCTGCTGCTGCTGACTTTGACGTCGCCCGGTTTGTGTTTTATGCAAATTCGTTGCTCTGCACAACAATGTTATTAAAAAATGATAACAAGCCAGTGCCCCGCACAACAACAACAACACTAACAACAAGCAAAAACACGTCACACGACAACGACAACTGTCAGTTAGACGGCTGCGGCTGTCCCCATGTCAAGTTTTTAGTTCGCTGCTCCCATTGTGGGTGTTTGCTCTTCTTCTTGTTGTTCCTGTTGTTGTTGCTGCTGTTGTTGTTGCTGCTGTTGTCTTTTGCATGCGTTACGAGCACATCTATGAAATTATGCAGTGAAATATGTTGCCACAGCGAATATAAAAAATAAAGAAAAAAGAAAGGCAGGAAAAACAAAATACTAACATGGGCATACCGGAATGCTAATGCCCTTTAGTTGAAGGATTTGAGGGGATTTTCTTGAAATATGTAATCAAATTTGAATAATGTCTGTTGCCAGGTCAAAAATCTGTTCATATTCATATATATATTTCACAATATTATCTTAAATTATATATTTTATAACATATTTAAAAAAAAGGAAATATTTCATTTATTGCGTAAGAATTTTATTTAGTGTAAGAAATTTATATGTTTTAATGTTTACCGCTGGAGATGGTTACATGTGCAGGATTTAACAACAAAGCATACAGAAATGAAGGAAATGTAACCTAAAAGCTAACAAACATATATATTTAAATGTAAACTATCTTTTTCTAAGCCCGTTCAATTAAAGTATCAATACTATTAAAGTGTCCCTCCATAATATACAAACACAAAAAAATAGTTGTAAAGTTTATTTTCGCCTAAAAAGAAATGGATGTAAAAGTGCCAAAACACATTTATAAATACTCGTATCGCGTTTTTTCTTTCATGTGGACGTGAAAATAGAGTCGATTTATAATATTTTTTTTTTCAAATTTGTTTACAAAGTAGTTTAAATCAATTCAAAAAATTAAATTTCATTTCTTAAAAATCTAATAGCTTAACACGTTCCCATTAGGAACTTAAAATAAATATTGAACTTAACCGATTTCAAAACAGTTAAGAAATGTTTCTATATGAATTTTTTCTATATGGCTATAGTATAGTCTATATCGTTTGTTAACGATTTAGTGTCTGTTGCTTGCTTTAATAGACTACACTTGAAAATGTTTTTGGGGCTGAGTCAAATGGGTTTTCAAATCTTGCAAGGAGTCGACAAATATGAGACCTCGAAATATGTTTGGCTGCGTGCGTGCATGTGTATATGAAATAACAGTTGTTGTACAAGAAAATATGACAGATAGACAGGCAGCGATGTCAGCGATGGCGACGGCAATGCCAACATGTTGCCATGCGCAACAGCAACAATAGCCACACCAACAGCAACAACAGCAACAAACACCTCAACAACAACCTCCACAACAACAACAACAACAAATGCAGTTGAAACTTCAGTTGCGACCCCAGTTGAGGCGAACCATGTTAGAAATGTAAAAAGCATGTCAAAATTTCTAGCTGCTGGAAGCATTAGTTTGCGTTTTGAATGCCAAATGCCAAAAAGCAAAGCATTTTCGCAATGCCAAAAGCTTTGGCACATATATTACAGGTGAAACTTAAAAGAATGGTAGCTAAAGTGAGCTTAAAAAATATATCAAAGCTTTGCACCAACGTTTTGATTTAAGAGAAGGTCTTAATCTGAGGTTGCTTATAAGAAGTAATACATCTGATATGTCCCGAAATTTTCCTTTAATTACAGAAATAATTCAAAAGAACGATCTTCAGCTTTAATATACATAAATTATCTTGCTTCATACTATGATTCCTTAGCCCAATTACCATCTCTTTTGATCTTACGCTCTCCATCAATTATGATGAAGATCCTATGACACTTATACGAACATCTTATACATCACATGTTTAAATTCTAACATCGAAAAAACATCAATTAATCACATGTACATGAGTTTCTTAAATCTGCCAATTTTATATTGCTTTCTCTTTCGTTTGTTCGCATTTTTGACACGCATTTTCTTTTTATTTATTTTGATTTAATTTTAGCATTGTGTAGAGACAACTATGGCAATAATCTGCATTTGTTTACACAAATCCAAAAATAACCATATGATCCGGAAATAACTGAGCACTTCATAAAGAAAAAACCAAAAACAAACCAAACGCATCAATTAATCTAAATTATTATAGAAATACTTTTCGCTGGCACTGTGCCAGCTATTTGAAATACTATTTTCACATGAATTAGTACTTAGTGTTCATTGTTTATAGCACAAATAAATACTATATACTATATACATACGTTCGCCCCACTAATTGCATATATTATTATCGCCTGTCGCTGGTGACACTAAATTTGGCCACAAGTTGGCAATTATTTTGCGTATTAGATGTTTGATCTTCAAATATTTGAACAAAACTATTTGTGTACAATCCGCGCACTATTGGCAATTCACAAGTACAGTTGGGACCTGCTTGACTAAGCCATTTTGGATCAGACTTTACTGTTTATTGTGCTTTTTCCGAAATATTTTTTACAACTACAATTTAATTAATAATTAAACATTAAATAAAAGTGATGGTTGGTTCAAGAATTTTTTATATTTGACTAAGCCATTGCGAATCAGACCTTAAACGTTTATTTTATTTAATAATTGTTGAATTATTTTTTGTGGATCCGAACTTTGAATAATAGTTGAGTAGTAAAAGTTTTTAAATTTCAGAAAAGATTTTAATTAGCATTAAATTGAAGTTTGAAAATTGAATCTTTATATAATAATTTAATATTAAATAAAAGATTGAAAAATTATGTTTGAAGTTTGAAATGAATGCCAGTCAAAATACCTAAAGTTTCCAGTTCAGTTTAGTTTTCCAGCTCTTCAGATATAAATTCGAACATTTTCTAATTTGAACTTGAGCCAGAATTTAATATATATAAAAACTATTAAATCCTGGATAATTGAGTAGAAAGGTTAATAAATATATATGAAATTTGTATTTTTATATATTTTAATTATTTTCATTGTTATAATTATTATTATTATTATTAAATCTTAATTTAGAAGGCCGGGGTAAGCTTATTTAAATCAAAAATGAAAAAAATTGGTGTATACATATATATATATTTTTATTTTATTTGTTTAATCTTTCCGATATATTTATTATTATTTCATGCAAAATGCAGTCTGAAATTTAAATTAAATAGAAAACAAAGACTTAAGCCAGTTTCTAATAAAAAAAAGACAAATATTGTTTTTTGATTCTACACTGATGCCTAAAATGCTTCTATTAATTAAGTTTTATTTATTTAGTTAAAGAGAATTATGCAATATTTTATAGTTGCAAAAAGGGTCTTCTTCAGTCCGTTTTGATTTGGTTTTCATGGCAGTTGTTGTCGGGTTTTCTGTCGCATTTTTGCGTCATGTCAGAATGACGCTTTGTTGCCATTGTTGCAACCATTTGATTGTTGACAATTGTAGCTGCTGTGGCTGCTGCCGTTGCTGTTGCTGCTGCTATTCCTGCTGTTGTTGTTGCTGTTGGGGTAGTAGTGACTATTGTTGTTGGTTACTTTTTTTGGCAAGCATTTCATTTGGCATTACGAATGTTGAGCTGCTGCTATTGCTAATTACATGGCATATGACCTCAGCCAGATTTTTGACACGCCTGCCTGGGCAGCAGTCCTGCAATTCTCGCTCTGTGTCAGTGATAAGGACATTGGAGCAATCATTTCATTAAAAGCGCACATCAGCATGCACATACACTCACACACACTCGTACACACATGGATTTTAACTACAAGTTTATTGTTATTGTGCGCTATGTTGGCCGTAATTTTAAAGCTTAACCCAAATCCAATTAAGTAACAAGCGTAAGCCACTTGGCAAGCGACATCGACGACACATTGGCTCGTTTAACCCATTAAATGTCTGATACTCACACACACTCGAACACACACACATACACATACACATATGCACACAAACACATTTACAGTTGACATGCCAAAACCCAAAGCTGATAATTTCAATCAATTTTAAGCCACAGTCACAGAGAGCCATTTTGCAGTTGGGCGCCTTTTGGTCCTGCAATTTGGGCCAATGAGTCGAGTGGCTGCATTGCAGCATTGGGCATTCGCTCTGAGGCATTGTCCTGGGCGGGTGTTCCACCATTGTTCAACTATGTAATTTGACTTGTTTGCCGGACAGCAGCAAATGCCATTGCTACTGTCAGTAGTTGTGGCCTTTGTTGCTGTTTCTGCTGCTGCTGCTGCCTTCTAATCAAAACTAACCCAACTCAAAAGAGTCAACCAATTAGCTGGGACTCATGTGATAAACAGTTAGGCCAGCATTCAAAAAGAATGAAATGGAAATTGTTACTGCCCGTTTTTATAGTCATACCCTACGAGACTACAATGAGGAGTATATAGTTTGTAAAGTTAACTTGATATTTATAGCTTCTTTATGGTAAACAAATAGGTTAAATTTGTTTCAATTAGTTTTGCTTTCTGCCAAGTTTGCATCATTATTACATATTCAACTTTATTACATTGAGTCTATGTTTTTATTTCGTATACTGGATTAGAGGATATTAAATTAGTTTGATTCTTATTTAAATTTAAATATATAGGTTAACTGTATTGTTTGATTGTTTTTAAATTATTTTTCTGTCATATCTAATTCTATCTTACTCTAAAATTTTCATTAAATTTTTTTATTATTATTATTATTTTTATTATTTATATATATATGTCTTATATAAATTGGTTAGCTGTTTTGTTTTGTAATTTTTATGTTTCATTTTCAGATTTTCATATTCATTCATATTGAAATACATATAACAGAATCAAATTTTTTATTAAATATATATTTATATTAATAAATAAACATATTTTGTTGATTCAAGTATTTAAAACATTTTATGTTAAATTTTAAATTTAGATGAACTTTGAAAAAGTATTGTATAATTTTTCCACCCTTTTTTCATGGTTTATTTGTACAAGAGCTTTTTATATGCTTTTATATATTAGCAAAGATATATAGATATAATAAAATATAATATAACTATACATATATCTGCAAGTTCTTTGCTTGATAT
The DNA here is from genome assembly GCA_035045885.1 of Drosophila borealis. NCBI lineage: Eukaryota > Metazoa > Arthropoda > Insecta > Diptera > Drosophilidae > Drosophila > Drosophila borealis. The sequence goes on along the minus strand of JAWNOR010000206.1, from coordinate 2,428,072 downwards.
TAAACATATGTTGTTCCATTATTGGGTAATATATTTTTAAATCTCTCATTCAGCAATAACTTATAGGGTATCTTCTGATCATATGCCCATTTTGTTGGAACTTCTTGTCTGGCTGCTGCTGTTGTTGTTGCTGTTGTATGTTGTTGTTATTGCTGTTGTTGTTGTTTCTGGTTTGTTTATGCAGCGGACCTCCAACGTTTTCGCTTTCGATCGTGCCCTAAGCAAAAAACTGGGACTCGAACCAAAAGTGGGGCCTCTCTTTCTCATATACCGGAACCTGGACACTGGGTGTCCACGCCAGGCAACGCGTCTGGGAGCTGTGTGTGCGTGTTTTGGGCAATTCTTGCTTACTTTGTTTTGATTCCGAGGTTTTTGGGTTTTTGTGCCTGTCCAAGGCGCTCGCTTAATAACGTTATTTTCTGGTCATTGTACTTTTAATGGGCTGCGTAGCAGGCGAAGCAAATCAAACGCTGCCGTTGCCGTTGCCGGCGTCGTTGTTGCTGTTCTTGCTGTTGCTGCTGCTGCTGTGCTTGGCGTTGACTATTGCCATTCGGCATTGGTTTTGGCAACGGCATCGATCATCATCATCATCAGCAGCAGCAGCAGCAGCAGCGGCAACATCATCATGAGTTGCTCATGATCGCCGTCCCTTGTTAGTTGTTGTTGCTGCTGTTGCTGCTGTTGCTGTTGGTTTCGTGGCAGCAACAACTTATCGAAAACACACACAAAGTTGTGCGCCAACAAAGACAACGACAACAACAACAGTGAGGATGGGCATGATGAGCACAAGGATGATGATGATGATGATGTTGAGGATGATGATGATGGAATATGTAGGCTCTTATAAACTTGAGCTTCTGGGTGGCGACGCGTAACAGCTCTACAGCACACACACACTTGTACACACACACAGACACACTCACATACACACAGATACAAAAGATCTTTCATCGCATGACAAGCGGCCGAAACGTTTAAACAAAAAAAAGACTTCGACGGCGGCGTCAACAACAACAAAAAACGAATTGCCAAAAAAAAAAAAAAATAATGCTGCTAAAATTGTTGTTGGCATCACGAGAGTGTTTGTGTGTGTGTGTGTGTGTGGTATTTATTTATGCATGTAAGTTGCTGTTGCTGATGTTATTGGGCAAAAATTAAAAATTAAATTATGTATGTGCAACAATAAAAATAACTAGTTGAGCTTTGATGCAAAGCGTTAATCAGGATATTATTTGTTTTGGCAAAATATACGCTGAAAGTGCTTATGGGGGAAAGGGAAAGTTAAGCTAAGAGTTTAAAGTTCTAGGAACGATGAAAATTAAAAAAGAAATATATATTATGTAATTTATATAAGCAGAATAGATATGTAAATAAAAAACCTTTAGACCTCGTCAGCGGCGGCGCTTCTTGACTTTTCTCGACTCTGCGAGAAAATTCAGATTTTTTTGGAATTTTACGATAGTAAATATGACAGCCAAATGTGCGTTTACACCAAAAGCCAAGGCTCTAGGAAGTGAGTTAGCAATGAGTATCTGGCCTGTTATGTGGCCAAAGTGACTCAGGTATGCGTAAAGAGAAATATCCTGGACTTGTGTATACTATACGAGAGCCTACATATCAAATTTGGTGTGTTATAGTTTTTGTTTATGCCTAATAAAGGATTTTCCGAAATTGATTTTTACCGATACTATGTAAGTGCGACAAGTTAACGACAACATATGATAAGCTTGATTGGAATTTGGTATTTGGGAATATATACATATATATACATATTGCAAATTTATAGATTTGAACTTTTGTAGCTTCCTAGATTGCCTCAGTACGTCGTTCAGCTGCCAATGTTTTTTAGCAACTGTCTTTATCAATCGAAAATTACTTTTCTTTTTATAGTTAGTTGACTGTGGCTCAGAACAATTTCTTTGCTTCGCCTGGATCAAGAACGAATGTACAAGTGTGGGAAATAAAGACAATAATATGCGTTTTATAGCAGCTGCGATAAGTGGAAGAGAGGCTTGGCAACCTTGTTTACAACGAAGAGCTTTTTTAATGTTCGCATGAATTTTTACTAATGCTAATGCGCTGCGATTGCTGCAGAATCCAACATCAATATACCCTTTTTATCCAGGCAAATTTGCCAAAAATCAATTATTTGACTTTCCTTAGAACGAATTTTGTTAAAAGCTGAAGTCAAATCACTTTATGTGTAACTCACAAATTCCTGCACAAAAGAAGTTGCCGAAGTTTTGAATTCCACAGAAGCGCCTTAAGAGCTAAAGACAAAAACAAGGAATAATTCAAATTCCTTGCTTGTTCATGTCCTTCTATAGAAAAGAATGTTGTATTGGCTCTTATATTTTTGCAGGCAACCTACAATTAGGGCTGTTCGTTTGATTGCCCTTTTGTTGAGCTGCCCGAGAAGAGCTGCTCATTAGCATAAGTATCCTTATTCAATATCCTTTTTGCTATCACTATATCCCGTTGCGCAATTTGAATGCGAAGCTGCAGTTGCCATTGTCTGCGCTGCCTGTCCCCGGGCCAGATTCCCCTGCCCTAACGCTGCCTAATGCAACTTTTGTGTTGCGAAAAGAGCCCGAGATTTGCCACTGCAATTTCCAGCGGAATGAATCGCTTGCCGTTGCCAATAATCCGCAGCGACAGTTGGCAAAAATGCAATTAAAAAATTTTCACTTTGTCGACTTTCTGTCCCCTTTGTGCGTGTGGAAGTCTGTGTGTGTGTGTGTGTGTGTGTGCGTTGGGCTCTTTCGATTTGCTTGGCATAAGTTTGACAGCAGCTGAGCCCTCCTCACTTTCGCCACTTGCTCCAGCTAAAAAACATTCTTTCATTTAATAAAATGCGTGCCAAGTTGACAATTTTAGCCCCTCCCCTGACATCCTGGCATCCTGGCATGCCATGGGGCCAAGGATAAAAGCGCCCAGCAGGACGAAGCAAAAGTTTTACCCTCAATTCAACTTTGGCCATTTCTTGGCCCTGCTTTGTGCCACGCCCAGCTGTCAGTCAGCCAGCGAGTGCGGCAGGCGGGCACAGGCAGCGCCTAGTCGCGGCCAGGCAGCAACAGTTGGCTACTAGGCCCAAGCAGCGCCAGGTGTTGCATGCAGCCTTGGCGTGTGTGCAACATTTATTTGCGGCCCGGGGCGCTCTTTTGGCCAAGAAGGTGTTGTAATGTGCTAAAAACTCGAGCTGCAGCTCCGTCTCGTCGCTTGGCCTATGCGGCGTGTCCCCGACTGGCGGTGAATGATGGATTTGCATCGCTCGATGGATGCGTGTAAACAAATAATCTAGCTACGCCTGGGAGCTGGAAGCTGAGAGCTGGCACATTCAAGCTGGAAGCTGCTAGATGCCACATGGTAGCTGGGTCCAGGGCCCAGTTCAAACGAAGCTACCGAAAACATTGTGAAGCAGTGGACCACACACACGCATCGAGTGGCAAAAACGAAACAAGAGTGCTTAGATTTGTAAGGAACGACCCTCAAATACCCTATAATGAGCACGCCTCTTATAAAGGAGCTTTAAACAGTTGATCAAACATGACAAGCCAGAAATTAGAACATGTAAAGCTGATTTAAGCGATTCTGCTGTATGTAATGGATGTGATATACGAAATTAAATTATCAATAATTTTTTAAATAAAAATGTGTATCTTCTTTGATAGGGGCGCAAAAAATTTTCCGAGTTGAAAGAATTTTCATTTTATATCTTTAAAACTCACATGTCTCTTAGATAAATGTTTTGAATTTATATTTGCAACTTCAGTAGTTATAAATTGATCATTATAAGATCTTCAGTAATGCTAGATAACATATTTGAGCATAAGTATACCAAATACTATTCAGAAACTTTAATTTAATATAGATATTTTATTTGTTATAGAGTCTTTTCTTTAGACGTGCTCTGCATGTTGGCAGAGCTTAGTCGAAGCCCTGAGCAGTAATATTTAGTGCTGTATATTATTTCAAACATTTTCAAACATTTCAAACATGCTCAGAGTAGTAGTAAGAGGCTACAATAATTTTGTCTTTTATACTTTGTTTAAAGACAAGTCGGAATGTAACCCATCATTTCATATAATATTTTGCAGCCCTCAAATCAAACTTTCTGACTCTATCTTTCCCAGTCGCTGAGTTCGAAAGCTTGGAAAGGAGATCACAGTCTGACTTATAGCTTAAGAAACGCTTGCTGTATTATAATTTTTGGCTACAGGGTATACAGAGAAAAGGCAACAACAGAGAAAAAAAGAAAATATAAAAACTCGGCCAGGCTGTTGTGGCATCCTACATCGCCGTATTGATTATTGTGATCTGCCGTGTGCTTCGGCTCTGTGGGTAATTATGCAGGCAAGCTGGAGCATAGAGAGAGACAGATAGAGAGAGAGAGAGAGAGAGAGCTGGGTGAGGGAGAGAGAGCAGCGCATAGGGGGGCGCGGCTGTCATTTATTTTAAACGATTCTTTTACACATGTCGGCCGCTGTCGCCGCTGCAGCCACCAGTCAGCAGTCGCTGCCAACGCTGCCACCGCTGCCACCGCTGCCGCTCCAGTCGTTGACGTTGGCATGCCAATCATTTCGCGTTGATGAAGTGCGAGTGTGAGGCAAAAATGTTGTACCAATAACTTGGATGCAACCAAAAAGAGAAGCAGCAGCAGCCGCAGTAGGAGAAGGAGTAACAGGAGCAGCAGCAGGCGCTAAAGATGAAGGAGTCGGAGCAGTTCAGGCAGGAGCAGGAAGATCAAGCTGGAATAGTAGCAGGATATGCGCTGAAGACGAAGCTGGGACAGGAGCAGGATTTGGAGGTCGTGAATTGGAAGAAAGGATTCGGAGCAGTAGAAGCTGGAACAGGCGCTGAAGATGAAGCCGGATTAGCAGCAGGATATGCAGGACCTGAATTGGAAGAAAGGAATCGGAGCAGAAGAAGCTGGAGCAGGCGCTGAAAATGAGGATCGAGCTCGGAGTTGGTTGTAGCTTGAATATATTTGCAAAACAATTTCAGCAATTGCCAGGTAAATGCGATTATATACCATATATTTGAATACTATTTGCTACGAATCATTTTTCATTCACTTATTCATCCGTGACTCTCGGTTAATCCCACACGCATTGAGTGCCACCCAATCGAATAGCCATCAATTTTTACAATATTCCCATCGTTTAACTGAGCAGCCGCAAAAAAGTACTCATACACACACACACACACACGCTCGCACACTCACTCACTCATTCAGTCAGTCAGTCAGGCACTCGTTCCACCTTTTTGTCAATAATTAATTTGTTGAAAAATGCAACGCAACGCCGCTTGGGCCACCACCAGAGCCAAAGTCGAGGCTGACAGGCGGAGCAGCGCCTTGCATTATGCATGAGTCTGCCGCTGGCCTGGCCGGGCCTGGCCGGGCCTGGCCGGGCCTGGCCTGGCCTGGCGCTGGGACCCTAGCGCTGGGACCTGGGACAGTTGGGCACTGCCTATCCATTCTGCGTGGCCCTTGAGTTATGCGCTTTAGGGGCGCCTTCAAGGTTGCCCCCGTACGTCCGCTTCATCAATGTTGGCCCTGTCGTCAACTGTTGCTGTGGATGCTGCTGATGCTGCTGATGCTGCTGCTGCTGCTTCTGGTCCGTTCCGTGTCTGGTTGCCTCTGATTAAGTCACTTACATTTTCGCTGCTTTTCTAACTAATTTGCTGTTAATTTGCCGCTACGAGCTGCAGCCAGTCCCCAAAAAAGTTCATTTCCTGCCCGCCGCAGCGCATACGCAACAGCTTTTTGGCGTTGTCAGAATTCCGGGAAAACCCCACAGCGGCAACAGGGAAAAGTAAATTGCACAGCCAGCTTGGCCCGTCAGACAGACCGACTCGCGTCTAAGTCAACGTCAGCGTTCTGTAAGAACGTAAATACAGAATTACATAAAATATTTATGATAATAATACAAGCAAATATGCGACTTATGAATATACGCAATTAAGTTTTAAGAATTTGCACCCAAATCAAAAGCCAGCACATAAATACTCTTACAAAAATATCTATTAACGTGAACAGTATTTTAACCAATTCTTGACTGTGATTTTTGGAATATAATGTAATAATATTTATTCAATATTAATATTGAAATCTTAGTTGGAATCATGTTTGCACTAAGCATACCAAAGTCTATTAGGTGAATATTCCCAATAAATATATTAAAATTAGTCTGACTTAAACATATTTCAAGTTCGTGAGCTTTTGAATCAACATATTGGGCTCAATTTAAAGCCATATTAGTCTTATTTCAAGGTAGAAATGCGGATAATTTAGGTATTGGTGGTCTTATTCAATACTATTGCGTTCATAAATTAGGCTGAAAAATTTAACAAAAGAAGCTAGACTCAAGATGTTTTGTGCTTAAAAAGTTATACTTGAAATAAGAATTTCATACTTGAATCAAGTATTACAGGTCTTACCGTACTTTTATGATCGGTTCTACTTGCTTCAAGTTTTGTTATTAATAAACCGGGTATATTCCCAATCCTCACTATGCTATACACATTTCATTTGAAAATTGCCACATTCAATACTTTCAGTTAATTTAAGATTTTATATTTATTTTAAATAAAACGCCCTGCGTTATAGAATTTGGATTCATAATCTCAGAACTTGTTGGTTTTTGATTGGGAAGCGTCTTTATTTGATTTGTAATTTACAAATGTCCTAAACAAAGAGGCGAATTTGCATTCTTATATTTTGTCTTCATAGAAACTTTGAATAGGGTTCATAATGTTCACATTATTCTTATTTTCTGGTGTGTCGAATTCCCAGAAGAGTCAACTGCTAATCTGTTTAAATTAATAAGTTTTGCAAACCCCTAAAAAACCAATTCTATGCTTAGACTTTTTTCAACACTTTTGCTACAAGTTATGGTAAAAATAACCTTGGGCAAGCCCAAACAATGTCTAATATTTCTATTGGGGGGCGGCTCGAACTGAATGGAACGGTCACAGTACACTGTAATTGTCCCCAGTGGTTGTATGTAAAAGAGCTGCAATAAACTGAAATCCGAAAAACACATGTACTTAAATCGTAGCCATCAGCAAAAAACACAGACCGCGGGCCCTGTGAAAATTTCACAATGTTTGAAACATGTTCGTCGGCGGGTGCTTGACAAGAAGGGTGCGGCATGAGGCGGGTGCTAGATGAAACCGAGACAGCGACATGGACACGGACGTCGAAGGCGACTCAAACTGTGAGTGCATTGAGACCGGAGTCCAGAGGCCGTGTCTAGCAACAGGCGTGGAGCCGGCAGCGGCTCAGCGGCTGCACTCGGTATCTGAGCCAGCATCTGAATCAAATGTTTGTCTTCCGTGTTTTTTTTTTTTTTTTGTTTTTTTCTTGGTTGCCTCTCGGATTACATATGCCGCGAAGCTGGAGCAGTTGCGGCTGAGTGGCGCTCGGTATTTTTTGTTTTGTTTTTAATTTATTTTTTATGTGTATTTTGCATTGAAAGTCACGTGCCGTGCATAAAACAAACGCATTTAATGTTTCACTTGTTGTTGCTGCTTTCAATGAAAATTAAATTCAAAAATCGAAAATGTTGGCGTTACAAACCAGCAGCAAGAGGGTAGGCAAAGGGCATGCTGTGTGGGGTTGCAGGGGGAAAAAGGCAAAGAATGAGTCGAAGCTGGCAGCCTCATCAATGGGGCAGCCCCGAAGCAGGCACATTAATTAAGGCAAAGAAAAAAGCATAAGAAGCTATATATAAACACATACACACACATAGTCACACAAATGCGTACGTACGTGCACGCCTGTGTGCCTGCTGGCAGCGCAGCTACCACTTCGGCTAACATCTTCGTGCTTTGGGACGGCATCTTCGTCAATGCGGCCCGCAGTCGCTGCGCGCTGCTGCCAGCAGCGACGCTGCTGCTGACGGCGCAGCCAGCGCCAGTTGTGCTCGGGTTTTCGTTTGCTTTGCGCACGACTCTCATTTTGTGTTTGCTCGTCAAGGCAGACGGAAGCAGCAGCTTTAGCTTCCGAATTACGCGCGTGCCTGTGTTTTCAACTGCGCCAGTGTGCGTGCGTGTGCGTGTGCGTAGCAAAAGCAGAAGCAAAGCTTCGCAATACCGTGTGCAAATACAAATACCGCTAGCTAACGGTACAAACAAAACACAGTGAAAGACAAACGATGCGCGCTCAAAAAATTGCCAATACTAAAGTGTAATAAAGTGAGTGTACGTGTGCGTGTGTGTGCGCGTGTTATAGGTCTGTGTGTGTGTGTGCGCGAGTTTATGGGAGGCGTGTGTCGTTAATTGCTCAGCACGGCGACAACAGGTGGCAACCCCTGCCTGTTGTGCCAACCCCCGTCCCTTTTTGATAGCGTTGCCCAATTGCTGCGGCACACGCAAATTCGCAGAACTTTAATTGCCCGCAAAAAAAGAATACAAATCAAAAAAAAAAGGAAATACAAAAAATAAATAGAAAGCGCTTGTGTAGGGGGCGTGTTGCCCGCAATTAGCAAATCTAACAGTTCCAAGAATCGATTCACTGCAGCCCAAAATTAATTGGCTGCAAAAGCAAAGAGAAAAGGAAACCCAACACACACACACACACACACACTTAAAAAAACGGCCGCACTGCGCTGCCAAAAATAATTTCTTTTTGCCGATATTCCAGTCCGCTTGAAGAAGTTGTCACAGGCGAAGGCAGAGGCGGCGGCGGCGACGTGTGTCAAAGGTTTGACAGGCCTTAATTGTCGCAAGAAGAAGCATCAGCAGCATCAGGGGTTGGGGTTGGGGTTGTGGGGATGACAAGCTCTGATGTGGGATCGCAAATCTGCCGAAGTGGCCAAGCAGAAGAGTTAAGGCATCTGGATAAAAAACAATTGCCGGGGGTTAAGCTGACTCAAATTAAATGATTTATAGCTAGAAACGGAGTTGTTTTGGGGTAATCCTAGATTAAAGGGATATTTCAAAGCTTAGTAGATTGGATTATATGAGGCAGTAATGTGAAAAAAAAAACATATAAAAGGGCATTTATTTTTATATTTGAGATTAAATTTGTTTTTTTTTGTGCTATCTGCTGTAAAAAGGGTTTATACGTCTTGTCAGAGGAAATGGGCTTTAATAATGAAATAAATGGGGATTTATTTTGCGTTTTTTTACCCAGAGGAAAAACTTTTCCCACTCTCGTCCACTTGTGACTGCACACAACACTTCCTCAAGTTTAAATTAGGACTTTTTGCAGATTTGAAGTAAGGACCCAAAGAAAACTTGAAGCTTACGTAGGGACTTTTAATATAACCATATCCATGTGTTTATTTATATATATATATATATATATGCAAACATGAAAAGGTAATTAAATCTTCAGTTTGCTCCCTCAAAAAAGTCGGCTGGTAATCTGACGCAGGTGGGAAACAGGTGTTTCCCAAGCAATTAGCAACATATATGATATGATCTAATATAAAACTGCAGCTGTCATCAAATTATCATATTGATAGAGCATACCTCTAGATATTTTTAACTGCAAAAGTTAGTTTCTAGTAAATTCTATAACTTAGTGAAATGGCATAAGAAAGAACTGCGAGATCTGTAAAATTGTTTATGTCTGCTGGAAAACCCCCTATTAAATAGATCGCAAAGAAGAGAGGAAATTAATTTTATATTTTTTTCTGATGAGAGTAAATAATTCAAATAAATGCCATAAACATTTTGTTATTATATATTACATTTTAAAATGCACAGTTATAATAAAATAAGAGTTTAATTTATGTAACTGTAAGAATTTATTTTGTACTTCACGAGCTTTAAAGAACAAGCACACACACACACCCAAAGCCTAGAACTCACCTGGGCTCGAATCAAAACTGAGCTCAAAATCACAGTTGAATCTAAAATTAACCAACAAATCCAATTCAAGGCATTTGCGTAGCGTAAACGGACAAAAATCTAAATAGCTAAATAAACGAATCACAAGGAGAACATAAAATGCCAGGACCTCTGCTCCTGCGGCTGCTGCTGCTCTTTCTGCTGCAATGCCTCATGCATTTGCAGGCAGAGATTGCGCACACGCCATTGGCCAGCAATCGGATCAGCCTGGAGCTGGAGCCAGAGCCGGACTCAGAGGAGACGCATGTGCTGCCCGCCAGCTGCCCGCAGCGATTGGCATATGAGAAAATGCTGAACAGCATCGATGATGTCGAGGATCTGTATGTGGATGTGCCCGTGCACATTGCACTCGAGCAGCGCCAGAAGAAGCGGTAAGTCAACAATCTGTCTGAGCCCTGTACAAATCCGATTTCCAATCCCCAAGTATTCACGTAATTTGAGTAATGCGCCTAAGTGCGCTGGCGACGCCGCCTGTCACACAAATCAAATTATGACCAAACAATAACAAAATGCGGCAGCGGCAGGACGAAGATGCCATAAGTGTCGGGGCTAGGGCAAACGCGGTGCGGGGGCAGAGGAGGGGTAGCAAAAAGAAACCAACAAAAATAATTTATAACCACGACGTGTGGCTGGCCAAACAAAAACCAGCGCCAGATTTTTACAGTTGCCATAAATATGAGCAGTGTGTGTGCATGTGGTGTGTGTGTGGTGTGTGTGTGGTGTGTGTGTAGTGCTTCTTCATCTGCTTATGCTTGTTCGCCTAAGTAGTGTGCGTGCGCTGTGTATGTGTGTGTGTGAGTGTTTGTGTTTTTGCTAGGCCCACAGCTGCGGCCGCGTTGCACGTGGCGTATGAGCAACTTTTTTCATGTTTTCTTTTCAGTTTTTTGTTTGTTTCTTTATTTATTTTATTTATTTTTTGTGCGCTCGTTTGGGCCTGGGTCAAGAAAAGCTGTCACGTTTTCGCTTAGCGCGCGCGCCTGGCAGGCATTTTGTCTTCTCGATTTGTATACTCTTGCCGTGCCGTTGGGTGTATTAGCATAATCAGGCAGTTTGTACGCATAATGGAGACAAATCGGAGCGCTCTAAGTGTAATTTTGCCTATTTTTGTTTGGCTTGGAAAAAACGTCATTGGAAGGATACAATTTTGATGCTTGTGCATTCTATAGAGTTATTTTTTGTTTGCTTTACTTTTACGGCATAGTAAAAAAATCTGTGGAAAGAATATTCAAGAAAAAGAAATACTAATATCAAAGTTAATAGTACAGACTTAAAATAAATTGAACTATGGCGATTTTATATAAGCACAGCTATTGCAAATTTCTCTTGCAGATATATTTAAATTCATTGTGAATATATGTCACTCGATCATGTATATGGATTATGTCCTATATAAAATGGTTGATGGTTGTATATTATGTATAAAAGATTAACTATAGTAATATTAATAAATTATATTACAAAAAATTGATTTTATGTGTTAATAGTAAATTGTTTAAATATTTTGATTGATAAAATGTGTTTGAAGTTGTATACAAAAAATGCTCCCAGGAAATTGTTTGATGTTTTCTTTGAGACATATTACTTTATATTCTTATATATATATAATTTATTTGTTAGACCTAGACGCGGCCATTATCTCTTCACAACAGGCACAATATTTGATTGTTTTTTATTTTATGGTGTAATAAGAAATTACGGAGTTTGTTTTTGCTACCAATTCTTACCTACAAATCAATCAAAATAATGAACTTTGTAAAAATTGTATATCAATCACGTTTTTAAAATATTGTAGGAAACCCGTCGCTTTTCTGTAACCAACGACAAAAGGGATATCTCACCGTTTAATAAATAAGTGAAAACAAATTCTTGCCTAAGGGTTTCATTCCTCTCTCTTTATTTCTAAGCCCCGAATGCTACTGAAAGTCATGAAAAACATTTTGAAGACCGACTCTTGGTATATTCAATCTCCGATTTCGAAGAGCTTTGCATACTGTGAAGCTTTTATTTCTTGAAATCCACCTTTTTCTAGTTGATAATTACAGTTTTACTCTTAGCTTAGAGCTAAGAATGTAATTGAAATTTATTAGTTATTAACCATAACGTTAACAAATGAGTTAATTGTAGAGCAGTGAAGCGAGCAACTGTAGCTAAACGCATATCAAATTCGATATGCCGCGCGTTAAGATTGCATGTTCAAATTTTGTTTTACTTATTTGTTTTTTTCAAACATTTCTGTCTTTTATTTCGCCAAAGAACGTGCGAACCTCTTAAGTTATTTCTCTTGCCAGTTTTTTCTTCTTTTTTCTTGAGCTTTTTTTTAATATTTTTTGGAATGGTGCTTGGCTCTTGGCGCTTGTGGAGGCTGCTCTCATATAACTTTGATCATTTCTGGCATAGAATGTCAAACATTCAAATTAATGTTGTGCTCGTTGTCGTTGCTCTATGTGAGCTTACTTTTGGTTTTATTGTCGCGCGACCAGCCACCAGCGGCAACTGGCCACTGGCCACTGGCCACAGTGAAGCGCTCCGATTGCGGTGCACCAAGTGCTGGCTCCAGTGTCGCCTCCGCGGTGTACGTGATGGCCATCTCGTGTTGCGGCCCGAAGCGTGTGAAAAGGAGCGGAAATTTGTGCGCTGAATTTATGGTGCATGCAGTCATTAAGAGTTTTGCTAGAATTAAGCGATCTGCATTCGGCAGTCTCTATAAGGATGGGACGGGACAGGATCTGGCTCCTGTGCAAGGCACAATCAAGCCACAAGTCCAGTTGCTTGTTAATATTTTTGCGCAAACAAATCATAAATATTAATTTTACGACTTAATTCGACGGCCCCTTCCCCACCCCACAAACAAGCACAAACATACACAGACACTGCTCGCTGCGACTCCAAAACTCGAACTGGAACTGGGACTGGGCCACGCGGACTCGCTGCGCTCTAGTGACCACCTGTAGCACATACGCATATTGCCAATGGCCCGAAAATCAAAACAAACTACAAAACAACAAATTGTTGTTAATGTGTTGCTGTTGTTGTTGCTGCTGTTGCATTTTTATGTGCGCCGCAGGCTCAAGCGTTGTAAACAACTTTTATAGCCAACCCCTCCCCAGCTACGGCAGCAGCCCCTTGCACACTTTATGGCGTGAAACTATTTATTTGTAAGCGTATCAAAGAAGCTACAATAAAACGGCAACAGAAACAACAACAGCAACAGCAACAACAACAACAACAAGTGACTAGTAAAAATTGTTTTGACCATAAAAATGCGCTGCATAATTTTTGCCTGAAACTGCGCAGACCTTCAGCGGGCAGCGTTGACGACTTTTTCGCCTTGCCTCAAATAAACGTATAGTTGTTGTATTTTTAGATCAAGACATGTCGCTGCATCTGTGCCTGCATGTGCAACTGCAACTGCAACTGCCGCTGCAACTGCCGCGGCAACTGCAGCTGCGTCACAGTCACAGACACTTGGGCGTCGCGGCCGGCGAGACAGAGAGCTACCCAGTCGCTTAGTCAGCCCATCAGACGCTGCTCAAACGCCATAGTTCAATAGTCTAAAATTTCACCAAAAAGCAAATCAACACACACTCGCACACACACACACACACACACACCCAGTCACTAAGTGCGCGTTGTGCCCATTCTGTGAGTGCTCTGTGAGTAATCAAGTAAATGTGAATGTGAATGTGAATGCGTATGTTTATTCAAAGTTCGGACGCTGTGCATAGTTTGAATCATTCACACGCAGCCGAAACGTGACAACTGTTGCTGACAGCAAGTGCTAAGAATAATTAACATAATTGAAATTCTTATAGTTTCATAATTTCTTTATCTTATACATTTGAAATACTTTTGATCTATACAGAATCTAAGTATTTACCAAAATGTTGTGATTGCAGCTCTTGCGGTTTCCGAGATCAATGAGTTCATAAGACGAATATAGCAGGCATACACAAAAAGTATTGTGTATTATAGACAATAATTAATTATGGGTTTTCAGAAGGGATCATTTGTCAGTTGCATAAATCTTTTCAGCTAACAGTAGGTCGGGCTCCTCACAAATAATTCACTCGCAATGTGGGAGGTTGGCTGCAAAATGTGTTAAATAATTTTTTCTTTTTTTTTTGCTTTTGGTTTTTAGCTCATGCCTGCTGCATGATAAGACATGCTCTTTTCAGATAATTCATTATCTCTGTAGAAGTTACGGAGTAAAGATTTATCTTCACATTTTGCATTAAAATTATTTTATTAAATTTCACCTTGAGTGCCGGAAAATTTGTGTAAAACTCACTGTGCTCGAAGAAAAATCAGCTTTTAAACATAATTATCTCAGAGCTTTTTAGAAATGTTCTACATGATAAGACAAGCTCTGTTCTTTTCCGATTATTCATTATCTCTGTTGAAAATTGCGATCTTTTTCATATTTTGCATTTAAATAAGTTTGTTAAATTTCACCTTGACTGCCGGAAAATGTGTGGAAAACTCAGTGTGAGAATAAAATCTGCTTTGAATTATCTCAGATTCTTTTTGGAAATGTTTGTGCAATCAGCGTTTTTATGTATTCTGTTATATTGAAAGACTAGAAAAGAGTGTTGTTGTGTTGTATTAGGCAGATAATAAAGATTTTTTTTTATTAGTTTAGTATATAAATTGAAAGAACTTAAAGAACTGTGGTTAAAAACAACATATATATAACTTTTCAAAGCTAATCCAATTCAGCAATAGAAATATTCGTTTCCTAAAAAAAAATCTGCAAACAAAGACTTTTCCTGCCCCAAGTTATACGCTGATTACTGCTTGATGTTGCGTAAAGCTATTTAATTTATTTTTTGTCCGTCTCTGCGGGATTTCTAATCTGTTTGAGTTCGATTTTAAAATCGTTACTTTTTGGACAAAAAAAACATTGAAGTGCCAAAGTTGTAAGCGGAAAGTTTTGGGAGCTATTTTTTTTTTGTATTTTTTATTTGCCATATTTTACAAACTTTATTTAGATACTTAGTTTCGCAGCGCTAAGAGTGGGTAAATATGCTACTTATAACAATATTATCAGCGACAGTTGACGCTGGGGAGATTTTCTCTGCCAGAACTTCAAATCTTTTGCGTAGCTGTGCAGGAAAAGCAGTTCATTCAAAGCTGATTGTCAATTTGTGCAAGGCAGCAGAGTTCTTGAAGCAGGGAGAAGGGTGCAGACCGGAGACCAACAGACCAACTGACTGCCTGTGTGCCTGCCTGCCTGCCTGCCTGACTGTCTGCTTGTTTTTCATGCCGTCGCTTTTGATAGTTGCAAAAATAGAATTTTGTCGCTGATTTTAAGTATTTCGCGTGAAAACTACAACTACCAGACGAGACCAGACAGCAGCCAAGGAAGACAACAACAAGACAGCGAAGACAACGACGACCCCAAGAGGCACAGCCACATTGACGTCGTCGTCGACGTCGTCGCCGTCGCCGTCGCCGATGTCGCTGCCTTCCCTCAATTGCAAATTTATGTGAATTGAGTCAATTTTTATGGTTTAGCTAGTTGGTTTGTTTGTCTGGCTGTGGCGGCTACTTACAGGACTTTGCGTCGCTTAACTGGAGTAAAACGCACCACCGGAGCCACCGCCCGCCGTACTTGCTGCCGCTCCCTATACCACTTGCCGCTACCCCGTCGCCGTGCCCGTTGCCGCCGGCGTCGACACTGCCTGCGTCTATGGCTGCGATAGCCGCAGAGCAGCTCGCCCAGAAATGTCAGCGAGGCGCTGCATATGCCCACAATTAGTATGCCAAATGGTCCCTTCAGGTGCTCCGTGGTCAGCACAATGACGGTGGCTGCGAACTCCGGCCGCATCTTGGCAATGCGATTCAAGTATGTGTTATTATAGCGAAAATCCGAGTCGATCTTCTGTATGATGCCCACATCGCGCATATAGCGTATTATCATGTTCATCTCGTAAAGGAATGGAAAGCCCGCCTTCATAATCAGCTGCATGGGGCTGGTGAAGACGTTCTGGGGAAAGGCATATATGTCATCCGCATGGAGATTCTGCATTATATACATGCGGCTGCTCAGTATGCAGCGCATGCCCAGCTCCACCTCCTTCAGATTCTCCGTGCGCGGCCTGAAAGATGTCGTTGAATTGTAGGCCTTGAATATCCACAGATCATCCTCGTTCTCAAACCAATCGCGACACTCCTCCTCGCCGCCAAAGGGTATGCCCGCCGCGACCACTTCCTGCAGCTCGTCCAGCTGATGCAAATAGCCCGGATCCTGGAATGTGGCTATCATCTTGGATGTGTACACAGCCACCACATTGATCCCATACAGCGCCAGCATCATGAAGAATATGCGCGTCGCCTCGCAAATGGGTCGCTCCTGTACAGCGGTGCATATGGACACCGCCAGCGCATTGATCCCAGTCAGGCTGAACTGTTGGTAATACTGTGGCTCCGGCAGCAGTGTGACCAGCGCGTACCAGAAGAGCCAGCTCAGTACGAGCGTCAGCAGGAAACACAACCAGGTGAACGGCTCGAAAATGCCAACCATTGCCTGCCATGCTGGACGACGATCTGCCAGCTTTGTGTACCAGGTGTGCGCGTCCTGCAGGTAGCAATCGGATCCCCAGAACATGCCCTCAACCTCATTGTCCGGATAGAAGCCGCCCATGATAAAGTCGCACTCGCCATTCTCCAATTTGCCCAGCAGACCGTTCCATTTGCCATTTTCATCCAATTCGCCTCGCGTGTCTCGGGAGCAGGTTTGATTTATCTGTGAAAAGAGGATGTTAATTGGAAAAAAGGAAATAATATTTGAATGCATGGGATTTCAAACAGAATTGATTAATTTGAAAACATTTTATTTTGATTAATTTTGATACATCTTGAAAACCTCTATTCATTTTGGAGAAATTTATATATTTCGAAAATTGTTTTATAATTAATTGCAGAAGGTTTTCTTAGATCCTTGGCAAATAATTTAACTTAAATTTAGAAATATTTATCTATATTTATTTATTTTTAAGTTAACTTCATCTATCTCCCTAGACTCTCATTAGATTTCTAATACTTTTAGATTTCGGATTGCCAACTTTGTTCACAAAAAAGTTGCCATGAAAATCATCAATTGAATTAAAAAGGATATTGATAAAAAAAAAACAAAAATTGAATGTGGATTATCGTTTAGATTTTAATTTTTAGACTCCTTTGCTCTACTAACCAATACAAGTCAGCTCTGTAGTTAAGATCAAATAGTAAATAATTGGATACTTACTGTAAACTGTAAGCGACTGCGCATAAATCCCAATATGCGCATCTCGATGCCCACAATGCAGTCCTCCTCGACGAAGGGCGCCGCTATGGAGGCGCACACGTAGAAAGTGCAGTTTCTCGGGCTAAAGCCGCTGATGTAATCCGACATGGCGACATGGACGGCATGTGGCGTGGGATAGAGCTGACCATCGTAGCACTGGCCCACGCTCTGGACGCTGAGCACGCGACAGTCAACGTTGCTGTAGTAGTCGTTGACCAGCAGGTTGTAGTCCGTGGAGGAGTTGGCAAAGATGAGCGCCACACGATGCACGTAGAAGTTGCTCATGAGATCGCTGAAGATCTTCGATGCGACCGTCCAGGGCCTGTCACGCATTTGGGCATTGTGGAAGAGCACCAGAAAGCGGGCGCCCGGATTCCAGGAGCGACTCTGGCTAACATAGCGGGCCATGAGCTTGTGCAGACTCTCGACGCTGTCCACGACAATCACATAGTTGTCCGCCAGCAGCAGCTCCCCAAAGGCCTTCGATCTGTTCTGATGATCCGAGATGACGCGCAGCTGAAAGAACTCGCGGCCCGGTGGCGCATTCGGATCGCTGATAGCCTCATTGATACGCTTACTGAAGCCCTGCTGTATCAGTGCGGCGGGCAGTGACATGTTCAAGACATTGGTCAGCATCAGATTGTAGGAGCGCGTGAAACGCTCCAACGGATTGCGATAGAAGAAGATCTGCGCAAAGCTGTCCAGACAGTCGACGCCCACCTGCCAAGTGTGCGGGCCCACATCCTTCGCGGGCAGCATATAGATAACCATATTGGCTGACTCATTCGACGGATTTACTATGCCCAAACCACCAATTGGCAGCCGCAGCAGCAGCAGCAGCAGAAGCAGCAGCAGCAGCCCCATTCGCTTTTCCAATTCCAGTAAATTTGGCCACATTTTCCGTGCACGTTTGACTGAACAATGAGCCAACTCCTCGCATGGCGGCTTGTTTGTTGTGGGCTGACGGCCAAACGGCCGACCAGCGGCTGTTTCTGCGTTCTTGTGCACCCTACAATGGCACGGCATTTCGACAGTTTTCATGCTCTGGCCAGCTGTGCAAGATATTTGTATCTTGTATTTATATCCACTTAAAGCCTACGTACTCTCCGTTTCCCCGTTCTGCTTAGCGGTATTCGTTTGATGTTATTTTTCTGGATGTTTGAAATAGCTTACAAATAAAACTAAACTTTTTTTTTAACTTTACAATATTACGTCTTCTCAGGAGGCCGAACTAACATAATGTTGCTATGAAACATTTGTATTTAATATTATTTACATTTCATATTTATTACATTCAAACAAATTGACCTTAAGATACATTTTAAATTATAGAAAATTTGTGATAACAATCTTTCGGATTCTGTGTAAAATATTTTATTTTATTAGAATGATAAAAAAAATATTAACTGTGGAACAATATAAATAAAATTGTTTATTATTTAATCTATGCGCAACTTGGAGAATTATTTAAGAACAACATAAGGATTTTTTTAATAAAATAGAAACAAAATATTGATTGGGGAATTATAAAAAAAGAGTATTTATTATAATTTGCATAACTTATAAGAAAATTGAAGAAAGAATCTTTTGAATTATTTGTAAAATATTTTTTTTTTATAAAATAATATCTGTGGAATTAAACAATAAACAGATCTCTTTGTTATTAAATTACGCAAATAGAGAAACTTATACAAAAATAATAAAAGCTTTGTTAAATACAGTTTTTGTACAAAAATATAAGCAGAGTATTAATTGTGGAATCATTGATTATTTATTATTATTTTCTCAATCTATAGAAAATACAAAAAAAACATTTGGAAACTTAGTAATATAAGATCTAAGCTATTAATTGTAAAAATATTTAAAAGAATTGTGAATATGTTGTGTTATTATGCTCAACTTATAGAAACGTTATTCTTCATCTTTTTATTAAAGAAAAAATAATTTTATAAAGTTATTTTTAAATACAAGCCAAAAGTTGAATAGGTGAAATGTGATACAGCACATAATTAAGCTAATAATTATGTTAAGATTTATATTTCAATTAAAAATTCTTTCAAATATTTTATAGTCCACAAAAATTAAAAGAAAACAGATCGGAAAATAGGAAAGACAATAAACTTATTTTTGCATAATTATGTTATACATTATACAACTAGACTTGGCTGTAACCAAAACCAACTTATGTGTAAAAACATGTTTAATGATCTCCTCCAATTGGCATTTTAAGGCACAAATTCGTATAGTTTGAGTTGGATTTCATAGCGAAACATATATATTTTTTAAAAGTTGTAAATTTTAATTGCAAAATTTAATTAAACTGATTTGAGTAGATATTTCGAGTAGCGCATTCACGAGCCGAGTAACCATCAGAGGGTTCATATTTCGCACATGATGTTTGCCTTTATATAATTGACTGCTGTCATCGGCTGGCAGCAACAAAAACAACAACAATAATAATTGTAATAACAACAACACAAAAAGCTTGCAACAGCGACTGCAACATGCGAGGCTTAAATTAAAGCAAATATTTGTGCAGTCGCTGCGGCGCCATCTGAAAATGGCCGCCAACAATGGAGTGCATTAAAACACTCCATCAAACAGTTGGAAGCCTTTTGGCGTTGCGGCCAAATAGACATACATATGTAGCTGCTGCGGGGGTGCTGCTCACAGGGTGGCTAAGCGGAGGGAGGGGAGGAAGGGGTGTGTTTGTGTGTGTATTGGCAAATGGCGTTGGCCGGAAGTAGCCGGTCATAAAACTTGAGATGACCGGCCATAAGCCAAGTCAATGAGTCACTTTACTGCAATGGCGCTGCCGGCGCATCCTGTTGCCAGCACACACACACACACACATACATTTGGGTATATGTCTGTCTGTGTGGGTGTGCACTAACTGTGGCACATTTGTCTTGGCCTTTTGTCATTAGAAAAATTGCTCATAAATTTCGCATTTAATTACAAAACAAAACTTTTTGGCTCGTCCCTTGGCCACTGTGGAAATATATAAAAACCAGTTCTGCTCTTGGACTCAATCTTCGACTGCAACATTGTTGCAGCGCCAGCTGCCAAATGCGCTGACTCACTCGCTGCCCCCGCCCTCTCTTCCCCATCCGCCTAGCTCGGTCGCTCGGACACAGGCGAAACAAATTGCGTGTGATAATTTAGTGTCATGATTTTTGACAAAGGGCGTCAACAGCTCACCTACTCCGCCCCAACTCTGACCCCCGCACCGCACCAGTCCACTTTACTGAGTCGTTTTGTCTCCCTTTGCAGATTTGTGCTGAAATTAAACAACTCAACGCCGCTGATGATTCTGTTCTCAATGCCCGTGGCACGTAAGATTTACTACAATCAGACAGGTAAGTTGCTCCAGCCGCCCAGTTGCCGCCCCTCTGTTACATGCCGCTCATTCCCCGCTCATTGTCATTGCCATCCACAGCGAACCTGCTGCGTTTGCCCGCGCGGGCCAAGGGCCCCGCCACGGACAGACTGGTCCTGCCTTGCGCCCTGCGCGGCCAATACGATCTGTTTGTGCGGGCACGTCAAGGCGGCGCTCTCAAACTGGAGGCTCAGGCCAAGCATCCGGATCAGTCATGGCCCCTGCTCAATCACACACATCGCATCGCTATTCGCACCCAGAATCGTGTGCGCAAGCGTCAGCTGATTGTCAAATGGGAGCGTAGGTGAGTTAATTCATAGGACATGGGACGTATACTCCTGCAGGGTCGGTAAGTTCCCGAAGGTATTCCGAAAACACAGATGTTATTAGGGGGAGAGAAAGTTCTTTGGAAGTCTTAAAAAAGATATGAAAAGAAACCTTAAAGCAAAGAAGAATCAATGTCAGCGACAATCAACTTATGCAGGATGAGAACAGCGAGCACTGTCCTACAGAAGATTCGGGTCCTAGCAAAAGCCAGAAATTGTTTTTGAACAGATTCAATCGTGGCCATTCTTATACTGAAGACCAGAAACATGTAGCATTCATATAAGTAACACAATAGTAACTATACACCCTTCCCTCAGTTATTCGCTTTGTAGAGATCAGAAGGCACTGATCGATTCCAACACAAAATATAACATATATTAAAGAAAAAACAGCATGTAGCGTTGTTTTGTATGCTTAAGTAAGCATGCATTTATACATTCATGATATACATAATGCTTATAAACATTTAAATATACCTATTCATGGTCACCATCAAGATAGAGCCAAGTACATCTGTTCATCTGGTCGTCTGTTCATATTTGTAAATGGATCCATCTTAGAGATTATTAAAAATGAAACATGAAATTTTTAACAAAGTTCCTCGTGTATTTGTATATTTTAAATTATTCATAACTCCTACAGTTTTCACAAAATTGATAAGAAATGGTTTTTAGCTAAGATTTTATGAACCTATCTCGGATCTTGTGAGAGCTAAGGTCAAGAAATTTAAAATGGCGCTTCGCCTATAATATAAAAAGATACAGATATCTCTTTTTGGACAGCTTCGGCTACAATATAAAAGATGAATATTTTTAGAGACAAAGCTTTTGGTATATATGTCGCAATTAAAGATATAATATAAAGACGAAATTTATGCAAGCATGCATTTACCATTGAAAAAACGTCGCCAACTTAACCATTGGGATATAATATATCACATTTTTGTTAGACAAGGAATACAAAAAAATCCCGTTGTACTCATGGAAATATTTTTGACAAGAGTTCTTCAAAGCTTAATGTCAGTTTTTGATATAAGCTGCAAAGATACATATTAAGCATACGACGGTTTTTTTAGCTGGGCACTTTATTTAGCCTCGCTAGCTCTTCATTAATATTTCTATTAATCATTATTAATCTTAAATTCACCCAACTCTGCAGCAAACTTGATTACCATGCCATGCACTATTGCCTGGTGATCCAACGCGTCGCGGACTTCTCCACGTCCAGCTCGGGCGGCGATTTTGAGAGCTTTTGTGAGGCCGTCTACGCGTACGGGCGGCAGCAGCAGGCGCATGCGCGTGCCGCCGGTCCCTGCTCGGGCGTAGGTAATATATTGGATCTCGTGTGGTCACGCCCGCCAATGCGAGCGCGTCACCTCAATCCACGGCACAATCTGCACATCGTGTGCACCGGCGCTCGGACAAAGCAGCTGCTGCGCGGACTGCAGCCCAACAGCAACTAT
This sequence comes from Drosophila borealis, assembly GCA_035045885.1. NCBI lineage: Eukaryota > Metazoa > Arthropoda > Insecta > Diptera > Drosophilidae > Drosophila > Drosophila borealis. The sequence continues at coordinate 2,405,758 of JAWNOR010000206.1, read as the reverse complement.
CGGCTGCAGCTGTTCGGTGTGCATCAGCGTCGACAGAATCTGACGCTGCCGCTGGCCAGCAGCCAGGTGCATTTCAATCGCACGCATCCAACGGCGCTGCGGGAGCAGGCGCTGTCGCTGCTCAAGATTGGCGGCCTGCATGGCGTCCAGGTGTACAGCTTCAAGGTGCCCGCGACTACGCCCCCGCCACGCTTCATGCGCTACCTGCTGCTGCCCTGTGCCGGCAGCGAGATACGCGTCGAGCTGCTGCGTCAGCATCGCGTGGTGGGCAGCGTGCGCAACATCTACTTGCCCACCTACAGAAAGCTGGAAGGCGTCCTGCCCGGCGAGCGCTATCTGATGCGTTTCGAGCCCAGCAACGAGGACGAAGCGTTGCGGGCGCAAAAAGTGCGCGTAAGTTGCCATTTTTACTCTCCCCTCAACTGCTAACCCAAGTGCTGATTACTGAGACATCTTTCCATCTTCCTTTGCAGCTGGCCCTGAGCAGCGAACGCCTCTTCCGCGATCTGCCGGAGCTGCCCGACAACATAACCGTCTTCGATGTGAGCACGCGCTGCACCAGCACAACCATCGCATGGCACGGCTCACCCGATGAGCGCGCTTTAAGGTAGGTCAACCTCCAATATAATAAACTGGGATATCTGTGAGCATGAGCAACGTGGCGAGTTCGAATCCCCGGAAAATACATGGATTCAGTATTCGAAGATTCCTAGTCGAAGACCCTTGATGAGGCTGGTATTAAAAAGTGCAATATAGAGAATGTTAAGGGTATCATCCTACTCTTTTTTATAATAATAATATTATATTTAAAATATATTATTAAATAATAGATACACTCAGGGATAAACCAAGTTAGAATTTCGACTATATTGTTCAGTTTTTGGGCGTATTTCTTTTTTGAACATTTTATACCCTTGTAGAGGGTGTTAACATGTTGTCATGAAATGTGTTAGGCATATAAAAATATATGAAAATAAGTAGTACCCTGGCAATGTTTCACTGTAGTTACCTTATGTGATGTAGGTGCACGTTAAGACGGGGTTTCGGGAAATTCCACCCGCAAGTGTGGAAAAATCGCGAAAAACGTTTGTAGGTAACTTTTTTGTTTACCATCCGATCGGCCTCAAACTTATTTTCAAAGTTCTTTGTTCAAATTCATTTGAGGGGTGTTTCACACTTTTAGGTTAATCCATTCCTCCATGGTGGTAATGGAGTTCAAAGATTTGGTGGGTCACGCTCTCAAATTCATTTTCATAGATCTATAAGAAAAATCATTTGAGACGTGTTTCACACTCACGGGTTATACCCGCTAGTCTTACATATAGTTGTATATAGAACTAAACCAATATATTTGTTCTTTATCCCGACAGCTACTGCGTAATTGTCTTTAATCTACCGCAACGCAGCGCTGCGGATTACACTAACTATTGCATGGACTTTGGGGCGTCGCGGATAACGGAGCACAAGAACTTCAAGTATATACGCTGCCGCGAGAAGCAGCCCAGGTGAGTAAAGGTGCTAATAGCGAAACACTCTGACATATACCAATTAAATCTCAATGCTGCAGCAATGTGGACAAGCTGGAGACGGAGACTATACTGAGTTTGTCGCCCGGCGATAGCTACTTGATTTACGTGACCGCCAATCTGAGCATGGGCAAGCCGCTGCCTTACCAGACGCTGACGGTGCACATGGGCAGCCAGTGCGTGGATCTGGAGTCGCAGGAGCAGCTCGAGTACTACTAGGCGTATGCGCAATGCAGTTGTCGCAGCAGAAGAGAAAAAATGCAAAAACAAATAATAAAAACTATCCGTCGTTGTAAAGCTACCTAATCCACTAAACTAAACTAAATTAAACTATGCAATACCATACTATACTATATCTATGCGGGTTTTTGCGCTAAGCATAAAAGACTATATATATTTAGATCTATTCAAACATAGCTACGTGTGTGCATATGTTCGTGTGAGTGTGTGTGCATGTATAGAGTGTTTGTGTGTGTGTGTGTGAGAATTTTTAAGTTTGCCAATAAATTCCAAGTATTTTGAGTTCTTATATTTCTTGATTGTAACCTAGCTTTAAATGTTTTTGTATAATTGTTTACGATTTTGTGTGTGTTCATTGTTTAAAATCTCGAATCGATTTTTAATTAAGTTATGATATATACATATATATATATATATATACATGCATGTAAGCTTTTTTTAGCGCTAGGCTTTTGCTGTTAAGTTTACCAATAATTTTTTATATACATTAATCTTAGTTTAGCTAAGCCTAAATATGTCTACAAAATATATGTACATACATACATATGTATATTTACATATATTTAATAGCTATAAATGTGCGCTAGTGTGTGCGTTCTAAGCGTTGTATTTTTTGAAGCGACTTAAGCAAAAAACTCAAAATCCCGAACACAAAATATATTAAAATAAATAAATAATGTGGACAATAAAGTGTGCTATGCAGTAATAAAGTTGGCCAATGCATATTCAAAATATTTGCCAATAAACATGTACGAATTAATAAATCAATGCAAAAAAAAAATAGAAAGAAGGGCCATCTTCGGTACGCTGAAGATTTAATAACCTTGAAGACCGAACCTTTTTTTTTTGGCAAATTTGGTCAATATATATTGAAAAACAAATAAAGTTTTCAAACAACAATTTAATTTTCGAGTGATCGTTCCTATGGCAGCTATATGATAAAGTGGTCCGATGTTGATAGGATTTTGAATATATATGGGGAGCTTAGTGAAACTAATAATGGCGAATTTGGTCAAGATATCATTTGAAACTAAAAAGCTTTCCATACAAGAATCTACTTTTCGCTTCTATCGCAGATATATACTATATCATATATATATGATATAGTGTTCCGATCTCGCCAGCTGTAACATATGCAATGACATTGCAACAGAAAGACGGACTTATGCAGAGTCTCAAGAAGATATCCTCAAAAGTGAGAGACGAGGTCGCAGATACTGATACTGTTGATACTGATCAAGAATATTTCTACTTTTTGGGGTCGTAGATGTCTGCTTGCATGCTATACAATAATCAACAAACCACTTTTTTTGCATTTAGTTCATATAATATTCAAGTCATGCTTTAAAAACCAGTCTTAACGTCAATGTTTAACGATAGTGTTGAAAAGGGGAAGATATCGAAACATAAAATCAAAAACTCCATTAGAATGTGCCAACTGTTTAATTATTTGGTTCTAAGAATCTGACCAGTATATGTCGAACGAAAGGGGAAAACAAAATTGACGACAGCAAATGTTGCAGTTATTATTTTCTACATTTATTGTAAGCTGAGTATTCTATTTGATAACCTTTTAGCCTTTCTTTACGTAGAATTTTTAAATTATGTCTTATAGAACAGACGCAGTGAGCTCTGTCTCTTGGTTGATATCTGTTCTTAAAATAGCAGCTGAGAAGATTGTTGCAGTCGGTTACACCCGACTGCGTAATACTTGTTCACAGTTCAATAAAGCATTTTAAGAATTTTATTGACACCACGACCTGCAAACAAGATATTTTCCACATATTTAATAAGCTCGTCAGAAAGTTTAATGCCATTCACTATAATAAAAAGTAACGTAAATAAGATTTTTGGCCACTCAAGCTTAAGCCTATCCCGACGCCGGTATACACGATCTTATACATATATCAAGTTTCTCAAATTTCCAGATGGACACTGCAGCAACCCAATATACTAGTCTTATATTAGTGGTAGAGTAAAAAACGCAATCGTTTGCCCTTGCACAAAAAAAAATTATTTCAAAGAAAGAAAGATAGAAAGACAATAGATGGTTCCCACTTCCGGGGTCGAACTCGCAACCTACCTTCAGCACCAACCGAATTACTTGCTATTGCTTCATACCCTGCAACTATATCAAGATTAATTTTTTTTCGCGAAATAAAATTAAAATTAGAAGCACATGCGACAGAGCAAGGTGCATGATTCCATTTGACTTACGGCTTTGTGGTTGTGTCGAAAAAGTGGGCGGGGCTGAGGCTGTGGCTATTACTATAAAGCTATGAAAGATACTCTACATTTGTATATACTATTGTGCATTTGCTGCTATTAATGCTGATCAAGAAAATATAAACTTCTTATGGGGTCGGAGCTGCTTCCTTTCGCCTGTTACATACATTTGCAAAGAGCCAGTATACCCTTTTTATTTATATGGGGTATAAAAAAAAAAGAAGAAGCAGGAGAATGCAAATTGCCAGATGATAAGCGCAGTCGAGCCCTATAAAAAGGCCTGACTGTGCATAGGGGGACGTAGTTGACTGAGCACGCGAGATGACGTCCAAGCTACTTTTACTGCTGCTCTCGCTGCTGGGTATGTGAGAAAGATCTTTGGAGAATTGCATTTAATAAACTGATCTCTCTGATCCACGTAGCGACGGCATATCAAGTGCACGGACATTGTTCGTTTGTACCAAACGATGTTGTGAATTCTAATGTCGTCTTCACCTATGTCGATAGCGAAGGCCACCTCCAGCTGCAAAGGAAAGAAACTGTTGCCCTAGGTGTTACCCTCAGCATGCATTGCAAGGACGATGAAATATATGAAACGACGTGCCAGTCAGACAGACGTTTCCATCCGTTACTGCCGCAGACCTGCAAAACTCCATTGGGTGGCCCCAGTGTCGTGGAGGTGCCTAAAACCGACTACGATTCCTGTAAAGCTGCCATGTATTCCGTTAGATATGTAATTAACAATCAAATCCTGGAGCTGTACCGCACCTGCTACAGTCGACGAGATGTACGCGCATTCTTCTCGGAGGCCACCATCTACCCAAAGTCAATCTGTAAGTGTGAGTTGCTAATCAGGATCTTGTTAGTTAAAGGAAATCTTGTCTCTATTAGATTTGAAGCGTGACCATGGGGTGTTTTCTATTGATAAACTGATTAGCCCCTTCGTGGGAAGATCATTTTCGCAACGTTCAGTTTACGAGTATTTTATGAGCCGCTTTGGCCGCTTACAGCAATATGTAAATCATGAACGTGATCAGATTATAGATCGTGGCCACTTGACCCCGTCGGCCGACTTTCTCTTTGTGGACCAGTGTGACAGCACCTACAAGTACTTGAATGTAGTGCCGCAATTTAAAAGCATCAACAACGGCAATTGGAACAAAATAGAAGAATGGGTGCGTTCACAAATCCCCTTCAACTCGTTGCTGCACGTGCGCACCGGTGCTCTGGAGCTGTTGAAGCTAAAGCACTCAAGTCCGACTAGCAGAGAGAAATTTGTCTATCTCTACGATGATGACAAAAATCCTGTGCCAAAGTGGATGTACAAGCTGGTGCGAGACGCGAATAATCAACCAATCCATGCTATCATCACGTACAACAATATATTTGAAACCCGTCGACCGCCAGCACCAAAAACCTACTGCAAGACCGAAATAACATGCTCCATGCATTTAGAACCGATGGCTGTCGAGGGCTTTACCTACTGTTGTGATCCGGCAAGCTTTGTTTACTCCGAACCAGAAGATTCCATTTAAGGCTCAACTGCTCAACTGAAAATGTATATTTTATGAACATTTTTATTTTAGCAATAAAAAGAGATGTATATATACATAATAAATTTGATTGTCTGACTGTTTAGTGATCAATGCCCACTGCCAAAAAAGATCGGAGAAGGGGACTGCACTTTAAAATGTAAGTAATATTTTATTATTTTCTGTCATGTATTATATCATACACATTCTGGAAGTGTGTCTCAAACTCATTCT